>CM043705.1:20772500-21372500 GCA_023935145.1 Bretschneidera sinensis | reverse complement strand
GAGCAGCTCAGAACAGACAGAAAGGAAATGTTGATAAAAGAAGACGACCTCTCGAGTTTCAAGTTGGTGATTGGGTATTTTTGAAGATATCTCCATGGAAAGGAGTGTTGAGATTCAAGAAGAAAGGAAAGTTGAGCCCGAGATTTGTGGGGTCTTATGAGGTGATCAAGAAAATTGGACCAGTGGCATATCATTTTAATTTGATTCCAGAATTAAAGCAATTATATAATGTGTTTCATGTGTCACTAATGAGAAATTATTTACATGATGAATCTCATAGTATCTCGAATAAGGCAATAGAAATTTAGGAAGATTTGACTTTTATGCTAGTACCCGTCAGAATCCTAAACAGAAAGGAACATGTCTTACGCAATAAAGTCATTTCCTTGATTCAAGCATTATGGAGAAATAAAGATGTCGAAGAAGTCACGTGAGAGCATGAAGCAAGAATGAGAAATGATTACCCCCAACTCTTTTTTTGATTTTAGGTAAGGAAATTTTGAGAACAAAATTTTTGTAAGGTGGGTAGAATTGTAATACCCACATTTATAAAGTAAGGGTAAAGAAATAATTTAATAAATATGACATGGAATTAAAATAAAATATATGTAAAAGGTTTATTAGTATTTGAATAAGCAAATTAAAGAAAGAAAAAAAATCTGGGACCAGAACGTCCCGGGTGCAGAAAGAATTAGACAAAGGCAGACTGAAAAGTAAGGAAAAAAAAAACATGGCAACAGGTGGCAGCACCTGCTGCCAAGTTAATTCTTGGTATGCCAAGTAGAAAGCAAGGTGTTTGTATGCCTTGCAAGTGTCCAATACATGGAGTGATTTTGGTAAGTTAGTGGTGATGGTGCATGCAACTTTTGAAGTTGCAGAAGACATTTTCACATCAAACTTTTATATATATATATATATATATATGAAAGTAGACGTAAGCTTAAAATTTCACTTACCAAACTCGTTGAGTTTTCTTTCCATTATGTATCTTCTTTAAACACTTGGGGACCGAAAGAAAGGTTGAAATAGAAAAAATTTGAAGGAGTTTACGGGGAAATTTTATAGAGAGTCACGAGAAGCTATTAGAAAAACAGAAGGTACTACTGTAATGTTTATATTTTTTTATTTTTTTTAGAATTCTTGAAATTTTCCGAAAGTCAAAGTGTGAATTTCAAAGGGTGTGGTTTATGAAGAATTTAAGAAATAATTAGAAATTTAATACAAATATTATGTCAGGTGTTGATAAACAGCGACTAGAGGAAATTCTCGAAAGGAACGGGAAAGGCAAGGAAGTGATCCACGTGTAGCTTTAAGTGCTACTTAGTGAGTTGGATTTACTTTAAGTAATCTAAATAAAAATAAAATATCTAGTAATAATATTAAAATAAATTATTAGCTTATGTTTGGTGGTAGATAAAAATTGAATTGATATGTATGATATGAATATTGGACACGTAGAAAATTATTATGCGAAAATAAATATTTTTAGAATAATGAGTTGATTTAATAATGATGGTGATAAAGAGATTTTGAGTAGTTGGTGAATAAATTGATGTGATATATGAGGAGAAGAAAATTGTAAAATTTATTAAGCAGAGAGTTGAGGAAAAACCGGATAGTTAATTTAAATATTTTGAATTTATGTTGTGTTTATATTACTGTTTATATGCATATGCATTAAATAAGATAACAGAAAAAACCGAGAAAGGACCAGTCTAATGGAACAACCGTGATAGCTGGTATATGCTTGAAATAAAAGGGACACCGTGATAGCCAGTATATACTTGAAATAAATTTCGTGACAGCCGGGATAAGCTGTAAAGAACTGAGAAGGGGTCGGTCTAAGATAATAACAACTTGTCGACAGGTGGGAAGACGTTCCCATCATAATCATTCATGCATTGCATCTGTTTTAATTATTGCTCGCATTATTGAAATGCTGATATATGGTATATTATTGTGAATTTATTTATAGATGGATGAGTCTCCCAGAGAGAGAGTTACAGTGAGAAAAAGAGAAAAAGACATAGAAATATGATAATATAGGAATTATTTAAATGTTAGACATTATGCTATTATCTAGTTATAGGAGAAATAAATTATTAAATATTAAAGGGCTATTTATGAAATTGTAATACTTTTAGTAAATTTAATTCACTAAGCTTGTGAAGCTCATCCCTCATTATACAATGATTTCATGTAGCAGACATGACAAATAGTCTGGTGGTTGAGAGTTAGACGGATTCAATTTCTGTAAGCCACATACGTGTCAATATCCTCAGACTAGTGAGAAAATGAAATAAATATTTGTAAATATTCATGCATTTTACGTTGTATATTATGTGTAAGCTAATATCATATTTATGTACCTCCCCTGTTGAGGGTTGAGGATTAAAAAAAAAAATTATGTTAGCCTTATTTTAGGGTTGCATATATGTGTCGTGTTGGGATTCTCAAAATGTGATGACACCGTCTCGGGGGTGGCCAACCTAGGATGGGTCGTTACATGCACCACATATAAAGTATATCTACGTAGGGAAATTTCGAGACAAATGCCCCATCTGATTACATCTAAAGCAAATCATTGACTCTTGATCATACATCAGATTACCACCTCCCTTTGGTGGCATATTTACTCCTCTACTATAATTCTCACTTCCCATAGCCTGTCTCCCAAATCTAGGGGTCCCACCGGTATTACTCTGAGCTACAGAAGCAACAGATCTTGCTTGCCGCTGACTCTATACTACAGTTCTTTATGACAAGGAATGTCCTCTCATGGATGGTCTCCCACCCTGCATACTCATACTGCCACCACCTCTAGGTCCCTCAAATTTAAACCTCTTCTGCCACTCCCTCCTACCTCTAAACTCCATCAAATCTTTCTCAATTTGTAATGCTTTATCAACCAGTATAACATAATTTCCAATACCCATATAAGAGAGTTTAGTCCGAATGTCATAGTGTAATCCGTCTAAAAATCTATTACATTTTCTCTCCTCCATATTCACTAATTCAGGTAAAAACCTTGACAGGTTTATGAATCTACTATCATATTCAGCCATCGATAAATTACCGTGCCTTAGATGAATAAAATCTCTCTCTTATTGTGCCCGAAAGGTATCTGGAAAATACTTCGCAAAGAACTCATCCTTAAACTTACTCCAAGTTAAAGGTTGTTCTACCTGTGTGCTTACCATGGGCAAAATATCCTCCCACCATTGAGAAGCCTCACCCTCTGGTATAAATGAAGTAAAAGCAACCTTCTGTCTATCTGTCACTGGTAAGACCTTAAAATATTTCTCGACATATCTAATCCACTTTTCAGCTTCTACAGGATTTACAGATCCTCTAAAAGACTGGGATTTAAACTTAAAAAATATCACAAAACAACCACCTTGCATCTCATGTGCAAACACACCTTCTCCCTCATGAACCTCTTATCTCACCATATCAGGTTCTATTATACCCCTCTCCTATAATCTCTTCTGTAAATTATCAGCCATTTCTTTAGCTGCATTCATCCTTTCTATAGTACGATCAAGAGCTTCTCTCAATTCATTCCTCCTAACCTCAGATTCTCTCCCAACTCTACTAGTACTAGCTGCACTATCAATCTGTTCCCTTGCAGGAACCACAGACTCAACCTCCCCCTCTGCTTCAGCTCTTCTAAATATTGGAGGTCTACCACATCCCCTCTGATTCAGAATTCTACATCTAACTATAGCACGTCCATGTGTCATTCTCAGACTTTGCATTAAAATATAGCTTATTCAGATCTTCCACTTCTTTAAGTTCTGATGCAGTCTACAGAATCATAAAACCTAATGCTCTGATACCAAAATTGTAACGACCCATCCCGGGTTGGCCACCTCTGAGACGATGTCATCACATTTTGAAAATCCCAGCATGACGCATATATGTAACAATAAAAATTAAATCTTTCGTATATATGTATTATTTTAATTTCATGTCATATTTATTAAATTACTTCTTTACTCTTTCTTTATGAATACGGGTATTACATAGATATCCTTGGAACCCAAAACAAAAAAGAAAAAGAAATTATTTTGTCCATAATTGGTCATTGGGTTTATGGTTTATTGTTCATTATTTGGGGCTAAATGCAAATTTAGGGCTTCATTTTCTTAAGAAATATAAGAGAAAACGGTAATTAGATAGAGATAAGTTTGATTAGAGAGTGATTACTAGCTATAAGAAAAGCCTCAAAGTAAGTGTGAAATGCCAGAGCAGGGATGTGAAAGAGCTACCTCCTATTATGTAACCCATAAACCTAATAGACATCCTTTGAACCCAAAAAAAAAGAAAAAGAAATTATTGATACAATGATTCCAGCCATCTTAAACCTCTAGTTTTATTTAAGCTTAATGATTATGCTTAGGAAAAATTGACAGAAATTTGTTTTTGATAGTTATAAAATCCTTTTTTTTAATAGGAAAAGAGAAATCTTTATTATATAAGAGTTGTAAAGAATACAAATCATGTCCATGCCATAAGTACAAGATAAGATCATACACAACAATTCTAGCATTATAAGAACACCACAAAAGCTAAAAGAACTCGAAAACTGGTCACCATATCATAAACCTTTCAAGCTCAAAGCGTCACATGCCTTAGACTAATTCATTCAGTCTTTTCTGCCTATCAGCTTTCAATTGCAAACCCTGAAAACAATTCTTCTTTATCCTACTGCAATACTCAACACGCATTACATAAACCACACCTTACTTTTGTGACTTACGGAAAGATTTTTATGTTTACATTCCTCTTTGTTGGGATTTTTTCACCAAAAATCCGCTCAAGATCCATACAAATAATAAACACAGCAAGAGTACAAGACAATATACGCTGCAAAAATAAAACAGTAGAAAAATAAAGAACAAAAGCAAAGTTTTACGTGGTTTAGCACCTCTTGCGTACGTCAACGATCCCAAAAACAAGATTACAAATTTTTGGACTAATAAAAACTTGTGAAAAATTTCACCCAACAAACTCACTCTAACCTAATGCTCCAATACACCCAAGTTCTATTCTCTCTCATTTTGGAATAGAAAACCTAGATTTTCATAACTAATTTTAGTTAGAATGGTTCATCTTTCTATAAATAGGAGAGCCTTCCAAACCATTTAGGCAGCTCCCCAGATTTAAGGAATATTGAGATTCTTCTTTAAAATCCCTAAAGATCTTCATCGATTTGGAAATAGACAAGTCAATCCCAAAAACAATGGCGAAACTTAGTAAGGATAAGTGGGGGCTATGGCCCCACAAGCTTTTTAATTATTAAGTTAAAAAAAGATTATATATATATATATATATATATATATATATATATTTGGCCCCCTAATAATGTTTGACAAACACTCTTTACTCTCTTTATCCTTGAAAAGATTTTGGGTCTAGTATAGAAGTTATGCTTTTCGTATTTCACGACTTGAGAATAATTATGAACTAAGAATGGCAAAGTAATTTACTTGGTGATTGTTTTTTTTTTGTCTTTTATTTGGTTAAAAAATGAGTTTTGTTCTTTGCGAGTCAAGAGTTTGGTAGATTTGATGAGGCTAGATAGTTAATTGCTACCCCATATGCTATAAAAGAATTTAGATAAAAGTTAATTAGAATAACAGTGAAATCACCTATACGCTACAAAACTGGTAAAAAAAATCGCCTCCCCAACCCTCCAAAAATAGTCTTCAGGTCAAACCAGAGACATCTAAACAAATAGTATTAATTTGTGCTTAAGTTTGCCCCCCTTAAAAAATCTTCTCAAGATCCGTCACTGCCCAAAAAGATGTTCCTTTCCCTTTTCCTCTTCTTTGACCTCCAAATATTTTCTCCATGATTCAAGGCACTACCCAACAATTCTCCCCCTTGCCTCGAATCATTATTGGAGTCCGTAAAAGACTTCTCTAGATCCATCTCTTTATCATATAGACCTTTATCCTCTTCACTTAAAGATATCAAACACTGATAAAACGCAGACCTACCCTTTGGCTCTCTTTTAGCTCCCCCTCCAAGAACACCATATGTAACTTAGAGAGCAAGCACCAAATGAATGAGACTTATCGCCTTGGGTTGCATCTCACACCAATCTAAGTTGTTCCTCATGTTGATCAACTCTACATGTTCGAACTTCGCATTGAAACTCTTTGCCATGCTGAACCCGCTCTGATACCACTTGTTGGGCATGATGACCCAAATTTGAGAGAAACTTGCCGTTGAAGAGTTCACTAAGTAAATTCCCAATATATGATGCAAGAGACCATATGACCCTAAAAGTTTAAGCTAATGGGATTTGGTTTCACTACCATATATATGCCCTTCAGTTATCCATTTTCTTCTCCATGTGGGATTGGTTTTTCACATCTCCTCACTTAGACGTGAATATTCCCAATAATCTCCCTTTCACGCATGAGCCTCATTTACTCCTACTAACCATCATGCTTATATCACTCTAAACTCGCACAATAGTGCAACAAGTACACTTGGAAAGTCACTCGTTCTCCTATCTTGGGTCAGAGAAGCACACACCGATTTCTTAACAACGAGCTTTATAGCTCCACCTTACGAGCCACACAGACTTCATTGTGTGAGCATCACCTGCTTGCTACCTAAATCACGTTGTTCTCATCACACGAGTCCTTCGAGCTTCCTCTAATGTTGACAATATCACCGCGAGCATCTCGGAGTTAACTACATGATCTCGTCATGCTCAGCCAAACCATCGGCTCTAATACCACTTGTTAGGATTTTTTCACCAGAAATCCGCCCAAGATTCATGCAAATAATAAACACAGTAAGAGTACAAGACAATAAACGATGAAAAATATAGTAGAAAAATAAATAACAAAAACAAAGTTTTACGTGGTTCGACACCTCTTGCCTACATCCATGATCCCAATAACAAGATTGTTTTATTCTTCTAATAAAACTCGCAGGTTACAAGTTTTTGGACTGATAAAAACTTGTGAAAAACTCTCACCAATGAACTTACTCTAGCTCAATGCCCCAATACACTCAAGTCCTATTTTCTCCCCCTTGGAATATAAAACCTAGATTTTGAGCCTTTTTTTTTGCTGTTAAAATGGTTAATCTTCACCGATTTGGAAACAATCAATTCAATCTCAAAAAGATCTTCTTCCTTCCCTTTTTATCTTTTTTATATCTCTAAATATTTTGTCAATGATTCAAGGTATTACCCGACACTCCCCACTCCTAATTTTGCTAATCCATCTGCCATGCCATTTCCTTCTCGCTTATCATGCAAGAAAGAGACATTTGAGATTTTAGAAACCAAATTTTCAATAACATAGAACTCGTTATTTATTAGGTTAACTAAAAGATGTATGACTAAAAAGTTGAGGAGTAACTATTTAGAAAGGTCTAGACTGCACTTCTTTTTCAAATTAAGGCAGCATTCAATTAATAATTGTAGTTAACTTGTTGGTGGTCGAAGCTTGTAAGTGTATTATAAATATAATCACTTGACTTGATAGTTTGTCTGTTTTTATGCAACACTCGAATAATTCTGTCAGATGTTTTTTCAAATTTTGTTTTTTTATGGAAGATGTGTTTTCAATTTAAGAAAACAACAAACGCTACGTTAATGTCTGCATGTCACGGGCGAGGCTAATTACTTAAAAACCTATTACCAACACGGGGCAGTCACTTAAATACATTTTTTATGGATTAAACTAGTTTATCATCTCGTTGAATAATTAAACACATTTAGTACAAAGTGGCTATCATGGATTTTTTTTTAATTTCTCTAAAGTTTAATTTCATACCTTAAATGGTAACGGATAATCATGTGAATATGTTATAGTTTCTTTTTTTTTTTTTGGGGTAAAAAAGATATTGATCAAATATATTTTCATTAATTTCTAACGGTGAATTATGGTCAGTCAGAAATATTTTTTTTTATTAACTCTTTCTTTTTTTATTGCTTTAATTGTCGTAGTTATTTACAGACCAAATCCCAGCCAACCATTTTTGTGACTATTTATCACCATCAAGTGCATCATTATGTGATTATTGTGACCAAAAAAGAAATGCATGACCCTGTGGTGGTAGGAGGCCTTAAGAACTTGCAAAGGAAAGATTTTGAGAAATTTTTTCCTTCCACAATTTGATGAATGTCATTTCATAGTTGTTGCTTGAGGGTGATTTTAAATTGATTTAAAGTTAAATTTAAACATCATAATATTAATGTGACATTAATTAAATGGTGTATTTGGAAAAAAAAATTCTCAAATTAATAAAAAAAATCATAATCCTCCAAAGAAAACAATAATTCTAATTTTCTTTCACAAGCTTAGCATTTTAATCACAATATCATAAAAAATATGTAGTGCCCAAAAATTAAAGGTGAAAATAGGACAATTTGAGTTAGGTATGGGTTAAATTTTACAGTGGTGGATCAACGAATATAGGTTAAAAATGTTCGTTTCTAATGGGTTATATTTTTCATGTTCATACCAGTGTTTTAGCGGACGGGTAACGAATCAAAAATGAATATTGACAATAATTTTTTTATTTAGATGAAAAAAAACGATATGTATTTAATACAAATCGAGTCTTATGAGTAATAAATCAATGATTATATGTTAAAAATACTCGATTTTTGATAAATTTTATTTTTCATATTCATTCCTTACAAACATTAAAATTAAAAAAAAAAACCTAAAAATCCCATTTCCACCCGAGTTCACAGGAGAATTTACCTAGTTTGAACAATAATTATACAGATATTTTTAGGTTGGTAGATTATGGAGATCTTGCATGGTTGCCACGTTTAGTGAAAACCCTGTTTACTAAAAGTGATGACGTATGGCTCATCTGTCAACGAATGTTCTCGTTAACCTGTCCCCCACTTTCCCATCTTTTTCAGTGTTCAAAAAGTCAGTTAAGGCCCCATTATTTTTTGCCCACCACCATGATCCAATCCCCACTTAGACAGGGTCACATGAAATTTCGATTTACGACCATTACTTTAAAAATAATTTGCAAATCAGATTTCCAGTCAAAAATTACTTTCACATGAACGAAAATGGTTAGCTCTTCAGTTGACTCAGATGCGAAATTTTAGCGAATTAACTGCAAAAATTGAAAGATTTAAGAAAATTCCTGCCTTACAAAGTCCACCATGGTAGAATTTTTGATGAACAAATCACGAAATTGGAGCTCACTGTCTTCATAACCCACCCGATCCAACCAACCCCCTCCCGCTAGTCTCGGCTCCATTTAACCTTTTTCACTGTCCTAGTCACACTCCAGCTCTATACAGTGACGCACAACTTTACTCTAATGTCCAAAATCCCGCTAACAAACAGCTAAACCCAAACACCATGTCCCTCATCTTCCTCTCCCTCCTCTCTCTCTTCTTCTCCATTCCCCTTTCCCTCTCATTCCCTTACAGTAAGCAATCGCCCATTCTCTCTCTCTCTCTCTGACTTTATTCAGTTAAAAGTCACTCACTAACTACATTTCTCTGTTTTTGTTTAATTTGCAGATACATCGCTGCGCATAGACTGCGGGAGTCTCGTGTCTTGGACGGACCCCTTCAATGCCACGTGGCTACCGGACCGATACTTCACTGGTGGGACCACGGCGGTCGTGTCGGAGCCCCTCCGCTTCGGCCACGTTCCGGAGAAGACGCTCCGTTATTTCCCTCTTTCCTCTGGCAAGAAGAATTGCTACGTCGTCCCCTTGCCCCCCGGCCGCTACTACCTCCGCACCTTCACCGTCTACGACAACTACGACGGCAAGTCCCATTCCCCTTCCTTCGACGCCTCCGTCGAGGGGACACTCGTCTTCTCCTGGCGCTCCCCTTGGCCCGAGGACCTCGCGCGCGACGGCTCCTACTCCGATCTCTTCGCTTTCATCGACGACGGCGAGCTCGACCTCTGCTTCTACAGCATCGCCACTGACCCTCCCGTCATCGGTTCCCTTGAGATTTCACAAATTGATCCCCTATCATATGGCTCTGCCGCGACTGGACGTGACGCCGTTTTGGTCAACTACGGGAGGTTGTCTTGCGGTTCCGTACAATGGGGTCCAGGGTTCAGCAACGACACCGATGATTTCGGGCGGTCTTGGCAGTCGGACGAAGAATTTCGGGCCCCCAATTCGGTGTCTGTCCGATCGGTGTCGACCTTGGAGACCATCAGCGGCGCGAATCAGCCACCGAATTACTTCCCGATGAAGTTGTATCAAACGGCGGTGACGGCGAGTGGGGAGTTGCAGTACGAGCTGGCGGTGGATGCGAAGCTGGACTACTTGCTGTGGTTTCACTTCGCGGAGATTGATTCAAGCGTGAAAAAGGCAGGGGTGAGAGTGGTCGATGTGATGGTGAATGACCATAATGTGAGTAGAGTCGATATATACAAGGAGGTTGGGAGTTTCGCGGTGTACAGTTTGAATTATACGGTGAAGAATCTGAGCAGTTCTGATTTGACTGTGAAGCTCGTGCCGGTCATGGGTGCGCCGTTGATCAGTGGGCTCGAGAATTACGCGATCGTTCCGGCCGATTTGTCCACTGTGTCAGACCAAGGTATGTAGAGTTGTTGATAGAGATTCAAGTTATGGGCACTTAGTTGGTTTTTTCCTGAAGTGAGTATTGGTTTATTTTGGTATCCAAAGATGGGAGTGGTTTCTAAATTCGGATTGGAAATTGAGTAGGAAAGGATGAATTATGCATATTTGGAAGGTTGATTAATACTAATGTGCAACTTTTCACCAAAAATTGAAAACATGAACGTAATTTGATCCAATAGGTTTCTCAATCTTGTGGGTGATGCGTCTTTGTAAATGAACGAAAGCAAACCCTTGGTTTGCATGCTGTTGCATTTTTTGATTTCCATGGCTGCTGAGAGAATCCTCAAAGGAGCTAATTCTAAATTAGATATTTAATTCTAGCTTTTGAATCTTTTGGCTTGCAAATAAATGTGAAAGAGAAACCGAGAATCTTGGAAATGATATATTGGTTTTCATTTTTAAAAAATGGAAAAACTAAAACGTGGAAATGGGAATCCTGAGAGTGAGTTGCTTTTCTTTCAAATTTGATGTTAACTGGGGCTTCTTTCTTGTAGTGGTTGCCATGATAGCATTGAAAGATTCGCTTCGTGTTCCTCATAGAATGGGTTGGAATGGTGATCCTTGTGCTCCCACTAGCTGGGATGCTTGGGAGGGAGTTACATGCCATCCAAACAAGGAGGGAACCGCACTTGTGATATTTCAAATGTAAGTACTGTCTTTAGTCTTGCATATCATATATCTAATGGCTATAGCTTGCTTCTGAAACACTTTGTTTGGTATGTAAAGGCAACATTATTATATAAATATGAACTCAGGTAACCAGAAATTACATTACAAAATTTCACATAGACATGTTAACTGGCCACATAGGCTGGAAAACTGGTACAGCCATTGGCACAACAGTAAACAGTTTTAGGCTCATACGTTTTTTATTTGTTTAGTATTAGTGATTGTATTCTTTAACATATTTTACTATTTTCATTTTATGATTTCTCATACTCTTTTACTTAAACTATTTCAGAGATCTTGGAAGTCAAGGCTTGAAAGGGCATATTAGTGACCAGATTAGTCTTCTGTCAAATTTGGTTAGCCTGTAAGTATCAGCTGCCAACTTATTGTATACTGAATATGTTGTATGTTCGATATAGAGTAATAGTTCTTGTTTGTTGCATTTGGAAAGAAGTACTTACTGTGGATCCTTTCTCATCATTCTGCTCTAGGTTGGGCATATATGACATGACATTATAAAGTTCCCGTGTCATTTTTTAAACTTGCAACATTCTTCTGCGTCTTTCTTGTTCTTGTAGTTTTAACTACCACTACATTACTACTATATTGATGTGGTTTGTGGTTTCATTTTTCATATGACCAACCTTTTGCACTCTTACATTAGTACAACTTACTTGACAAAAGGCATCATTCACTATCACCTCTCTTCTAAGTGTTGTTCTGTCAACATCTATTCAATGCTAAATGAGAATGATCAACTTTGATTCCATGGTAGAAAGTTGATTATGTCTCATTTAGTTTATTATTCTGCCAGTTATAGCACTTTGGTACTTGTTTGTGTTCTTGCTCGATGGTCCTTCGCTTTCTATGTTTGCACAAATGCAGTGTAGTTTGAGAAAGGCATTGAGATTGTAGTGAACTCATGCAATATTTGTTTTTGTGAAATGCCTTTTTTTGCTCATATTTTGTATTTTCTTTAAGTACTTACAGTTACATTTGTGGTGCAGAATTTATTTTTCCTGTCCAGCTTATTAAAATTTAATCTCTTTACTTTTCCGTGAATGTCTGTCTGCGCTCAAAGGTTACTTCTGAAAAAGATGATTTAACTTGGCAGTTAAACATGTGGATTAGTTCAACCATTAAGGAACCTCTTTTTCCTCTACAGGAACTTCAGTTCAAACTCTTTGAGTGGTACTCTACCGTCAGGGCTCGGTCAAAAATCTCTTGCACGGCTGTAAGTAATAAACAATCTTTTACTTCGCCAGTTACCGTTGCTTCTGATTTTTACTGCCAATAATATTTTACGGTCAACATCAGCTCATAATTCAATGAGAAATGTTATAAGGAGTAACTTGTTTTACTCGTTTGAGCATTATATATATTAGGGAAGCAAAAAAAGTTTAAGTGAGGCAAAACCCTATAAAACAAATGCAAATAGGCATTTATTTGAATATATATTATTTGACTCTGTTTCCTTGTTAAATCTTTAACTTACCTGAAGTTAATTGACATTTCAAGATCAAGAGAAGTTTACCTT
The DNA here is from genome assembly GCA_023935145.1 of Bretschneidera sinensis. Classification (NCBI taxonomy): domain Eukaryota; kingdom Viridiplantae; phylum Streptophyta; class Magnoliopsida; order Brassicales; family Akaniaceae; genus Bretschneidera; species Bretschneidera sinensis. The sequence continues at coordinate 21,359,680 of CM043705.1, read as the reverse complement.
ACTGTTAAAAAATAGGAGCTTCTAATAGGGGCTTCCCCTGTTCTTTTTCAGATTAAATTTGGTCTGCTAAATTTTAAAAGATTTCCTGTTAGATATTGTTTCCTGGTTTCAGTTGGCTTAAAATGTTAATTTGAAAAGCTTGATGTTTTCATTTTATTTGTTATGTCACCTTTGTTATCTGGAATCCCTTGAGTTAACTGGAGTCTGATAAACTATTTTGTCATCTTCCTTCAATGCCCCCTCCTCTTTCTTTATTTTATCATTGTTCCTTCTACTTTAAAATGTAATGTTTTGTGCAATGGGATAGAACTGCCATTACCAACCATTACAAAGATAATTAATATTCTTCTATGCTTTTAACTATTGCTTTTGAATTTTAATTTGTAGGGATTTGTCAAACAATCAGTTCACAGGGTCCATACCAGAAAGTCTAGCTTCTTCAAGTTTGCAGCTTGTGTAAGTGACGCCCCTCTATTTATTATGGGTTACGAAATTTTTCTTCCATATTTAGATGACAAAGGAATTCTGTATTTTTCTTATAAGAAAAAAGTTGTCTATATACTTCTATTGCACCAAGGTGGTCAACCCTTCCCCAAAGATGAAAGAACCTATCTACAAGATAGTAATTCAATGAAGTCTATATAATCTTCTTCATTTACAAAAAAAAATTCCCTTGACCCAAAATCTAAGTGTGTCAAACTACCCTTCTGTAACGACCCATTCCGGGTTGGCCACCCCCGAGTCAGTGTCATCACATTTTGAAAATCTCAGCACGACACATATATGCAACAATAAAAATAAATAACTCCAATAGAAAATTTTACATAAAATTCTTGACCCTCAACAGGGAAGTTACATCAATCTGATCTTTGAACATTATATACAACGTATATGCATGAATATTTACAAATAAATTTTATTTTTATTTTCTCATTAGTCTGAGGATGTTGACATGTACGTAGCTTACCGAAATAATGTCGTCTGAACCTCAACTCACCAAACTATTTATCCTGGCTGTTACCTGAAATCATTGTACAATGAGGAATGGGCTTCACAAACTCAGTGAATTAAATTTACTAAAAGTATTCAGTTTGCATAATAGCCCTTTTATATTTAATCATTTATATTTCACATAACTTGATGATAACTTTCTATTATTACTACACATGTCATAAGATTCATTCTCTGTCAACCTCTTCTTCTCATTCATTGGTTCATCTTAAGACTATCAATTATCTCCTAATTATCTCGTAATGAGATCCACATCATAAACTCCACCATTTAGATGGTTCTTATCATTCTCTGTTTCTTTTTTACCATAACTGTCTCTCTCTGTGAGACCAATTCATCTATAAAAAATTTCATAATAATACTCCACACATCAGCATTTCAATAATGCAAGCAATAATTAAAACATATGCAATGCATGAATGATTATGATGGGAATGTCTTCTCACCTATCGACAGGTTATTATTATCTTAGACCGGCTGCCTTCCTGGATCTTTTTCTTTCTTATTTAGACTGGCTGTCTTCCCGGTTCTTTTCTTTTCATTAGACCGGCTGCCTTCTCGGTTTTTTTCTTTTATTTAATGCATATGCATATGAGCAATGATATGAAATATGCATCTGAACAATAATATAATATATAAAAAAACAATAATTCAAATATTTTATTCTCATTTAGATCGGCTGCCTTCCCAGTTCTTTTATTCTCATTCAGATGTATATGAAAACTGATATGAATATGCATATAAATAATAAAATAAAAACAAACATGTATTCAGACTATCTTGATTTTTCTCCAATTATATAAAAAATTCCACTAAATTCTTCTCATCCCAAATCACGTCAAATCATCCATCAAAACTGGTCAAGATCCATTATATTTCATCTCTTCAAAATTCGTATCAAAACATCAATCATAGCTCATCAAGAATTTATTTATCACAATCATTATTAAATCAACTCATTATTCTAATAATATTTCTTCTCACATAACAATTTTTCTACGCGTCCAATATTCATATCATATCTATCAATCAAATATTTATCTATCACCAAAACATAAGCTAATAATTTATTTTAATATTATTACGAAATATTTGGTTTTTATTTAGACTATTTAAAGTAAATCCAACTCACCACGTAGCACTTAAAGCTACCTGTGGATCACCTCTTTGCCTTTCCCGTTCCTCTCAGAAATTTCTCTTGGTTGTAGATCGTCAACACCTGACATCATATTTATATTAAATTTATAATTTATTATTCAATTCGTTATAAACCACACCCTTTGAAATTTTTCACTTTGACTTTTAGGAAATTTTATGAATGCTAAAAACTCAAAAATAAACACTATATTATTACCTTCTATTTTTCTGATAGCTTCTCGCGACTCTCTATGAAATTCCACAGTAAACCCCTTCAAAATTTTACTCTTTCGACTTTTCTTTCGATTCTCAAGTGTTTAGAGAAAACGCGTAATTGAAAGAAAAATTTAAATGAACCGGTAATATATGCTAACGAGTTAATATATATACAATCTTAAGTTTTCAAAGTTGTCACCTGCTGCCATGTTTTGACCTTTTTTTTAAAATAATAATAATAATAATAATTTTTTTTCTTTTTTTTCCTTTGTTTTTCCTTCTTTGTTGGACCTGGACGTCTAATTTTTTTTTCTTTTCTTTGTAAATACACCGTCACACGTCCAGTTTTTTTTTTCAAAAGAATTATTTTATTCAATACTAAATCCTTCGCATAAATATATTATTTTTATTTTATGTCATATTTATTAAATTACTTCTTTACCCTTACTTTACGATTACGGGTATTACACCTTCCTCGATGGAAGAAATCATTTTTTTCACTCCAAATGTCCTCCTATTCCTTTTATTCCACACTATCAAAAATATAGAGTAGAATCATGGCATAGGCCTCTATCACTTCTTTTGACTTCCCAAACCCACTCTAAGCCCGTATTTCATCTTGAATGGGATCCGGCCTTAACCCAAGGAATTCCCACAACACAAAAAGACATCTAGTGCAGGAGCAACTGAACAAAAGATGATGGATGGTCCTGGCCTCCTCTTTGCAAAGATAGCATCGATTGACCAAAACTTCCAGCCTCTTTTCTAGATTGTCATTGGTTAGAATTCTTCTCCAAGTTGCTTCCCTTCAGTGGAGCACTAGTCTTCCAAACAAGTTTCCAAGGGAAGTTTTCTCTACAATCTAAGAGTCCATTATTAGCAAAAAGTGCCTACTAAAATTACCTGATATTAAATTGCTCTTCCATTTTCAACTTCCATCTAGCTGTGTCCTCTCTACTCAAGTCATTCTCTCCTTGTAAATGTTTTGGGAACAATTCTCCACCTTTTGCACTTCCTAATCAAGGATATAACGACACAAAGTGATGTCCCTCACAATTTCCCTATTATGAATTTGCATACAAGATCTTATAGTCTTCTTTGTCTCTAAAAAGCGAAAAGATTTTCGGGTGTTATTCTTTCAAAGTAGTATCACCAAACCACACATCATTCGAACGCAAAAAACAAGTCTTGTTGCCCAATCCGAAAATAATCACTGGACTAAACTCATTCTACCCCTTCCTAATCCACTTCCACACTCCTACCCCATATGCCTCTCTACTTTTTTTAGTTATCCACCCATTATGATCCAACTCAAATTTAGCTTCAACAACCTTTCGCCAAAGTTGGTTCTCTTCCACGATGAACCTCCAGAACCACTTTCCAAGAACTGCTTTGTTAAATGACAAAAAGGGCTTGAGGCCTAACCCACCTTGTTCTATTAGTTTTTTAATGGCACACAGTTTCACCATGTGGTACTTATACTCCTCCCTTGTGTTTCCTCAATTTCATAAACAGATCTCCTTTATATCCCTTCTAACCGCTTAGTAACCACTCTGGGGATGAAGAAAAGTGAAATTGGTTCCATATTATGGTTTCCGACCGATAAGGGTTGGGCATGGTTTGGGTAATGGAACCATACACCAAACCACTAAACGAACCAAAGAGTTGGGCAAAATCTGAACTGTTCTCAAAGCGTTTGAATTAGTTAGCCGAACCAATTATCGGTTAACCATTCCGAACAGTAAATTTGAACCATCCCCCTGGGTATGATTATGCGTATGTAGTTCCACTAGGACGGATCGAGGACTACTGCCTTGTGGGGCCAAGATGTCTAGTCAAGATTTTCTCTCACAAATTTAAAACAAAATATAAGCCAAATCTATAACCAAAAGAAAAAGAAGTCACAGAGTAAGAGAATCTATGACATTCACAAACCAATTAGAATTCTTCCTCTAGGGAATTTGAACCAAAATCCCAACATTTTCCTTTTATATGATTGCTATTACATTCACAATTCCTGGGTTTGTGATCAGAGGGAAGCTCTGCTAGTATGGACATATAGCATGATGCAATCTATTATGGAAAAAATTGAATGTAGGTTTGTTTGTCTGCACTATATTTAACTTCACAAAACTGCTATGTTGGATTTTCTCTAGGTTTGTAAGAGCAGTTTTTAATTTATATAAAAAAATAGGTAAGGATATATATTTTCTAGATTTTTATTTTTATTGGCTGCAGTCACACCCAGGCATGAGAAAATTTAACATTGAGGAATGACAGAAATTTTTGGATGCACCCAAATGAGTGGATTGTATGCTGCTGATAGAAATGATAACTTGAACGATATTTGTAGATATGTTGATGTTGTGATAGAACATGTGATTAGGGCTTGACTTGTGAATAAAAAGCAGATGAAATTGAAGGAGTAGGCTTTTAGGCTCCAGTACGGGTGGTAAAGGATGCTGGAGTCAGTGGGTCCAATGTTTGACTCTGATCTTTCTCATTAGAGTGACACAGTGCAGAGAAAGTTCAACTGATTGGCATGGTTTGGCCTTTTGGCTTGTGTCGAACTAGAAAGTTGACATGAAAAGTTTCTCTTATGGATAAGAACACTGCACTATGATAGCTAAAGCAAGAGAGCTCAAACCCTTACCTTGGTTGAATGGACTCTCTCCCTCTCAATTAACTGCGTGTATTTTTTTGTATGTATATAAAAGCTCCAAAATAGATCCTTTTGTAACGAGTCCAAAATACATGAGAAATATTCATAACCTAAATTGACTCAGATGGATCAGATTCTTTCTACTTGGATATTTGATGCAAATATGATGATAGGATCCATATCTGACGGTAACACTCAAGACCTCTATAAACATGAAAAGATATGGTATTGATAGGCATTGCGACTATCATTTAGTTTACATGAATAAGAGAAATCGTTTGCACCAACATATCAACAGTTTACTGATGTTTAGTTGATTATAATGTTTTTGGTATGATAGCTAAAGCATTCTGTAGGCTGTCACTTTGCTTTTGATTATAGTATTCATCTTGTTTACATCCTTGATCATTTGTCAGGCTTTTGAATGGTAACCTATTGGAAGGGAGGGTACCAGAGCAACTTTATTCTGTTGGTGTGCATGGTGGAGCTATTGAGTATGTTATTTCTGACTTTAGTAGCTCTAATATTTCTTTGTTGGTTTATTATTTAAAAACTTGAGCTATATGGTCTGTTTGATGCAATTGCATTGACTATGTGCTGTTTGCTTAATTGTTAAATAAATGTGTGAATGAAGGATTTATCATTTTCCCTTGGAATTATTTTTATATACTAGTTATAGCTGAAAATACATGTTTGCTGTGCACATTCTGAAATTGGCTTTGAAATTGAAGGGCATGTTTCGAAAGCTGTCTTGAAGAACATCTTTCTGTATATCAAAAGAAAATGGAAAAAAATGGTTCGCCGAGTCAAACAAAAAGTTTTTTTTTTTTTTTGTCGTTTATAGAAAGTGTTCTTAAGAAAACTGTTTCCAAAACACTGTTTTATATAACGACTTTTCGTTGTGTTCACCTGTTTCTCTACCATTTTCTTCTCTGCAAACTGTTTTACAGTTATGGTTAAATAATTACATTTTGAGTCAGAAAATAATGAAAACAGTTTTTGTTCTGGTATACAAAAACATTTGTTTTTTTAACAGAGAAAAAAATGTGATTTGAGAACAGAAAAACGTGTCCCGAGTGAGTGATTTTATTTATCAAGGCAACCAAGTTTGTAGAGAAGAGGTATGTGTCAATATTTGTTTCAAGTGCCGATAGTCTGGTTGTTTCCCAAGGCAATTTGATTATCTAATTGGAAGATATGGAAGATATGCAGCAACACTGCACATGCTATAATGGAATCTCCTTACCATGGTCTTGGTTACCTGCAATCTTCTTCTGCCCTTTGATTATTCATCCATAGAGCTTGCTTGCATGTTTGCTATATTTCCATTCATGGTTCCCCTTTAACTGTCTAAACCACCCCTCAGACATTTCCAGTCACTTCTTTGGAGCTTCACATTTTGTGATAATGCATTGTATGCCCCGGTATCTTTGGTGTTTGCCCCTTTAAACAACATAACAAAAACCCTCTCCCGCTCCTTGCCCATTATACGCGCGCACACACACCTTGAAGATGACAAAAATGAAAGCTTTCTTTTTTTATTACAATAAATTGAAAGCTTTATGTAACCACTCCATCTATCTGTCAAAATCTTCAGATAACATATTCAACAAGCTATCAGAACATGATTTTGTTGAGGTCCTATTCTGAAACACCTTTCTGATTCATCAGTCCTCCATTGTAACAGAAGGAGAAAACATGAACAGAAATATCTTCATTAACATTTTTGTGTAATCTTAAGTTTTTTTTTATTTTTTTTTTCAATATGCTAGTCCATTTCTCTTTCTAATTGTTCCATCCAATAACTGTAACCTAAGATCTAACTGAAGATATTTTGGCTTTTCAAATGCTAAGAGCTAACTAAAGAATATCACCCAATCTCTTTCTGTCTAGCTGTAGTGTCCAATATCTGAAATCTAAGATCTAACTGAAAGTCCTTTGACTTATCCAAAGATAAGAGCTTTTAGATTTAGTTTTGTAAGCTAAATTTCTTTAAGTAAAACATTATTTTGAAGTATTGATAAAAGCTAATTTTGAAGTTCTGCACAAAGTTTAATTAGAAGTCAAATGTTGAAGCTTTGCTTCTACGAAGACCAAATCAATCAACTACATTGTTTTCAAACATGTTACAATGCTGTAAAAGTTGAATTTATTTACAATTCACAATTGTGATCAACATTATTTATTTGCTTAATTGTTATACGCTTAGTGATGCATTGCTTTGAGTTAGGTGGCAGAAAAGAAGTAGACAGAAGAATTTATTTGCTCTTTTTGAACATAGGAAATTCCTTCTATATTATTTGCTTACACAATTAGGTATAATTTTTATTTTACAGTCTCTCTGGAAACAAAGGTTTGTGTGGTGCACCTTCTTTGCCATCATGTCCTATGTTTTGGGAAAAGGGTGGCTTATCTACTGGTGTTAAAGTTGCGATAGGCCTATCATGCCTTGTAATTTTCTGTCTCCTGCTGTTGGTGATATATTTATGCTGCATCAGGCGGGGTAATAATGATTATGACTTTGGTCTACCCCAAGAATTAATGGGTAAGTATGATTTTCAAGAAGTTCAGCAGTTATCTTTAATTTCAGTTGAAATTTAATGTAGTACAATTTCTTTTCAGCATTCTCTGCAAAGAGAAACAGATATCAGAGGCAAAAGTCCTTGATGCTTCTCGAAATGGAGAGCCAACATGCCAAAGGATTGCCAACACTTCCACTCAATCCCCATTAGCAGTCTTTCTCTGGAAAAGAATAGTTGATTTTGATTGTTTTCCACTCACCAAGAAGGCATATAGAGGTGATAGCGAATCTGATAACAGGAAATACTCAGAATAGCTTTGATCTGATTGAATAGTATTTCTTCAAAAAGAAAACTTCATTGGTTTGGCTTCTTTTGCCAACTTGAACCAAAACGCAGTCTTGAAAAGTCACGGTGTTTGGAGAATGCAATGTATCTCATTTTTCTCTCACTGACAAAGGTATAATGCCCACATTGTATCATACTCATTTTCATCATTTGAACGAATAGATCTTGTGAATTGATATTTGTGTACGTAAATGGTACCACTCATTTTTACGAAATGGCCCCAGGTTCGTTATTTTCTAAATGATGAACTTCTGGCATTATTATATGCAATGACATGTTTATCTGTCTCTATATAGGTATTATGCCACATTGTATCTTTATATTGAATAGTAATAAAGGTGACACAATTAGAGATAACTTCTTTTCTTTTATCACTTTAATTTTTTGTGTGAGCGGGATTCGATTTCAGGCTTGTTGTGTGACAAATTTGGCATCCATGGCTTGGAATTAGTTTTAAGAATTCTCCATGTTTTATGTTGGTGATTTTCTTTATATTAAGCATTGCCCTAAATTTAGCGATTCATTTTTCATGGATGTCATCTTTAATTACTCTGGTAGTATTATTGGTCTTTCAGTATTCATATAGGACCATTGTGTTTCATATGCTTAATTTATGGTGTTTACCTAGGAATACTTATCATCTTAAGGCCTGATTATGTAAAAGCTAAGCCCTTGGAGACTTGTAAATCTTTAGCACCTTGGAACTTCTGCAGTTCGTTAGATTTTTTATGAAAATATTATGGAATAATACATGTTTTATGATAAAAGTTCATGCAAAAATCAATCTCAACTTCTCATTTAAAAGAACATGTTTGTCTGGACATCAATGGATATTCAATGTGCATATTGTTCAAAATCTTTCTTCCAGATAATACATTCAACCTTTCTTGACCCCCTCCATGAAAACAAGAGCATCCTTTGAGACACGTAAAACTCTACTTTTACGAATGTATTTGCATGCTCGAAAGTCAAGCCTACAGTTAGTTTTGGTTTATAAAACGGTTTAAAAATTGGAATTAAAAACTATTTAATGCTTGATAAAACATTGTTGAAAACAGTTTTCTTAAAAAATATTTTCAGTTTTTAATTCTTTTTCTAGGGGTGTTAAATCTATTCCCAATCGGCACCTAATAAGATAGGATTCAATCTAATCCCACCCAAATCCATTGCTTCGTAATTGTTGGACCTTTCTTGCTTGGCATATGGGCAAAGACATGATGAATCATGAATTTATTGTCATGGGTACAGAAAGCAATGGTGAGAGTTTGGGATTGGTTTTCCCGAGATTTTAATGCCAATTCGATTTAGATTCTGTATGTTAGGACTTGCTGTTATTTTCTACTATGATTATTAGATATGATCCTCTTTCCTCCATGGATGTAAGCTTTAATTTGTTCAGCCTTACCACGTAAGTTGAATTATACTCCTTTTTAGTGTGTATAGTTGATTTGCAGGATCTATTGCATGCTTTTAATTGTAAGGGAGCTGATCAATATTGCATGTGGGTTCGCGGTAGGAAGATTTGAAACCTTTCTGATCATGACTTTTAAACCTTTAAACCTCATAAATTTATCTTTTTTATTAGCTTGGGACATCTTACAGACAGTCACTTCGATGATTGTTCATTGAAGGTGATAAGGGCCGTGCCTGGTGCGGGTAAATCCGTCACGAATTGTGAGCCAACAAACACGGGTTAAAAAGATTTGATTTTAAATGGATATATTTTTTTTACGCTCATAAGATTTCCATCCGTCCATCACACTCATGACAACTTTTTTTTCGTGGTTATTAGATTAGTATTGTTGTTAGCTGAAGAATTGAATACAAAGAAACCATAGGAATAAATAGATTTGATTAAAGCTGCTTAAAATACATGTTGATTAAGTTAGCATCATAATAAGTGAAAGCTTAACAGCTTCTTACATCCATGATCTTTAAAATCAATTTTGATGAATTCATTGTCTTGAAATGTACCCATTCTCCTCTCTTTGACATTCATAGTGTAAGCAAAACATGAAAATCAGTAAAGGAGAATTATGTTAATAATTCTGAAGATCTATTACATGCATTGTATTACTAATTTGATCTATTTAATATCACATACTTGATGTTTGAAACATATTGTTATTTCGGTAACATCATAGGGATCTCAATACACTAATATGTGCAAAACCGTCTAGTTAGGGTTATTCCTCTCCTTACTCTCTCAGTTTAATACAGTAGTTTTATAATTAAAAAACTCACCTAGGAGGTTAAGAGAAGAGAGAAAACTTAACTCATATTTATAATAAACTCAATGAATCGTCAATCATAGCCCATTAGGTTTGTCAAACCCACATTACTGTCCAAGCACATCTAAATCAATTAACTGAATCTGACTCACTCACGAGATCAAGTGAATGTCAAGCTCACAAAGTCCATCTCAAAAACTCAATCAAGTCCGTTTTATAAATATAAAACCCTACAAACTAATAGAAACCCGTCAATAATATTATAACATTTTATGTATTCTAACAAATTAGTCATAATATTTAAGCATGACAAGTTTAAACAATATTCCAGTTAACGAGGACGAAGAGGAAGATGCAGGACTTAAACTATTGTCTTATCTCATCATAAAATCAAAGAATTTATGTTGACGTTATAATCCTTGTAACCTAGAACAAAAATCTTATCATCTATAAATCATAAATAAGAACTCATACGACTGAGTTATCAAGATTCAATTCCGAAAAAATGGTACAGGTGCGTGTGAATTTTTTGCAGGTCTTCAAATTAACACACATCCACATTTTTGCAGGTATGGACAGCAGGTCTAATGGGTCTGGATCGAAATTTCCACCTCTAGAAGTCATGATGACCTGAAATAAAAACATTACTTTCGCATAAAGATGAGTGTAATTTATGAGCTAAACTCACGGTCAAGTGCATAACTTTTCCATCTTAACTCTTGATGTAATGTATCGGCAGTACGTGTCACACATGTATCTCGCTTAAGATGTAGATATACTGGAGTTGAGAGTACAAGATCATCCACAACAACAAAATTTTAGTCGTTTGTATGATATTCTTAAACTGGATTGAAATTACTTTTCATATTCAGATGATAGAGATTTGAGAAATTTTTCCCTTCTCTCTTTATCAGATGATAGAAGGTACTTTTGATTCAAAAAAACAACTTATAAATCATGTCTAAACAAGAATGACTTGTCGCTCATAACATTTTTTTTTCAGTTCTCACTTTGCTAGTAGTCTAATATTAAAGAAAGGAAATAATATTAAAGTAAAAGAGAAACGAGAAAATTAAATGGTACATGTAATTGGATGTTTAATAATAAAGAAAAAAAAGATTTAACACACTTTATTATTTTGTTTTCGTTAATAAGAAATATCATTATAAAATTTAAAATATAATAGTAAATACATTAAAAATTATAAATAGTATATTCTCTTTCTAAATTTTCTCAAATTTGAGTAATTAAGAAAAAAAATTGAAAGGAAGTGAATATAGTGTTGTTTGGGTTAGAGTTTAAATCAATTTATTTAAATGTATTTTTTTTTTCTTCCCTTTAATAAAACTTCTCAAACAAAGAGTACACATTCCAATTTTCTTTCTTTTTCTTTGCTTTTATTTCCTTTGATTCAAACACTCTGTAAAAGTTTAAAGGGTCATTAGGAGCCCTTTTCGATTTTTGAAACCAAAATTGACCTTTTCCTACCAACTAAGCCGCATGGAGTAATTGCAAACTCATTGCCAACCGCCGAGAGAGAGAGAGTTCATTAAACTGTTATTAATTTGTAAGTTTGACAAACATTCAAAGTCAAAAGGCTTAATTGCTATATATAATTTGGATGAAAATGTCAGAGAAGACTGCAGTGAAACAAAAACCATTCACAAAGAGTAGAGATATTATTAATTAGTACAACTCATTTTATCATGTGTCAAAAGGTCTCGTCATGTTAGAAGATCATATACGAAAAAAAAAGTGGAATCTCCCTTGGTTTCACATTTGATGCAAGGAGCAAACGTATACGAATAAGCCATAACTAAGGACGATCCATCACAAAAGACACTATCACCTATGCTGTCACTATGCAAGATTGAAATGTCTATGTTTAGTTTTATTTGTGTTGCTTACAGACCTGACCAATGGACCCACTTACCACAACGCAAATGATGATGCTTAATCTCTAAGCCCAGTGAAGGCACACATAACATACCATGAAAACCCATCTAAGTAAAAGAATTATGAACACTGACCAACCCTATTTGAATATTGGCAATAACTGTGTCCGACCTGATCTGCTTGCCTTCAAGAAAAGCTTCATTTCTTACCAACCAGATAGCCTAGCAACCCTAAAACAAAGTGCATATTTTCATCAACCCTAATTGTTAAGTAATTCGTGACCTATGAAGTCATTTATTAAGTAGAACATTTAGAGTTGGTGCTCTAACAACTTTTAAACGAACGCCAAAAAAATTCTAAACTGTTTTTGCAATATCACTCCTCATAAACAAACCCTAATTGTAGATGGCATTACAAAGACCAATTGGTCGAAACAAGTTATGAGTTTCAAGATTTAGTGTTTTAGGAATGAGACAGAGTAAGCTGGAGTTTATGAAAATGGGGATTACTCCTAATGGAAAAGTATCTTGAACAATAGTGCACATAAACGATGCAATGGTATCCTAACATCTATGAAAGAATACAAAATGAGCCCATCTAAACCCAAAGCTTTAAATGTTTTGAGGTTCCAATTGGCTCTTTTAATCTCAACACACATGATTGGAGAGAAGAGATTAGTATAGGAGGAAAGAGAGAGTTCGTTAAGAAAAAAAATGGGAAGGGTAGAAAGAGGGTGGATGAAGACTGATGAGTGATGAAGGCCACAAAGAAGTATGAATAAAAAGTGTTAAAATATCAACATCTTTATTTTTAACTTATCACTTGTTATAATGTGATTCGTTTTCACAATTTTATCTGTTAAAACCGATAAAATTCTCATGATTCTAATATAAAAGATAATAACATTGTTTCTTCTTAGGATCTAGTACTAGTTTTATCAATAATAATAAATAAAAAAACATGATTAGGTATAATGAGAATTCTATCTATTCTAATTGACAAAATCATAATAAGGATCACGTTGCAAATAAATTGTGAATTCAAAAATTCTACAAAACCATCCAATTTGATCGCTCAGAACGGTCAAGTTGGTTCATTGGTATAAATTTGGTAGGGTACAACATTGTCCCACTTTATTTGGCTAAACCTAGCAAATGTGTGGCTTATAGTCACTCTCTAATTGAAGTCACAATAACACCTTAAATTGAGTTTTGACTTTTGTACATGCATGCCAATGCCATTTAATCCCAAGCCGACAATTCTTTAACGTAATTGTAAAAACTATACAACTTTTGGGAGTTATTAGTCCAATAATTTTCTGTCCTTTGAGTGGGAAATATATATTTAGAAAATAAAATAAAAATCTTCAAAGTTTTATAATTAGATTAATTTAATTTTAAGTTTAGAAATATTATCAATTTGTTTTTATATTTTATTTTTCAGATCAACTGAGTTTTTCATTCAAATTATTTTAAAAAAATTAAATAATAATTATTTTTAAAAATATTAAATATTAAAATTACTATTTAATTTTTTTTCGTAATTAATAATAAACTTTCTTAATTATGTAGTAACTCACATAAAATCGAATTCGATTTATTCGTGCATGTACATGATATATCGTTGAAGCTTTCAAACTCTACCCAAGCTTTCAAACTTTACAACTTATTTATCAGTTTTCTTAAATTATGTATTTTGTTTTTTTCAATAAGAAATTAGAGAAACGCTGAACACTTCTTTGGATGCATTTGATCTCTTTCAAGGATCGTTTAAATAACTCCACTCAAGTTCTAACATGGACAGACAAAGTACATTCACCTGACAAATCAATCAAACGATAGGTTAGGTTGACGGAGTCGATTGGATCCACCACTGGCAACCAATTACATAAAACGTGTGTTTTTTTTTTTTTTTTTTCTGTTGATCATTCTGAAATTTGCTTCCTCTAATCCATAAAACCGAGTTCCTAATTGATCTTTGAGTTACCTTAAACGCCCAAACCATTTGTCGATCACAATCTATTGGAGACTACCCTACAGAGCAAGGTAATTGAATCCATATTGGGTGAGTTGACACTATACCTAACTAAAATGCAATATGCATGTAAGGTCAAAAACCATATTATTAATTGTAAAATAGTAAATGCAATTTTTTTAATAACGCATCTCAAAATATTAATTTTGTTGGGAATCTGACACCTAATGCATAACTACACAATCATAATAATAAAAATAAAAAAATAAAAATAATCTCAAGAATTTTTAACGTTGTTCGGTCTCAACAAACCTACGTCCACAAGTCAATCTCTATTCCACTCTTTGTAACTTTTGAATGGAGGAAAACTGTTAAAATTCGTTATACAATTTTTCTAAGTAAAATTGTGTGAAAACTATTCTCAAACAATACAGAATTTTTCTAAGCAAAATTATGTGAAGCTCTCCCCAATTTCACAACCCAAACTGCATTACACCAAATATTTACTAAACTCTTGGATTATTTTAAAACTCTTTTTTACAAAATATATTGGTGTTTGTTTAATAAATTTGGGAGGATTGAAAATTCCTGCATACTTTCTTATTGATAGAAGGTCAAATAAATACAAGTTTATGTAGACAAGTCCCAAGATTATGGGAGATGATTATTGCCCAATATGATACACATGTAGAAAATACAAAAAGGAAAGTCAACTGATGGGAAACTTAATTTCTCGGATTGGCTGATTGGCTGATTGGCTGATTGAGTGATTATCTCTAATACTCCCCCTCAAGTTGGAGCGTGAATATTTTTTACGCCCAACTTGCGAATAAGGTGATGAAAATGATCCCTTCCTAGCGACTTAGTGAAGACATCTGCTAGCTGATGGGAAGAGTTCAAGTAAGTTGTGCGTATCAAACCTTTTGAATTTTTTCACAAGCAAAAAGACAATCGATCTTTATTTGCTTCGTTCGTTTATGAAAAACAGGATTGAATGAAATATGAATAGCATCTTGATTATCACAGTACAAAACGCAAGGTTGTGACTAATGGACAGCAAGATCTTTTAATAAATTCACGAGCCATTGAATTTCACAAATAGCATCAGTTATGGCTTGATACTCAACTCTTGTATTAGATCTTGAAACGGTAGTTTGTTTCTTTGTTTTAGGATACAATAGCCTATTATCGAACAATGCATCATGGGATAACTAGCTCAATTAGAATCTGTGAATGTTGTCAACTATAAGGAGCTATTAGATGGTAACAAAAATACCTTGTCCATGATTACTTTTGAGATAAAGAAGAAGTCTCATGGCATAATCAAGATGAAGAGTTCGAGAAGATTGCATGAACTGGCTGAGGATATGGAAAACAAATCAAATGTCGGGTTGAGTGATGGTCAAGTAAATGAGAGGACCTATGAGACGACGATATTGAGAAGGATCCGAAAGTTGTTCGTCATCTATGTTGTTTAACTTTAAGTATTGTTCCATAAGAAAAGAATTAAGTCAACATCCGAGCATACATATGTCATTTAAAATATCGAGGACATACTTCCATTGACATAAAAAAAATGTCTCTAGTTGTAATATCCGTATTTTAAAAGTTGGGTAAGTGTATATTTTTTTTTTATCAATATGACAAAGAATTAAATCCCTGAATGGCTGAATGAAGATTTTTGGAGACCAATGTTGAAAAGCAAAAAATAAAAAATAAAAAATAAAAAACAAAAAAAAAAGAGGTCAACTTTGAACAGTGAAATCATGGCAGTATACCTGCTGCCACCGAGATAATTTTTGCTTTGGTATCATGTCTTTTTGTTGCCTAGTGGAGAGAATATAATCATGATGTTTTCTTTAGCCATCATGATGTTTTTGTAATTATCATGCCATTATCTCCAAATCATGGAGACTATTAAAGGAGGGAGCTGCTGAAATTTGCAGCCAAGCTCTCCTATATAATGTGTACGAGAGGTTTATGAAGAGAATGCGAAAGAATTTTTGATTAGTTCCAAATATTTCATCTGTGTTCTTAAAACACTTGGGAGTTTAAAGAAAGGTGGAAGGAACAGAATTTTGAGGGTATTTTCAAAAATATTTCGGGAAGCTATCAAAATAGTAGAAGGTAATAATGTAATGTTATTTTATCATTTATGAAAGTTTCAGAGGTTAAAATAGAAATTTTTCAAACTGTGGGGTTTATGGAGAAAAGAAGAAATAATAAGAAATTTAAATTTCAATATTATGTCAGGTGTTGGTAGTCAGCAATTGGGAGAAAATTCGAGGAAGATCGGGAAAGGCAAAGAGGTGGCCCACGAGTAGCTTTAAATGCTACGTGGTGAGTTGGATTTACTTTAAGTAATCTAAATGAAAAATCAATTATTTAGTGATATTATTAATTTTAATTATTTAAGTATGCTTGGGTGATTGATGAAAAATTGATTTATGGGTAGGATAGAAAATTTGGACATGTAGAAATATTTCTCGGTGAGTAGTAATATTTTTTTGGAAATTTATAAGTTTATTTGAGAATAAAAGCAATAAAAAAATTATTGATGAGACATACTGATGTTTTAGCACGAATTATGACGAGATGAATTTTAGTGGATCTTGTTAAATTTTTATGGATGATTTAAGATGAATTTTAGTGGATCTTGACAAATTCTGATAGACAAGTTGAGATGAAATTTAGTGGATCTGGACGGACTTTAATGAATTATTTGATGTGATTTGGGAAGAGAAGAATCTTGTGGAATTTTTATAATTTGATAAAAAATCTGGATGATTGGATGTAAGAAATTTTAAAGAAACTTTGTTAGATAAAATTTGTGGATAATTAGGATAGTCAAATTAAATGGTTGGAATCTTTATATTGTTTTTATATTTATGTTTATATTACTATTTCATATCATTGTTCATGCACATATGCATTAAATAATATAACCGAAAGAACCGAGAAGGCAGCCGGTCTAATGAACTAACCGTGACAGCCGGTATATGCTGGGATGAAAAATAAAAACCGTGACAGCCGGTATATGCTGGGATGAAAAGTGAAAACCGTGACAGCCAGTATATGCTGGAATTAACCGGGAAGGCAGCCGGTCTGATGAGAATAAAAGAACCAGGAGGGCAGCCGATCTAAGATAATAATAACCTATCGACAGGTGGGAAGACGTTCCCATCATAATCATTCATGCATCTGCATCTGTTTTAATTATCATTGCATTATTTGAAATGCTGAGATGTGGTATATTAATTGTGAATTAAATTATAGATGGCTGGGTCTCATAAAAAGAGACAGTTATAACGATGAGATGTGTGAGATGCTGAGTTGTGGTATATTAATTGTGAATTAAATTATAGATGGTTGAGTATCATAAAAAGAGATAATTATAATGATGAGATGTGTGAGATGCTGAGTTGTGGTATATTAATTGTGAATTAAATTATAGATGGTTGGGTCTCATAAAAAGAGACAGCTATAATGATGAGATTTTCGAGATGCTGAGAAGTGATACTTTTTGTGAATTTAATTATCGAAGGTTGAGTTTCATATAAAAAGACAGTGATAAGACTTATCTAAATGATGGACTTTTTGATATGAACCTCATTACGAGGTAATTAGGAAATAATTGATAATCTTAAGGTGAACCAATGATTGAGAAGAAGAGATTGATAGTAGAAAGTTGTCATTAGGTTATGCGAAAAATAAATTTTAATATTAAAGGATTATTGATAGAATTTGGAATACTTTCAGTAAATTTAATTCGCTGAGCTTATGAAGCTCACTCCTCACTGTTCAATAATTTCAGGTAGCAGTCAAGATAAATAGTCTGGTGGGTTGAGAATCAGTCGAGATCTTTTTCTGTAAGCCAAGTACGTGTTAATATCCTCAGACAATCGAGTTAAAGACTTGTAAAAATTTTATTGTAAATATTCATGCATTTATGTATTTTATGTTTAAGTGAATATCAGATTTGTTTACCTCTCCTGTTAAAGGGAAAAAAAATATGGTAGTATTATATTTATTGTTGCATATATGTGTCGTGCTTGGATTTTCAAAATGTGATGACACCGTCCAGGGGGGGCCAACCTAGGATGGGTCGTTACAATTTTGGTATCAGAGCATTAGGTTTTAAGATTATGTAGACTGCATGAGAACCTAAAAAGTGGAAGATCTAAATAAATAGTATTCTTAAATGCAGAGTCTGAGGATGACACGTGGTCGTGCGAGAACTAGAGGTAGAGTTCAAAATCAGAGGGGACGTGGTAGACCCCCAATTTTTAGGAGGACTGAAGTAGAGGAAGAAGTTGAGTCGGTGGTTCCCGCAAGGGAACATGGTGATAGTGCAGCTGGTACGAGTAGAGCTGGGGAAGTATCTAAAAGTAGAAATGATGAATTGCAAGATGCTCTTAACCGTGCTTTAGAGAGAATTAATACAGCCGAAGAACGGGCTGCTAATTTGCAAAGAAGATTAGAGGAAATGAATGGAAGAGAACCAGAGGTAGTGAGGCAAGAGGTTCCTGATGGAGGGGTATTTGTAAATGAAATGCAAGGGGATTGTTTTGTGAGGTTTCTTGAGTTTAAACCTCAGTCATTTAAAGGATCTGTAAATCCAGTGGAAGTTGAACAGTGGATTGAGCATGTGGAGAAATATTTGAGGTCTTACCGGTGTCTGATAAACAGAAGGTTGTCTTTGCTTCGTTTATGCTGGAGCGTGAGGCTTCTCAATGGTGGAAGGATATTTTGCCCAGAATGAGTACACGAATAGATCAACCTTTGACTTGGAATAAATTTAAGGATGAATTCTTTGCAAAGTATTTCCCAGATTCTTTTCGGGCACAACAAGAAAGAGAATTTATCCACCTAAAACAGGGAAATTTATCGGTGGTTGAATATGATAGTAAATTTGTAGCCTTGTCAAGATTTGTACCCGAGTTCGTGAATACGGAGGAAAGAAAATGCAAGAGATTTTTAGACGGATTACACTATGAAATTCGTTTTAAACTCTCTTACATGGGCATAGGAAATTATGCTGTACTGGTAGATAAAGCATTGCAGATTGAGAGAGATTTAATAGAGTTTAAAGGTATGAGGGATTGGTTGAAGAGAACTAGATTTGAGGGATCTAGAGGTGGTAGCAGTATGGCTGTACAGGGTGGGAGACCACCCCAGAGGGGGCGTTCTTTGTCACAAGGAACGGTAGGGCAAACTCAGAGGCAAGCAAGATCTGTTACTTCAGTAGTTCAGAGTAATACCAGTGGGACCCCTCGATTTGGGAGACAGGCTATTGGGATTGGGAGTTATGGTAGAAGAATGAATATGCCACCAAGGGGAAGTGAAAATCTGATTTATGATCGGGAGTCAAGGATTTGCTTTAAATGTAATCATATGGGGCATTTATCTCGGAACTGCCCTACACAGATATGCTTTGTATGTGGTGAGGGAGGACATGTTGCTGCAGATTGTTCAGCGGGGAAGTCAGTTGAAGCAAGCATTGGAAGTGTCGGGAGAAGACCGATGGAGAGAGGCAGTGAATCAGGAAGTGTTCGGGGCAGAGGTCGAGGATCTGTAGCAGAGCGAGGACGTGGCAGTTAGATTTATTCCAGAGATGGTAGAGTCTATGCATTGACCCAGCATGATGCACAAGCCACTTCTGATGTTGTTATGGGTATGATATCTATCCTTGGTAGGGCTGCTAGATTATTAATTGATCCTGGTGCAACCCATTCTTTTGTATCTAGTAGTTATATGAAATCTATTGATGTCAGTGCTAGTCCTTTGATGCATGCCATTATTGTTGAGGTTCCTACTGGAGATAGGGTTATTATCAGAACAATTTATCAAAGTTGTGTGATTAATATTGCGGACCGAGAATTTGAGGTTGATTTATTGCCTTTAGATATGACAGATTTTGATGTGATTTTAGGGATGAATTGGCTATCTGCATGTCATGCATGGGTAGATTGTTTTAGGAAAAATGTGGTGTTCAGGATACCCGGGCAGGAGGAGTTTAATTTTCAGGGAGAACGTAAAATACTTGTTAATTGTCTAGTTTCTGCCTTAACTGCTAGTAAATGGTTGAGGAAGGGTTGTGAGGGGTATTTAGCATATGTGGTGGATTCTAGCAAAGAGGGTAGACAGTTAGAAGAAATCTCTATGGTAAAAGATTTTTCTGATGTATTCCCTGAGGAGTTATCTGGATTGCCTTCCAATAGGGAGATCGAATTTTCTATTGAAGTGATTCCAGGATCAGTACCCATATCTATAGCACCCTATAGAATGGCACCAGCTGAATTGAGAGAGTTGAAAGTTCAGCTTCAAGAGTTGCTAGATAAACAGTTTATCCAACCTAGTACATCACCCTAGGGAGCCCCTGTGTTATTTGTCAAGAAGAAGGATGAGACATTGAGGTTGTGTATTGATTATAGACAATTAAATAAGATCACAATCAAAAATAGATATCCTTTACCCAGGATAGATGACATATTCGAACAATTACAGGGAGCTAGAGTGTTCTCTAAGATAGACCTAAGGTCGGGATATCATCAATTGAGGATAAAAGAAGGGGACGTGCCTAAAACTACTTTTAGGACACGCTATGGTCATTATGAGTTCTTGGTGATGCCTTTTGGGTTGACCAATGCTCCTGCGGCATTTATGGATCTTATGAACCGGGTGTTTAAACCATTCTTGGACAGATTTGTAATTGTGTTTATTGATGATATTTTAGTATATTCTAAGAATGAAGAGGAGCATATGCGACATTTGGAGATAGTGTTGGAGATTCTGAGGAAGGAGAAATTATATGCGAAATTCTCTAAATGTGGGTTTTGGTTGAATGAAATATCCTTTTTGGGGCATGTTGTGTCGGGAGAAGGAATAGCAGTTGACCCACAAAAAGTAGAAGCAGTGTTAACTTGGGAGAGACCTACGAATGTAACTGAAATTAGAAGCTTTTTGGGATTGGCTGGTTATTATAGGAGATTTATTCAAAAATTTTCTATGATTGCTAGACCTTTGACTAAATTGACCAGGAAAGATGAAAAGTTTAAGTGGTCAGAGGAGTGTGAGAGAAGTTTTCAACTGTTGAAAGAAAAACTGACTACTACCCCAGTATTAGTGCTTCCATCTGGTGATGAAGGGTTTGTGGTCTATAGTGATGCGTCGCATCAGGGGTTGGGATGTGTGTTGATGCAACATGGGAAAGTTATAGCTTATGCATCTAGGCAACTGAAGAATCATGAGAGAAATTACCCGACCCATGATTTAGAATTGGCTGCCATAGTCTTTGCTTTGAAGATTTGGAGACACCATTTATATGGAGCTAAGTGTGAAATTTTTACTGATCATAAAAGTTTGACGTATTTACCAACCCAGAAGGAGTTGAATTTAAGGCAGAGGAGATGGATGGAATTAATTTGTGATTATGATTGTACAATTCATTATCATCCAGGAAAGGCTAATGTAGTAACAGATGCATTGAGTAGAAAAGCTACAGGGAAATTAGCTGCTTTTGGGAGTCATGATACTAGCCTGATGATAGAATTAAGAGGAATGAGGATGCAATTGAGTGTCAATGATAAAGGAGCATTAATGGCAAATATGGTAGTTCAATTTCCTATTATTGATCGTTTATTACAGCTACAGAGTAAAGATGAAGGAATAGAAAAAATCAGGCAGGAAGTGTTGAGCGGGAAGCCAACCGAGTTTAGAATCAGAGAAGATGGTATGGTAGTATCGGGACAAAGAATTTATGTTCCCAATGATGAGGAGATGAGAAAAGAAATACTAAAGGACGCTCATGATTCGATATATTCCATGCACCCGGGAAATAATAAGATGTACAGAGGGCTAAAACAGAATTATTAGTGGTCAGGGATGAAGAGGAATGTAGCAGAATACATTGCTAGATGTTTGACTTGTCAACAGGTAAAATCTGAGAATAGGCATCCAGCAGGTTTATTACAACCTCTTCCGATACCTGAGTGGCCATGGGAAAATGTAAGTATGGATTTTGTCTCTGGTTTTCCCCGTACCCAGAGAGGGCATGATGCTGTGTGGGTTATAGTGGATAGACTTTCTAAATCTTCACATTTTCTTCCTATTAAAACTACCTGGAGTCTAGAAAATTTGGTTGTGTTGTATGTGGCTGAGATAGTGAAATTACATGGAGTGCCCTTGACTATTGTGTCTGATAGAGATTCTAGATTTACTTCTAGATTTTAGAGGGGTTTTCAAGAAGCTATGGGTACGCAATTACAGTTTAGTACAGCTTTTCACCCACAAACAGATGGACAGACAGAGAGAATCATCAGAATACTAGAAGATATGCTGAGGGCAAGTGTATTGAGCTTCTCAGAAGCTGGGATGCTTACTTGCCTTTGATAGAGTTTGCATACAATAATCAGTATCAAACTAGCATTGGGATGGCACCCTTCGAACCTTTGTATGGAAGGAGGTGTAGAACTCCAGTATGCTGGGAAGAAGTTGGAGAGAGAAAGATATATGGCCCAGAAATGATAGACTTGACTACTGAAAGAATCAAACTGGTTAGGGAGAATCTCAGAGCAGCTCAGAGCAGACAGAAATGATATGTTGACAAAAGAAGACGACCTCTTGAATTCCAAGTTGGTGGTTGGGTATTCTTGAAGATATCTCCGTGGAAGGGAGTGTTGAGATTTAAGAAGAAGGGAAAGTTGAGCCCAAGATTTATGAGGCCCTATGAGGTGATCGAAAGAATTGGACCCGTAGCATATCGTTTGAATTTGCCTCTGGAATTAAGGCAATTACATAATGTTTTTCATGTGTCACTACTGATGAAGTACTTGCACGATGAGTCCCATGATATCACGAATCAAGCAATAGAAATTCAGAATGATTTGACTATTATGCTAACACCAGTCAGAATCCTAGACAGAAAAGAGCAAGTCTTACGCAATAAAGTTATTCCTTTGATTCAAGTATTATGGCGCAATAAAGATGTTGAAGAAGTCACGTGGGAGCATGAAGAAATAATGAGGAAGGATTATCCCCAACTCTTTACTTGATTTCAGCAAGGAAATTTCGGGGACGAAATTTTGTAAGGTGGGTAGATTTGTAATATCCGTATTTTAAAAATTGGGTAAGTGTATTTTTTTTTTATCAATATGACAAAGAGTTAAATCCCTGAATGGCTGAATGAAGATTTCTGGAGACCAAGGTTGAAAAGCAAAAAAAAAAAAAAAAAAAAAAAAAAAAAGAGGTCAACTTTGAACAGTGAAATCGTGGCAGCATACCTGCTGCCACCGAGATAATTTTTGCTTTGGTATCATGTCTTTTTGTTGCCTAGTGGAGAGAATATAATCATGATGTTTTCTTTAGCCATCATGATGTTTTTGTAATTATCATGCCATTATCTCCAAATCATGGAGACTATTGAAGGAGGGAGCTGCTGAAATTTGCAGCCAAGCTCTCCTATATAATGTGTACGAGAGGTTTATGAAGAGAATACGAAAGAATTTTTGATTAGTTCCAAATATTTCATCTGTGTTCTTAAAACACTTGGGAGTTTAAAGAAAGGTTGAAGGAACAAAATTTTGAGGGTATTTTTAAAAATATTTCGGGAAGCTATCAAAATAGCAGAAGGTAATAAGGTAACGTTATTTTATCATTTATGAAAGTTTCGGAGGTTAAAATAGAAATTTTTCAAACTGTGGGGTTTATGGAGAAAAGAAGAAATAATAAGAAATTTAAATTCCAATATTATATCAGGTGTTGGTAGTCAGCAATTGGGAGAAAATTCGAGGAAGATCGGGAAAGGCAAAGAGGTGGCCCACGAGTAGCTTTAAATGCTACGTGGTGAGTTGGATTTACTTTAAGTAATCTAAATGAAAAATCAATTATTTAGTGATATTATTAATTTTAATTATTTAAGTATGCTTGGGTGATTGATGAAAAATTGATTTATGGGTAGGATAGAAAATTTGGACATGTAGAAATATTTCTCGGTGAGTAGTAATATTTTTTTGGAAATTTATAAGTTTATTTGAGAATAAAAGCAATAAAAAAATTATTGATGAGACATGCTGATGTTTTAGCACGAATTATGACGAGATGAATTTTAGTGGATCTTGTTAAATTTTTATGGATGATTTAAGATGAATTTTAGTGGATCTTGACAAATTCTGATTGACCAGTTGAGATGAAATTTAGTGGATCTGGACAGATTTTAATGAATTATTTGATGTGATTTGGGAAGAGAAGAATCTTGTGGAATTTTTATAATTTGATAAAAAATCTGGATGATTGGATGTAAGAAATTTTAAAGAAATTAAGTGGTTGGAATCTTTATATTGTTTTTTATATTTCTGTTTATATTACTATTTCATATCATTGTTCATGCACATATGCATTAAATAATATAACCGAAAGAACCGGGAAGGCAGCTGGTCTAATGAAATAACCGTGACAGTCGGTATATGCTGGGATGAAAAGTGAAAACCGTGACAGCCGGTATATGCTGGAATTAACCGGGAAGGCAGTCGGTCTGATGAGAATAAAAGAACCGAGAGGGCAGCCGGTCTAAGATAATAATAACCTGTCGACAGGTGGGAAGACGTTCCCATCATAATCATTCATGCATCTGCATCTGTTTTAATTATCATTGCATTATTTGAAATGCTGAGATGTGGTATATTAATTGTGAATTAAATTATAGATGGCTGGGTCTCATAAAAAGAGACAGTTCTAATGATGAAATGTGTGAGATGCTGAGTTGTGGTATATTAATTGTGAATTAAATTATAGATGGCTGAGTCTCATAAAAAGAGACAGTTATAATGATGAGATGTGTGAGATGCTGAGTTGTGGTATATTAATTGTGAATTAATTTATAGATGGTTGGGTCTCATAAAAAGAGACAGCTATAATGATGAGATTTTCGAGATGCTGAGATGTGATACTTTTTGTGAATTTAGTTATAGAATGTTGAGTTTCATATAAAAAGACAGTGATAAGACTTATCTAAATGATGGACTTTTTGATATGAACCTCATTACGAGGTAATTAGGAAATAATTGATAATCTTAAGGTGAACTGATGATTGAGAAGAAGAGATTGATAGTAGAAAGTTGTCATTAGGTTATGCGAAAAATAAATTTTAATATTAAAGGATTATTGATAGAATTTGGAATACTTTCAGTAAATTTAATTCGCTGAGCTTGTGAAGCTCACTCCTCACTGTTCAATAATTTCAGGTAGCAGTCAAGATAAATAGTCTGGTGGGTTGAAAATCAGTCGAGATCTTTTTCTGTAAGCCAAGTACGTGTTAATATCCTCAGACAATCGAGTTAAAGACTTGTAAAAATTTTATTGTAAATATTCATGCATTTATGTATTTTATGTTTAAGTGAATATCATATTTGTTTACCTCTCCTGTTAAAGGAAAAAAAAAATCTTGTAGTATTATATTTATTGTTGCATATATGTGTAGTGCTTGGATTTTCAAAATGTGATGACACCGTCCAGGGATGGCCAACCTGGGATGGGTCGTTACACTAGTGGACCAAGCAATTTCAATACCGATAAAATATCTTAAAGGTCTGAGGTCCTTGATATGAAAACATGTAGAAAGAAACAAAATCAATGACTGAATTTCAGTGTCATCTGTACTAGTAATCAATAGGTCATCAACATAAAACAAGAACAAAAGTAGAGCCATGAGTAGTGTGTTTGAAAAACATGGAACAATTAGATCACTCCACTCAAGTTCTAAGATGGACAAACAAAGTACATTCACTCGACGAATCAATCAAACGATGGGTTAGGTTGATGGAGTCGATCGGAACCACCACTGGCAACCACTTACATAAAAACATGTTTTTTTTTCTATTGATCATTCTGAAATTTGCTTCCTCTAATCCATAAAACGGAGTTCCTAATTGATCTTTGACTTACCTTAAGTGTCCAAACCATTTGTCGATCACAGTCTATTGGAGACTACCCTACAGAGCAAGGTAATTGAATCCACTTTGGGTGAGTTGACACTATACCTAACTAAAATACAATAAGCAATAAGGTCAAAACCCATATTATTAATTGTAAAAGAGTAAATGCAATTTTTTTTAATAACGCATCTCAAAATATTAATTTTGTTGAGAATCTGACACCTAATAAATAACTACACAATCATAATAACAAAAATAAAAAGAAAAATAATCATAAAAATTTTTAACGTTGTTCGGTCTCAACAAACCTACATCCACAAGCCAATCCCTATTCCGCTCTTTGTAACTTCTGAATGGAGGAAAACTGTTAAAACTTATTACACAATTTTTCTAAGTACAATTGTATGAAAACTATTTTCAAACAATACATAATTTTTCTAGGCAAAATTGTGTGAAGCTCTCCCCAATTTCACAACATAAACTGCATTACACCAAATGTTTATTAAACTCTTTGATTATTTTAAAACTCTTTTTTTACAAGATATATTGGAGTTTGTTTAATAAATTTGGGAGGATAGAAAATTTCAGCATACTTTCTTATTGATAGAAGGTCAAATATATACAAGCTTATGTAGAAAAATCCCAAGATTATAGGAGATGTTTATTGCCCAATATGATACACATGTAGAAAATGCAAAAAAGAAAGTCAACTGATGGGAAACTTAATTTCTGGGATTGGGCGATTAGCTGATTGAGTGATTATCTCTAATACTCCTCCTCAAGTTGGAGCGTGAATATTTTTTATGCCCAACTTGCGAATTAGGTGATGAAAACGGTCCCTTCCTAGCGACTTAGTGAAGACATCTACTAGCTGATGGGAAGAGTTCAAGAAAGTTGTGCGTATCAAACCTTTTGTATTTTTTCATAAGCAAAAAGACAATCGATCTCTATTTGCTTCGTTCATTTATGAAAAACAGGATTGGCTGAAATATGAATAGCATCTTGATTATCACAGTACAAAACGCAAGGTTGTGACTAATGGACACCAAGATCTTTTAATAAATTCACGAGCCACTGAATTTCAACAATAGCATCATTTATGGCTTGATACTCAGCTCTTGTATTAGATCTTCAAACGGTAGTTTGTTTCTTTGTTTTAGGATACAATAGCCTATTTTCGAACGACACATCATAGGACAACTAGCCCAATTAGAATCTTTGAATGTTGTCAACTATAAGGATCTATTAGATAGTAACAAAAATACCATGTCCAGGATTACTTTTGAGATAACGAAGAAGTCTCATGGTATAATCAAGATGAAGAGTCAGAGAAGATTGCATGAACTGGCTGAGGATATGGAAAACAAATCAAATGTCGGGTCGAGTGATGGTCAAGTAAATGATAGGACCCATGAGATAACGATATTGAGAAGGATCTGAAAGTTGTTCATCATCTGTGTTGTTTAACTTTAAGTATTGTTCCATAAGAAAAGAATTAAGTCAACATCCGAGCATACATATGTCATTTAAAATATCACGGATATACTTGTGTTGACATAAGAAAATGCCTCTAGTGGACCAAGCAATTTCAATGCCAATAAAATATCTTAAAGGTCTGAGATCCTTGATATGAAAACATGTAGAAAGAAAAGAAATCAACAACTGAATATCGCTGTCATCTGTACTAGTAATCAATAGGTCATCAACCTAAACAAGAACAAAAGTAGAGCCATGAGTAGTGTGTTTAAAAAACATGGAACAATTAGATAACTCCACTCAAGTTCTAACATGGACAAACAAAGTACATTCACCCGATGAATCAATCAAACGATGGGTTAGGTTGACGGAGTCGATCTGATCCACCACTGGCAACCACTTACATAAAACATGTTTTTTTTTCTATTGATCATTCTGAAATTTGCTTCCTCTAATCCATAAAACTGAGTTCCTAATTGATCTTTGACTTACCTTAAATGTCCAAACCATTTGTCGATCACAGTCTATTGGAGACTACCCTACAGAGCAAGGTAATTAAATCCACGTGGGGTGAGTTAACACTATACCTAACTAAAATACAATAGGCAATAAGGTCAAAACCCATATTATTAATTGTAAAAGAGTAAAAGCAATTTTTTTTAATAATGCATCTCAAAATATTAATTTTGTTGAGAATCTGACACCTATATACCAGTCGACTGGGATATAGGACAAAAGGTTCCCAGTCGATTGGTGTCAAGGACCCAGTCGAATGGCAATTGGGACAAAAAGTTCCCAGTCGACTGGTGCTCTCCCATAGCCTAAAAAGTGAACTTTTTCACTTGACCCAGTCGACTGGTACAAGGACCCAGTCGACTGGTAATTTGAAAATATGACCATTTGAGACGTGGGACTTGAGCATTTAATGCACCAAACCTACCAAGTCAGTGTCAAACGACCATATTGATTCAAGGCTATATAAACCCACTTCAATGAGCATTTAAAACAAGAAGAGAACACATTCAATTCATAATATTGCTCATTAATTCTCAAAAGCTTTGAAAAAATTATTGTTGAGCCATTCTTCAAGCTTATTCTTGAAAGAGAGATATTTTTCATTTGTAAAATCACTTATTGCTATCTCTCTACCATTTTACTTTACAGCAAATCTTATTTATTGTAAATGGGAAAGAGTTGTAATAACTCTTAGAGTGTTTAGGATTAAACACTTCTTTATAACTTCCGTGAGGAAGGGATTAGCTTCCATGAGGAAGGGACTAGCTTCCGTGAGGAAGCGATTGATTGTAAGGTTTGTGCAACACCCATGAAGTTACATGACTAAAGTTTTAGTAGATTACTTCAAGGAGGTTCCTTGAAAAGAGTGGACGTAAGGTCGGAAGGATTCCGATATTGCTGAACTACTATAAACGGAGTTTGCACTTTCTCTTCCTTAAAATCTTTTACTTTCAAATACATTACTTGTTTATATGCTTTATGCATTTAACTATTTTAAAAACTTGCAAAGTAATTAGCAAAAGTTTTTAAAAACCCAATTCACCCCCTCTTGGGTTTGAACCTCGGTTTACAATTGGCATCAGAGCTTTGTACTCAAATTCAAGCTTAAAATCCTTGAGCTGATCTGATGGCATCTAATAGCTATACTGAAGGACATTCCTATGCTAGGCCTTCCTTGTTCAATGGCTCCAACTATAACTATTGGAAAAATATAATGAAAATATTTGTCGAGTGACAAGATTACAATCTATAAAGATTCATTGAGGAAGTACCTAGAATTCCTACAAAGGAAATAACTATTGAAGAAAAAATCATACAATGCCTAAACTCAAAACTAAGTTCAATGAAGAGGATTTTAGAATGATGTCTCTAAATAGTAGAGCCACAAGTATTTTACATTGTGCTTTAGATATTTCTGAATATAATAAAATTTCTGCTTGTATTTCGGCTAAGGAGATTTGGGACAAATTGCAAGTTGCATATGAAGGAACTAGCGATGTTAAAAAATCAAAAATCTATATGCTAGTGTTCGAGTATGATTCTTTCAAAATGTTTTCTAACGAAACAATTTCTTAAATGCACTCACATTTCACCACTATTGTTAACGGCTGAAAGCTTCTTGGTAGGAACATTGAGGAATTTGAACTAATAAAGAAGATCTTAAGGTCTTTGCCATCCACTTGGAAAGCAAAGAAGACGGCTATCACGGAGGCCAAAGATCTCGACAAACTTGATGTCGAAACACTCCTTGGATCGCTATTGACATATGAGATGGAGGAAATGAATCCCATTGTCAATGATGATGAGAAGAAGAAAAAGATGATTGCTCTTAAAGCCTCTACAAGCAACAAAGAGGAAGAGAAAGAAGAAGAGGAAGAAAGCATCGAAGAAGACGGTGAGATGGTTTTAATCACCAAAAAGTTTCACAGGTTCTTAAAAAAGAGCAAGAAACCTTACACAAGAGAATCTACTTCAAAAACGGAACCTCTTGTGTGTTATGGCTGCAAGAAGCCCGACCACATCAAGGCCAATTGCCCAATAACGAGCAAACCATATAAGAGCTTCAAAAAGAAGGTCATGATTGCAACCATATGGAGTGATGACAAAGAGGAAGAAACTTCAGACAATGAAGTTGGATACGAGGAGATTGCCAACCTATGCTTGATGGCAATCGACGACAAAAATGAGGTATCTAATTCTTTCCCTTCTAATAATAACATTGTTAGTAGTAATGAAGAGTTAATTGAGGTTATAAATGAAATGCATGAAGAATTAAATAAATTTGATTCTAGGAATACCACCCTCAAAAAAGAAGTCTCGTATCTTTCTAAAGAGATAGAAGGCTTAAGGGAAGAAAAAGAAAAACTATCTTCCATGCTTTATAACTCTTCACAAGATTTTCTAAAAAATGAAAATGAAATTGTAAATAAGAAAATAATGGATTTGAATAGCACCATATCTAGACTTACGATTGGAAAAGAAAAACTAGATGAAGTGCTATCCAACCAAAGGTAAAGTGGAGGAAAATCTGGCTTGGGTTATTCCCCATTAGGAAAGCAAAAATCAAAAGAGACTATGTCCATAAAAGCAACATATGTGAATGAAGCCTCCACTTCCAAGGCCACTAGCAAGATTAAAAGCACTCCCGTAATACAGCTAGTAAATCTAAAAATATAAATTTAAATTCTAATGCATATATTAGAATTAAGTATCCTAGAAATACTCATATATATATATATATATGTATGCTCACTCAAGAAATGCAAATGCTAGGAACAATCATTCAAGAAATGTACATGCACATCCTAGGAATTACCATCATGTGTATCCTAGAAATAATGTGCTTGTTCATAATAATGCTAGTATATATCCTAGAAATCATCATCATACATTTCCTAGAAATGACATGCATGTTCATAATCTTCACAATAGAAACATGTATCCTAGGAATACTTATCCAAGGAACTATAGGCATGCACAACTAAGAAATCCTAGAAACTTCAATAACTATTATCCTATGATTATACATCATCAACACGTCTATAATTTTAGAGCACCTTATATTGTTAAGAATGTATGGGTCCCTAAAGGAACCGTATTTTCTAGAACTAACCCCAAATGACCTAAGAAATTTTGGGTACCTAAGAGTGCTATTATGTATCCTTGTGTAATGTAGATATGTCTCCACACCAAGGAAAAAGGTAACTATTGGTACCTTGATAGTGGATGCTCAAAGCACATGACTGGCGATCAAAGCATGCTCAAAGAGCAAACTCTAAGGGATGTTGGACACGTCACCATTGGAGACAATACAAAAATAAAGATCATTGGCCATGGAAAAGTTGGTAACTGTTTCTCAACCATTGATCATGTATTATATGTGCAAGGCCTTAAGCCAAATTTGCTTAGTATTAGTCAATTATGTGACAAAGGCAACAAAGTCATATTTGAAAGCTCTTATTGTCTAGTTATAGACATCAAAAGTAACAAAATCAAGTTTTTTGGCCATAGACATGAAAATGTCTATATAGTTGATTTAAAAACTTTATATTCGAAAAATGAAAAATGTTTTCCCACATTTAGTGAAAACCTATGGTTATGACATAGAAGGCTTGGCCATGTGAGTATGGATTTACTTAAAATCATTTCAAGAAAAGGTTTAGTTATTGGACTTTCAAAAATCAAATTTGAAAAAGACAAGGTGTGTGATGCTTGTCAAATGGGAAAACAAACTAGAATTTCTTTTAAATCAAAAAATATAATCTTAACTACTAGACCATTGGAACTTTTGCATATGGACTTATTTGGTACAATAAGTACCATTAGTCTAGGTGGCCATCAATATACTCTTGTTATTGTTAATGACTATTCAAGATATATCTTTGTTATTTTTATTGCTTACAAGGATGAAGCTTACAAAGGATTTGAAAATTTTTGTAAAAAGGTTAAAAATGAAAAAGAAATTTGTATTTCAAGAATTATAAGTGATCATGGAAAATAATTTGAAAACCAAAGTTTTTTAAAATTTTGTGATGAAAATGGAATTGATGACAACTTTTCAGCACCAAGAACTCCTCAACAAAATGGAGTTGTTGAGAGGAAAAATAAAGTTCTAGAAGAGTTTCTAAGAACAATACTTTATGAAAATAGTTAGCCAAAATACTTTTGGGCAGAAGCCGTAAACACTTCTTGCTATGTCTTAAATAGAGTTTTAATTAGGCCTATGCTTAACAAAACTCCATATGAATTATGGAAAGGTAGAAAGCCTCATATCTCTTATTTTCATTCTTTTTGTTGTATATGCTTTATCCTAAATAATTATAAAACTAACTTGGGTAAATTTGACTCAAAGACCGATGAGAGGATATTCTTAGGATATTAAACCTCTAGTAAAGCTTATAGTCTTTAACAAAAGAACTCTAGTGGTTGAATAATCCGTACATGTAGCCTTTGATGAGTCTAACCCAATTAGTAGTAAAGTAGTTTCTTTTAATGATGATGCAGATTTTATTCTAAGAACAGAAGCACCTACTCCCATTATTGACCCGGAGGAGAGCCAACCTCAAACAAGTCAAGAGGTAGATGCTCTTAATCTTGATCAACTATTTACAAGTCAACAAAAGTGTAGTCTTCCCAAAGATTGGAGGTATGTGAATTATCATCCAATCAATCAAGTGATTGGTGATCATTCACAAGGGGTAAGAACTCTTTCCTCTATTAGAAATATTTGTAATTTGGTAGCTTATTTATCGCAAGTAAAACCTAACATGTTTGTAGAAGCCGAGAAGGATATCGATTGGATAAATGCTATGAAAGAATAAATAAATCAATTTGAAAGAAACAAAATATGGAATCTAGTTCCTAGACCAAAGAATCATACTATAATAGGAACTAAATGGGTATTTAGAAATAAGATGGATGAAAATGAAATAGTAACTAGGAACAAGGCTAGACTAGTTGCTAAGGGATATAATTAAGAAGAGGGAATAGATTTTGATAAGACTTATGCTCTCGTAGCTAGATTAGAAGCTATTCGAATGTTATTAGCCTTTGCATGCTTCAATAAATTTAAGTTATTTCAAATGGATGAAAAAAGTGCCTTTTTAAATGGTTTTATAGAAGAAGAGGTGTATATTGAGCAACCTCTTGGATTTGAAAATCTTAGTATTCCAAACCATGTTTATAAGCTTTCTAAAGCTCTATGGGTTAAATCAAGCTCTAAGAGCATGGTATGAGAGATTAAGTAAGTTTTAAAATGAAAATGGTTTTACAAAAGAAAAAATAGACACAACTCTCTTCACAAAAACTCATAAGAATGACACACTACTAGTCCAAATATATGTTGATGATATTATATTTGGTGCTACTAATAAATTCTTGTGTCAAGATTTTGCTAAGTGCATGCAAGGAGAATTTGAAATGGGTATGATGGGAGAACTCACCTACTTTCTTGGACTTCAAATCAAACAATTGAAAGAGAGGATTTTCATCAATCAATCAAAGTACACCAAGGGCCTATTAAAAAGGTTTGGTATAGAAAGCTCAAAGTCAATTGGCACTCCTATGAGCACCTCTACAAAACTTGACCTAGATGAGGGAGGTAAGTGTACAGATACTAAAACTTATAGAACCATGATAAGAGTTTTACTTTATTTAACTGCAAGTAGACCTGATATAATGTTCAGTGTATGCATGTGCGCTAGATTTCAAGCTAATCCTAAGGATTCACATGTAATTACAGTAAAAAAAATCCTTAGATATCTACAAGGGACTCAAAACCTAGGATTATGGTACTCTAGAGATTCATCTTTTGAGCTTGTAGGATATTCAGATGCTGATTTTGCGGGTTGTAGACTAGATAGAAAAAGCACTAGTGGAATATGCCAATTCTTAGGTGCAATGCTAACCCCTTGGTTTTTCAAGAAACAAAACTCGGTTGCGCTATCAACCGCCGAGGCGGAATATGTAGCAGCTGGAAGTTATTGTACACAAGTGTTGTAGATGAAACAACAACTAGAAGACTATGGCATGAACTTTAAAGATATTCCAATTCAGTGTGATAATACTAGTGCCATCAACTTGACCAAAAACCTTATTCAACATTCTAGAACCAAACACATAGAAATTAGGCATCATTTCATAAGAGGCCATGCTCAAAAGGGTGATATTATTCATTCCTTTGGAAGATCAAATAGCTAATATTCTTACAAAACCCTTAAGTGAAGAGAGCTTTTGTAAGATTAGATTATTGATGGGCTTGAAAAACTATGATAAACTGTATGTTTGATCACATCAACATTCATTATATGCATATTTTACATCTAGTGAATGAGTATTAACTCTTATTTAATATATCTCTCACTCAAGATGGCATAGATAAACAAAATTCGTGCTAAAATTCTAAGCTAGAGCTCAAATTTTTTAAGTTTCATAAAGGGTCCAGTCGACTGGTAACATATTACCAATTCAACCAGTTGACTAGTTCAAAGTTCCACAAGACGTTCTTTGGAGTCAAAATTTAAAATTTTGGTAACCTACCCAGTTGACTGGTATGTCTCTGCCAGTTTACCTAGTCGACTGGTGTTCCGACCCAGTCAACTAATATGTTAAAAATTTCCAAAATGATGAAGGACCCAGTCGACTGGTATCACGATTCTATAAATAGTCTCTTCAGTTTTATTAGTTTTTCACGCCATTTTTAAAACTATAAGTCTTCTCTCTCTAGAAAATTTGTATTTTCAGCCCAAAATCTCTCAAATCCACACCATATAACCTTCAATCATACCTTAAATCATCCATTTTTCAACTTTCCACTGTTGAAAAATCATTATTTCCCCAAATCTCTCAAATCTCTCCCCAAAAACGTTTTCTTCCAAATGTCAGAGAGAATCCGGATTTAAATCACCATTGGAGGATCTCATGTGCCTATAAGGACCCGGTCTAAGAAGCCCTCTGAACCGGATACCAAAGGGAAAGGGCTAGTGGGTTCCTCAAGCAAGAAAGTGAGGTCTGAGCTCGATGACTCACTCTTTTGGAGCCCAGCTACTAAGAGCAGGTATGACTCCGTAATCCGTAACAAAAATATCGTGACGGGTAGATTCGTTGACTTTGATTCTATCCATCATGCAAATTTTGACATATTACCTGCTTTCGAGGCAGTACACTTGACACCACTTGTCAAGATTCATCAAAAATACTACCCATGCCTCATTCACCAGTTTTACACTAACCTGGTGAAGCCTAGTCCACTGGCTCTTTGTTTCAAAACCAATGTGATGGGCATGGAGTTCGAGGTGAACACTAACCTTCTAGTCAGCATTTAGAAGATCCTTGTGGGAGGGATCCAATAGAGTCTAAACGGATGGCCGGACAACTTCAATTATGAGAAGGCATACTAGATTGTTAGGGGAGACCCTAACTATATCTTTAAGCCCACTACATTTCACATCTGTAGTGACATGCCCCTCGACTCGAAGTTGTTCAACCTCATTGTGAATTGGACCATCCATCCACGACTCGGGAGTTAGGGCTATCTCTCTAAGATAGACATGGTATTGATTTGGTGTCTCAAAACTAGACACCACTTCAATATCTACCCCCTACTGCTCGCCAACATGATAAATAGCGAAGATAGTGACTCCGGGTGCCTTCCCTACGAAATACTCATCACCTTGATCCTACAGCACTTTCGTGTCCCTTTACCCGCCTCTAAAGCTCAAGATATTGACCCCAAGGACATCATCAATGTCTATACTCTAAAGAAGATGGGGTGCACGATCCGAGATGGGATACTATACTCCAAGGTAGGGAGGAACATACAGATCGGTGATGGTGATGACAGCAACGAGGAGGACAATGAGGTTCATGGTGATACAGCTCCTCTTACTGCGATGGACACTGATGATCGAGCACCCGGT
Organism: Bretschneidera sinensis; assembly: GCA_023935145.1. Taxonomy (NCBI): domain Eukaryota; kingdom Viridiplantae; phylum Streptophyta; class Magnoliopsida; order Brassicales; family Akaniaceae; genus Bretschneidera; species Bretschneidera sinensis. The sequence goes on along the minus strand of CM043705.1, from coordinate 21,323,848 downwards.
CCATAGCATGTTGGTTCTAGTGCTGGTCAGGCTAGATACGACGACCTACTTTAGGCTATGACGAACCTTCAGCTATCCATGTAGTTTGGGTTCTAGAGCTTTAGCTCTTTAGTTGATTATATGCATCGTGACCTCCGCACACTTCATGATGATTTTGAGCTGCATCGGAAGCACACAGAAGGCTCTTTGGCTGAGCTTTGAGATCTCCTCCGGGATAGCTTCGATTCTCCCGTTCGTTGAGCTTTATGTTGTATCTCCTTATTGTATATATATAACTCCTAAATGATCTTAGCACAAACATTTCATGTTTTATCATACATTTTTATTATTGTACTCGATATTTGACTTCTAAAAGCCTGTGATGTATGGATGCTTGTATACATTTGCCTATTTTTCGGTTATCTAGCTTATGACACATATACTTGCCTTACTTTTACGCTATATGTTTACTTAGTTTAAGCCATTCGTACTCCACAATATGCTTTAACTACTTATGCTAGTGTGGGAACTTTCGGCTCTTCCCAAGAAGTCTTTCTAGCTCCGAATAATGCCTAGTTTTTGTATACAAGTTTGTTTTTGCATTATCTTCCTATCCTTATTATCTAGGTTACTTATTTCTTAATTTTACACCCTTTTTTCTGCTATTTTCAAAACAGGGAGAAAAAGAGAAAAATCAATGAAAAATCAATGTAAACTTAGAATAGAGCACACATTTAGGGGGAACATTGCTCCGAACACATTGACAAATGTTTTATAGAAATGAATGCTTGGTTGAAATGAGATAATTACTTATAAACTGCATTTTGAATGCTCAACAGGTTGGCTTTTATCCGAAAAACAGAGGAGACTCTGTCCAAATTTTTCTAAAAACCAACACTTAGCTTTTAAAAACTGTTTTTCTCTCATTAGTTTTGTCATCATAAAAGATTGGGAGATTGTTGACCCGTATTTGATTTTAATAATGATAAAAAAAAACTACTCTAATTGCACTAACAGTTTTATCTAAGCGTTTAAGCAACAAAAGCATTCAGCATAAAAACAAATATGCAAGAACTCAACTTGATTCAGACATCAAGACAAAATAGAAGATCTAGAATAGGCATTAAGGTAATAAAACAATTGTAAATCTCTTATGTTCAAATATTTAGCTTGATCTGTGGCTCATTTTACAAAAAACTTTGACAAAATTATTCATATAAATGTTTCTAAGTCAAAAACAGTTTTGAGACATGAAAAACTGGGTAGAAGGACAACCCAGTTGATTGGCTCAATAGACCAGTCGACTGGGATATGGGACAAAAGGTTCCCAGTCGACTAGCAACTGGGACAGAAAGTTCCCAATCGACTGGTGTAGAGGACCCAGTCGACTAGTACTTTCCCATAGCCTAAAAAGTGAAGTTTCTCACTTAACCCAAGTAATTCGAAAATATGATCATTTGAGACGCAGGACTTGAGCATTTAATGCACCAAACCTACCAAGTCAGTGTCAAACGATCATACTGATTCAAGGCTATATAAACCCACTTCAATGAGAATTTAAAACAAAAAGAGAACACATTCAATTCATAAGATTGCTCATTATTCTCAAAAGCTTTGAAAAATTTATTGTTGAGCCATTCTTTAAGCTTATTCTTAAAAGAGAGATATTTTTCATTTGTAAAAGCACTTATTGCTATCTCTCAACCATTCTACTTTACAGCAAATCTCATTTATTGTAAAGAGGAAAGAGTTGTAATAACTCTTAAAGTGTTTAGGAGTAAAAACTTCTTTGTAACTTCCTTGAGGAAGGGACTAGCTTCCGTGAGGAAGGGATTGATTGTAAGGTTTGTGCAACACCCGTGAAGTTGCACGACTAAAGTCTTAGTGGATTGCTTCAAGGAGGTTCCTTGAAGAGAGTTGACGTAGGGTCGGAAGGATTCCAATATTTTCGAACCACTACAAATGGAGTTTGCACTTTCTCTTCCTTAAACTCTTTTACTTTCAAGCATATTATTTGTTTGTATGCTTTGTGCATTTAACTGTTTTAGAAACTTGCAAAGTAATTATCAAAAGTTTTTAAAAACTCAATTCACTCGGGTTTGAACCTCGATTTACAAATTTCAATCTTTCTTGTACTATCTTCAATTATAAATTCCAATCATTGTTAGAGAAAGAGTTGATCTAACTCTTAGTAGTGTTTAGGTGTTAAACATTTTTGTATAAACTTCCTTAGAAGAGATATTTGTAAAGGTTTGGGTAATATTTCTGAAGTTGCTTGTTTGATTTAGTGGAATACTACGAGGAGTCTCCTTAAAGAGAGTGGATGTAGTGTTGAAAAGTTTTTGATATTACCGAATCACTATAAATAGAATTTGAACTTTTTATTCCTTTAATTTCCAACAATATAATTATTTTTGTTTATGCTTGGTTTCATAAGTGTTTAAAACTTGTTTGTTGTTTGCAAAAAGTTTTTAAAACTCAATTCATCCCCCCACTTGGGTTGCACTTTGATTTACATTCTTGACAAAAACAATTTAGCAATTCATTACAAATAATAGGAGTTGTACTTAGTTTCAGACTTGTTTTTCATCAAATATAGCCAAGTACAACGACTAAAGTCATCCATTATAGTTAGGAAAAAAAGGAGCACCTGTATTGTTAGAAACAGAAAACATCCCCAAATGTCATAATGAATTAACTCAAAAACGAATTGAGTTACAGAAGATCTAAAAGGAAAAAATGGCCTAGTATGTTTGGCCAAAGGACAAATATCACAAAAATATCTATTAGAAATAAAAACTAAAGAATCAACACTAGCAATGGATGACATTCGCGGTATAGATGGGTGACCCAACTGCCAATGCCAAAGGTTGAACAAGGGTTGTGAAATAGCAGAAAAAGAAAAGGTGGAACTGAGTGAAATTTGAAAATAATAGAGACCACAGCAACAACTACCCACTCTAATCGTTTTCCTCGATTGTAGGTCCTGAAAAACATAAAGAACGGGGGAAAATGACTAAACAATTCAAGGCTTTTGTGACTTGAGAAGTTGATAGTAAATTAAATTTGAAACTTGGAACAACAAGGACATTGTCTAAATAAAATGAAGAATTAAAAGTGATAGAGCCAGTGTGAGTGACTTGTGCATGCTCATTATTAGGGAGTTCAACACTTGACAATGAATGATTAAGGGAAGTAGATTTAAGTAAATCAATAAAGAAGCAGATATAATTGGTGGCTTTGTTGTTAATTACCCAAGAATTAGAAGTTATAAAAGTGAGAGCTTTACCTTCCAAATTAACGAATGATTGAGAACTACCTTGAAGAAAAGACAAAAGGTGATTGAGTTAGTCTTGAGAAATGATAGGTGATTGCATTGGCATAGATGTTGAATGCATGTTAGGAGTATATGTCATTGGTGTTAGAGATGAGAGAAAAGGTGTCTGGGTAGATGAAGATAATTTCCTTGCTTCTGCCAAACCACGAACTTATGACTGATGGGCCCCATTATTAGCGCCTACTTTCTTAGGAGGAAAACCATGATGTTTGTAACAAGTGGTTATTGTGTGTCCATCAGTATGACGGTGATTACAATGAGATCGCCCTTTATTTCGTGACTGTTTATTCAAAGAAGATCTACCACTATGAAAAGGACATGAATCACGGCCTGAACAAGCAACCAAAGTAGATACATCTCGATGGAACGATGATGTAATAAATAACTCACGTTATCTCTTTTCTTGTAAGATTAGTGAATAGATCTTACCAATTGATGGCAAAGGCTTTTGTAATAATAACTAGCTACGGAGTGGAGCATAAGACTCTTGTAGACCATATAAAAATTGCATCACTTTGTCTTGCTAAACAAAATAAGTAGCATTGGAAGCTCCATAAGAACAACTTATTAATGAGCTATAGATAGCCAATTCATCCCAAAGAGAATTGAGGTGTCTAAAATATGTTGCAACATGGAGGTTATTCTGCCTGGATTCAAAAATAGTCTCTTTGATTTAATAGAGTTGTCAACGTGTTTGGTTGAGAAAAACTCTCATTTAAATCATCCCAAATCTCTTTGCATATGTTGATGCCGTTTGCTGTCGGTGCTGAAATAGCTTGGGAGCTGGTGCAGGCTGGGCTTTGCGTGCTGATGTGGCCTAGGTGAGGACTCGACCTGGGAGACGACTCGGCCTGGGTCCTGCACAACTGACAAGAACAAACTGAAGGCCCTCGAAAGGAGGGGAGGGGGAGACCTCCGAAGGCGCTCCGATGCTTAAGTTAGCAAATATTTAGGGAAGGAGTCATGGGTTCGAGAGAGGAACCGAGGACTCTTTAGAAAATCAAGTGAAGTGTGTCAATCTCAATCTGAATAATAATACCTGGTGAAGTCCATACCTTGGCCCATTAATAGTCGTCTTCCAGAGGGGGGGAGCATGATTACAAACTCAAGAGATGAGGCACCGTAAGGCAGCCGCAGAGTGGCTACAGGGCTAGGGGTTATAGGGTGGCCGGCGGCTGTAGGGTGGCTAGCGGCCATAGGGTAGCTTACGGCTATAGGGTGGCTGCAGGGCTAGGGGTTGCAGAGTGGCTAGCGGCGGTAGGAGAGATCTAGGTGTGGGCCTACTGGGTCATTTCTCGCGGGCTTGAGGATTTTTTGCTGGGCCGGAGAATATACTGTCCACTTTTTCTGGCCGAAAAAATTCATTAGGCCAGCTGGGCTGGATTACCCTGTCGGGGCTCAAACTTATTTGGGCCGTAGGTTTCAGCCGGGTCGGGAGCTCATTTGGGTTGGAATATGCCTACTGGGCCTGGAGCTCATTTGGGTCAGAACATGTCTGCTGGGCTTGGTGTCTGTTTGGGTCAGAACATGTCTGCTCGGCTTGGGGTCTGTTTGGGCCAGTGTTTTTAGGCCGTATCACAGGCCCTCCACTTCTTGGAGTTCATTTATGTGCTCCGAGAAGTATTTTGTGGGCCGGGCCATTCATGGATGTTAAGTGAGCTCGTCTGTGGATCGTCATTTTATGGGAGGTGGAAGGTTACCTACGAGTACGAAGAGCCTTCTCCGGGTCGTAAGACTAATCGGAGGTTTAAGTGGCGTTCCTTGGGAATCAGAACGTCATTCTCGGAAGGTAGGAAGCCGCCTGGAGAAGCGAAGAGTTTTCTCGAAAACTATGGAGTCGTTCATTTTTCTGTTTTCAGCATTTATTGCTTCGCTAAGCGTGTTTTCTCGTCTTATAAATAGGGTCCTCTGGTACCTTTTGTTTTAAGCAGAAGCAAGTGTGGTTTCTGAAATGAGGAGAGAAAAGCACTTTCTGAGGATAGCCATCACGGCACTTTTGCCTTGAAATTGAGGTTCGGTTTCTTCCTGACTCCGAGTGGGGGCACGGGCTTCTTCTAGACTCTGAGTGGGAGTCAAAGGAGGAGTTGAGCTGTGTCTCTGGATGATGGAGCCTTCGCGTCCTGGCTTACTAGGAACAGAAGAAGAAGAGGGACGTGGTTGCATACTCTTAGGAAGTTGAGAGCAAGGCTGCAGCCTCTCTTCCAGCGGTTCTTCTGGTGGCAACAAGATAAGGGGAATTGCTGCCACCCTTTCTTGCAAGCTGGCGAGGGTTTTCCTGAACCTAAGGTTGATCATAGTCCACGCTTTCAGTCTCAGGTTCGGCCCAAGAAGTTTTAGGGTTCGTGCCAGGAGCTCTTCAGTCCGAAGTGGGTGAAGAAGTTCGTGACCGGCACTGCCTGAAACATTTTGGTTTCCATTATCTTCTTTGTACTTTGAGGCCGTTAAGGTCTTCTTTTATTTGTACTTCGAGGTCGTTAGCTGTAAAGGATTATAATCCATTAATATCAATAAATTACCCTTTCTTAATATTCCTGTCTACGTATGAACTTCCTTTCTCTTGATACTTGTTCGAATTTGATTGCAAACTTAACGAAGCGAAAGGGGGGTCCAAAGCCCCCGTACTTGGAGATTCGACCGAGCGTTGATGAGGCTCGGATTTCTTGGAGAAATTTACCGAGCGTGAGCAGAGCAGCTAATACGCTCGGGCTTATTTGGAGATTCGACCGAGCGTTGACGGGACTCAGATTTATTGGAGAAATTTACCGAGCGTAAGCAGAGCAGTTCATACGCTCGGACTTATTTGGAGATTCGACCGAGCGTTGACGGGGCTCGGATTTACTAGAGAAATTTGGCCTAGCGTGAGCAGAGCAACTCATACGCTCGGACTTATTTGGAGATTCGATCGAGCGTTGATGGGGCTCGAATTTACTGGAGAAATTTGCCGAGCGTGAGCAGAGCAGCTCATACACTCGGACTTATTTGGAGATTCGACCGAGCATTGACGGGGCTCGGATTTACTGGAGAAATTTGGTCGAGCGTAAGCAGAGCAGCTCATACGCTCGGACTTATTTGGAGATTCGATCGAGCATTGACGGGGCTCGGATTTACTGGAGAAATTTACCGAGCGTGAGCAGAGCAGCTCATACGCTCGGACTTATTTGGAGATTCGACCGAGCGTTGACAGGGCTCGGATTTACTGGAGAAATTGGCCGAGCGTGAGCAGAGCAGCTCATACGCTTGGATTTATTTGGAGATTCGACCGAGCGTTGACGGGGCTCGTATTTACTGGAGAAATTTGCCGAGCGTGAGCAAAGCAGCTCATACGCTCGGACTTATTTGGAGAATCAACCGAGTGTTGACGGGGCTCGGATTTACTGGAGAAATTTACCGAGCGTGAGCAGAGCAGCTCATACGCTCGGACTTGTTTGGAGATTCGACCAAGCGTTGTCGGGGCTCGGATTTACTGGAGAAATTTACCGAGAGTGAGCAGAGCAGCTCATACGCTCGGACTTATTTGGAGATTCGACCGAGTGTTGACGGGGCTCGGATTTACTGGAGAAATTTATCGAGCGTGAGCAGAGCAGCTCATACGCTCAGACTTATTTGGAGATTCGACCGAGCGTTGACGGGGCTCGAATTTACTGGAGAAATTTACCGAGCATGAGCAGAGCAGCTCATACACTCGGACTTATTTGAAGATTCGACCGAGCGTTGACGGGGCTTGGATTTACTGAAGAAATTTGTCGAGCGTGAGCAGAGCAGCTCATACGCTCGGCCTTATTTGGAGATTCGACTGAGCATTGACAGGGCTCGAATTTACTGGAGAAATTTACCGATTTTAGGTCTGTCAGATCGTCGTGACCTTCTTCTTCGCGCGTGGGCTTTTTAGCCCATTTTAGGTCCACTAAGTAGTTGCGACGAATGACGATGCTTGATAAGAAATGGCGACGGGTCAGTTTTAGTAGAGGTCGCGCTCTAGCGACAGCTGGCACCTAGGTCATTGGAAACGGTGCCTGGGGAACTTGAAACAACCCCTAGGAAATAGCAAAGGGCGTGTCCGTTCGTCTGACGCATGATTTGACGTTCCTTATTTCTGCTTCCATAACCCCTATAGAAAAGGGGTACCCTTTCCTTCAGTTTTCACTTTGCATTCTTGAGAGATTTTGAGGGTTTTGGTTCGTCTAGAGAGTCTGAGAGCACTCGACATTGCTTAGGAGTTTTTTCGTAAAAGCTTTCCCTCCTTCCTTGGTGAGTAATGTCTGTTAGTAGTGAGTCTAGCGGGGCCCTGTGTAGGGAGCTGGGGGAAGCAATGGGTGTTTCTTCTAACGAAAGGGGTTACTTCTCGTTAAGTGGCTTCTGGGGGTAGAAACCGGGCCCTAGTTCCATACACAAGGGAAAGAGGGGAGGGCTAAGGGTCTGAATCATCAGGGGGAGATAAGGATCGGGCGCTCACATCCATCAGAGATGAGGCCCGGGACACAGAGAGAGAGGAATGGGTGTTCGAAGCGAACACCATTCCTAGCACTGTGGCAGGATCCAACCTTTTAAGGATGAGGGTTAAATACAGGATCCCCATAGATTTTAATATGAGGGTCTCCAAGGGTGGGGAGAGGACCTACGATGTCCTACCCAACCGGCAACCGTATGAGTTGTGCCTCTACGAACATCAGTTTAAGGCGGGGCTCAGGCTCCCTCTCCACCCGTTCCTCTGCTCAATACTTAGATATTTTGGTATCGCGTTAAGCCAGCTGGTGCCCAATTCGGTTCGGCTGATTCAGGGATTCATTGCTGTGTGCTAGAAGGTAGGGGGAGTGATGACCATTAACGTGTTCAAAGCCCATTTTCAGCTAGCCCGGTTAGGTCACTCGGGCTGGGTCATCGTGAGTTTGAGGCGGGGGAAGAGCATTCTAAAGGAAAAGCCTTCCTCTATTAAGGGATGAAAGAGGGGCTTCTTCTTTGTCCAGTCTGCTGAAAGTTTTGACGTCTCTCTCACTTGGGGTGTTGAGCGTGTTGGCAAATGCAAAAGGCCACACCTCTCCCAGCGTGAGGAGGAAACACTGAGGGTAATGCTGGTCGCGCCCTTGGAGATCGATGTTCTTGGAGATAATGAGGAACTCCACAGGTACGGCCTGTGTCTTCCCCGCCTTCCCTCGAGCCTCTTTCATGGTAGTCGCTGGCTCGTCGACTTATAGGAATTTTCACTTACTTTCTCCCAAGTTTTTAATGCTTCTCTTTTTGTGCAGACATAGAGATGGCGGCGATGGCAAAGGAACTGGCTCCTGAGAAGAAGAGGGCAGCCGAAGCTAGCGGCTCTGGGCAGAAGAAGAGGGCCAAGGTTCCGGTCGTGGCCCCGATCCCGGTTGATAGCCCTCCAAGGCCTTCGGTGGCCCCTACTCCTTCAAGGGTCCCTTGCCTCAGGAAGGATCTGAGATGGCCCCTCTTTTCACCCCTCGGTGGGCTCTGAGGTAGGATGACTCGGTGTTTGCCAGCACCAAGGTCACTCGAGAGCACCTGGTGCTAGGGATCCCCCCCCCCCCATGATAGGGCAAAAATTTCATCGAAGCCTTTTGAGTTGCTCTGCTCGATGTCGGAGGTTGCTTCTTCTCAGGCCGAGGTTCTTCATGGGATGCTTTCCCGACGTGACCTGGAGATGGCGGACCGCTTGGCCAAGACCGAGCTTAAGCTGAAGGAGTCTGAAGACATTGCCCATGACCTGACCATTTCCCTCGAGACATCGGAAAGGGAGAGGACAAAGGCAATTTTTGACAGGGACCATCACCGTCAAACAACAGACGTCCTGAGGGAGGAGCTAGAGGAAGTTTGGCATCACTCTGCGGAGAAGGAGGCTTCTTTGACGAAAGAAGGGGCAGTTCCATACCTTGAAGGTTTCGATGAAGCTAAAAGGAGGTTTATGCTTCTTTTCCCAGGGTTGGATTTCTCAGGCCTTGATCTGGCGGCCGACTCCGAGGGCTCTGGTGCAGATTCTTAAGGAGGAGGAGAGGGTACAGCTGTTCAGGCTGGGGGTCCAGAGGGCCTAGGTGAAGCCCTACCTGCCCAAAGTGGTGATGCCGAGGAGGCCCAAGCTGGAGGGGAGAGCGAGGTTCAGTCCTTGGGTGACCGTGAGGCTCTCGAGGCCTCGATTGCTCCAAAATAGTCCCTTGTTTGTACCCAAGGCCAATAGTGCCTCCTTTTTGTACACCTCTTTTTCTATGAATGAAGTAAAAGAGTTTCGGAATTTCAAATTTTTATTGATTTTTGTGCTTTTACACTTTATTGGTAAAATCTACGGAGGTTCTCCTCATTCCAGGTGCGGGGAACGGGTTTCCCTTCCATGTCCTCAAGCTCATAGGTGTCTATCCTGCAGATTCTTCGAACCTTGTAAGGACCTTCCCAATTCGAGACCAGCTTTCTCGTGTGTCGAAGGCGTGAGACTTCACTCTTCCGGAGGACGAAGTCATTAAGTTTGAAATCTCTGGGCCATACCCGGGAGTTATAGTACCGAGTGGCCCTTTGCTGGTAGGTTGCAAGGCGAATTTGAGCTTTGTCCTTGGCTTCTTCAACTAGGTCTAAGTTTATCTTTAACCCTTCTTCGTTGTTGCTCGGCTCAAAGCACTGTACTCGAGAGGAATGACGGCCTCTGACCCGTATGCCATGAAGAAGAGGGTTTCGCTTGTTGGTGTTTGGGTCGTTGTTCGATAAGCCCAAATGATGTGGTAAAGTTGTTCTACCCATAGGTTATCTGCCTCGTTGAGTCTTTTTCTGATTCCTTGGAGGAGCGTCCTGTTGGTTACTTCAGCCTGGCCATTGGCTTGTGGGTACCCCACAGAGGAGAACCGATGGTCGACGTGGAGGTTGTCACATAACATCTTAAATTGGGAGCTGTCGAACTACTTTCCATTGTCGGTGATCAGCACGCGAGGGATCCCGAATCGGCATACTATCGACTTCCAGACAAAATTTCGGGTTTGGTGATCCGTGATACTTGCCAATGGCTCAGCTTCGACCCATTTGGTGAAGTAGTCAATGGCCACAATAAGGTGCTTCTTCTGCCCAACGGCCGTTGGGAATGGGCCTAAGAGATCCATCCCCCACATGGTGAAAGGGAGGGGACTAGTGATGGAGACGAGGGGGTTAGCAGGCCGATGTGATATCGGAGACCACTGCTGACAATTTTCACACTTCTTGACCAAATCTGCCACGTCATCCTTGACCGTTGGCCAATAGAACCCCTGGCGGAGGATTTTGAAGGCTAAGGCCCGAGCTCCCAAGTAGTTTCTGCATATCCCTTCGTGGACCTCCCGAAGAGCATAGTCGGCCTCTCTAGGTCCGAGGCATCATAGGTACGGTGTAGTTAGACCCCTTTTGTAAAATTACCCTTCTATAAGGGTGTAACACGAGGCACGGGAGATCAACTTCCTGGCTTAGTCCTTGGGTTCCGGTACAGTGCTGTCTTTTAGATACTTGAGGATCAGGTCTATCCACGAGGGTCCCTCTTCAACTGGCAGGACCGGGGCTTCATCTATACTTGGGGCAGAGAGAATTTCTTGATAGATAGCCCGACTAGATACCAGTTGTTGGGAGGAAGCCAAATTTGCAAGGGCATCTGCCTTAGAGTTTTCAGTTCGGGGAATCCGGGTTATCCGAAATGTTTTGAATATGGTAGCTGACTCTTTCACTTTTCGGAGATATTGGGAGAGCTTCTCACCCCTGGCCTCGAATTCTCTCTGCACCTAACTCACCACTAATTGAGAATCGCTGAATACCTCCAGTGCTTCTACGGTCAGTGCCCTGGCTAACCTTAGTTCGGCCAGAAGGGATTCATAATCTGCTTCGTTGTTGGAGGCCTTGAACCCGAACCTCAACGCATATTCAATGGAAAAACCTTCAGGGCTGCAGAGGATGAGTCATGCCCCGCTCCCTTGTGAATTTGAAGACCCATCCACAAGGGGACTCCATCCCAGAGGGGGACCGCTGTTTAAAGGCGTTTCAGGTTCGTCCAGAATTATGGGCAAAGTCGTTTCCACGATGAAGTCGGCCAGGGCTTGGGCCTTGATAGATTGTCTGGGTCAGTAGTGGATATCAAACTCCCCTAGCTCGACTGCCCATTTTACCATTCTTCCTTAAGCACTTGGATTATGAAAGACCTGACTTAAGGGTTGGTCCGTCAAAAGAATGATAGTGTGTGCTTGAAAGTAAGGCCGGAGCTTTCGGGCGGCTATTATCAGAGCGTAGGCCATTTTTTCAATGGGAGGGTACCTCGTCTCGGCCTCATGGAGTATTCGGCTGACGTAGTAGATGGGTTTTTAGATACCCACCTCTTCTCGTACCAGAACAGAGGCCACAGTGCTTGGTCCGGCGGATAAGTAAAAGAAGAGTTCTTCGTCCGGGAGTGCCTTGGTCAAAAGGGGCGGCGAACTTAGGTACTTCTTCAAGTCTTCAAACGCCTCTCGGCAGCTCTCGGACCAGGCGAAGTCCTTCACCTTTTTGATAGCCTAAAAGAAATAGAGGCACCTTTCCGCCGATTTAGACATAAAACGGCTCAGGGCTGCGATTCGTCCAGTGAGTCGCTGGACTTCTTTCACTGACTTGGGGGGGCCATGTTGAGGATAGCTTCTATCTTCTCTGTGTTGACCTCTATCCCTCTCTGAGTGACCATGAATCCCAAGAACTTGCCCCCAGTTACCCCAAAAGCACACTTGGACGGATTCAACCTCATATTATGCTTGCGTAGGACTCCGAAGGCCTCTTCCAGATCGAAATGATGGTTTCGTGCCTTGGGGCTTTTGACCAGCATGTCGTCCACATAGACTGCCATATTCCTCCCGATCTGTCTTTTGAATATTTTGTTCACTAACCTCTGGTAGGTTGCCCCAATATTTTTCAGCCTGAAAGGCATTACCTTGTAGCAGTATAACCCTCATTCGGTGATGAATTCGGTCTTTTCTTGGTCAAACTCATGCATGAAGATCTAATTGTAACCAGAGTAGGCGTCCATGAAAGAGAGGAGTTCATGCCCAGAGGTGGCATCCACCATTTGATCGATCCGGGGGAGAGAAAAGCTGTCTTTAGGGCAAGCTTTGTTTAAGTTGGTGAAATCAATACAGATACGCCACTTTTTGCTGGCTTTCTTGACCATTACCACATTAGATACTCACTCGGGGTACCTTACTTCTTTAATGAAACCGGCTTCCAGCAGCTTGTCTACCTCGGTGTTGATGGCCACTTGACACTCGGGGGCAAAGGACCTCTTCTTCTGAATAACTGGCTTGTATTCAAGGTCTACGTTCAGGCGGTGCTTAATGGTTTCAGGGTTGACCCCTGGCATGTCTGATACTGACCAGGCGAACAGATCTTGGTTCCTTCGGAAGAGGCGAAGGAGTTCTTCTCTGGCCTCCTTTGAGAGGTTTGCTCCTATTTGTATGGTTCGGGTGGGTCTTCTCCTAGGAGCACAGTGGTTAGTTCCTCCGTGGATCGGCCTCTGGGTGTCTTCATCTCGTCCCGCAGATCCTCCACTTCAAGTGGTAGAGCCTCGGTCTTTTTCTTTTCTCTGATAGTGCTCAGGTAGCAGGACCGAGAGACTCTCTGATCCCCCTTTATCACCCCTACGCCTTTGCTAGTGGGGTACTTGACCTTCAGGTAATAGGTGGAGACGACGGCTTTTAGTTTGTTGAGGGTGGGCCGTCCGATTATCATTTTGTAGGAGGAGGGTTGTTTTACCACTAGGAACGTGGCCCGTACAGTAACTATTCTTGGCTCTATCTCGGCGGTTACCGTGAGGATTATGCTTCCTTCTGGGAAGACTGGGGATCCCTCGAAGCCGTAGAGGGGGGCAGGGGTAGGCTCTAGATGTCCCTCCTTCAGTTCTATGCGCTGGTAGGCATCATGAAATAGTATATCAGCGGAGCTCCCATTATCGATCAGGACCAGCCGTATCTCGCAGTTGGCCACTAGGAGCGAGACTACTACAGCGTCATCATGAAGAGTCTGCACGTCCTTCAAGTCATCTTCTGTGAAAGAGATCACCGGCTAAGTTTTCCTTTTCTTGTAGGGACCGCTGACTGAGGCCACGGCCCTGGCATACACTTTGCCGCTCTGCCCTGAATTATCCTCTACGACCAACCCTTCGCAAATCATTTTGATGATTCGAGTGGTCGCAGCTACTTTTGGCTTTTTCTGGAGATGCCTCTCCTGCTCTGCCCTGGCGTCTCTTCAAGGATCCGACTTCTCTTGCCAGGGCTGGTAAGGGCGTCTGTCATCTCTCCTTAGTGATACAGGGGTTTCACGCCTTTGAGGCCCAGTGAACTCCTTCAGGTGCCCTCGGTTGATGAGATTCTCAATATGTTCCTTCAAGTCGTGGCACTCATCTGTATCGTGGCCACGACTTTGATGGAACCGGCACCACTTCTTGGGGTCTCCTTCAAGGGGTTTCTTAGGTGGCCACTATAGGACAGACTTGTCTTGAAGCTGCATGAGGACGTTAGTCCTAGTAGTGTTGAGGGGAGTAAAGTTTTCGACCCCAGGGTGGGGCCTATACCTGTCCACTTGGTGAGGCTTTTCGGCTACTCCTTTCTGGGGGGCAGGATCTTTCCTTTTTCTTTTGGTTTCTCCATCTCTTTCTCTTCTGAAGGCTTGATCGTCCGTCGCCAGCATGCACTTTTCTGCCCGGGCCAGGATTTCGTTCATGTCTCAGGGCGGGCGTCAGGTTAGGTTGGAGCTAAAGATTCCCGACCTCAATCCATTTTTGAAGGCCATCACCTGGACGTTGGGATCAAGATCTGAAATTTTCTAAGCTACTGTGTTGAACCAGGAGATGTAAGCCCGAAGCCTTTTTTCCCTTATGCTGGATGATGTTGAAGAGGCTTTCTGAGGTTTTCTTGGGCCCCTTGCTGCTGAGGAAGTGAGAGGCGAAAGCATAACTGAGTTCTTTGAAATTACCAATGGTTCCCGGCTTTAAGCGCGAGTACCATATGCCCGCCGCCTTTTCAAGAGTCAGGGAGAAGGCGCGGCACATGATCTGGTCTGAGTGCCGGTGCAACACCATTGTCGTCTTATAGTGCTGGAGGTGGTCCATCGGATCCGTGGTTCTGTTATATATTTTGACCCGGGGCATCCTGAAGTTTGGCGGGATAGGGGTTTCTAAGACACCTTCCGTGAAAAGGGGTCTTGGACGCAGAATTCGTCCATAATACTGAGATTCTTGTATCTTAGAGCTGAGTCTATTCTTTTTTGCATTTCCTCAAATCGTCTGTCGAGGCTGGGGTTGCCCTTTGAAGTAGAACTATCTTTGGACTAGCTATGGCGTGGTGAGGGCTCAGCGCGGGGCTGGTTATGTGTCGGGTCATTCCTGCCTGATGACTCGGCCTCTCCCAGAGCTTGGTGAGGAGGGTATGAAGGCTGTCGGCCCCCTTCCCGGACTTGAGCCGCCAGATTGGCTATCATTCTGGACAGTTCTAGGAACTGAGCTTCGGTCGTCGGGGCTTGAAGGTGCGCAGGGGCTCCCTCGTCTTCTGGGGAGTCGGTTTCAAAAAGGTGAGGACGCTGCTCCCTAGCGGGGGTGGCATGCTCTGGGATTGTTGGAAATCCCGGTCTGGATCGGTGACCGTAAACGTCACCTTGGATAGGAGCCGAGCATGTAGCCGGGGCTTCCTTGTTGGCTTTCCTAGCACCGTTCTTTAGTGGCATCGTGACAAATAAGTTCTTTTACTTCTTTGCTTCTATTGTAGCGAGAGCTTGTGGTTTCCCACGGACGGCGCCAATCTGTTGATGCCGTTTGCTGTCGATGCTGACGTGGCTTGGGAGCTGGTACAGGCTGGGCTTTGCGTGCTGACGTGGCCTAGGTGAGGACTTGGTCTGGGAGACGACTCGGCCTGGGTCCTACACAAGTGACAAGAACAAACTGAAGGCCCTCGGAATGAGGGGAGGGGGAGACCTCCGAAGGTGCTCCCATGCTTAAGTTAGCAAATATTTAGGGGAGGAGTCGTGGGTTCGAGAGAGGAACTGAAGACTCTTTAGAAAATCAAGTGATGTGTGTCAATCTCAATCTGAATAATAATACCTGGTGAAGTCCATACCTTGGCCCATTTATAGTCGTCTGCTAGAGGGGGGAGCATGATTACAAGCTCAGGAGAGGAGGCGTCGTAGGGCGACCGCAGAGTGGTTGTAGGGCTAGGGGTTGTAGGTTGGCCGGTGGCTGCAGGGTGGCTGCAGGGCTAGGGGTTGCAGAGTGGCTAGCGGCGGTAGGGGAGATCTAGGTGTGGGCCTGCTGGGTCATTCCTCGCGGGTTTGGGGATTTTTTGCTGGGCCGGAGAACATACTGTCTGCTTTTTCGGGCCGGAGAAGTTCGTCAGGCCAGCTTGGCTGGATTACCCTGTCGGGGCTCAAACTTATTTGGGCCATAGGTTTCAGCCGGGTCGGGAGCTTATTTGGGTTGGAATATGCCTATTGGGCCTGGAGCTCATTTGGGTCAGAACATGTCTGCTGGGCTTGGTGTCTGTTTGGGTCAGAACATGTCTGCTGGGCTTGGGGTCTGTTTGGGCCAGTGTTTTTACGCCGTATCAGCATGTTTCACAGTAAAAAAAAAACTTGCAACAAGCTCAGGTACAAGTGAATGAAAAAGCCAAGAACATACCATGTCGTTTTTACCCAATGGGAATATGTTAGAGAAGAAGAATCTGGCGCATGAATCGTTTCGTCAATCAAACTGATTTTATTCTTTGCTCTAAGTACCATTCTCACAGCTTAAAACCATGTGTTACAATTATCTCCATTTAGAAAATGAGATACATGAACTGTTGTAGGATTCTTTGAATGATAAAGGAAATAAGAATTTTCATAGGGATCATTAATCTAGGAAGAAACATGTGAAGAATAATTTTGCAGGGAAGGATAACCCTCCATGATTGGAAGGTAGCAAGAGACTAAATTGATCACTCTGATACCATAATAAATTTAAGAGGATAGAAAATTTATGCATACTTTTTTTTTAATTGATATAAGGTCAAATATATACAAGTTTATGTAGACAAATCCCAAGATTATAGGAGGGGATTTTTGCCCAATATGATACACATGTAGAAAATACAGAAAAGAAAGTCAACTTATGGGAAACTTAATTTCTGAGATTGGGTGATTGGCCGATTGAGTGATTTGTCTCTAATATTGTTTTGCTATTCTCTACATCTGACCAGCTCTTCCTACTTTAGCAATAAAGTATACTATCTTGCTTGACATCCATATTTATAGCCTTTAGAACTTTCCCACCAAGTTACTTACTCACCAAGTAGCTTGCTCTCCGAGTTGTTTGCTTTTCACACCAAGAAACTTCGAGACACATACCAAAAATTATAAGCCAAAAAAATCCCAACATTGATCAAGTTGTCTAACCTCTTGGGTCGGGTTCGCTTTCACCAGATTAAAACCTCACAGTCTCAATTGGGTTTTCTATACCGCTTAATCAAATTTTGTGCTTAATCCCATCAATCTTCCACCTAAAATCTGATCTTCAATAGCAAATCTAACTTGCTTATTCACCGCGCCAATTATCTAAATTTTTGCTATTTTTAGAACCTTACTCTAATACCACTTTTTGGGAACCTGACACTTGATCAACAACTACACAATCACAATAGTAAAAGTAAAAGTAAATAGAAAAATGAACACAAGAATTTTTAATGTGTTCAATCTCAACAGACCTATATTTACAAGTCAATCACTATTCCAACTTTGCAACTTTTAGATGGAGAAAAGTTGTTAAAACTCGTTGCACAATGTTACACAATTTTTATAGGTAAAACTATGTGAAAACTATTCTCAAACAATATACAATTTTGGGAAATTTGTATGAAAACTATTCTTAAACAATATAAAAAAATTTAAGTCAAAATTGTGTGAAAACTCTCTACTATCTCACAATCCAAACCCAAATACATCTAATGTTCACTCAATCTTTGGATTCTTGTAAAACCTTATTTTACATGATATATTGGTGCTTATTTTGTCACTCTCTAAATCTGACAAACTATTCTTGCATTAGGAATAGGGTGAGAAACAAACTCTCTTGATGCCCATATTTTTAGCCTTCAGAACTTACCCATCAAGCTACTTGCTCTCCAAATTGTTGGTTATTTACACCAAGTAACTGGACCCAACAACAATGAAATTGTGAGCCAAGAAAAATCCTAACAACGATCAAATTGTCCAACACCTTGGGTCGGGTTCGTCTTCACCCAATCAAAACCTCCCAATCTCATTCGGGTTTTCTATACCGTTTAATTAAATTTTAGGTTAATCCCAAAAAAGTTCTATACACATATACTTACGTAGTATCAAATGATTACATGACTTTTAGAAAATCATGCGCACTTAGTCCAGTAGTGTAACAACCCATTCTGGGTTGGCCACCCCCGAAACGGTGTCATCACACTTTGAAAATCCCAGCACGACACATATATGCAACAAAGAAAATAAACAAAACCAAAAGAAATTTTACATCAATCATCAACCCTCAATAAGGGAGTTACATCAATCTGATATTTAAACATTCTATACAACGTAAAATGCATGAATATTTACAAATAGATTTTTATTTTCTTTTCTCATTAGTCTGAGGATGTTGACACGTACGTGACTTATAGAAAATGATTTCTTCTGAACCTCAAGTCACAAAACTATTTGTCAAGCCTACCACCTGAAATCATTGTACAATGAGGGGTGAGCTTCACAAGCTCAGTGAATTAAATTTACTAGAAGTACTCATTTGTATAAACAGTCTTTTAATATTTAAATCAATTTATATCTCATACACTTGGTACTAACACTCCACTATCACTTCACATGTCATCATATCCATTATCTATCAATCTCTTCCTCTTATTTATTGGTTCACCTTAAGACCATTAATTATCTCATAATTACCTCATCATAAGGTTTACATCATAAGGTCTACCATATAGATGGTTCTTATCACCATAACTGTCTTTTTGTGAAACTTATCCATCTATAAATAAATTCACAATCACACACCACACATCAGAATTTCAATAATGCAAGCAATAATTAAATCAGATGTCATACATGAATGATTATGATGGTAACGTCTTCCCACCTGTCGACAGGTTATTTTTATCTTAGACTGACCGCTTCCTGATTCTTTACAGCTTATCCCAGCTGTCACGAAATTTATTTCCAGCACATACCAGTTGTCATGGTATCCCTTTTATTTTCAGTATATACCGGCTGTCACGGTTATTCCATTAGATCGGCCCCTTCCCGGTTATTTTGGTTATCTTATTTGATGCATATGCATATGAACAATAATATGAAATATGCATATTAACAGTAATATAAAAACAACATAAATTCAAAACACTTAAATTGGCTATCCTGATTATTCTCAAATTTATATAACAAAAATTCCACTAAAATTCCTCTCATCCCAAATCACATCTAATCATCTATTAAAGCTTTGCCAAGATCCACTAAATTTCATCCCAAGTCACACCAAATCATCCATCAAAATTGGTCAAAATCCACTCAAATTCATCTCCTCAAAATTCGTATCAAAACATCAACCATAGCTCATCAAGAATTTCACTTATCGTTTTTATTATTAAATCAACTTATTATTCCAAAAATATCTCTTTTCACATAATACTATTTTACATGTCCAATATTCATATCATATCTATCAACTAAAACTTTATCTATCACCAAAACATAAGCTAATAATTTATTTTAATACTATCCCTAGATTTTTCATTTTTATTTAGATTACTTAAAGTAAATCCAACTCACCACATAGCTCTTAAAGCTACCCGTGGATCACCTCCTTGCTTTTTCCCATTTCTCTCATAAATTTCCCTCGGTTGTAGATCGTCAACACCTGAAATCGTATTTATATTAAATTTATAATTTATTCTTTAATTCGTTATAAACCACACACTTTGACTTTTGAGAAACTTCATAAATGTCAGAAATTCAAAAATAAACATTTCGTTATTACCTTCTATTTTTCTGATAGCTTCTCGTGATTCTCTATGAAATTCCGTAGAAAATTCTTTCAAAATTTTGTTCTTTCGACGTTTCTTTCAATCCCCAAATGCTTAGAGAATACACGTAATGAAAAAAACTAAGTGAATTTGATAAAGAAAAAATCAATTTATAAGCGAATTAAAGTGGTGGTTGCTGCACTTCACTGTTTCAATTTTACAACTGCAATTCATGCAGTTGCATTTAACTTAAATTGCAACACCTGGCAACACCTGGACTTCCAAGTGTTGTACGAAATGGTTTTTTTTAAATAATAATATAATATTTATTATTATTATTATTATTTTTCTTTTTCTTTTTCTTTTTCTTTTTCTTTGTAAGTTCGTCCCCACACACTAGTTTTTTTTTCAAAAAAATTATTTTAATTAATACTAAATCCTCTACGTAAATATATCATTTTAATTTCATGTCATATTTATTAAATTATTTCTTTACCTTTACTTTACGATTATGGGTATTACAATTCTACCCACCTTACAAAAATTTTGTCCTCAAAATTTCTTTAACTAACTCAAGAACAATTGTGAACAATGCTTCTTCATAATTGTCTCACGCTTTCACGTAATTTTTTTTTTCAACATCCTTATTCCCCCACAGAACTTAAACTAATAAAATTATTTATACAAAATTTGTTCTTTTTGTCTAAAATTTTCACTAGTACTTGTATATAAGCCCAATCATTCTGAATTTCTATAGCTTTGCTCGAAATATTTTAATATTCATCATGTAAACACTTTCTTAAAAGTGAAACATGAAATACATTATATAAATGTTTTAATTCTGGAGGCAACTCCAGTCTACTCACAACTAGCTCAACTTCCTCAACAACCTCATAGGGTCCCACATACCTCATATTCAACTTTCCTTTCCTATTTAAATCTCAATACACCTTTTCATTGAGATATTTTTTTTTTCAATACACCCAATCATTTACTTGAAACTCAAGAGGTCTTCCTTTATTATTAGTATAGCTATTCAGTCTACTCTGTGCTGCTTTACGGTTCTCTCTAACCAATTTAATCTTCTCAATTGTTAACTCAAAAAATAGATGGACCAAATATATTTCTCTCGACCATTTCTTCCCATCATAAAGGAGTTTGACACCTCCTACCATATAATGTTTCAATCGGTGTCATCCAAATACTAGTTTGATACTGATTATTATAAGCAACTTCAATCGATGGCATGTAAGCATCCCAACTTACTGATAAATTCATCACATTTGTCCTTAACATATCTTCTAATTCTCTAAAAATTCGTTATGTCTGAGCATGAAAAATTATATTATAATTGTGTACCCGTGGCTTTCTGAAAGTCTCTCCTAAATCAATATGTAAATCTATCATCTCTATTTGGCACTATGCTTAATGGTGCTCCATACAACCACACAATCTCAGCTACATCCTTCTTCAATCCTGACCACCAGAAATTCTGTCTCCATTATCTATACATCTTATTGTTACTTGGTTGCATAGAATCTACATCATCATGTGCCTGCCTTATTATCTCCTTTCTCAACTTCGCATCATTGGGAACACAAATTCATGTTCCAGTACTAAAATACCCTCATTTCAAATTTTGAACTCAAAATACTTTTTAGTAAGCCCTCAATGCTTAATCTTTTCTATCTCTTCATCTCTACCTTGCATCTCTAAAGCATTTTATTATGGATTACTGTACAACTATATTCGTTAACAATGATCCTCTATCATTGATATTCAACTTCATTCTTATCTCTCTTAAATCTATTATCAATTTCACATAAGGACTTCCAATAGCAGTTAAACTTCTTGTAGACTTTCTACTCAATGCATCAGCTATTACCTTCGCATTTTCTAGATGATAGTGAATTATACAATCATAATTACTAATTACTCCATCCACCATCTTTTCCTCAAACTCAACTCTCTCTCGGTAGGTAAATATGTCAAACTCTTATAACCCATGAATATCTCCCAAGTAGCTCCATACAGATGATGTCTCCAATCTTTTAAAGCAAACACTATAGCAGCCAATTCTAAGTCATGAGTATGGTAATTCCTATCACGAATCTTCAATTGCCTAGAAGTGTGGGCCGCAGCTTTCTTATGTTACACATATCACAATCATTGGTGTGACGTATCACTATACACCACAAATCCTTCATCACCAGAAAGAAAACACCAATACTGGAGCTGTAGTCAATATCTCCTTTAGAAATTGGAAAATTTTCTCACGCTTCTCTCACCATACAAATCTCACCTTTTTCCTGGTCAGTCTATTCAACCGTATTACAATAATAAAATTTTTTGAAAGAATCTTCTATAATAACCAGTTAACCCCAAGAAGACTCTAATCTCAGTCACATTAGTTAGTCCCTCCCAACTTAACATTGTCTCTATCTTTTGTAAATCAACTGCTATCAATTTCCCGATATTAATAGTTCCAAGAAAGTTTTTTCATTCAGCCAACACTAACACTTAGAGAACTTTGCATATAATTTCTCTCTCCTCAGGATCTCTAACACACTGTTTAATGTTTCAAATGTTATTCTTCCTTCTTAGATTATATCAAAAAGTCAAATACAACTATACACTTGTTGAGATATAGTTTAAACACTCTATTCATCCAGTCCATGAATGTTTTTGGAACATTAGTCAACCCAAATGGCACCACCAGACCCTTATGACCATAACGTATCATAAAAGTAGTCTTTGACACGTCTCTTTCTTTTATTCTCAAATAGGTGATAACTTGATCTCAGGTATATCTTAGAAAATACTCTCACTCCTTGCACTGCTCAAACAATTTATTTATCTTGGGTAAAAGATATTTGTTCTTATTCAACTATTTGTAGTTTATATCAAATCTCATTGTCTCATCTTTCTTCTTCACAAACACTACATGGCCTCTTCCTGATGATACACTAAAATCGAATAAATTGTTTATTTAACAACTCTTGAACTTTCAACTCTCGTAACCCAGTGGGTGTCACTTTGTATGGTGCTATTAAATACATGTGATGCTCCTGGTATCACATCAATAGAGAATTTTATCTCCATACTTGGAGGTAACCTAGACAACTCATTAAGAATTTCATTAGAATAATTTTTCACCACTAAGATTTATTCTAACTTCCTATTTACCTGTTTAGAGTCCATTTTGTATGCCAAATATTCCTCACCACCCTTCTTCAACAATCTCCTAGTGGTCAGAGCAAAATGAGATAGTTCAAGAGTATCTTATGCTCTCTCTGAAAGTTACACTCCTCATGTCCATATCTCGAACACTACCTTCTTTCTGGAAGAAATAAACCTAAGTGTAATATGTCGACAACCAAATCATTCCCAAAACTATATTATATTTAAAGATAAATTAGCTTCTGATTCTCTATCATTGATATGAATCACACAACCCTTGTAAACATTTATAATTATCACTCTATCTCTAGTGGGAACTTCAATAGAAATATTTTTGCATTAAAGGACTAATACATACTTTAATAGACTTCATATGAATACTGGATGTAAAAGAATGGGTTGCACCAAGATCAACCAACATTGATATGTCCACCTTTTCTATATACCAAGCACCTCAAATTAGAGCAGTTATGGAATAAATGTCTTATATGAATATATCTATGACAAGCTTCTATCTCTCAATCATACATTAGATTACTACTTCCCCTTGGTGGTATACTTACTTACTCTGCCATGACTCCCAGTTCCCATAACCTGTCTCCCAAATCTAAAGGTCTCACCGATAGTATCCTAAACTACAGAAGTAACAGATCTTACTTGCCTCTGACTCTGTACTTCAGTTCCCTGTGGCAAGGAATGCCTCATCTGAGTGGTTCCCAACCCTGCACACTCATACTAGTACCACCTCTGGGCTTCTTAAATCTAGATTTCTTCCGTCAATTCTTCATTCCTCTAAATTCTATCACTTCTTTCTCAATCTGAAGTGTTATATCCACCAATCTGACATACTTTATATGCCTCATGTAAGATAATTTTGATCAAATCCTAAAATAAAGTTCATTTATGGACGTGTTACACTTCTTCTCCTCTAGGTCTACCATTTTTGATACCACCCTTGTCAAAGCCACAAATCTGCTATCATATTGAGTCACGGTCGACATATTTTACCTCAAATAAGAGAAATCTCTATCTCGTTGGGCTCTAAAAGTCTCAGGAAAATATTTATCAAGAAAAACCGCCTTAAACCTAATCCAGGTTAAGCATCTATCAATATTTGCACTTACTCTAGGAAGAATATCCTCCAACCATTCTAAAACTTCTCCTTCTAACTCAAATGAAGCAAAGGCAACCATCTGCTTGTCAGTTACCGGTAAAATGCCAAATAATCTCTCTGAATGTTTCTCCCAAAACTCAAGCTTAAAAGGATTCATAGATCCTTTAAATAATGAGGCATTTAACTTAATATATCTAACAAAACAATCTCTCTGCGTCTTGTACATAAACTCACTTTTTCCCTTTTTAACATTTATCATTACTGGATTTTCAACATCTCAAGCACTGCTCTAACCTGTTCATCAAGTCTATGCTATAAGCTATCAATTCTATCATCTGTTACCTTCATTTCTCAAGAGCATGTGTAAGAGCTTATCTTAGCTCATCTCTTTTAACTTCAGATTCTCTAATGCCTTTACTAATATCAATTATATTACTAATATAAATCATACTATCAACACGTTCCCTTCTAGGAACCACAGATTCAGACTCAATCTAAACTTGTCCAAATATTGGGGCCTACCACGCCCTCTCAAATCAACAACTCTAACTCTAGCTCTAGCACGTCTACATGTCATCCTCAAACTGTTCATTATAATTTATTTTAATCTTCCACTTTCTTACTTTTTATGCAGTCTACATAATCATAAAACCTAATGCTCTTATACCAAAATTGTAAGGACCCATCCTGGGTTGGCCACCCCTGAGATGGTGTCATCACATTTTGAAAATCCCAGCACGACGCATATATGCAACAAAGAAAATAAACAACACCAAAAGAAATTTTACATCAATCCTCAACCCTCAACAGAGGAGTTACATCAATCTGATATTTAAACATTCTATACAACGTAAAATGCATGAATATTTACAAATAGATTTTTATTTTCTTTTCTTATTAGTCTGAGGATATTGGCACGTACATGACTTATAGAAAATGATTTCTTCTGAACCTCGAGTCATAAAACTATTTGTCAAGCCTGCCACCTGAAATCATTGTACAATGAGGGGTGAGCTTCACAAGCTCAGTGAATTAAATTTACTAGAAGTACTCATTTGCATAAACAGTCTTTTAATATTTAAATAAATTTATATCTCATACACATGGTACTAGCACTCCACTATCACTTCACATGTTATCATATCTATTATCTATCAATCTCTTCCTCTTATTTATTGGTTCACCTTAAGACCATCAATTATCTCATAATTACCTCGTCACGAGGTTCACATCATAAGGTCTACCATTTAGATGGTTCTTATCACCATAAATGTCTTTCTGTGAAACTTATCCATCTATAAATAAATTCACAGTCACACACCACACATCAGAATTTCAATAATGCAAGCAATAATTAAATTAGATGTCATGCATGAATGATTATGATGGGAACGTCTTCCTACCTGTCGACAGGTTATTTTTATCTTAGACCGGCCCCTTTCTGGTTCTTTACAGCTTATCCCAGATGTCATAGAATTTATTTTCAGCTTATACCGGCTGTCATGGTGTCCCTTTTATTTCCAGCATATCTGTCACAGTTATTTCATTAGACCGACCTCTTCTCGGTTCTTTCGATTATCTTATTTGATGCATATACATATGAACAATAATATGAAATATGCATATTAACAGTAATATAAAAACAACATAAATTCAAAACACTTAAATTGGCTATCCTGATTATTCTCAAATTTATATAACAAAAATTCTACTAAAATTTCTCTCATCCCAAATCACATCAAATCATCTATTAAAGCTTGTCAATATCCACTAAATTTCATCCTAAGTCACACCAAATCATCCATCAAAATTGGTCAAAATCCACTAAAATTCATCTCCTCAAAATTCGTATCAAAACATCAATCATAGCTCATCAAGAATTTCACTTATCACTTTTATTATTAAATCAACTTATTATTCCAAAAATATCTCTTTTCACATAATGCTATTTTACATGTCCAATATTCATATCATATCTATCAACCAAAACTTTATCTATCACCAAAACATAAGCTAATAATTTATTTTAATATTATCCCTAGATTTTTCATTTTTATTTAGATTACTTAAAGTAAATCCAACTCACCACGTAGCTCTTAAAGCTACCCGTGGGTCACCTCCTTACTTTTTCCCGTTTCTCTCATAAATTTTCCCCGGTTGTAGATCGTCAACACCTGACATCGTATTTATATTAAATTTATAATTTATTCTTCAATTCGTTATAAACCACACACTTTGAAAATTTTCACTTTGAATTCAGAGAAACTTCATAAATGTCAGAAATTCAAAAATAAACATTTTATTATTACCTTCTATTTTTTTGATAGCTTCTCGTAATTCTCTATGAAATTCTGCAGTTCTTTCGACGTTTCTTTCAATCCCCAAATGTTTAGAGAATACGCGTAATGAAAAAAACTAAGTGAATTTGATAAGGAAAAAATCAATTTATAAGCGAATTAAAGTGGTGTTTGCCGCACTTCACTGAACTTCCCAAGTGTTGCACGAAATGATTTTTTTTAATAATAATATAATATTTATTATTATTATTATTTTTCTTTTTTTTGTTCTTTCATTTGCTGGATGTCCAAGGACGTCCAATTTTTTTTTTCTTTTTCTTTTTCTTTGTAAGTTCGTCCCCACGCATCCTCTTTTTTTTCAAAAAAAATTATTTTATTTAATATTAAATCCTCCGTGTAAATATATCATTTTAATTTCATGGTATATTTATGAAATTATTTTTTTATTTTTACTTTATAATTACGGGTATTACATGTAGTTACAATTTTATCATTATGAAAGTAGTGTCTTATTTCAATTCAAGTTAATTACCATCGTGACAACAAAATCATGACCTTTTTTTTTTTTTTTTTTTTTTCATCGGCAGCCCATGGGACCTATAGGGGGATGTAGCTCTTTGTTTTCTTTTATCACCCCAATTTTGACATAAAAGAAGATTGGATTTTAAGTTTTTTGTGCAACGATGAATGATTACACCAATTAAAGTAGTTGAGACCCATTAAAATAGTTTTTATGATACCAATTTTATTTCCATTCATTCTATGCGAAAGCATGCCATGGTATATGAATGTGTATGTAAAATATACTCTACATGATTTATGCTTGTGGTGTGTAATATAAAAGGTAATGCTAACCCGGACATATTTCAAACACAAATTAATATTATGTCTAAATTTATTTAGATAAAAAATTCCTCAAATATTCAATCTAAAAAAAATGTATAGTTAAATGAGGTGTCTAACGAAAATTTTGTTCCAGTTTTGTTATATGCTAGGCTGCTAGCTTGTTACCGCACCAAAGGCACAAGCTAATTTATTAATGCTAATTGAAATTGAAAAAAAAAATTTGTTTAATTCAAAATTTAAATTAATAATTTTCACAAGGGAACCTATCAAAGACTCCGGTTTTAAAATGGCGAATCCCACTGTCACCTGCTCACATACTTAAAATTTCATAAAATCATCATCAGCTTTGCTTATGTTAAAATTCAGTAAACAATATAATAAAGCCATTAACTTGTTGACTAATCTCCATACAGATCAAAGCTAATTTGTATGCTTTACATTATAATCCCAATCTTCAAAATCCATAACAATCATTTGCCCACCGTTTACGAATGTGGAAAATTATTTGTTGACCTCGAAATATATGCATATGATGCCACGCCTATTTTTCACTAACATAACATCACTAAACCACTGAAAATAGTAGTTTTCGTGTGAAATAATTGTAAAATACAGTAATTTGGCAACTTGTAGTAGCAACTTGCAAGCAGTAGTAGTAAACGGGGGATGATGATTGACCAAGAAAAGATTATCTGCAACAGAAGGAAACAAAAGAAAAGGAAGAAGTTATTGCTGGCCAACTACAACACCCAAGTGCCAATTTTAATGTTGACTTCTAACGTAAGGTTTATGCGTGCCATGTCGGCAACATAACTCCATGTAATCTTGCTTCATTTTTTTTTCAACTGAAAAAGATAACAACGGCTGCTGTTTGAGGTCCCATTCTATTTTTTTTTTTATAAAATTTTAAAGTTTATTAAAGCTTAGCAATTTAGCATGACATTGATGTGTTCTTACATGTCAAGGTCATGATAATTTCAAAAACTTATAGTGATAACACAATATATTGGTATCAATCGAATTCTTTTAAATTATCTCTGAAATATTTTAAATTACCAATAAATAAATAACAATATTACATAAGATTAAAAACATCGAATAATTTTTCATCAATAACTCAACAATATTGATGTGTTTCTTTTACATATATTCGCGTGGCTTCAATATGAAAATTATTCAACGAATAGTTCTGATTTCTTCAGAAATAACCAAAGTCAACCAGATGGAGCTACGACATGGCAAGAAATTACCTCCCATTCCGAATTATGGTCAAAATTTTGTGCAAGAATTGTCTCCGTCTAAGAGTAGATCATTCCCAAATTCTGAAAGTCTCACCCAAGATCATAGTCTTTCGCAAAGTCAAATCCATGGGAACACCCTCGCATTAAATGTTGCATGAATAATAGACTGGTACAAATTAAAGCAATTTACATTAAAAACCAAACCCTTTTGCTCCGTTTGGTTAATGAAATAAAAAAATACATTAAAAATGAAATTAAGAGAGATTTGTCTTGCCAAATATCTAATGGAAACAAAAAAAAAATCTCAAATGTAAGGTGGTAATCTTATTCTTATTTGTTACATGTTTTATCAAAAAAAAATAAAAATATCTCATCGTTCAAAACTATTTCGATCGAGTTTCATTTTTTAAACATTAATTTAATTTTATTTCTTGTGCAATTAGTCAAGCTCTTGAAGAGCTGAAGTTAAGAAAAAAAAAATGGTACTGCTATGAAAAACAAAAATTGATATTATTAGAAAATTCATTTAAAAGAATATATACAGAATTAATTTCATTAAATTTGGGATCCCAACATATAGAATTTTATAAATAACTTTTTTTTTCCTAGAGAATGCAGGAAACTGACCAAAATGTGTTCCGTCCAAAACAAGTTGTCACCTACTACTGTGTGATATTTGAAGATTTCAACAATAAAAGGAAACTTCTCAAAATCCTCCAAAAAGGCAAAAAAATCAGAAAGAAAAATTGTACTAATTACGATAGTCGTTGTCTGAAAAATCAACCAAATTCATTTTGTTGATCAGGTCAAATTGGGTGAGACCCTAACCGAATTGCTTCAAATTGTGGGTCCAAACGCAAAATATTCAAATTATTATTTTTAAGGGGCATTTACATTTTGTACCCCATGTATTTTGCGATTCATGTATTTTAATTACATTTTTTTTCATGTATTTTCACCAATTAAGAGGGTCAAATAATCATTCTCTTTTTCAGCTTTTTTTTTATTTTTAAAATTTGATTTTTTTATTTTTAAAAAAAAATACCACAACCTTGAGCTCGCCTTGCTCGAGTCCAGATCTAACCTAAGCCACTACTTTTTTAAAAACAAAAATTTGAAGAGAAATGAAAAATATGTCCTCCACCCAACAAATTGTTGTCAAATTTCGATCAAAAAATTATAAAAAAAACTTAATATATTTGCTAACTTGTCACGTCAGATAACAAATATATTAAATTTTATGATAATCTTAATCATTTGACGTCACACGTTAGTAAATATGTTAAGTTTTTTGATATTTTTTATCCAAATTTAATTAAAATTAAATTATTAAATTAAATTATTTCAAATTAACAATATCAATAATTAATTTATGTTTGTTGAAAACTTAGAGATCAAACTAGTGTTTAATTTTAAACTTGAAAGAAATTTTACGGTTAAGCTAATATAAAAATTCCTATTATTAAATAATTTAATTTTGCATGTAGTTTTTGTAATGTGAACTATGAGCCAAACAGAGGCAGACAGCTGTTTCTTTATCTTCTCAGTTCTCACCTATTAAGAATATATAGGGTCGTCTCTGACACAACCTCTCAACCAATGGGATGAGTTATGTGGCATACAGGAGTATGTGGGTCCCATTTCTGAGCAATGGTTGTGGATTCCTTATTTAGTCAACAAAAGCAACTTCTAGGCACTTGAGGCACTAACCGTAAGCCTAATTGCTGCAGTCTACTCTTTTTTCGTCTGATTAATTGATTCCTCTAGAAAACAAATGCTTCTTTGATTTTTCCTTCAAATGGAATCTTCTCAAATAGAAACTACTTCTTTTCACAATAATAAAGCTTTTTTCTGACCAAGATGTTACGTCGGCAGTTGCATACAAAAGTTAGGCAATTTTGGGTTTTATCACTAATTAAGACTTAAAGTTATATACTAATTTAACCATTCCTCGATCCTTATGTTTTTGTTAAGAATAGTGCAGTAAAAAATGAATTTCTGAGAACTTACGTCACTAGTTTATAGGTAAAACTTTGAAAATTTTTACGATAACCAATCAAAGCATGAAAATATCAAAAAAAAAAAACAAAACTTTCCAAAATCTTAATTCACCATGTACCTAATTTCGATTGCAATAAACTAAATAATAGAGGTGAAAAATAAATGGGTTGGGTCAAGTACAGGTTGAGTTTTACGGGTAACAAATAAATGGGTACTGATTAAAAATAATTTTTTTAACGAATTTTATTTTTTATATTCATATTTGTGTTTTAACGGACAGATAACAGATCAAAAATGAGTATTAATAAAAAAATTCTATTTAGATAAGAAAAAAGATGACTTAGGTTAAATCCAAGTCGAATCTTACAGGTAACAAGTTAACGGGTACGAGTTAAAAAAATTTATATCTTAACGGATTTTAATTTTTATGCATATACTCTTATTTTAACAGATAGACAACAAATAAAAAACAAGTAAAAACTCGTATTTTAACAAATAGATAACAAATAAAAAACAAGTAAAAATTAAAAATCTCACCTCTATTAAATAAAAAAAATACAAATTATTATTAGTCATACAAACATTTTGTTCCATTGCGCTTGTGCTTGACCACACTTTGCTCTGTTGTGTTCCAATAAAAACTTCATATCGGGTTTGAAGCCAAAAAAAATTTAAGACATATTTAATAGATTTGAAACAAAACTCAAATCGAAATCATTTTCAAATTGCTACCGATTGCATACGATCATGAATTCATGAGATGGCTTACATAAGTCATGACTCATAACCAACTAGCCAAACATTTTTAATATAGTAATGAAATACTTAAATTAAATAAAATAATTAAAATGTCTCACTTCCTAACTAAGTTGTACAGCTGATGCCATCACGTGGTTTGACCCGAAAAGGTGGGTCTATGTCCACGTCGGTAGAAGAGCAAGCAACAGTCAAAGATTTCATAATACCATTGGGTTTTATTATAATTCTCCCTATTTATTATTATATTGGGTTTGCAAATCAATTTGAGAGACTATTAACTAATTATTGTATTTTGCTTTTTGGGAGTGGTTGCGTGTGAACATATGGAAGAATATTACCAACAAATAAAAGAAAAAGAAGATTGAAGAAACAAGTTGGAGGATAAGAAACAAACAAAAGGTATGGAATAATGCGTGTTGTAGACGCAGCAGAAAGTTCCATAGATCCAAATAGCCATTTTCCTATGTTTTTTGTCTCATAAAGAAAAGAAAAAAGATAAGATTTTCTCCCTTTGGTTGTTTTATGTATATTGAAAGTTGAAACGTAAGGGTATTTGTGGGTTTTGAAAATATTCATTAAATTAAACAGAGCTTTTAAAGCTGCCCACACTTGCTTTTTTTTAAATTTTTGGTTGTCCCTCGAAACCTATTTTGGAAAAAGTTACTTTGGTAAATTTTACCATACATTAATGTTGTGAGAAATTATAAAATCTAAACCAAATTATATTTAAGTTCGTTAAAAATGATATTAACATATCAATTTTTTGTAAAACTCACGATTCACTTTAAAATATTAATTTTTACTGTCAAGCAATTACAAAATCAATTTATTTGAAGTATCAAAATTTTAGTTGTATATTACCTTTCATGATGACTAAAGTACTCTTAGTGTTAAAATATCTCCAAGTGATTATAATTAGTTTAATAATTCTATTTATCTCAAAAAAATTATAACGTGAATTTTTAAGTTATTTGAATTCAATTTTTTTCTAAATTAAAAAATAAAAACACGCATTATCATTTTAATTTTTAAATAAAAAAATATCTCTTTAATTTTTATTTTATGATGGTCTTTGATATTTATTTATTTGAGATGTTAGACTATTTAATTTTATAAAAAATCATGTCAACAAACTTTTCATTAAAAATATTATATTTAATTTTATAATTTTCTTTAATTTTCTTTTATTTGAGGATGTAATAGGAAATGATATCACAATGTTTTTTTTAAATATAAAATATATGAAGTAAAATTTGTTTTATATCATATAATAGAATATAAATCTATTTAAATTTTTCAAAGAAATTTGTTTTGGAGCTGCAGTGGAAATTAGTGTTTTGAAGTGAATTGTGAGTTTTAAAAAGATTTGATATATTAACGTCATTTTAGCAAAAACTTAGAGATAATATTGTGTAATTTACTCTTAAATTAATTATTGTACTATTACTTATATATGATACCATTTAAATTATAAAAAAAATAAAATAAAATTGATGACATCTTTACCAACAAAAAAAAGTTGATGACACCTTTGCTCCAATTCAATTCCAACTTATCAAAAGCCATATCTTCCAATGACTTAATTAGACAGACACAATGAGATCATCATATGGTAGACATCTTTAATTATAAATGGATATATGAAGTCAAGCTTCTTTTATATATATATATATATATATATATATATATATATATATATATATCTTTGTCATATTTTGGGCCATGATAATCTAAATTTCCAATCAAAAGCCAATACAAATCATGCTTAAATCCTTTTCTAAATTTAAAAAAATCATGCTTAAATCTATCTAATCACAATCACAAAAGCATCCAAATCAAAGGATTCCCACATACTACAATGATCTCATGACAAACGTGTAGAATCCGTATTTTCCTTTTAAGCATGATGACATGGCCCGGCGTCGGTGAGTATGATGTGTCGTAGCTATCTCAAGTCAGGTATTAAGTCATCTCCAACTGAAATTGCCCTAGAGAGTGGGATAGTGGGAATATGTTAATCACATTTAATTACATAAATTAGATTTTAAAGTAAATTACATTAACATCTCTGAGATTAATTCATGTTTTTATTTAATTTATAAAAATTTTGAAAAATATATTTATTTACTTAATGTTAGTTTTTCGATAATTTTTCGTTAAGGTATTATTTGATTAAAATATTTGATCGGATTTTGAAATTATTAAAAATAAAATCGGGTTTTCAATAAGTTTTGATGAGTTTATACAATATTTAAATGAATTTTGAACAATTGACTAATAAAACGTTATCGAAAATTAACGATAGATAAGTAAATATATATTTTAAAAATTAAATGAGATAAATACAATCTTTTAAATAAATTAATGTAATTCACCTTAGATTTTAAGATAATCACAAAAGCTTTATTTTAATTGGAAAAAAATTATAAAAATTGATTAAAACACCCTTTTGTTTTTGAAGCATACTAGACACTAACTCAAATTGGGAATGATGACATATGAAAAATAAGGTTCCATGAAAATCTTTAATCAAATTAAATTTTGTTTAAGTGGGTGGCTTAAGATAAGGCCACGACAACACATTTTGAAAGAAACGAGCAATACATTCAAGTGGATTAACTTATAGTATTTATTTATTTACAAAAAGTGTAAAATATATATATATATACCCTAAAAAGCAATTTCTGTTAGTCTTGTTTTGATAAGAGAAAAGGACATGCTAAGAGATAAACCAATATTGATAGGTCTATTCACGAGTAACTTCAAAAGCCATTTGTGAAGGGATAGGATAAGTCCATGATCGAATGATGATGATGATGTTGCACCAAACAACACTTGATCTTTATCCTATGAATTAACAAATAATTTTAATACCGTATTATATAAAATTAATTTGATTATATACATGTAATTAAACCCACGTTTAAATTAGGTTTACGTGGGATTTTTACACTAGTTAGCAGACGTTTTAGTGGGATCAAACGAGTGATAGCAGTATAATTAAATAGTGATGCATTTGTCTTGTTGTGTAGATATTGACGTATTTAACACATCATCAGCATATATAGATGGATAAACAAGGCCCTACCCACTTAACTGGATTCAGACATAGCCGACCTAAATCTGGGAAGATGATACTGGAGGATCTCAAATGACAAAACCAATCTGGATTTTCTTTTTCAACCTGGGAATAGAAATGGCATCTCTGCACAACAAATGTAAACGAGAGAGAGAGAGTGTGTTACTAACCAGGAATTAAAGGACCTACTTCTTATTTATTTGTATGATAATTATAATTCCATATATGGGGTTTTGGTTAAGTGGTAAGAGAGATTAAGATTGAAGCTTGTGTATTACAAAGTTTTGGGTTTGATTTTTACAGTGCATAAGTTATTTTTTTTATTTATATCAGTTATTTCTTTTAATTTAAGTAAATTATAGCAGTATTCTGTTACTTGTATATAGTATCACTTCAAATAAAAAAATATATATTACCATATAACTCACAATACTATGTAATAATCTATATAAATCGAGAAAATTATCTTATACTTAAAACATATAAAAATCACACATTTTGACTTAAAAAATAGTCTTATATATGGTGCGTTTAGTTACAGGAAATGTTTTTTATTTTTTTACCCATTTTTCTTACTACTTTATTTAGTACTTCGTACATTTTCAAAATAATTTGAAAATAATATTATTCTTTTCAATACAATATGAATAATATATATTCAACTTGCCCAACACTATTTTGAAAATAAAAATATTAATTTTTAAATTATATTAAAAATGTAAAATAAAAATAAATAAATAAAAAATATCTTTCACAAAAGGTTAATAAATCATCATGTGTCTGGCCAGCTAAAAATAAGTGCATCCTTAAAAGTAGTACCGATATATATCCCGTGAAATTTGAAATGGTTTAGCGTGCTTTGCATGGGAATTTTAATGGCAAATAGCAGATAACAGGATAAGATCGAACTGTGGGGTAATTGAAGATATTAGTTTCTCTTTTCTTTTCTTTTTATATTTTTCTAATTCATCATTAAAAGTGTCGGACAGAAACAAAAATGAAAACTAACAAAATAATCATGTCTTTTTCGATACGTTTCAAGTTAAGTATTTTCAGATTCGTACAAATTAAATAACATTGTCCCAATTTTCTATTGGTTAGGCTCTTACAAGAATTTAAAATCTTAGTTTTTGAAATCTTTATGCTTAAATCATATAATTTTAAGGTCCATTGTTCCTTTGAGGTAAGAAACTTTATTTTTCTTTATCTTAAAACTCTCAGATTTTCATTACATATATGTAGGCAAAATCAATTTAAAAGAATATGTGAGCTTACTATGTTTATTTTAAAAGTAAATTATAATTATCTCTTAAATTTGGTTTTGATTAAAATTTTATCTCAATTTTTATAACCGTCTCTGATTGAAGATTTTGGTTCATAATATACAACGTCAATCTAGTAATTTCTCTCACGTGCATATCGGAATGTAAACCTCTTCTTGTTTCGGTATTAATATATTGAAATGTCAATATTGTTCTTGCTTAATTCATTTTTATGATTTATGAAGAAAAAAAATGATAATATGAATGCACAACAACTAATACTTGATCTAAGAGTATTTTGAATATCAATTGATGTCATCTGACTCAAAACCGATATTTTGTTAAGTTTTTTTCATGACTGTTTATATATCCCAAAATTGAAAATGAGTTATAATTATATTAATTGTTAACTGAACATTTCAAAAATATATATATTTTTTATTAATTAAAATAAAAAATCAAAGTTAAAAACACTATCATTTCATTTTAGACCCAATAATATTTGCATTCATTTCTTCACCCATTCAACGCACCTGTTGAAGTTAATCCACGTATACACATGTCCAAACAAAGAAGGGAAGGACATTGTGATAAACATGAAAATGAACGGCTCAGATGAGTTGAGATCTCAAACGAAGCAGAAAAGGAGTAGGTAGCATGAGGTAGGGTCCATTGAAGATGATAGACTTCATATTTCATCACAATAATCCTACTCTCTCTCTCCTCCAATTGGCGAACAAAACTACAAACCATCATATTCACACGTTTCCCCACTTGTAAGGAGTGGCGATAACAGAAAGACCGCTTTTCCGTATCATTTATACAGAAATACCGTACGTCTACTGTTTTTGAAAACAAATTTTTTATTTTTATTAAAAAAATAAAAAGGATTAATTTACAAGTAATCTTTTTGTTTCATAATTTTAATTAATTATTATTTTTATTTAAATTTGATTTTAATTATTTTATATATATATATTATTTTAAAACTATGAAAAAATATTTTTTAAACTTTATTTATATATATATATATGAAAATAAAATAATTTTTTAAAATAATTTTATATTAAAAAAATTATTTATTTAATTAATTAAATAGTAAAAATAACAAAATATTAAAAAAAAATATTAAAAAAAATAATCATCAACTTAGATTAAATACGTATGGTTAAGGAAATCAGGCGGAATCTGATGGAGTTGGACCCGCGTAAGAAAAGAAAAAGAAAACCAAAACCCACAGCACCGTCTTGAGCGCTCGGTTTTCCATCAAGTTGCATGTGGGGTCCATTCAAGGACCGGGGACTGGTCCGTACAAGAATCACTCATATGTTACATCACTTCATGTTCATTCATCTCCCCCGTTATATGCAACAAATGCCAACAATGAAAGGATAAAGATAACAAGCTTCTCTTGCCGATAAGAAACCTATAATTGCTAGCTAATCACCGTCAGATTATGTTGTTCTTTGATCTCAAATTTGAAGGGTGTAGATTAAAATACAACCAGTACATGTGCACGAGTAATTGAGGAGAGGAACCAACTTGTGGGCAGAAAAATGTCAATGTTGGTTGGAAATAATGGAATGATGATAATAGTTTGGGTTTTGCTGTGGGGGCGTTTTTATTATTATTATTATTATTATTATTATTATTTTATATATATATATATATATATATTTTTTTTTTGCTTTATTTGGAGGATACTAAGGTGAACCTAGCTAATAAGACAAAACCAAATTGAGGGAAGACGAATCAAATCAAGCCAGGTCATTCTTTATGGGGGAATTTCTTGTAGAATCATCCATCCATATTAATCTTTTATTTTAGGCCCACTACCCATCCCAGTGGGAAAGAACCTAAGAACTGATATCTCTCTCTCTCGATGTTTATCTGGATTCTAATTGGTGTACTAAAAGCCATGTATCAGCAAATAATAGAACAGATTTTGATGAAGCAGTAGCAGTATCAGATAAGATATAACCATATATATCAAAGTTAACAGAAGGAGAGGTGAGGGAAAGGGTATGGTGATGGTCAGCAGGGGAGCAGCAATACTGAGGGGGGATGAACTTAACTAAAACACGGTCCACAGTCATGTGAACACCATCAACTTGGCTCAGGTGGGACCTACATCACATACACAGCCCACAACACACGCATAACTATTCTATTTACTCTCTCTCTCACAGAACCATCCCTTCCTTTTAAAGTCCAACCCCACCCTTCTCTTTCACCATATGAATCTTCCTAGGCAGTTCCTTACTATTCCCCCCCTAATTTGGGTTGACCCACATCCTCATATCTCCCCTACACACACTACTCCTCCTTCAAGAGAAAAACCCAAAACAGAAATTTTAATGTAAAAAACAATAATAATATTATAATACATTCACTTGGCCTATCCTCCCTATATATATTTTTACACACAAACACAAACCTCAACAAATCCAACCCATACATACCCCTCTTTCTTCTCTATCATACTCAAAAATTACCTCGTTCATCATATCTATATTTTATTTCTTCTTATTTCACTGACAAATGGATGGCAGTTGCATAGATGAGACTTCAACCAGTACAGAGTCCATGATTTCCATTTCACCTCCAACCGATTTCTCCCCTTCACCGGTGATTAAGTCGCCGGAGAGTCTCTGCCGAGTCGGCAGCGGCACAAGCGTGATTCTAGACTCCGAAAACGGCATCGAAGCGGAGTCCAGAAAGCTCCCTTCCTCCAAATACAAAGGAGTTGTGCCTCAACCAAACGGCCGATGGGGCGCCCAGATATACGAGAAGCACCAGCGCGTCTGGTTGGGCACTTTCAACGAGGAAGATGAGGCCGCCAAGGCTTACGATATCGCCGCTCAGAGA
Source organism: Bretschneidera sinensis (assembly GCA_023935145.1). Lineage (NCBI taxonomy): Eukaryota > Viridiplantae > Streptophyta > Magnoliopsida > Brassicales > Akaniaceae > Bretschneidera > Bretschneidera sinensis. The sequence continues at coordinate 21,285,899 of CM043705.1, read as the reverse complement.
TTCCGTGGCCGTGATGCTGTGACCAACTTTAAGCAGCTGTCAAACGACGTCGTACAAGGAGAAGACGACATCGAAATGGCTTTCTTGAACTCTCACTCCAAAGCCGAGATCGTCGACATGCTGAGGAAACACACTTACAATGATGAGCTGGAGCAGAGCAAGCGAAACTACCGGTTCGATGCTAACGGCAAACGCTTTAATTTCAAGACCGAAAATAGCGGTTCGTTATTTGGGTCGGACCGGGTTCTGAAAGCGCGTGACCAGCTTTTCGAGAAAGCGGTTACGCCTAGTGATGTCGGCAAGCTGAACCGGCTGGTGATACCCAAACAGCACGCGGAGAAGCACTTCCCGTTGCCAAGTGGAAGCGCTTCCACAAAAGGCGTTTTGTTGAACTTCGAGGACGTTTCGGGAAAAGTCTGGAGGTTTCGATACTCTTATTGGAACAGTAGCCAAAGCTACGTCTTGACCAAAGGCTGGAGCCGCTTTGTGAAGGAGAAGAACCTGAAAGCCGGTGACGTCGTCAGCTTCCAGAGATCGACCGGGCCGGATAAGCAGCTTTACATTGATTGGAAGGCGAGATCTGGGTCGGGTGAAACCGTGTTGGTGAACCCGGTTCAACCGGTTCATATGGTGAGGTTGTTTGGGGTCAACATTTTCAAAATACCTGGGAATGGTGGTATTGTTGTTGACAACATCGGTGGTTGTAGCGATAAGAGAATGAGAGAAGTTGAGCTGTTGTCATTACAGTGTAGTAAGAAGCAAAGGGTAATTGATGCCTTGTAACATTTTCCGTTTTTTTTTTCTTTTTTCCATTTTGTTGTTGTAACTTTTGGCATTTTGTTAATGTGGAGAGGGGGAGGGGAGGGGAGGGAGGTGGTGTAGTTTGCAACTTGTAAAAGGTGGTTTGTATATGGGTACAAGACAAAAGCTGAAGAAAGCTGAAATTAGGTGCAACAAATTTCAATGAAAAAAAAAAGTTACTAGAATGGATTACTTTCAAATTGTTTTTCTTCCTGGGTTTTTTAAGTGTTTTGTGTTTCATGTTAACTGGTAGCTTTTACTTTTAACCTTTGTTATATTTATAAATTATATATTTTGAAATAGATGTAATATGTCATATCTATTTAATGATTTTGTCAAATCAAAATAGTGTGTCGAAACAAATCAGAATTGAAACATTATATTTAAATGCGTAAACCAAAATATTGTCTCACACAAAATTAACAATTTTATTTGAAATATCCAAAGTCGTTTGATGATATGAGAATGAGACAAACTTTTACTATTAGATGGTGTTTGATACATTCAACCCAAGATCCAAATGTTCTCTACGACTTGGGTTTAAACAAAAATTTCTCCATAAGAAGAGGGAGAAGAAATCTAATTAAAACATGTATTTTGGCCTTCATGACATGTTTAAGTAGAAATATTTAACTTCCAATATTAATAAATAAATATTTACTGATCATGTTTATTTTTATTTTATCAATATTAAGTTTTTTTAAAAAAAAATTAAAATTGAAATACACAAAATAAAATAATTCTCTAAAATCTCTTATTATTAACTTTTTTAGTTTATGCTTTTGAAGTGTTGTTGCGATCAGAAAATATCTCTATTTTTTTTTTATGAAAATGAAAAAATTATCTCTATGTTGATTGTAAACTATTCCTTACGTGGGAGAGAGAGAAAGAGTAATTAGGCATCGAAGGAACCTTTGTTCTAAAAACTAAAAAGGGTGGGAATAGGGTAGCTAATAGCCTAATAGAGAGATGGTCATTTGCCTAATTAAATTTTTTAGAGTTTATTCAAAAAATAGATAGATTTTGAACTTAGGTATCTAATAATGTCCAATAACATGAAAGCAGAATTGTTTTTTTTTTTTTATCATTAAACAGAGGCTGATGACTCCGTCTAAACATTTTCGTAATCTTGATTTTAACAAAAAAAATTTACTTATGAAAACAAGAAAAAATCTAATAAAAAATACCTTACATGACGTGTCTAATTAAAAAAATTTATTGAGCTACCTTTTAAATCCTACATAAAAGAGAAGTATTTTTTAATTAAAATCTCAATAAGTGATATCAAAATATAGCTCGATAATGACAATAATTTAGAGAATTGATATAGTGAAGAAACAAATCAGATTTACTATTAACGGTCATATTTTACGTCTAAGTGAAAGATTGTTGGGTTTAAATCCAAAATTTGATTAAATGCTATTGAAAACCTTATTAAAACAGGAAGAGTTTGATAAAGTGAAGAAAAATCCGACGCAGTGATCGAAGTGTTTGAGGATTTGAGTTGAGATAAGAATTTGTTAGAACACATTTCAAATTTCACATGAAAAAAATAAATGTTATAGGTAAAATCTCAACAAATATAACATCTGGTATTATCAGACAAAATATAAATATATATATATATATATATATATATTAAAAATCAAAAGAGTTTACTACTTTATTTTATTTTTTATTTTATCAATTTTAAGTCTTTGATCCATAATAAGATAAGCAAAGAAAGAAGACACTCCTGTGGGATAAAGTTAGTGTAGCGACTTAGTGAGCAATCCAACATCTTGTTTGTCAACAATTGTTAAGTTGTGTTGAACAGATTTAGCAATCTAATCTAAATTTAAACAACTTAAACAGTGGATGCGCTTTCAAATGAGAGAAAAACATGATGACCACCTAAGAATTGACATGCTAATAATTCTCTAGGTTATTTTATTTTTTTCCAATTTATGAACATACATAAAATAAAATAATATAAAATTATCTGACTTTTTTTTACTTAAAATTTATATAAAGTTCATGAAAATTTTTGTGCACGTGTATTGTTGCATAATTTTTTATAATGGATAATAAAAAGATATATTTGATAGTCAAATTATAATTTAAATCACTTAAATCGATAAATAACATATCGATTGTGATTTTGTTTTTTATTTAAATTTTCATTACAAAATAATTATTGTTAACACCAAACCTAACCGATGTTTCTTACTGTTACATTAAAAAAAATCTTTCAATTTCTAATAAAGATAATTAATTAAGCGCTTGGGTTTGACGTTTCTAATCTATTGGAGAAATGGCAAACCGATTAGCTAAAGTCAAGATGATTGTGGTAGTCAAAAGTCAAAACTGGAAGTTTCTAATAAAAAATAATTACTAATAACAAGAGATATGCTTGACAGTTTTCATAATTACTTATTTGACGTGTTCAAAGTGGTGGACCGATTACTATATTTTAATTAAAAAGCATATAATATGAAGATTTGATTCTATAAATATTAAGTATTTTTCAATGGTTTCTATTTTATTTTAATTATTTTGTATTAATTACGGTCTTTTGCTCTAAGATTCATGTATCTCATGCCAATTTAATTAACGAATTTATCAAACTGAAAATGATTCTTAGTTGATCAGTCATGAGACTCATGACATAAATAAATTAAAGATGATAAACTATAACATATATCAATTAAAATTATAAAATATAAATAAATCAACTCATTTAAAAAAAATTAACATTTAATTTAAATCCTACCTTTTTCTTATTAATTATAAAAATTTTAAAACGTTGATAAAATCTCAATATTCAAATCATGTATTAGAATGATAATTTATAATTGAAATTTCATGATTTAATCTATTATACTAATTTTATTGAGTAGTAAATTTTGGTCTTTAATATTTTTTAATTAATTAATATTATTTTATAAAAATTTTGAAATGTTTTAACAGATTTAAAATGCTTATATCTCAATATTTTAAGATAAAATATTTCGCCTAACGCCTTTATTTTTTAAAACACTGACAAATAACTTTATATAAAGAAGTGTGTATAAATTTTACCCTTCAACCGACCCCATTTCGGAAATTTCCTTATGATTTTCAATCCATAGGCATTCTTGATCTTGAAATTAGTAGAGATGGAGTAAAAGGCCTGCAATCACCGATTATAGCCTCATCGGGGTGCATATTAGTAGCCGCTTCTTTATAAAGGGTATTTTTTTTTTTGAAAAATAATATTATTAATGAATCAACCGTAAGAAGAAGATGCGAACAATAACTGAGTCTCAAGAACAAAGCGAGGGTCAAAGAGCCATCTAGTCTTTTAAACAAGATTAAAATAAGAGTGATAATTTTAGATACGATACGATATAAAATAAAATGTATTAGTGTTAAGTATAATCAGGTTATTATTATAATAGTGTTGACACGATTATGATACGAAAAAATCGTGTTGTGTCGCAGGTTGACTTGCCAACCCGAAATGACACGGTTAAATTTACAGGTCTGATGGGTAGTGTTGACACAATTATGACTCATATAAAAAATTTGTCTATTCCATTAAAAAAAAATTCTTAGTGTGTGTGTATATATATATATAAACCATAATTCCTATTTTCATCACATCACAAACGCAAAACACTCCCTCTACAAACTCTCTTTCCTCTCCCAATATAGATGATAGTTGATAAGATAATGCTTATTTTATTAATTACATTTTTTTATGTGTATTTGGATCATGAATATGTTGGAATTTGGATTATGAATGATTAGATGGATGGTTATGTAATATAACTTATATTTGCTTATGTAATAAACAGGTCGTGTCTGGTTAATCGTGTCGGGATGTTGTGTTTGACAAATTAGTCGTGTTATGTTGTCGTGTCGGGTCTAACATGACCCGTTTATTAAACGGGTTAAGCGAGTCATGTTGTGTTACTCGTTTAATAAACATGTCATGTTAATGTTGGGTTTTCTTGATACGATTAATAATCGTGTCGTGTTCGTGTCGACCCATTTAGTGTTATACCCAACTTCGACATGACACGAACATGACTTGCCAACCTGAATTGCCACCCCTAGTTAAAGGCATGACAAGATAACTTGAGTTAAATAGAAAATTTAGGGTTATAATAAATCAAGAAACTAAACTAATTAGGAAACTAATACATATGAAATTAGAAAACTAATATTGCAATAGGAATAAAAAAATCATATACGTTAGCAATCCCCTTAAATTCAATGTGGTAAATTGGATGCCTACTTGAGTTTGTAAACCAAATCAAAGAAGTACTGAGAATAAAAAATTTCGATGAAGAGCTTTGCAGTTTGATACCAAGCTTTGATTAAGAGCTCTGTAAAAGTAACTCTCATTCACATGCAAGTTCACCTCCTTTCATGTGCCATCACTAAAAACAAGAAAAGACCCCAAAAATGAGTTAGAACAAGGTGAAGGGTGCGAGCCCCGCTTTAATACCCCTTCACAAAATTAGGTGAGGATTACTGAGGGATACAAAAATAAGGGGAACACGTGATAGCTGATTGTCAAATGACGTGGCAGAACACATGGCTGACAGGTGGGGCTCTAACGTGACGAAACATGTGGCGCTGAGGAGGAAGTTGACTGGAATAGATCTGAAGCATGGTTGAACCGTAGCAGAAAACGGGCTAAGGGTGTTATCTCGGCTTGAAATTTTGATAGCTTACTCTATTGCCAACGATCGGATCCTTTTTGAAGGTGTCTTTGGGTGGCAATATATCACTGAAAAAAACACCTTGAAAACTAAAATAAAAGATAAAAAAAATAAGAATTAATGATCGGACAAGCAACATTAGGCCACCTGTGTGAAATTGTGGAAGATCAAAAGACGACTCTCAAAATAGGATCAATAGCTTTGATACCATGTTAGAAAGTAAAGAATGATTGGAGAAGAAACTCTTGTATTATTGATTTTCTATGAAAGACGAATACAAGCTTATATATAAAATCTAAAAATATAAAATTTAATAAAAATAGTAAATTTAAGGTTATAATAAATCAAAAAACTAAATTAATTAAAAAACTAATACATATGAAATTAAAAAACTAATATTACAATAGAAATAAAAAAATCATATACGTTAGCACTTACCTTGCTTGCCAAAAGTGACATTATTTTTATTAGACCAAATAGCCCAATCAATGACAGACCATAGTGCCACTTTTTCCTTTGGCCAATGGTTCATAATCTCCCACAACCCTCCACAAAACCTAAGCCTAACACAACTGAATTCGTCAAAATCACCTACCAATGCTTGGACGAAGAAAATTGATCAATGAATCAAGCTACGGCAAAAAATTAGGTCTGATTTAAAAAAATGGGTTGAGCTTGAACAATTAAAAAATAAGCCGGCTCGGCCCGACCCATTTAAATATATTACTTATAATATATTTCATTATTTATATATTAAATAATTATATTTAATATAATATGTGATGTTAGTGTTAAAATTATCTCAGTATAACATTTCATGCTATAAAAAAAACGAAAAACGTAATAATTTAAAGTGCAATTTTTTTTTTATGTAGTATTGCATTTTGGGCTAATTTTTTTTAGGTAAATTACACTGCACCACTTTCAAGTTTCTTGAAATGATACTAACATACCAAACATTTTTAAAACCTACGATTCACTTTAAAACACAAATTCCTAAAATAAATTTTTTTGAAAAATTAAAATTTTAAATAGATATTATTTTTCATGATGACCAAAGTACTCTTAGGTATCATAAATATTACTTTTTAAAAAATATAAGAATTAGGGATAAAACATATTTAACAAGAAATTTTTAAAAAAAGAAAATTATCATCGTTCTTTCTCGGAAATTGTTAAAGGTATAATTTAAATGGATTTATATTCTATTATATGGCATAAAAAAATTTACTCCATATATTTTATATTTAAAAAATATTATGATATCATTGCCTATCGCATCCTTAAATAAATGAAAATCAAAGATCATCATAAAATAAAATTAAATATTTTAAATAGAAAGCTTGTTGATATGTTTTTTTTATAAAATTAAATAGCCTAATATCTCAAATAAATGAATATCAAAGACTATCATAAAATAAAAATCAAAGACAAGGTTTTCTATTTTAAAAATTAAAATGATATTGTATGTTTTTATTTTTTAGAAAAATATGAATTCAAATAACTTAAAAATTTGTGTTATAAACAATTTTAAGATAAATAATTGATAAATAGAATTATTAAACTTATCATAATCACTTGGAGATATTTTAATACTAATAGTACTTTGGTTATAATGAAAAGTAATATCCAATTAAAATTTTAATTCTTCAAAAAAATTCAGTTTGAGATTGTTTGATAGTGAAAAATGATATTTTGGGGTGAATAGTGAGTTTTAAAAAAGCTTGACATGTTAGTGTTATTTCAACAAACTTGAAAATAGTGAAGTGTAATTTGTCATTTTTTAAGGACGTATGCCATAGACATTTTGCTAAAGAATATTAAATAAGGTAGGATTTAAATTTATAAACATATTTTTATACATAATTTATATATACATTAATAAATAAAAATAAATAAAAATTTTAATTTCTTTTTTTTTTCTTGAATCAACTGTGAAGGACATCACATTAACTATTATATAATACTTACAATCATCCCAAGTTTTTGCTAACTGAGCTAAGTTATGGGCTTCCATGTTACAAGCCCCGTTCGATTTTACAAAGATGACACCAACTAAGTCTTTGCACGATTAAGATCATGATTTTTTTTCATTTGAGAATTGAAATTGAGTCAAAATTATGACGAGATTGAATACCACATCATCAAATAAAGAATATTCAATTTTAAATTTGTAATGATAACATTTAATCTTATCATAACTTTTATTTAAATTTTCAAATAGAAATGATTGTGATCCGTACGACTGTGCCATACATCTAATCTGATAGCATAATGGATACAAAATGGAGCGACAATACCGCTCATCATAAGCGTGAGAAATCAGCTGGATAAAATGCAATCAATCCGAATAGCTTTAACCTTGTGAAACTTTTTTTTATAAGCATTTTTGAGTTAATTTATAGTAGAAGATAAAAAAGGGAATATTAAAGTCTGATGGGCGAGCCTAGGGTTGATTTTCTAGGTCGAACTAGGCCGGACCATATCTATCCAATCTAAAATTTATTGTAAGCCCACCCCAAACCCAGCTTTGATCAGCTCTTGGATCGGGCCGTTTTTCACTCTTTTTATAGCAAAAACCCAATGCCTAAAACATCTTTGGCCCTCTTTCTCATATTTGGTTTGGCTCTCTCCAATCTCATCTTTGCCACACTGCATAGTGAAATGGTTTTCGCTTCGTCGCTCTCCCATCACCATGTGTTGCCTCTGCAACTCTCATCTTCCTTGTGTAAAGATCCCTTATCATCATCGTCACAATCAGCATTATCAAGGTCAACACTCTTCATTGGGGCTCCACTTACCTCCTCTCCTTCTATAGTCTCTGGTTTGTCTCTCCTTTCTGTCTCGTTTTCAGCGTTCTTTTATCCGTTTCTTCGCCAACTCTATCACCTTTTATAAAGCTCTGCGCTAACGATCTCTCAGTTTGGTTTTCTGAGAAAACCTAGGAAAAGTTAAATAAATATTAGAAAAATTCTGAACCAGAACTTTCTTGTTTGGCAAAACGAATGGGCAAAATACACATCTGATAGCTAAGCAGTTGTATTATGCGTGGCTTAATTGAACCTTTTGTTTTTGTTTTCAATGGAAAATTTCACTGTGAATTTGCTAAATCGGATAGTCATTTGAGGGGTTCTGAAATTTATGTTTATTTGTTCAAATTCAGGGAAATGCTCATGTTCTCGAAAGAATTTTGTTGTTTATGCAAGGAAGATATCGGGTTTAGAGGAGGCCATGAGAATAAAAAGGTATTTACTGTAGTTGCTCCTTGTGTTTATTTTGTTTTGGTGATATATGCTCTCTTGTGGTAGTTTTCAATGTGTGAATGTACTTCTTATGATGAACTTAAGTTACTAAACTAATAGTTGATTTGACACTTTGATATAATATTTGGATATGTATGCACCAAATTTTGCATAGTCTTGTTTTTAATGGTTTTTTCAAATTCACTCTTAGCATGTTGGTACGTTTGTTTCTGTGAGGAGTCTAGTTAATTTTGTGCTTTAGAAAAGATAATTTAGTGACTATTGAAGATCTCTGGATAACGACTGGAAATAAAACGATTTACTACTTTACTCTTTTCTTTTTTCATTCGGCATTTCTGTGCATAGATTACTAACTTTAATTTGAATTTTGAAGTTGCCATGTAGTATGTAATTATGTATAAGTTCTTACAAATCTTTGAGTGGCACTCTCCAAAACGTTGTTAGTAAAGAAAGAGAAATACTGAATGATTTTTTTTTGGTCGTAATTCATGGGAAAGTCATATGGACTCATTTCTTAATTGGCAAAAGCATCAATAGATGAATTCGTTTCGACATGATGTGGAGTTAATTGCTCAGTGACTGCTATGTGGTCATTGCTTATGATTCTTTTATGGCTCTATTCTCCATGGCATTGAAGGTGAATAATGGAGGAGACCTATTCATGCAATTATTGAAATTTATGTATAATTTGGGTGTACAGATATTTCGAAAGAGAAAGTGCAGCATGAAGAAGCAAAAATTACATTACCCTCGAGCCTCTGACGCCTCAACTTATAGTTGTGGGCCGTAAATTATTTATGGTTTTACGTTTTCTGAATGCAATGCTCAAATATTGGTATTCACATCTGGGCCATGCAGAGAATAGAATGGCATTTAGGCATCTTAAACATCACCTCAATTCATTAAAATTGCCTGGTTGCTGTCTTAGCCTTTGAAATTTGGAGCTTAAAACTTTAAACTCTCTTTCTCTCAAACAAACACATACACATCTGCTTTAGGAAATCATATTACGGTTGAAGTGATTCTTTATATTCATACTTGATTCATTGTTTGATCATCTGTAGAGAACGTGAACTTCAAAGTACAAAAAAGTTTAGAAGAAGGCCACCTCTAAGGCGTGGGAAGGTATCACCACGTCTCCCTGTGCCTGATCATATACCAAAGCCTCCTTATGTAGATTCTGGTTTGTTGCCAGAAATTTCAAGTGAGCATCAGTGTCACGATTCTGAAGGCATCACTAAAATGAGGGCTGCATGTGAGCTTGCTGCTCGTGTACTAGACTATGCGGGAACGTTGGTTAGGGTGAGAAAAAAATCTTTTAATTGTTCTTTAAATATTAAATCAACTCAAGATTTGTAATCTTTGTTAGGGTTCAATGAATACTTCTAGGTATCAACTTTGGCTGGTCTGGGTTTTCTACTATTCAGAAGTTTGATCTTCATGCATCTTTTAACTCTACTTTTCATCACAACCATTTGGTTTTTATTTTTGTGACATGAATTTTATTTTACATGTTTTTTTTTAAACTTTTCAGCCATCAGTGACAACAAATGAAATTGACAAAGCAGTACACCAAATGATCATTGAGGCTGGTGCTTGTCCTTCACCTCTTGGCTATGGAGGATTTCCTAAGAGTGTGTGTACATCAGTTAATGAGTGCATGTGTCATGGAGTACCCGATTCTCGCCAGCTACAGGTCTGGTGTGTGCCTATCTTTGCTTGTATGACATTCATATGGGTCACGCCTAATGATTGTTTCCTGTGCAGAATGGTGACATAATAAACATTGATGTCACAGTTTACTTAAATGTAAGTTCTTAATTTCAATATTTTCTTCTGTCATATATACATATACATTAATGCGTATTGAATCCATTGTATTGATCATCTTAAACGTCAATCTGATTGTATACTTGTCATACGTTCTAATTACGCAACTAAATGGAGAAATTATCTAGCTCTGGGTCTAATTTGCGTTCACAGCTTTAATAATGCAAAATAATTGTAGCCTATATAGCATAACAATGGAAACCTGATCTCTTTGTTATGGAAGGTCATTGTGATGCATCTATGGTTTAGGTGGTCTGAAAGGATATGGGTGGTGTTTATAAGAAAAGAAGAAGAAAGGGAATGAGTGGTGGGGAATGGTTCAGGCGGTTGGTATCTCTGGACAGCAAGACCTTGTGGCATAAACGCATAAAACTCTGTCCTTTTGCAAATAAGAGTGTGGTTTCCCACGAAAAAAAAATTGCACTAGAGGTAGTCCATTAATGCATCTAATATAGTGTCATTAGCATCAATAAAAAAACTTTTCTTTTTGAAAAATTAATTTTTTTATAAGTAATAAATTTATTAGAAAAGCACCAAGAAGGTGCAACAAAAAACAAACGGTTAATTACAGTTAAGGAAATCACAAAATCTAATAATACAAAGAAATTCTCTCTAAATCAAAAATCGAGAGTGTTAAACTCACTATCTCCAATAATCCCAATAGATTTCTCCATGCCATCAAAAGCCTTCCGCTTCTTTCCTCTACACACAATCCAAAAAATAGAATGTAGAATCAGAAGCAAAGCTTTCTTGTCCTCCTTGGAAGCTTTCAAGCCACTCTAAGCCCGAATCTTATTCAACACGGAACTCGCAAATATCTAAGAGATTCCCACAATCCTATAACTCATCTCCCACAAACTTCTAACTAAAGAACACTCCACTAAAAGATGAAAGTCAGACTTAGCACATTGTTTGCAAATGAAACACCTATTTACAATCACTTTCCCCTCTGTAAATTATCAAGAGTAAGAATTTTCCCCCACAAAGCTCCCCATACAAAAAAAAATACTTTATTCAGAGTTCTTGAGTACCAAATTGCACCAAATTGCTTTCGATGGGTAATTAGGGATACCCTTTAAAAATTCTTTATCAAACAGGATTTTATAAAAATCTTTCACCTTAAACCCTTTGATTGGACAAGGCCTCAATATCATCATATCCTCTCTACCTCTCTCAATTCTAGAATTATATAAAGATTCTAGTAACATCGCCATCTCCTCTACTTCCCAATCATGAACATTATGGGTAAAAGAAACATTCCAAAAGACTCCATCATTAGACACGGAGTAACAAGAATAAACACTTACTTCTTTATCTCGCATAATGTTAAAGATAGTAGGAAATTTATCTTTGAGAAGGGTGTTCCCACACCAAATGTCATACCAAAGATGAGTTGTAGCTCCATTACCCACGGACACCTCCATTGAAGGCCTCAAATCATCCCACCCTTTCCTACTCCGTTTACAAACTTCCACACCATAGGCTTCCCGAACTTCTTTAGACATCCATCCATCATACTCCATCCCGAACTTTGCCTTCACCACTTTCCTCCACAAATGGTCTCTCTCAACAAGAAATCTCCAAAGCCATTTACCAAGAAGAGTCTTATTGAGTAAAGCTAAGGATTCAACAAAAACTAAATGAGACCATAAAGATTTAGCTAACTTATAAGAGACAGATTGGACTTATGAAGACAATACACTGACCATAGCATTGGACTATCTTTTTGATAAGACTATAGCATTGGACTATCAGAAAGGGAAAAATTGGCATGAACTTTACAAGCTGACATAAATTTTGTTCCCACGCCCCTCCCCATTTGTCAATATAAATATGTGCCCTTTGAACTTCGTTCAACATTTTCTGTTATCATAATTATGGTAGACTATCTTTTGTATTATTGTCTCTTTCATTGAATATATTTTGTTACTTCTTCACTAAAATTATTGTTGAAGCTTCTCATAACAATATATGGAATTGATTACCAAAAGAGTTGTCCCAGTACTTAAAGTTGCAAAATATAGTTCTGAGTCTCCCTGGCTTAGATGAGCTACAGTATTTGACACAGAACTCTGTTGGCTTTATATGACATGCTTCCTATTTTCCATTAGGGTTACCATGGAGACACATCAAAGACATTTTTTTGTGGGAATGTTAGTGATGCGCTCAAACGGCTTCTGAAGGTAAATCTTTTGTTAGTATGTATTAGAATAGTGAAAAATTATATCTTATTGGTGCCCTTTTCAATTGTCATATTTCACCATTTTTTGAAGAGCTTGTAATATATCATTGTTCTTCAACACAAATATTTGTTTTGATAAGTAAATTTGTATTAAAAAGCACCAAGGGGATGCAACCCGCAAACAAAGGCTATCTACAAGAAAGAAGCTCCGCAAAATCTAAAAGATTTACATCATTCACAAAAAAATTCCCTTTGAAACTAAAATTAAGGGTATTGAACCAATTATCTCTAATTATTATTGGGCCTCTTCACTCTGTCAAAAGCTCTTTGATTTCGTTCATTTCAAACAATCGAAAAAATATATAGTGGAATCAAAGAATAAGCCTTCCTAAGTTCTTTAGAAGCACGTAAACCACCCTAAGCTTACACATCATCTTTCACAGAGTCAGCAACCACCCAAGAAATACCCAACACACTATACACCATCTCCCACAAGCTTTTAGTCAACAAACACTCCAATAAAAGACAAAACACGGACTTAACGAACCTTTTGCAAATGTAGCATCTGATAACAAACATTCTCCCCCTTCTTTATAAATTGTCAATAGTAAAGCTCTTTTCCCAAGAGGCCTCCCACACAAATCTTGCTTTGCTTTTTCTCTTATCTGTAATTATGTACCCATGCATCCTTATGATTCATTTTCATATGTTGCTTCTAAATTTATTGTAAATCTATTTAGATGCTGACTTTGCTATTACATCTTGTGCCAGGTCACTGAAGAGTGCTTGGAAAGAGGTATAGCTGTTTGCAAGGATGGAGCAAGTTTCAAGAAAATTGGAAAGAGAATCAGGTGTGATGTGCATCTTCTTTGAGAGGAAGGATGAGGGAAGAGGAGAGATAATGGAAAAATAAGAAAATTGATGTTTTCCATCATGCGTTTGGTAAAGATGATGAAAAAATGAGAGGAAAGAAAAAAATAACAAAAAATTAGCTTATTTTAGCTTTCACTCCAAATCATCCCAATTTGGGAGGATTGAGATTTCTATATGTGGGAAAAAACATAAATCATTCCACTTTTCTTTCCAATCAAATAATAAAAAGTGCTCTCCACTCGCTTTTCTTTCCTCTCTTTTCCTTCCTCCAACTTTTTCTCTCCACCAATCATAATCTTAATGATTAGTTGAACCGGAAAGAAAATGACTACCTGAGAACTGTATGATAATATTAAGATTCTTAGCATAAATAATATGCCAATGAATGGAAGTTGAACTATCAAAGATTAATGTGAGGCTTATTTGAAGAGAGTGTCAATTTCTATAAATTAAACGGAAAACTTATTATAAAAAAAAGACAGAAAACTTAATAGAGTAATATGGCTCAGTTACTAGATTTAGTAACATGAATTTTCCAATCATCATTTACTTATCAAAAAAAAGTTTTAGTAACATGAAACTAGCAGTGCTTACCAACTCATTAGCTTCAGTAACAATGATTGTTTATTGTATGTGCGCTCTTTGCATGTTGTGCTTCAGACCTGTTAGGGGAAGCATTAATTTTGGCGATGTTTGGAAAGGTATTAAAGCATGCTTAAAGCATGTTAGCACCAATTTAAGTTAACATGCTTTAAGCATACTTTAATACCTTTCCAAACATCGCCTTTATGTGTAGAAGTTTGAGATTGGGGTTTCCTCATAAAGGACGTCTATACCTTGTTCATTAATGAGTATATAACTCGAAATCAATGCAAACGTATGTTTCTCTACAAATGGTAATCTCTAATGAAGACAAACATATCCTTTTTGGAAGTTTGGCTAGTTAATCCTTCCCCACCCCAGACCTCACCACTTCCCCCTAGAAAGTGTTTATATAAATTTTTCCTCATGGTATTTCAGTATTTCTTAATTTAGTTCTTTTCTAGGTGATGTTTTAGCCCTAGAAGATTAGAACAATGGGTTATACTTATTACCTTGGAACTAGCAAGACTTGAGGTTCTCTTTTGAAGTAACTATGAGATTCCGATGATTGAGCTTAGAACTTTATTGAGATTGATTATCTATATCAGGGAACTTGACACTACTAGTACAACTTAGTTACAAATTAAGAAACTTGTAGCGAGGTGATTGTCACTTTTCATTATTTTCACCTTCATTCATATATAGAAAAAGAACTATCATTTCCTTATTTTGTATGTTTTGGTTATCTCTTTCTAATACTTATTTTTTATATTCTAAACATATTCCTTGCAATGCTGATAAGTTTACACAAAATGTTCCTTTCTATCAATATTTAGAACTTGCCCTCTTTGTCTCCTTGGTTGTTAAATTACTCCAGGGTCTGAGGCTAGTAGCAAGAAAAGATCAAGCAGAAGAAGAAAACAAGGAAAAATTTTGTTTTGTCAGTATCTACAACCACGGTTTGCTAGTTTAATCTAGTGTCATCAGCATCATTGCCTCTAAGATTGTCATGCAAGAGGCTTATCAGGATGGAAGGATATTCTACAGAAACTGAAATTCACAAAATAACACAAAAACTGTTGAATCCAGTGGCAGATCAATTCTTTCTTATTATTTTGAATGAAGAATGAGCTTCCTTTTATATTGTTATCTTAGGTCTAACAATCTCAATGCATATTTGTTGTGGTTAGAATATGGTGAACCCCATTCTTTTGATATCTGCAACATGAGAGATGGCTTAAGATTTTGTTGTTAACATTTCACTTGGATCATTTTCACAGTGAACATGCTGAAAAATATGGTTATGGCGTGGTTGAGCGCTTCGTTGGGCATGGTGTAGGAACTGTATTTCATTCTGAACCTTATATATATCATCACCGTAAGCAATCTCTTGATACTTCTCATTTTGCATCATCTTGCCAAGTGTAACATTTACATAAATAAATCATAAAATCAAGAAAAACTTGAACTGTTTTTTAGATGCTTTGGTTCGTAACACGGTGCCATTGTTTGAACCTTAATTGGACTCATTATTACTAGTCCATTTGGTGGATGTAAAACTATAAACTCATATTGACTCAACAAAGCCTCGACCCCAATTGCTAAGGTACAATATATGATTTTTTTTTTGTGTTCTATCTCTACTCGGCCATTGTTATTGTTGAAATTGGTACTTAATACATATTATTTTAAGTTGAATGAAGGACTAACTATAATCCGATGACAATATGATGGTTTGACTCCACTATCAGTATCTCTTAACAACTTACAAGAAGACTACTTTTCTTAATATGACATTCCCTACTAAGGCTTGCTGAATACACATGCATGTGCATGCACAAAGATATACACTGTAAATCTTTATTTGCATATCTATAGTAGCAAATCAATACTAGAAGTTTTCTGACTATAATTAGTCATTGTATGACAGGCAATGGGGAACCTGGTCACATGATTGAAGGTCAAACATTCACAATTGGTGGGTACATTTTTTTCTAAATAGCAAGCAACATAAAAGTTTTGTTATGTAATAAAATTACATGATTAACATTGGCAACTACTTCTCTTTTACGTGATTAACATTGGCAACTACTCTTTCTCATATTTTTGTTTCAAATGAAAATTTCAAAAGTTTCACAATTGCAACTTTATCATCTTTCTTTCCTAATCTTTCCTCCTTTTGACTCCTCTGCTTATCCATATGGACTCTTTCAGCTCAAGCTTTATGTTTAGTTTTCAAATCTTATTTCTGCCTGTATACTTGCTTACATGGGCAGTTAGCTGTTGATGTCTTAACTCAATTTATTGAATGTGAGTTGAAAATAAAGTAGACATTAAGGCTTCCCAAAGAGGGATCATCTTTGGAGAAAAGTGATTGAGGCAAAGTTCGGAGTGGACCATTGTAGAAAGGGAGGGGGGCCTATGGTGGAGGGGTGTGGAAATGGATCCGGAAAAGGTGGAATAATTTGTTCCTTTGTGTCTCTGTGGTGGTGGGCAATGGAGAAAGAACCCGATTTTGGCATGATACTTGGTGTGGGAACATGCCTTTGAAATTCCAATTTCCGGATGTTTTTGCTGTTGTGAGAGATAAAGTGGCCCTTGTTTCTTCTTGTTTTTTCCCTTCCGAGAACATGATTTCTTGGGATGTTCCTTTCATTCGCAATGTTCGTGATTAAGAACTTGAGAGTGTTGACAAGTTTTTGAAGGCTTTATATAGCACTAGTCTTCATGTTTTGAGAGGGGATTTGGATAGATGGAAGCCTAGCCCTGATAAATGGTTTGAGGTGAAGTCCTATTTTTAAGTTACTTTTTGATGAGATTCCATGGGAAGCTTACCCTGACTTTCCGTGGGAAGCTAATTGGATTCCTTTAGCCTCCTAAAAGAGTTAGTTTCTTTGCATGGGAAGCCACTTGGGAGAAGTTTTTTTACTATTGACAATCTTCAAAGAAGGGGGAAAGTTCTTGTTAATTGATGTTATATTTGTAAGGAATGTGCTGAGTCCATGTTTCATTTTTTGTTGGAGTGTCCGTTGGCTTGAAGTTTATGGGTGATGGCTTATTGTGTTTTGGGTATCTCTTGGATGGTTTTCGGTTCTATGAGAGATGAATTTTGGGCTTGGAGCGGTTTACGAGCTTCTATGGAGATTAAGAACGCTTATTCTTTGATTTCTCTCTCCAATTTTTGGCTTTTTGAAATGAGAGGACTAGAAGGGTTTTTAAATGGGAAGAGAGGTCTATTGAAGCAATTAAAGATAGATGGTTTAATTCCCTTGGTTTTTGGTTTAAGGGGATTTTTTTTAGTAAATGAGAATGATCTCATAGATTTTGTGTATTTACTTTCATGTAGATAGTTTTTGTACTTGGGTTGCACCTCTTTGTTGCGTTTTTATACAATCTTTACTTATCAAAATAAAAAGAGAATAAAGTAGGCTGATAGATCGTTACACACTGATCTATATGTGATATTGTGATTTATAGTGGTTGTAAATAGCATGCATAAAGTAATTGAGAAAGCTTTAGGATACTCAAGGTAATTTCAGTGGTCACCCATCACCCACGGGGAATATGGCTTCCTAAAATTGATATTGTTTTCTGTCTTATGATGAAATTTCTGGAAATCTATGAATATCCACATTCACCTTTACCTCTTTTTGCTGCAGAACCAATTCTCACAATGGGAAGTACTCGGTGCATAACATGGCCGGACAACTGGACGGCTTTGACTGCTGATGGTGGCCCTGCTGCACAGTTTGAGCATACCATTTTAATTACTAGAACTGGTGCTGAAATTCTGACGAAGTATTGATACTATTATTTTACTAATTACATTTTTGGCCCCAATATATTCTTCAATCTCCATAGTATAAATATATCATGAAGAATGCAAATGAATTTTAATTTACACAGATCCTGTCATTTTGAAACTGTTCAAAGTCAGTTGAAATGCCCTTTTATCTTAAGATCATGTTTAGAGAGAGAGAGAGAGAGAGAGAGAGAGAGAGAGAGAGAGAGTTGGTTGTATTTACATCCTTTCAGAAGATGCCAGGAATCTTAACAATATCGAGTTAATTTCTACTAGTTCATTGATATTCATTGATGATACGTCACCCGGGCACGCATCTAGTGAGAAGAAAGGAAAAAAGTAGGGTGAAGTGAAAGAAAAAGAAAAGAAAAGTGAATTCATGCGAAGATATCTACCATCTTTTGGAAGTACAGTTAGAAATAACTGAATCACCTTCTAAGTCTGGCCAATGTGATCTAGAGAGGAGAGACTTGATAATATGAAACATGCTTTCAGATTAATAGTTATTTGCCACACGATGCTGGTAAGTGTGGCCCCTTTATATTTATGAATTGGTTGTCTAGCATTCCTTTATAACTATTCTGAAATTTTCTGAAATAATACTTCTTATCATTAATTGGGTGGAAAGGTCTTCCTTGGGACTCTTTAAGGGACTTCTCACCATTTGCTTGAATCACCTCCCCTCTTCTTGATTGCTTTTATCCGTCAAGGGCTCTATTGATTTGGTCATCACTGCTCAGGTCAGTCTTACTTCCTTTCCCCTCTAAAATATGAACCTGCTTCAGTTATTTTGTTGATCAGTTATTTTTCTGCTAGTACTTAAAAATTAATATGTACTCCGTAAATAATTTGCATTTTATTAATATATTGAGCCAAATGATAATATAGAAGTTGGGATACTCTGTTCCTAAAACGTTTCTGATGGTGTCCTCTAGACTTGGTATAGCCACTCAAGGACGGCAATTGATTAGGCCTTAGCGCCTATCTTTGTTCAATTCCCATTTTAGAACTTGAGCTCTAAAGAAAACTGCCCGTGGTGTTTCCTTTATGAGAAGGAGATGTTGATTTCTGGGGCTAAAGTTATGAAGTAAATACCCGAAGCCTAAAATACATCTTAGTGAAAGCACCATTTTGATGTACTAGATTTATTGTTTCTCAATTTTATTAATATCCTAATATACATAGACGCTATGACTGATTGATTGGAGAGAAACTAAGAGGAAGGAAGAGGGAGGAAATAAAAGAGAGTAGAAAGCATTTTTATCTCTTTTGGTAAGAGAGAAAATTAGGAAGGTATGAGTTATTTTTTGTATTTACAAATCACAATCCTTTAAATTGACAGGTTTGGAGAGTGAAAAGTAAGATAAACTATTTTGTTTTTGTGTTTTCTTTTTTTACATGATCTCTACTTAACACATGATGAAAAAAATCAATATATATATATATTTTCTCATTTTTCTATATCTTTTGTTCCTGTCACTTTTCCCTCCTACAAATCCTGTGTGCGCGCATCTAAATGTGCTTGGGAGATGCCTTTCTGAGCAAATTCTTAGATCTGTATGCTTACTAAGCATAACTTTGTTGTAATTCTGGCATTTTGTAATCACAGAGTTAAACTTAGTCTCTCCAAAAAAAAAAAGTTCTTTCAAACCAAAATCTCTCCAATTTTATGCAAGGCTGCTTTTAATGGTGAATATTTTGGTGCACTTTTTTTTTTTTTTTTACCATGACCAAGGGTTGACTTTGAGATTTCATTTTTAGTATACATGATTAATATAAAGCTATAGCACACCTTAGCGCCATTATTAATAGCATACATGATATTGAAAAAAACAAGTTGAAAGGCCGGCGTATGCATCACACTGAATGCATAGTTGTCAAATAGAAAATCTTGAATTTAAATTATAAATATATATGTAAAATAAATAATATATATTAAAAAATATATTTTAACATGTATTGATTGATCAAGTGACTAATTGAAAAGAAGTTTGTTTCTAAATAAGCGATGTTAGTTCGAATCTTACTATGATTTACTATAATTAACATATTATAGTTATACAATAGTAATTTGTTAACAACCAACATATAACAACTAAGATAGCACAATATAATAAATTACAAATTAATAAATAATTTAATAAAATAATAATATTATTATATTTTATACTATTATGAATTGAACTAAAAGATATAAATGATATATAACTTTGTTTGTTTCATTATAAAAATATTATAATCTTAGATTTTTAAAATAACTTGTGAAAAGTTTTTTCTTCTTAAATATTTTTTTTAAAATGTTATAAATTTTACCGAGTTGGACTAATAGTACGTATTTAATATTGATTTAAAATTAACTAATATTATCAATTCAAATTGTTTAGGTTGAATTGAATTGAATGAATAGCAAGATTATAAGAATTATGGCAGGATGTACAATGGAAACTCGTGCCCTTGCAAATTGCAAGATACCTCAAACCATCCGGTTAGGTAAGATTAAGACTTGGGTCTTGTATGGATTTATTTATTTTAAATTTTGGATCTTCATATTATAATTTCTCTGATTGGCTTCACTAGGTGCATTGTTACTTAACATTTCTTGGTTTTATCATTTTTTATTTTCACGAGGTACTAGGAAAGTGTGAGACCTGGAGTATTTTTAGATAATTACATAAACCCACGCTGTATTTGAACGTTTCTAACACTTATTTATTTTGATAGAGTTTGATTACATAACACCTTTTCTTTTCTCTTTATTTTTTTAATTCTCCATTGCAACCGGTCACCTCCAACTTTTCTCTCTCCTCACTGTATGAAAAATCCCCATGGATTTTTTCCTTTCTTCTTCTCCTTCATTTCCCTTCTCTTCCCTGCAACTCTCTTTGTATAACATGTTTTTTGTTTTGTTTTTCTTTCTCTATTTTGTTGTTCTTCTTCTCCTCCATTCCCTTTTCTTCCGTGAAAATCTCTCTTTGTATCATCTCTTCCGCACTTCTGGCCTCACCTTACCAGTTTTAGTCGGATCTGACCAGAAATGGCTGGATCCAGTTCACGAAAAATCAGTGAGAAGTTTTTCTTTTTTCTTTCCTTTTTTTAATCTTTTTCTCTTTCATTTTCCTTCTCTTCATTGCAACTCTCTCTTTGAATCACTCCTCTGTTTTCAAGCTAGAGGAAGATAAAAGTCAATTATCGTTGGGTAATTCAAGCTAGATAAAAGTCGTTTTTGGACAATAATGATGGATCCGTATTTTTCATTAAATCAAATTTGAATGCAGTATGGATTTGTCAATGGTGGTTGGTTAGTGTTGGATCACTATTGGGTTAGAGGAAGGTGGGATGATAGCAGTTGAGGTTGCTGTTACCATGTTCTTAACGAGGAGAGAGAAAAACCATTAAGAATACAGAGAAGGTAACGTAGAAAGAAAATAGGGAGAGAAGTTTCTGGATGAGAAAAGAAAATTCTCTCGAGAAGTTGGATTTAAATGTTGATAAAAAATCAACTAATTGACTAAGGAAAAATTTACGAAAGATGGTTTTTGCAGGGAATTTCAAATTTTAAAATAAAACAAAATAAATGTAATTTTCCAAAAGTGTCCCCTCACGATTTTTTTTTTTTTCAAAGACACGAGAAACATCTACCTAGTTTCTTTTCATCGTTTTCCTTTAGTTGACCTGTTAATACTATTCAAGTTTGCGATGCACGTGAAATTTTGATTTGACTAAAAACAAAAAAAAAAAACTTTATGCTTTTCATGATGGTAAATATAAGTCTCATCGAAAGTGATGTATTCACTTTGCAAACGTAGGTCATATGAGACCCACCTGCCACCCTATTTGATCTTCCCTTCGTGCCAATCATTCAGCACCGTCCGTTTTCTTTTCCCATTTTAACAATTCATCGATCAATAGAAAAATTGCCCACATGTTAATCAATAAATAATTATATTATATTATTATATGCACCATAATAACATATACTTGTCTATAAATAATTATACCCTCCATTTCATCTCCTGACCTGTGTCCATCTCCACTTCAAGATTCTCTCTTTTTCTGTCTTTTAACTTTCCTACGTTTACATCACCAATGGCCTCTACAAGCTCTCTCAAGGCAATCTCTTCTTTGAAACTGACCAACTCAGGATCTCTCTTACCTTGTCAAACTCAAAGACCATCATATTGTTTCAATCTCTCACAATCATCTTCAAACCTCAGGCTCTCAGCAACCATTAGAGATTTCTCATCGAGAAGAAGCTCCAAGAATTTCACCACCACAGCATTTTTCTGTGGCAACAAACCCAAGTCACCACCAGAGACTTCAAAGCCAAGTAAGTACTCTCTTAAAAAAACCCTTCTTGTAACTATTGAATTCCCCCTCCCCTCATAAAAAAGAAGAGATTTAAAAATTCTAGCACTAATAAAAATGATTTTGTCATTCTTTTTCTTGATGGGTATTTCTTAGAATTGATAATTTTTCTTACTCTTTCTATTTCAGATAAAGTTCAAGAACTAAATGTATATGAAATCAACGAGCGAGACCGAAGCAGCCCAGCATTCCTAAAACTAAGCCAAAGACCTGTTAACTCACTTGGTGACCTAGTGCCATTCACCAACAAGCTCTACACAGGAGACTTAGAGAAGCGGTTAGGCATAACGACAGGCATATGTGTACTTATCCAACACGTGCCGGAGAAGAAAGGTGACCGGTACGAGGCGATATACAGCTTCTACTTTGGTGACTACGGGCACATATCAGTGCAAGGAGCATACTTAACCTACGAGGATACATATTTGGCAGTAACTGGTGGGTCAGGGATTTTCGAGGGAGTGCATGGACAGGTCAAGTTGCATCAGATTGTGTTCCCATTCAAGTTGTTTTACACTTTTTACTTAAAGGGTATTCCTGATTTGCCGGCTGAGCTCACGGGAAAGCCAGTGGCACCGTCGCAGAGCGTCGAGCCGTCGCCAGCTGCTAAGGCTACTGAGCCTAATGGGACTATCCCTAACTTCACTGATTGATGATAATAACATTGAGCTATATAGCCTCCATTGGATGTGTTTTAATCTGTCTCTTTAGTTTTTCTTCTTCTTCCTTTTTACTTTGTTTATGAGTTAAATGTATGAGGCTAGCTGATATGATCAGAGCTCTTGTTGAAAATTTATTGGTACTTTTTAAATTAAAATTATCTGTTAAATTAATCATTGGATGAAATTTTCAATTAATAAGGCTGCAATGTACAAGTTTGATCGGATGTGGGATATTTGATTTGAATTTTATGTAAATTCCAAAGCATCTCGTCTTCCCTTGCATTAATCAATCGTTACGCCAAGCAGTAAAACTGTTTTGATGTATTAAAAAACAAAAAAGGATTGTTTATAGATGGTTTAAAATAATTGTTCTTAAAGAATTTTTTTCTTTTATGTACTCTCTAGGGTAATTGCGTAAAGCATGTGTGTTTGCGGTTTGAGTGTACAAATTTTAAGTATTTCACACACACGGTCCAGTCATTAAAAATAATAATAAAAAATACATGTCAATTTCTCGTTTGTTTCTGTAGAAAAATACAAATATTGATGTTATAATCACCGAACCAAAAACTGACACGTGGTGCTTTTAAAAGTAAAGAACTAACTCAAACGATTTCAACCAATCATATAATAACACATAACATTTATGCTCAGATAATAACTCTCAAGCTCAGAGGTAAAATAGTACTTTTGACTCCAAAGACAAAAGGATAAAATCTTCCTTAAACATTAAGTCAAACACACACTACATATATTAATGAATTTTTTTTAAGAAGTGTTATAGTAGTATCATGTGTCCAATTTTTTAACTTTAAGAGCAAAACTGCGTAATTTTGGTTTTATAATTAATTAATTATTTTATAATTAATTAAAATATAAAACTCAATCCATAATTTTATAAAAATCTAAAATAATAAAACTCGATAAATTAAAATTATATAAAAATTATTTTTTTAATAATTATTCAATATAAAAATATAATCAACTTAATAATTAAATAGTAAATTAACTTAAATTAGATATTCAAAAAATTATATTATAAAAAGGTAGAATAAATTTATATTTATTTTTAAATATTTTAATAGGAATTCATTATAAAATATCTAATCAACTTAATAATTAAATAATAAACTAAATTAAATTAGATATTCAATAAAATTATATTCTAAGGGATAAAACGAATTTAAATAATTTTTTATTAATTCCATTGTAACATCATTTGGTACTTAATTGCAATAATATATATATATATATATATATATATATATATATATATATATATATATAGTTTGAGCAACAAAAAATACTATCTGTGCAACGATACCACTGCAACGAACCACAAAAACCTTTGTCGGCCGATGCTCAACTGCTAAAACTAGACTAAAATTGTGACAGGCACGACCAACAGAAGCTAGCAGTACCCAAACAAGGAGAAAACTTTAGCGAGTTATCGAGCGTCTTGGAAACTCGATGATCAACATTGAGGGATCTCGGTGTTCCCAGTCCACCCATACAAAATCTGGAGACAAAAGGGCCAAGTCAAGAAGATTTAATTCATCTTTGGCGGATTAACAGTGATGGGAAAACTCCCATACCTCAAGAACGCCTACACTAATTCTTAGGTCAAACGAGAATTTAAACTCAATTAGAATATAAGAAACCAAAGATAGAATGAAATTTGATTTCTTAAATAAACTTTGTCTCTCTCACTATGTAAATAGGGCTTTAGTTCAAGAACACCCATCTCATTTTCTCAAAACATCTCAAGGTCTTGAGATCAGTGTTATGGTTCAAAATCTAAAAGATTTAAATTTAAATTAAAAAAGTTTAGTAATTATTTTGCAAATATTTTTTAAGATTTGATCATATGAAAATCAATTAACAATAGAAAAATGAAAAATGAATTTCAAATAAAAAACTATTTTTTATTTTCTTTCAAATTTATTTTTGTCACTTTCAAAATCTAAACACAACCTAAAAACTCTGATTTGAATCTTTTGTAGTTGAATTTTAGTACAGTTGAGTGTTGTTGATGGTCATAAACATCCAAGTAAGTTAAAATTTAAATCAATGGCTAGAATTTAATTACAAAATTTTCTCAACCAAAGTACTGTCTTAGTTTCATCTCTGTGGAGATTTTCCGATACGACGATGGTGGCCCGTTTTCGAGGACGGATTATGATTAGGGATATTTTTTTAGGAAAATATGTGTCGGTCATTCTTAATAATTAACTCAACTAGCTGTTTTAACATATTGCATTCTTTTTGTTTCATTCTTACTCTTTTTTTTTTTTTACCAAAGACTATATAAT
This sequence comes from Bretschneidera sinensis, assembly GCA_023935145.1. NCBI lineage: Eukaryota > Viridiplantae > Streptophyta > Magnoliopsida > Brassicales > Akaniaceae > Bretschneidera > Bretschneidera sinensis. The sequence goes on along the minus strand of CM043705.1, from coordinate 21,260,536 downwards.
GGATTGACTGAGGGAGGTTGGACCATAACTAATTGTCTTTGACAGAAGAAGACAAAGTGGCCTTTTCGAGGAAAATGTTCAAAATTTCATTTTGACCGGACGTCCCTCTCCAGAATCTAGAGTGCCGTAAATTTAATGTTCACTTGCTAAACGAATAGAGCCTGACCAATATGGTATGTGCTCGGCTCGATAAGGTGGTGAAGATGTTTGTTAGTGTTTGTTAAAGTATTTGTTAGTGCGTTCGTTAAGATGTTCATTGTGTTCTTTTTTTTTTTTTTTTTTAATAAAGTCCGTTTGTAAGTTCGTTTGTTATATATATATATATATATATATATATATATATATATATATATATATATGTCCTTTAACTTTAAGTGATCTAATCGAAAAAAAGTTTTAAAGTACGCAAGATGTTGTTTGTTCATTTTGTTTAAGTGTTCGAATTCTGTTAGTTTAAAATAAACAAACCAAATATAAATGAACATGAACATAATTTCTATGTTAATGAACGAACACGAACATAATTGCTAAGTTAATGAACGAACACAAACAAAGTACTACTCAAGCTCGTTTGGTTTGTTTGTAGCCCTAATCAAATATCCATAAACGTTGAATTTATTGTATTTAGGTTCATAAACTACGAGCTTAACTACAAAAATCTTCAAACTTTTAATTAGTTACAATCGTATTATTTTAATCAATTAATTTTTTTTTCTTCATTTTAACATGGTTGAATATATCAAAATATGGTTCCAATAAACTCTATGAATCATTTGGAGATCATTCAACAATTTTTTTTTTTAATTTTTCACTCACATTTTTTTTTCAATTTTTAATCATACGTTATTAAATAAAAACATTTTTGCTACTCATAAAATTCTTAATTTGTTTATGTACGTCATATTTATTTTTGTATATATATAAAAATTAAATTATGATCAAATTATTTATATTATTATTAAATTTATTAGATAATAATATTAATAAATAATGCTTGAAAATATTACGAAAGTTTGATGAATATCTATGATTCTAAATTCGTAATTTAAAAACTTAAATGCCGAGCGCTCACTTAATGTTGTAGACTTTTGTTACTCAATCATAATTAATAAAAACTTTTGTTTTAAAAAAAAATTTTAAGCGTCCATTATTTAAGAATGATCGATACATATTTTCCTAAACTTTCCTCTCCTAAAAAAAATCCTAAATCATAGTACTTCTTGCCTTTCAACCATGCATATATGTAAGTATAATGAATAAAAGGTTGAACTAGATGTATGCATATCCTGTTTTCATTGGTAGAACATAAAGCTCAAGTACTCATGCATGATATGTTAAATTAAAATCAATTAATCGAGTCATTTAGTAAAATAACTTGGTTAATCAATTAAATTGATATTAAATTAATTAATTAAATAATATATATCGATTAATCAGTTGATTAGTGGTTAGAAACTTTTGTAATCATTTCAACCATTTAATCGATTAAAAAATTATTTAATTAATATTAATAATATGTTAAATATAATATAATAAATTAAAAAAATAAAGTATAAATTAAATATATAATAAAATTTAAAAATTTAATTATATAAACAATATTGATTAACCAATTAACCACCGATCAAAATTAATTCGATCGGTTTATGTCGAAATACTTAATTTAATTGAAATAGTTAAAACAATTGTCCGAAAAAAATTGATTAAAACTTTTAACCAATTGAATCGATCTATCATTTGCACACCAGTAATCCAAAAAAACCTAATAAATTAATTCCTCTCAACTAGATGAAATTGGTACAAAAAAGTTGATATTAACGAAGAAATATAAGCAAGATATAACTTGTTACTAAAGGGTCAAAGATAAAATGTTGACCAATGAATTCAAAGATTTTAGAGTAGACACATTCGGTAAAAAAAATTCTTGTATATCAGACATTATTAATAAAGCTAGCAAAGTGCAGTGAGAACACAAGAAGAGTAGCTGGGCGGCCATGAAGTTTGATGTACATATGTGGTCAGTGTTACCTTTTCCAGGTTTCCTTTCTTATACAAGACGAAGAAATGGCAATCTTCGCTTTATCTTTCCCTCGTTCATGTCACAGATGTACTAAAACTACAAAGCAATGCCATGCGTGAGCTACAGTTTGTTTTGTACTTTCTTCGGCTCATGTCATCCAACCAAAATTCGGAATCTAATGGCCAAACAATTAACTTAAATAAATAGACTGTGAGAGAGAGAGAGAGAGAGAGAGAGAGAGCAAATGCCTTTGTGATATACATACTCACAAAGTGCTTTATTTTGAAAATTATGGGTAAATAAATATGTATTTTAGTTAAAATAAGTTTTTAAAGTAAATGATAACTCAATTATTTTTTAATATGATATTAAAATTTTAAATTTTGATTTAAAATTATATGAATACCATCGTTTTCATTTAATATTTACATTAAAATATAAAAAGTTAATTGAACTTTTTTCCATCCGTTCAAACTCTGGAATAATTTGTAACTTACTTATTCTTCAATAAAATCTTTACCTTATCCAACATATATTGGATATACCTGCGCACAAACACACATAATTTTCATTAATTTTTCAATTGGGTCATCAACTTTATTTTGTTGCAATTTGATCATCCAACTTCTATTACAACCCGTTTGGTTAGCAGGAACTAGTAATTCAATTTCGTGTCAATTCTAATTTTGTGTTTGGTTTTCTTTTATGCTCAAAATTACCAATTGTTAGAAATATCCAAATCCAAATAATAAGAAGAACCAATTCATATCTTCAACCATGGAATTTGTGATTCCAAACATAAAAGAATATGCTTGAAAACCCGTTTGAACCAATATATCATTGCTTCCTTAAAATTTGACCCCAACTTTCTAGCCCTTGTTATGATATTTGTTTTTCAATTTTAATCTTTGTCATCATCTTTTTTATTTTCTTATTTTTTTCCTTTTTTTTTATGTTTGATTTTTTTTTTAATTTGGGGGATTTAGGATAGATTGAAAGATAATGAGTTTAATTAAATGGTAGTTTGAGATTGTTATGTTTGTGATTTTTATATTTTGTAAATACTTGAGCAATTTTACTCACAATTTTTGTTGTGTTTTTTTTTAGCATTCGCTTTACTCCATCAAGTTTTCATAGCTTGTTAGTTGTTGGTATTGATATAGGACAAATATGCTTCCGATTCAGAAGATGATACCTGTCAACCACAAGGGTAAAATGATAACTTCTACAATCTTAAACCCCTGTAAATAGAGGGTCCCCAAACTTTAAGAATTTAATTCACTCTTTGCGTCTTCTAATTCATAGTCTAACTTAAGCATCGGAGGGCCCTCATCGGAGTAAAACACTTTGGGTCGGCTTCATTTTCAGGTATATCGGATCTAACTCACACCAGGCTCGACTTTAGCAATCGACCCGACAAGACTCAAACGAACTCGACATATTTTCTACGTCAACAAAATTGGTGCCGTCTATGGGAACGTATAAATCGTATCCATGTTGAAAATATTGCCAAGAAAAAACCCAAACCGAAACACTACCCAAACAACCTCTGGTCCATTCGAGCTACCACCACCCTTGCCTCTTGTAGAAGGAATGAACCCTCTTCGCGCTTCGGCAAGTAACAACTTAACCGAAGCAAACAAAGGGTGGAACCTACCTGACCAACAACCCAGTTAGTACACAAACCGAGTGGTCCAAAACGAAGCCCGTTAGGCCGACCCTAATCGGTTTGTTAACAGAGCCGAGTATAATGCTCTTCAGTGTCGGTTTGAAGAAGTAATTGCACGAGTCAGATGACCTGAGCCAAGCCAAACTCGAAACCATCAGTCCATATTTCGAACTTCCTACACCAACAAAAAGACTACTGAGTCGGCCACTCGACATCGAGACTTCTAACCTGAGGAGGTTAGCTTAGAAAGAAGACATGAAACTCCACAACAGGACAAAAGTCAAAGGCATCCTCGGGAAAGAAAAGAACCAAGTAAACGGAGCCTCAACAAAGCCCACAACGATCAGTTCAATAGAATGAGTCTGTCTCGAACTCACACCAATCCAAAAAAAAAAAAACAAGAACAGGACAAGTCCGAAGTCAACAAGCAACTGAAAGAAATGAATGAACATCTCAGACTCGTTATCAAAGCCACTCGAGGAAACATCCTTGAAGAAATCAAACTTGTAGGGAATCCGTTCTGTCAAGAGCTTATGGAAGAGAAGATGCTCCCAAATTTTAAGATACCCCACATGGAACTATACACTAGGAAAACATACCTCATAGATCACCTCAAAACTTTCAAATCCCTAATATCCCTCCACGGTCATTTGGAAACGACAATGTGTCGTGCATTCCTCATAGATCTTCGAGAAACAACAAGGTGTTGGTTCTCTAAATTACTCGTAGGGTCAATAAAGTCATTCGACGAACTCAATGAAATGTTTGCGACGCATTTCTTTAGCGGTCAAGGTCCTAAAAGGACAGCTGAGAGTTTGTTAAGCATAACCCAACATGTAAAAGAAAGCATTCGTGACTACATCTCATGATTCACCTTCGCCATGGTACAAGTAAGAGACCTAGATCAGAAGATAGCATCATGGCTTTCACAAACGGTCTTAAAGCCTCTGATTTCAGCCACTACCTCTTTAAAAACTTGTTACACATTATGCCAACCCTCTTGATAAAAGCGAATGAATTTATGATCGCCGAAGAGGGCCAAGCCTTCCAAAGAAGAAGAGAAGATGCCTTGATCGACAGAAAGAGGAGAGAGCTCGAAGAGTACAAATATGAAGGACAAAACGACCTCCGAAAAATAAAAAAATCAGGAGTTCCTTAAGAGTACGAAACTTACACTCCACTCAACACCTCGAGAGCAAACCTCTTGACGGAGATAAAAAATCCAGATATTTTCTGCCGCTTTCATAAGGACCATGGGCACGATACGGACGAATGCATACATCTAATTGATGAAATTGAAAGTTTAGTACAAATGGATTGTAAACCGAGATACAAATCCAAGAGGAGGTGAATTGGGTTTTAAAAACTTTTTGTTAATTAATTCACAAGTTTTTAACAGTTCGACAAGCAAGACACACAATCAAATAATATGCTTGAAAATAAAGGAGTTAAGGAAAAGAATATGCAAACTTCGTTTATAGTGGTTCGGCAATATTGAAATTTCTTTGATCCTACGTCCACTCTCTTTAAGGAACCTCCTTGAAGTAATCCACTAATTGTAGTCGATCAACTTCATGGGTGATGCACAAACCTTACAAACAATCTCTTCCACAAGGAAGTTATAACGAAGTGTTTAATCCTAAATACTCTAATAGTTACACCAAATCTTTTTCTTTACAGTGGATGGTGTTAAATGTAAAAGAATGGTAGAGAAATATAAATGAATGCTTTACAATAAGAAGATTATCTCTCTTTCAAGAACAAGCTTAAAGAATGGCTCACAATAAATTTTTCAAGGCTTTAGAGGGTATTAATGAGTTATAAGATCAATTGAATGTTTTATCTTGTTATTTAAATGCTCATTGAAGAGGGTTTTTATAGCCTTGGACTTATATGACCGTTAGACACTGTAGGTTTAGAGTATTCAATGCTTAAGTTATGCATCTCAAAGTCCTTGTACCAATCGACTGGGTCAAGTGAAAAAAGTTCACTTTTAGGCTAAGGGAGAGTACTAGTCGACTGAGTCATAGGTCCAGTCGACTGGGTCCTATTACCAGTCGATTAGGAACTTACTGTCCATTTTACCAGTCAACTAGTTCAGAGACCCAGTCGATTAGGTTGTCCAAAAACCCAGTTTTTATGTTTTTAAAACAGTTTTTGACTTAGATATTTTTTGTATTTTGTTTTGTCAAAGCCTTTAGCAACATGAGCCATAGTTCAAGCTAGGTAACTGAAAATAGAGATTTACAATGTGATTCAATTACCTTAGAGCCTATTCTAGATATTTTGTCTTCTTTTGATATTTGAACGTGTTGTTTTCTTGCGTCTTATTTCGGTATTGAATACTTTTGCCGCTTAAACACTTAGATAAAACTGTTAGTGCAATTTAAGTAATGTTTTGTCATTTTTAAAATCAAATATGAGTCAACAGGGGTACTTGAAGAAATTTGTGAAAACGAAATAAAAAAGAAGCCTAGGTAGAAAAAGTTCGGACTACAAAGAAAGAAACAGACCAAGACAGAGTCTGAGTAGGAGAGAAAACAACAAAAGACAACAGACTCTTGAAAAGAAGTTTGATAATGCGTCAACAACAGGTGTCATCCTAATTATCTTCGGGGGGGGGGGGGGGGGGGGGGAGGGGAGGGGTGGTATTTGGGGAAGAATCTTCCAACCCACATGCCTGCTTCATGGGACCAGTTGAAGGAACCGAGAGAAGTTGAGGCTCTATACCACGGAAGTGGAACTTAGAAAACTTGAGGAAATTTACCAGTAAGTTCAAAATAACCTATGAGCCAAACAAACAATGTAAGCACTCCAACTTTATCAAATGACATATGAAACCATCCCTAAAGTCAGGAAAGAGGTCAACCATTTGCTTTGAGCAAAGTCATTCGAACTACCAAGTATATGGAATGGCCATTCAATATTGTACCCATTATTAAGGAGAATGAGAAACTTCATATTTGTATTGATTTTCGTAATTTAAATCTTGCTACACATAAGGATGAATATCTTATGCTTGTGGCTGATTCAACAACTGGCCGTGAAATATTATCCTTAATGGTTGGATATTCTGGTTATAATCGGATTTATTTGGCCGAGGACGATGTACACAAAATTTTCTTTAGATGTCCTCGCAATATTGGTACTTTTGATTGGGTTATCATACCATTCGGATTAAAAAATGCTTATGCCATCTATCAACATGCGATGAATACCATATTTCATGGAATTATTGGTGGTTGTTTGGAGGTTTACATAGATGATATAGTGATCAAATCAGTCACTTGTGACCAACACTTGGTTGATCTTAGAGAAGTGTTTGAATGAATGCTCCTCCATAATCTAAAACTAAACCCGTTAAAATGTACTTTCGGGGTATCTGCTGAGAATTTCTTAGGAATTTTAGTGCATTATCATTGGATTGAAATTGATGCCAATAAAACTAAATCTATTTTGTAAACTAAGCCCCCTTCTAATTAAAAGAAACTTCAACGTTTTCTTGGCTAAGTTAACTTCTTATGTCGTTTCATTTCTAATTGTGCAAGGAAAATTATGTTTTTTCTTCTTTGTTAAAACTTCAGGATAAAGAAGGATTTTCTTGGAAATCTACACATGAACAAGCTTTTGATTCACTCAAGTGGTACTTAACCACTCCTCTAGTGTTAATCTCAGACAGGAAGAATGTGCCATTGAAGTTATACATTTAAGCTTCAGACATTTCAATTAGAAGTCTCCTGGCTCAAGATAATACTTCTGGGTATGAGCAAACTGTGTATAACTTGAGTTGTTTCCTTAATGATGCGGAATAACGATACTCTCCTATTGAGACGTTATGTTTAGATTTTTATTTTTCATGTATGAAATTGAGATATTATCTCATGATGGTTACTATATATGTAAATTGTAAGACCGATGTTATTAAGTATTTGGTTAATAAACATATTCTAAGGAACAAAATTGGTTGTTATGCAATTGTATTAACTGAATTTCATTTATAGTATTGTCCCTAAAACTTTATCAAGGGACAAGATTTGGGTGATTTTCTTGTTAATCATCTTTGTTTAGATAATTCAGACAAGGTTCCTGATGACTTATTCCATGTCACGATTTTTCCTTGGATGTTACAATTTGATGATTCTTGTACTACTTTTGGGGCAAGTGCGGAGATTCTCTTAATTTCCCCCTTTAGTATTTTTTCATATTATTCTTTTTGTTCTAATTCCTTTACTCCAAAAATTAAGCTAAGTAAGAAGCTTTAATAATCAAGCTCGAATTGTTGCTAGAACTCAAGGTTCTAGTTATTCTTATAGTTTGAGATTCTCAGTTGGTACTTTATGAACTTTCTTGTGCTTATCGTTGTTTAAATGATAATCTTTTACATTATTATTATCGAGCACTTTGTTTATTACGTCGATTTTCCAATGATACTATAGAAGAGGGTCCTCGAGCTCGGAATGTTGTTGTGAATGATTCAATGCAATTACCTTTGAGCTACCAAATCTTGAATATTTTGAAACCTTATGTTGTGGAGGTTCAACTTCATCCACTACCTTATGTATTATTTCATCGGGCACCTGTGTTTATTCAACACATTGATATTATGATTGAGCTTGATTGGAGAGAACCTCTTATCTCCTTTTTGGATAATCCTATTGAATATGCTCCTAAGCAAGTGAAATTTGTACACTTTGTTGGGAATATTCACATATGAGTAAAGAGATGTGGAAAATCAATCCTATATGGAGAAAAAACTAGATAAATTAATGGCATATATATGGTGGTGGAACTAGAACCCATTAGTTTAAGTTTTTGGGTTCATATGGTCTCTTACATCATATATTTAGACCTTTGTTTGGTGGACTCTGTTAGAAATCACCTTGACAAGATGCCCAGGTGGTGATCTTCCAAACACCCAAGTCTTGAATCACTTGTAGAAAGAATTTCAGCAATCGAACACAAGAACAGAAAATCAAAGAAAGAAAGAAGACAAGTAATTTGTTGTCGAGGTTCGGCAATGTGTCTACGTCCCGGTGAGTTCCTCCGAGCTCTCTGCACTATCTCAATGGTTCTTACAAAGTTACAGCAATCTCCTTCAAGAATCCAAGTTCTTGAAGAAACAAGAAGAGAAGGAAGAAGATGAGAACTCAACAATGTTCTCTAATCTAATCTAGACTCTCTCTATCTTATTACAACCAGCCTCACTACAAAAGTCCCTCTTGTGTTTATGTCTCTCTACACAATTCGCTCTTAGTGTTTACAATGATCTCAAAATGTCACAACCTGTGTGGTTCTCTCACACACCTTTTTCACCACTTGAAATGAGGCTAAGAAACCCTTTCTATAGCCTCTTAATTCTTGGACAATCTTGTGAATCATTCTTAACCCTTTGATCATGTTCTTCCTTTAATCTCAGCCCTTCATCACTCTCCAAGTGATGTTGTGCATTTTGATGTGGTGCTGTGTGTTGCGGCGTGACCTGATGCTGCAGCCTCCTGATGCTGTGCGCATACCTCCTGCCTGTGGGCAGAAACTTCCACAGCAGTGTGTCTGACCTTTCCACGCTCAAAACTTAAGCACACACTTGTGTGCAACCTTTTAACTTGCTGAACTTTCATAATCCACCTTTGGTTTAGATTTTAACCATCTTTGAATCATGTTTGGACCTGTTCAAACCTTGACCATATTTGAACCATGTTTAAACCTTAGACAAAAAACCAACAATCTCTACCTTTGTCTAAGCGTTTAAACCCGAACCATTTGTGCAGAGACCTTCGGGATCCAAACTTATCTTGAGTCATCAATCAACCGACTCCAATCCTAAGTAATTCAAGGCAATGATTGAACTTACTTAGAGGTAGAAACTTGGTGCCTAAATCTGCAGGACTTTTCTCCGTGGTCTTCTTGTCAACATGAATGCTTCCTTCTGTACCATTTTCCAGAATGTAATGATACCGAACATCCATATGCTCCGTCCCCTCATGGAACACCGGATACCTCCACAAGTGCCCCGCACTTTGGCTATCCAAAGATACCACCACCTGCTCTTTTAGGACCTCCCACTCGTCCAACAACCCTTTGCACCCCATAGCCTCCTTTATGGCTTCCGTAGCCGCTATGCATTATGCCCTGGTTGTTATGAGTGCTACCACTGGCTGCCACTGAGCCTCCATGTACCTCAGCAACCACTTCATCCCAAGACAATGCTCTTTTCCAGGATTACTCACACATTTGCTGAAAACATCCATTGCCCAAGAAACACTTGACCTGTTTCTCTTCTTTTCCCGGGTGATTCTCCTCATCCCAAGGATCTTTTGTGCAAGGCTGAGATTCTTCATCTCGAACTCCTCACTGAGTTGAGATGTAAACCTTTCCATCCTCTTCCTGCTGTTCCAAACTAACAGCCCATCAATGACATAGGTGAGGATACTCACCATCTTCTCCACCTTGTGTCCAGGTGTGAAAGTTTCTGTGAAACCTATGTCTCCTCTTCTTGTGAACCTATTCGCCACCAGCTTAGCCTTGTTCCGGACTTCATCTCTTGGAGGGCACCATTCTTTGATCTTGTAAGTGCACTTACATTCCATAACTTTCTGATTTCCTGGAATTTTCACCAATTCCCAGAAGTTGTTCTTCCTCAAAGAATCTATTTCTTCCTCCATAGCTAGCTGCCACTTTGACGAATCCTTACACTCCATGGCCATCGTATAAGTTTCTTATTCACTCATCTCTCCTTCTATCCAAGGAGCTGCTGCATCCGCAGCATCCGCAAACCCACATCTTGAAGGTGGTCTGACCAGCCTTCTTTCCTGGTCTCTTATGAGCTGAAAGTCCTTCTGACTTGTTGCAGTATCTTCTTTGTGTTCAGCCTCTTCTTGAGTTTCTTGAGCTTGGCAATCATCCAAGGGCTCTACCTGGTCCGAACCCTCTTGCCTCCTTTGCTCTACCTGAACAGAATCTCCCTTGATGCTATGCTCAACAATTTCTGAATTGGTTTGCTCACTAGCCCCTGCAGGGTTAGTTTTCTCCAAGTAGGGAAATAATAATTCATTAAAGACAACATCCCTACTTATTATGAGTTTAAATCCTTCTTTTTCTAAGGACCACAACCTGTACCCCTTAGTCCCTTCCCCATATCCTAGAAACACATATTTTCTAGATCCTGGGCTAAGCTTGTCCTCCTTTTGGAGTGCATATGCAGCACACCCAAAAGTCCTAATGTTGTCCAACTTAGGGGGTTTTCCACTCCACAACTCTTCGGAAGTCTTATGGTATAAAATCCTAGAGGGCGATCTATTAATCAAATATGCAGTTGTAGACACCGCTTCCCCCAAAAAACATTTGGGTAATCCGGATTTATTTAACATGCACCTAACTTTTTCCATAAGGGTCTTATTCATCAACTCAGCAACTCCACTTTGCTGAGGAGTTTCCACAACCATCCTATGTCTTAGAATGCCATTTAACCTATAGAATTGATCAAGTTCTTGGTTAAAAATTTCTAAGCCCTTATCGGTTCTTATCCCCTTAACTACTCTACCCATTTGAGTCTCAACCAGCCCTTTCCACACCACTAACTTATTCAAGGCATCTAATTTATTTTTCACCAAATAAACCCACACTTTTCTTGAATGATCATCAATTAAAGACAGAAAGTAAATGTTACCTCCCTGTGTTGGTGTCCTTGCTGGTCCCCAAAGGTTCGCATGAATGTAGTCAAGAATGCCCTTAGACTTGTGCACTCCGGTGTTGAAGTTGACCCGATGTTGTTGCCTAAGAACACAGCTCTTACAGGAATCCATTTTTTCTACTTTGTCACCACCAAGTAGACCTTCCTTGCTAAGCACTTGCAGGCCCTTTTCGCTCATGTGTACCAAACGAGTGTGCCAAAGGGCTGCCTTGTCCAGCTCAGCCATCAAGCTTGCTGCTTGATCATTGGTTTCTATTTCTCCGATCATCTCATAGAGTCCATCGTTTCTTGCTGCCTTGATCACTACCAAAGACTCCTTAGCCACCTTGATCTTTCCTCCCTCTATCTTGCATGTATAGCCCATAGAATCCAGCTGCCCCAATGAGATCAAGTTCCTCTTCAAATCTGGAACATACCTCACATTTTCGAGCAGCCTTGTGACTCCATCAAACATCCTCAATTGGATGTCTCCAATCCCTCTCACTTGGCAAGAATTATCATTCCTCAAGAAGACTCTTCCCTCATTGATCTCCTTGAAATTCTTGAACCATTCTTTGTGAGGGCTCATATGATGAGTGCACCCAGTATCCAAGATCCATTTCCCGCTGCCTTCTTACCCTTTGCTCACACTTGAGCACACAATAAGAACATCATCATCTTGCTGTTCTGTTTTGGCAACCGAATCCTCTCCATTCTTGGTATGGCTTCCTCCTCTATCCCTTGTCATCTTCTCACAATCTTTCTTGACATGACCCTCCTTATGGCAGTAGTAGCAACACTTCCCTCCAAATCTCAGTTTGGAATGCATTCTCCCATGGCTTTCTCCTCTACCTCTGTCCTGGTAATAGCCATGCATGCTGTTCTGCACTCTCCTATGGCTCTCTCCTCTACCTCTGTCCTGGTAGTAGCCATACATGCTGCTGTGCACTCTCCTATGGCTCTCTCCTCTACCTCTGTCTCGGTAGTAGCCATGGTTGTTGCCATACCAAGTTGATGGCCTTCTTTTAAAGAACAACCTTTTACCACTTGATGCACTCCTTTTCTTGGCATCAAGATTATCTTGCAACTCTTTCTTAGGATCAAATTTAAAAGCAAAGATTCGTTTCCGAAGATACCTCTTATCCGGGAGAGTCTTGGTAAGAAACAACTCATCTAGTTTCTTCCATATGACAGCCGGATCCTCCGAGTCTCTGCACTCCCTTGTGACATTATCCGACATGTGCAAGAAAATGGTGCTATAAGCCATCTTCTTCATCTCGGTCCACTGGTCCTCCGTGGCACTAGCTGGAAAAGCATCATCTTCTCCAATAGCCAAGTCCACTTTCTGCTGCATGAGAACCGCCTTGATCTTCCGCTTCCATAAGGCAAAGTCTCTCTTTCCATCAAACTTCTCCACACAAAAATTTGAAGCCATCTTTGCGGACAAGATCCCAGATTTGTGCACTAACCACAACTGCTTTCTTCAACCTCAAGAACACAGATCGAAGATGGATCTTAACCGTTCTTGAATCACTCTCAAGAACACGACCAGATCTTGATCTTTTCACCGTTCTTGAATCACCCTCAAGAACACGATCAGATATTGATCTTAACACCGTTTTTGATTTACCTCAAGAACACGATCAGATATAGATCTTAACTCCATTCTTGAATCACCCAAGAAGTTGATCTTTGATTCTTGGAGTCTTGGCTCCGTACCTTCTACTTCTTGTTCCGATAACCAGCTGCTGTGCTCTGATACCACTGACCAAAGCTCTGATACCACTGTTGGAAATCACCTTGACAAGATGCCCAGGTGGTGATCTTCCAAACACCCAAGTCTTGAATCACTTGTAGAAAGAATTTCAGCAATCGAACACAAGAACAGAAAATCAAAGAAAGAAAGAAGACAAGTAATTTGTTGTCGAGGTTCGACAATGTGCCTACGTCCCCGTGAGTTCCTCCGAACTCTCTGCACTATCTCAATGGTTCTTACAAAGTTACAGCAATCCTCTTCAAGAATCCAAGTTCTTGAAGAAACAAGAAGAGAAGGAAGAAGATGAGAACTCAACAATGTTCTCTAATCTAATCTAGACTCTCTCTATCTTATTACAACCAGCCTCACTACAAGAGTCCCTCTTGTGTTTATGTCTCTCTACACAATTCTCTCTTAGTGTTTACAATGATCTCACAATGTCACAACCTGTGTGGTTCTCTCACACACCTTTTTCACCACTTGAAATGAGGCTAAGAAACCCTTTTTATAGCCTCTTAATTCTTGGACAATCTTGTGAATCATTCTTGACCCTTTGATCATGTTCTTCCTTTAATCTCAGCCCTTCATCACTCTCCAAGTGATGCTGTGCGTTTTGATGTAGTGCTGTGTGCTGCGGCGTGACCTGATGCTGCAGCCTCCTGATGCTGTGCGCACACCTCCTACCTGTGGCCAGAAACTTCCACAGTAGTGTGCCTAACCTTGCCACACTCAAAACTTAAGCACACACTTGTGTGCGACCTTTTAACTTGCTGAACTTTCATACTCCATCTTTGGTTTGGATTTTAACCATCTTTGAATCATGTTTGGACCTATTCAAACCTTGACCATGTTTGAACCATGTTTAAACCTTAGACAAAAAACCAACAGACTCTCTAGCAGGTTTCTCCCAAACTTGGGTTATCATGCCTAACAAGTGGTATCGGAGTTAGGTTCGATTGGGCATGACCAAATCATGCGGTTAACTCCAGGATACTGACGGTGGTATAGTCAAACAACATGGGGAGCTCGAGGAACTCGTGTAGCGCGAACAAGGTGACTTATGTAGTGAGCGAGTCATGCTCGCACAGTGAAGTCTGTGTGGTTCGAAAAGTGGAATCTATGAAGCTCATTGTTGAAAGTCGATGTGTGGTTCTCTAATCTCGATAGGAGAATGGGTGACTTTCCAAGTGTGCCTGTTGGACTATGGTATAAGTTTGGAGTTGGTATAAGCATGATGGTGAGTGGAGCAATAGAGACTCACATGTGAGGGGGAGATTGTTGGGAATATTCACATGTGAGTAAAGAGATATGGAAAATCAATCCCACATGAAAAAAAAACTAGATAAGTGAATGACATATATATGGTGGTGGAACCAGAAACCATTAGGTTAAGCTTTTGGGTTCATATGGTCTCCTATAACATATATTTGGGCCTTTGTTTTGGTGGGTTCTCCAGCAAGTTTCTCCTAAACTTGGGTTATCAGGCCTAACAAGATATTGAACGATTCGATACCTACCAATCACACGAATTATAAACAGAAAGAAAAGAAGACAAGATTTACCCAGGTTCACCCCAGAATAGGGCTACGTCCTGCCAGAAGTTTCTTATTATAAACCTCACAAATCTCTCGTTACAATGTATGCGTAGTATATAAAGAGTATTTATAAGCAACTTAAGACGTCCTAATTAGGGTCTAATTAGGATTTTCGTCTTGCAGAACTGCGGCTATTCATGGACCTAAACCCAAACCACCAAGCAAATAATCAGACGTAACTCATGTACAAGGAGCTAGACCCCCACCTGTTCACCAGGGAACGAGACCCCGTGTTCATTCAGGATTCTACAGATATGGTCCCGTGAAGTATGTACCAACTCTAACAATCTCCTATTTAGTAAATAATTCACACACATGGAACATTTCCTTAGACTCTGTTTTTTCAAGCTCCTCTCAATAGCACACCACTCAAACTTGGCTAAACTAACTGTCTTAGTCAAGAAATCTACGTTGTTCATCGCTGTATCAACTTTCTCCAAGATTATCACCTTTTTTTTAATCTTTTCCCGGATGAAGTGATATTGGATATCAATGTGCTTTCTCCATGAATGAAATGCAGGATTCTTTGCTAAGAAGATATCACCTTGATCGTCACATTTCACCTTCACTGCTTCTTGTTTAAACCCAAGCTCAACACACAACCTTTAAAGCTAAACTACTTCATTTCCAGCATGAGTTATTGCCATATACTCTGCTTCTGTAGATGAAAGGGTGACAACACTTTGCTTTTTACTCATCCAACTCACTTCCCCACTAAACAGATTGAACACATATCCGCTTGTAGACCTCCTACTATCAATGTCTCCTCCCCAGTCAGTATTAACTGATCCTATAATATCAAGATTCTTCTTACCTCCAATGCCTCTATAACACAATGTAAACTCTGACGTGCTGATGAGAGTCATAAAATGCATCTAAACAATACTTAATTGATAACATTTTAGGGCTGATCTCGGTCATAATCGCACTTTTACATGTTGATAACTCTAAAGTGATATTCATAAATCATTGACTTAATTCGATGCATTTTCAGGTGCTTTGAGTACAAAATAGATAATAAAGCGATCCATGTTTAAAGCACCAAAAGATCTTAGGTGTCGGTGCTCGTTTTTGTCCAAGGTTTAGACATGTTCAAACATAATTCAAAGATGGTTAAAGTCTAAACCAAGGCTGGAGTAATAAAGAACAGTAAGCTAAAAGACTGCACATAAGTGTGTGCATCACTTTGGAGCAAGTTAAGGGTAGGCACACTAGTGTGTGCACTTCTGCATACAAGCTGAAGGAGTTTCACTGAATTGCCAGAATTTCCCGTACAGATCAATTATCTTTGTAGATTAAACTATATTGATGTAGGAAGAACCAGATGATGAGCCATATATTCCTAGAAAGATCTGGAAGTCTAATTTCTGGAGAATTTTACGGTTCATAAAAAGGATTTTTCTAGAGAAAGTTATGGCAGTTTTTGTGGAAACAGTTTAGGCCAGCACAGCAGGCCCAGACGCACTGCACGGCCCACTCGCCTCTTGACCGGATTAGGGCGAGAAAATGACATTCTCCAAGACCAAAACACCCCCCCTCATGCTCTATAAATATATCTTTATGGAGTGTGCAGCTAGGCATTGAGGAGAGAAAGCAAGGAAGAGAGAAAAAAGAGAGGATTCAAGGGATCCAAATCCAGCATTCTTCCATTTTATTTCTAAGTTTTCTTTGGTTGCAAATCAAGGGGAGAACATCCATATTGTTCATCCACCTTGAACTCCATGGCCAAATCAAGGGGAGAGCATCCTTATTGTTCTTCCACCTTGATTTCCATGGCCAACTAATCATTTTACAAGGGAAAGGGATGAATCTTTAGGGATTTCTTGTTCTTTATTTTCTGTTCTTGATTCAGTTGTACGGATTTATTGTTAAATATTGTTTATGAATTATTCGTTGATTAAGTAAGAAGATTTGAGTTCATGTGATAGACGTACTTCTTATTCTTCTTCTTTTAGACTATCTTAATCCGGTGATTGCATCATTCTCCTCCATTGAGGTTGCTTAGATGTGATTGATTCCGGTAGATTTATCTTATTGATTGTCCATTACTGCGATATTGTCTTTTAAGATATATTGTCGTTTCTTGATAATCTTTAAGATCGGTCATGTGTGCATGAACTGAAATCAATGATTAATTCGTAGCAATTATATAAGAGTTATAAATGTGCTTGATTGAATATATTCCGATTGCTTGTTTGGGAGTTGAAACTTGCAATCGAGATAAAATCAATTGAATCAAGAGTGGAAATAGGGAACAAACCTAAGGAGGATTCCTGGAACCTTGTTATTTCTCATTTATATTTCATTTACATTTACGCAATTTTCCTTTACATTATTTCACCATCAAAGCTCAAAAATCTTTAGTTTAACTTTTATCGTTCGTTTTAAGGTTCACACATTTTCCTTTGTACTTAACTTGTTTTCCTGTGGAATCGACACCCCAAAGCCGTACTACAATAACCGTGTTATACTTTGGGCGTAATCACGTGCCATGAAGATATTTAAGAACTCTCTTGATTGATATCCAATGCTGTTTCCCAGGATTAGACATATATCTGCTCAATACTGCCACTACTTGGGTAATATCTGGTCTCGTACATACCATGGCGTACATCAAGCTTCCAACCGCACTATCATAAAGTACGTACGCCATTTCTTCAGCTTCTTTCTCCATCTTCGAACATTTTAGACATGTTGAATTTCTTCAACATTTCTTCAATATACTTCTTCTGACTTAGCCACAGTTTTTGATTTTCACGATCCCTCTTTATCTGTATACCCAAGATAAAGTTTGTTGGCCCTAGATCTTTCATGTCAAATTGCCTTACCAACAATGCCTTCACAGTTCTAATCATCTTCCTGTTATTTCTAATCAAGGCTTATCATTAACATACAAGGTTAAAATGACAAAATCAACCCCTAACCTTTTCACATAGACAGAGTGATTAGCATAGCTGTGAGTGAACACAAGCTGAATGGCATATGTATCAAACTTCTGGTACCACATCAGTGGTGACTAATTTAGTCCATACAAAGAATTCTTTAATTTACAAACCAGTTCTTCCTTATCTTTATTCACAAAGCCTTCAAGCTACTTCATGTAAATTTTCTCCTCTAAGTCCCTATGAAGGAAAACTATCTTCTCATCCAGTTGTTCAACCTCTAGATCATAAGCAACAGCCATGGATAAGACACATCTGATAGATGTCAACTTTGCTACCAAGGAAAATATCTCACCATAGTCAATTCCCTCTATTTGCGAGTACCCCTTTACAACTAGACGTGCCTCGTACTTTTCTACCATTCCATATGCATTTGTTTTCTTCTTGAAAACCCATTTGCACCTAATTACCTTCCTATCTCTAGGAAATTTCACAAGGTTCAATGTTTCATTCTTGTCCAGTGCTGGCATCTCCTCTTTCGTAGCATCCTCCGAGGTCATTGCCTCTTTCACTGTGCTAGGATCATCACCAATAATATTTAAAGCATATAATGCACTACAGGCACTAAGGGAATACCTGATGGGTGGTCTCCTAACCTATGTGGATCGCCTTATGACAGGCGTTATCTCTACCCCCGAGCCAGCATCCTCATCTTCATCCTCATCCTTTACATCAAAAACATGAATATAGTGCTCAAACCCAACTGAATCAGAATCTGAAGTATCCAATGCAGTCTATGGGGTAGTCTCCTACTCTTTATCTCTCGGGCTAAGATCAATCTGAACCTACTTTGGCTGTTTCGATACCTCTTAGATAGTTGCCATATCCCTTTATGTTTCCATGAACACAACATCTCTGCTGTAAATTGTACTATTATTTTTTGGATTCTATAACTTGTACCCCTTGACCCTATCCTTATAACCAATGAAAATGCACTTTACTGATTTGCTGTCAAGTTTGTTATTTTTTTTTTCTTTTGGCACATGCATACAAGCATCACACCCAAAGACCCTAACATGAGCTAAACTCAGCTTCTTCCCGAATAGTTCCTCAAACAGTGTCTGATCCTGAAAGCTGATATAGGTGACCTATTCTTCCGAAAACATGTTGTAGGACCCATCTCTGCCCATAACTCCGGCTCCAAGCCTGCACAACTCAACATACTCATTGATTTCTCCATGAGTGACCAATTGAGTCTCTCAGCCATCTCATTCTATTGAGGTGTATATGGAGTTGTTTTCTATCTTGTAATACCGCTGGCCACATAGATTTTCTCAAACTTTTCTGAGAAAAATTCTCCTCCATTATCTGTTCTCAGTACCTTTATCTTTCTTTCCATATGATTTTTTACGAATGCTTTAAACTCATAGAACTTATCAAATGCTTCATCTTTACTCTTCATGAAGTAAATCCATGCATACCTTGAAAAATCATCAATGAAAGAGACATAATCGTGATCTCTACCCCCGAGCTAGCATCTGAATCCTCATCCTCATCCTTTACATTAGAAACATGAATATCGTGCTCAGACCCAACTGACTCAGAATCTGAAGTATCTGATACAGTCTGTGGGTTAGTCTCCTACTCTTTATCTCTCAGGCTAAGATCAATCTGAACCTGCTTTGGCTGTTCTGATACATCTTGGATAGCAGCCACATCCCATCGTGTTTTCAATGAACACAACATCTCTGCTGTAAACTGTACTTTTGTTTTCTAGATTTCATAACTTGTACCCCTTGACCCCTATAACCAATTGAAAATGCACTTCACTGATTTGTTGTCAAGTTTGTTCCTCTTTTCTTTTGGCACATGTATACAAGCATGACACCCAAAGACCCTAACATGAGCCAAACTCGGCTTCTTCCCGAATAGTGCCTCAAACGGTGTCTGATCCTGAAAAGCTGATGTAGATGATCTGTTCTTCCGATAACATGTTGTAGCAGCCACCACTGTCTAGAACTCCGGCTCCAAGCCTGCATAACTCAGCATACTCATTGATTTATCCATGAGTGGCCAACTAAGTCTCCCGGCCACCTCATTCTGTTGAGGTGTATATAGAGTTGTTTTCTATCTTGCAATAACGCTTGCCATATTGATTTTTTTCAAAATTTTCTGAGAAAAATTCCCTTCCATTATTTGTTCTCAGTACCTTTACCTTTCTTTCCATCTGATTTTCTACGAATGCTTTAAACTCACAGAATTTATCAAATGCTTCATCTTTACTCTTCATGAAGTAAATCCATGCATACCTTGAAAAATCATCAATGAAAGAGACATAATCGTGATCTCCACCCCCAAGCCAGCATCCTTATCCTCATCCTCATCCTTATCCTTTACATAAAAAACATGAATATCGTGCTCAGACCCAACTGACTCAGAATCTGAAGTATCCAATGCAGTCTGTGGGGTAGTCTCCTACTCTTTATCTCTCAGGCTAAGATCAATTTGAACCTACTTTGGCTGCTCCGGTACATCTTGGATAGCTACTACATCCCTTCGTGTTTCCGTGAACACAACATCTCTACTGTAAATTGTACTATTGTTTTCTAGATTCCATAACTTGTGCCCCTTGACCTCATCCTTATAACCAATGAAAATGCACTTTATTGATTTGCTGTCAAGTTTTTTCCTCTTTTCTTTTGGCACATGCATATAAGCATCACACCCAAAGACTCTAACATGAGCTAAACTCTGCTTCTTCCTGAATAGTGCCTTAAACGGTGTCTGATCCTGAAAAACTGATGTAAGTGACCTGTTCGTCCAATAACATGTTGTAGCAGCCGCCTCTGTCTAGAACTTCGGCTCCAAGCCTGTACAACTCAACATACTCATTGATTTCTCCATGAGTGACCAATTGAGTCTCTTGGCCACCTCATTCAATTGAGGTGTATATGGAGTTGTTTTCTATCTTGCAATAACGCTTGCAACATAGATTTGCTCAAACTTTTCTGAGCAAAATTCTCCTCCATTATTTGTTCTCAGTACCTTTATCTTTCTTTCCATATGGTTTTCTACGAATGCTCTAAACTCACAGAACTTATCAAATGCTTCAGCTTTACTCTTCATGAAGTAAATCCATGTATACCTTGAAAAATCATCAATAAAAGAGACCTAATACCTTGATTTTCCAAGAGATTGGATCGGAACTGGCCCAAACACATCACTATGTATTAAATCCAGAATACCATTTACCCTTATGCCAGTGGACTTAAAACTCACACGGTTCAGCTTGCCATGTAAACAATGCTTATAGAAACCGAATCCCATGGAGCAATTCGAGACTCCCTTCACCATCTGCTTTGACGATAAATTAGATAGTCCATTTTCACCGATATGTCCAAGCCTCTGATGCCATAACATAGAGGATGTTGCTTCATCATCAGTCGCATTCTCAGAGATAAAACCTCCATTGCACTGACTTTGTATTGTACTTCCCAGCAGCTTGTACAACGTACCATACCGAACACCTCATACAATTACTAATGATCCATGAGTCATCTTGCACGAATTTTTGTCACAACTAAAATTCATTCTCTTATCTACCATCTTGCTAACCGACATCAGGTTCCTAGTAAGATCCCAAATATACATCATGCCTAGAAGTGTTCTGACCGTCCCATTATTCATCTTTAACTTTACTTTCCCACGACCAATAATTTTCACCGAAGAGTTATCTCACAATAAAACATTTCCCCATCAAAGGTTTCATACTCACGAAACCAGTCCCTGTGTGGTGTCATGTGAAAGGAGTCTCATGTGTCAATTATCCAAAAACTCTGATCTGATTGAGCCAAACATGATGCCATATTTAAGTCACCAGCATCATCATCATACTGGTCCTTATTTCCTGATGCTAATCTCTCGCCTATCCGCTTTTCAGGGTTCACACTCTTACTTATACAATCCTTCTTTAGATGCCCAGGTTTCCTACACTTCGAACACTTCAACCCAGATTTATCCCTACTTTTCGATCTTCTCATGAACTTGGGTTTATCACCAGACTACTTGTAGTATTTATCATGGGTTCGCCCTCTCACAGATAAAGCCTCCTTTGACGAGTTCTCTGTACCCTGCCACCTCATCTCCTCAGACAATAAGACTGCCACGACATTATCAAAAGACAGATCAGTCGTACCATAACTAATCGCAACTATCAAGTTATCCCGTGAATTAAGTAGTGAACAGAGCAATGTAATAGTCTTATTGTCATTTGTCACATCAACACTAATAGATAATAACCGACCTATCAAAGTGTTGAACTCATGTAGATGAACAGAGAAAGAATCTCCCTCAGTCATCCGAAGGTTGTTCAACTTCTTCAGCAGAAATAGTTTGTTTACTAGAGATTTACTCTGATAAAAGCTTTCCAACTTCTTCCAGAGATCTTTTGCAGTTGTTTCTCTAGAAAAATTTATCAGGACATAATCGGTCAAGCATAGCCAAAGCAGACTTTGTGCCTTCCGATCGAGCTTCTACCACTCCGTGATGGTCACTGAAGATAATGTCGAAACCACCACCGACGACACCTCTGCCGTGGATGTCATACTCTTCGGTATCTCATCAACTATCACCGTCAACATATCCCTATCCACGAGGAGATCCTCCATCTTCAGTTTCCATAACTCGAAGTTCTTCCTTCCGAACTTCTTGATTTCAATCCGTGATCCAATCGACATCTCTGATCGTTAATCCTCGAACAAAGGCTTTGATACCAATTGAACGATTCGAGACTTGTCAATCACACGAATTATAAACAGGAAGAAAAAAAGACAAGATTTACCTAGGTTCACCCCAGAATAGGGCTACATCCTGCAAAAAGATTCTTATTATCTACCTCACAAATCTCTCATTACAATATATGCTCAATACATAAAGAGTATTTATAAGCAACTTAAGACATCCTAATTATGATCTAATTAGGATTTCTGTCTTACTGTAGAAGTATGGCTATTCATGGGCCCAAGCCCAAACCGTAAGAAAAAATCCAGACCCAACTCATGTACAGAGAGCGAGACCCTCGCTCGCTCACCGAGGAGCAGAACCCTCGTATTCGTCCAGGGTTCTACAGATTTGATCCCGTGAAGTATGCACCAACTCTAACACGCTTGACTTCCTTTTAATAGATGGCCAATTATACCATAAGAGTCTTGATAGGATTATTTAAATGCCTAAGCAAAGACGAAGCTATGAAAGTTATGGTAGAAGTACATGAATGCATTTGTGGTGCTTATCAATCTGGAATTAAAATGATAATGGAAGGCCAACCCTTGTTCTTTACGCATTTTTTTAGTAGGATTCCCTTTACATCTTTTCATTGTTAGCGCTAGATAACGAATATTGGTAGGAATGACAGTTGTTAAAGAAGAAATGAAGTATTCAGATGCAAATAATAAAACATTTATTCATTCAGGTCGATTACAAATTTGATAAGACATTGTGCCTCCACTAAATTCAAATAAGTATGAAGGATATCATACAATTCTAATGGCATATTCTAAATGTGAAAGTTTGCCATTTCATTCAAAGACTTAGTTAGTGACTGACCGAAATGAAAAATAACAGACTTTGTCCACCAGTCCGAATGTAGCTTTTGGTGTTTCAGGCAATATGGATTTGAAGTATTAAGTCTTTGAATTTTTTATAAGACATTAGACTTTCCTTGTAATTCGTACAGTGGTTCCTGAATTATTTTTGCCGTTCTTCCATTAGTTTTGGGGTTATTCTCTCTAAATCTTCTATTATCTTCATTTTGGTTAGCCAAGGCACATGGTTTGAATTTAATGTGATAGAATTATTCAAACTTGAAAATTGAAGAGTAAATACTGCATTTTAAAGAAGATCGCTTATTGGAGGACAAATTAATTCGATCTTTTGTTTCATTAGACATGATTACTATGTTTCCCACTATCTAAATCTCCTTTGGAAAGTAACATTATAGTTTTCCCAGCACTTCAGTGACTTCATGGTTTTTGAAGTATTTTATTGACCATGTTTCCCACAAGTTAGTGAATGTTGTAGTGGTATCTGGATTATTTGTATAAGGTCAAAACTCGGCCTCAATTTCTTGTACCAACTAGGCATTCATGTCATTCACAACTTTCACTTGTGCTGACTTTGTGAATTTAGCTCAATTAGAGAAGTTGTAGTTTGTTGTGAACAACGATGGGAAGTGGATCGATTACTTGAGCCCGAACTTTCTGGCACAGCAGTGTAGGTTGTACAATTCTACCCCACAGTTCTAATTTGCACTCTAGTTGCCATTCCCCTTGTGTTGTTCACATCTAACCAGGGATGACTTCATCAATTTATTGTAGTCATCATAACCTTCAAGATTTTCAATGAGCTCATGTACGAAGTAAATTCGGAATACAGGATGGCCGTGAACTCTCTTAGCGAAGGGAGTAAAGCAGTTATTTGGTTGTTTGAATGACTTGTCGAAGAGATGGTTGAAGCATTCAAAGAAGTTGTATTTGACTGGTGGAACTTTCAATACATAAGTCTATAGCAAGAGGGTTGAGCTCTTCCTTTATTAAGGCATTCCTGAATCTAAGTCTAGGAAAGTACACATGAAGCAACAACTGCAAAATCCACATGGGACTTGGTGGGTTTTGCCGCATATTCTTCTGGTTAATGTCCTTCACACTCTTATGCCATGATACAAGGCAGATAGGATGAAGCTATTCAGGTCGGAATTCTAGCATTCGGCCATAGCTTGTGCGATGGTCATATATTCCTTCACTATTTTTTAAGAGGAGACACAAAGTATGAATTTACACAACTATTAAAGTAAAAGGGCTATGAATTCTTTTTGGGCTTACCTTTGTACCTTCTCACCCACGGTGCCCTCTATAAAAGCCTCCATAACTAGTGATCGAGTTGTGGGAGTTCACATATAGCTTGTCCAAATTCAGGACTTTCATGGTTGCATTTATGGAGATTGATCCACCTAGAGCAATGTAGGCAAGTGTAGATAGATCAAAATGAGTGATGGTCAAATTTCCAAAGGGAAACACAAAGGTAATAGTTGATGAAGACCAAAAACATATTGTTGTTGCCATCAGGGAGGTATCAAGCCTTAAATGGAGAGTAGAAAAGTGAAGCATGCTGGAAATACCTAGGTCATCTAGAGTTTCATTTTTATACTTATATATTATGGTGAGCCAATTTGAGAAATCGGATTCCAAATTCGGCCAAGGTCTGAAATTTTTGTTTTCCATGGCAAAAGCAAAATAGAGGTCCTCTATCTCCCACAAGAATTTTTTTGGTTCAAGTTTTGGGAAAATTTTGGTGAATTGAACTAGGGGTTCTTGGGTAAAGCAAGGGCCCAACATCAGGGCCTTGAAATGTTCAATTAGAGTTAAGCAGTGAGTATTTGCCTTTTTAATTTCTCAGTTGAACACCAACTTCGGATGAACGTCGATGTTTAAGAATTGTGATGGTGATTGGGGAATGGTGGAAGACACACATGTCATCTGCATCGAAGATGTTCTCGGGTTTGAAGAACCATCTCGGTTTTGAGATTTTTTAAATGGTCTATTGCTCGCTATTGAGTTTTCAAAATTTATGTTGAAGGAAAGTAAGGATTCAAAGAGTTAGGGTTTGAACCCAAATTATCGTTTATTTAGTGATGGTTTTCTTGTTAATTGATAGGAAATGCTACTCGGAAGTTCTGTATGGGATTCTACGAGATCAGATCCCAAGTTAATCTAAGAAATTGAGGATCAATTATTGGAAAGTTCGGAACGAGAGAGTTGTTTACTCTGGAGCTTTTTGATTTTTTGTTAAAAAATTAATAGTTTTTCTCTACCTATGTTGTTTTTATTAGACGAAGGTCAAAAGTTGAAAAGTTGATAACTGCCAAAAAATTAATTTGTATTGAGTCTCTTAGTATACGGGAAATGTATTATTGTATTAGTGACATGTCATGCTTCTATTGGCTTGTTCTCTAAACGTGCATGAGAGATTTTCAAAATCAGTGTTGATTCATATTCTTTTCCTTTGTTTGGTTACAAGAAAAAGGATATGAGTGTAATACTAAATAAGTAATTTGATTAATATAACATGAAGTTAAAATAATATATATGTGAAAGATTTAATTTTTATAAAAAATTTTTAAAAAAATCGTCCAGATAAAAGAAAAGAAAAAGGAAAAAGAAAAAGAAATTTTTATTTTTTTTTTCAAAAAAAAAAAAACGTGGCAACAGCTGGCAACACCTGTTGCCAAAAGAAAAGTAAGGCCTATATGTAAGACACAATATCAATTCGTGGCAAAATAGGGGGAAGGTGCTGACAGCTGAAATGTTATATATATATATATATATATATATATATATATATATATATATATATGTAGTGTAGACTGAGGTTTCAATCCAAAGGGGGGTGAATTGGGTTTTTAAAAACTTTTGCTAATTAAACACAAGTTTATAAAAAACAGATAAACCCACAAACATATAAAAAAATAATATGCTGTAAACAAAAGAGTTAAGGAATAAAGGATGCAAACTCAGTTTATTGTGGTTCGGCAATATCGGATTCGTTCCGACCCTACGTCCACTCTCTTCAAGGAACCTCCTTGAAGGAATCTATTAAAAAACTCAGTCGTGCAATTTTACAGGTGTTGCACAAACCTTACAATCAATCCCTTCTTCTTGGAAGCAAATCTCTTCCTCTCGGAAGCTAATCTCTTCTTCTCGGAAGCTAATCTCTTCCTTTCGGAAGCTAATCCCTTTATATTAAATGCTGTAAAGTAAATGGTAGAAAGACAACAATGAAAGCTATACAACTGAATAATATCTCCCTTTCAAGGTAAAGCTTGAAGAATGGCTCAACAATAAATATTTCAAAGCTTTTGTGTGTCAATGAGTAAAAACTTGATTGAATGTGTAATCTCCTCCTTTAAAATGCTCAGTAGAGTGGGTTTATATTGCCTTGATGTAATATGGCCGTTTTGTACTGATCTGGTACGTTTTGGTGTAATTTGTGCTTAAATCTCGCGTCTCAACAGTCATATTTTTTGAACTACCAGTCGATTGAGTCAAGTTAAAAATCTTATTTTTAAGGCTATTGAAGGTACCAGTCGACTGGGGACAGTCTGTCCAATATACCAATTTTAATGTTTTGAAATGTTTTTAACTTAAAAACGTTTGATTGAAAAGTTCTGTTAAAATACTTTTTCAAAAGGAGCCATAAGACAAGTTTTTTATCTGAACAAGTGACATTTACAACTTGTTTAAATACCTTAAACCTATACTAGATCTTCTGTATTGACTTGGAGTTTGATTCAGGTTGAGTTCTTGCATCTTGATTTCTAACTGTATGCTTTTATCGCTTAATACACTTAGATAACACTATTAATAAAATAAGAGTTATGTTTTGTCATCATTAAAATATAGGTGAGGGTCAACAATCTCCTCTTTTTTTATGATGACAAAACTAATGAGAGAAAACAGTTTTAAAAACTAAATGTTGGATTTGTTTGAAAAAATCGGGCTCTTTTGTTTTTTGAATAAAAACAACCTGTAAAAAGATAAAGAACAGTTTATATGCCACCCAACCAATCAACTCAACATATATAATTATACACCAAGTTCTTTGGAGTAATGCTCCCCCTAAATCTATACACTAGTTTGAGTTTACAGTTATTTTTCTCATTTTTCTCCCCTGTTTTGACAACTGCAGAAAATGAGATAGTAAACCAAAAAATAAGCTATATAGATACCATAGACATGAAGAGAAGCATAAAAAAACTTGTATGTGAAAGATTGGCATCATTCAGAGTTTAAAAGCCTTCCCAAGAAGAACCGAAAGTTTTCATACATGCAGAAGCAGTTTAAAGCATTTATCCGAATATAAAGAGATATAAAGCATGTAACCATATTACACAAATGTAAAACAAGTATATGAATTAAGTCTAAGCATAAACCATTGTCATTTACATCACCAGTCTATACAACATAGGCTTCGGAGAGCCGAAACAAAAGTACAAAATACAGTAAATGATGAATATATGTTCGTGCTAAGAACAATGAAAAACTACATCAATATGTACATCAAAAAGGAGATAGAAAAATGACTCAAGGAGTGGGAGAGTCAGAGCTGCCATGAGCAAGATCCCAAAGCTTAGCTAGAGAGCTCTCGCTATGCTCATGGTGCAACTCGAAGTCATCCCAGAGAGAGCGGAGGTCGTGATGCATAGCGTCTACTGTAGAGCTCAAGCTTTAGAAGCCAGACTGCATGGTCAGCTGGAGGCTCGTGATAGCCTAAAGAAGATCACCATATCCAGCCTGACTAGCACTTGAGTCACCCATAGGAGGTTCTCGATCATTCGTATCCATAGCAGCAGCAGCAGCATCTGGACCCTCGTCCTCATCATCACTGTTCTCGTCCTCTCCTATCTGTATGTTCTTCCCGGCCTTGAAATAGATGAAGCTGTCTCAGACTGTGCATCCCATCTTCTTTAGCCAGAAGACGTTGATGATGTTCTTGAGGTCGATGTCCTGAGCCTCGGAGGCGGGAAGAGGCACCTGGAAGTGTTGAAGGATGAGTGTGATGAGCATCCCGTGGGGAAGGCATCTGAAGTCGCTCATTTTGCCATTTATCATATTGGCGAGTAGTAGGGGGTAGATATTGAAGTGGTGCCCAGTTTTAAGGCACCAAATCAATACGATATTTATCTTAGATAGATAGTTCCGACTCCCGAATCTCTGATGGATGGTCCAACTCATAATTTCGAGTCAAGGGGCATGTCACTACATGTGTGAAATATAGTGGGTCAAAACACATAGTTAGGGTCACCCCTAACTATCTAACATGTCTCCTCATAATCGAAATTGTCTGGCCATCCTTCCAGAGTCTATTGGATCCCTTCCACAGAGATCCTCAGGATACTTATCAAAAGGTCAATGTTGACTTCAAACTCCACACCCATAACACTAGTTTTGAACCTCAGAGCCAGTGGATTGGGTTTCACCAAGTTCGCATAGAACTGGTGAGTCAGTCACAGGTAAAAATTTTCATGTATCTTGACCAGTGGGGTCAAGTTAATAGCAGTGAAGGCAGATAATATATCAAAATTACCATAATAAATAGATTCGAAGTCCACAAATCTACCCGTCATAATCTTCTTATGGCGGATAACGGATGTATACCTGTCTTTCACCGTCGGGCTGGAGAACAGAGAGTCGTCAAGCTCTGTTATGGGTTTCTTGCTTGATGAGCCCGCCATGCCCTTCCCTCAGGAATCTGGAGCCGTGGATTTGGTGGACCTTGGCCTAGTAGGCACATGTGGTCCCCCAACGGTAGTTTTTATATGGATTCGGTCAGGCATTTTTGAAAAATGGCTTTATGGGTTAAAAAAGGTTTTTGGTAAAAAAAAAAAAAGGGATTTCAACCATAGAAAGTTGAAATGGATGGTTTGGATGAGTAGATCGAAGTGATTAGGAAGTGTTTTAAAGGTTTTTTTTTTTTTTTTTATCAAAATGACGAAATTTTGTAGAGAGAGAAAGCTTAGGGTTCTAAAAATGGCGTAAAAATCTGAAAAAAAAAATAGTCTATATATAGAATCGCGATACCAATCGACTGGGGTTAGGGTATCAGTCGACTGGGTTCTTTGCAGAATTGAAAATTTTCGTATACCAGTCGACTGGGTAGGGATACCAGTCGATTGGGTAAACTGGTAGAAGGATACCAGTTGATTGGATAGTTGATACCAGTCGACAAAAAAATGGCTCCAAACAAGGTTTTTGATTACCAGAAGACTGGTATAGCCTTACCAGTTGACTGGACCCTTACAAAAATTTTCAGTCTTGAGTCTTAACACGAAATTTGTTTATCTATGTCATCTTGAGTGAAGGAGTAATTAAATAAGGTTTAATACTCTTTCACTAGATTTCAAATATGCAAAATGATGAATGATGAAACAATCAAACATACAGTTTATTATAATCTAACAATCCTATTGACAGTCTTATTTTGTAAAAACTTGCTTCACTTAGAGGTTTTGTAAGAATGTCAGCTATTTGATCTTCTGAAGGTATGAATTCTAGTCTTATATCACATTTTTGAGCATGGTCTCTTAAGAAATGATGTATAATTTCTATGTGTTTAATTCTAGAGTGCTGAATAGGGTTCTTGGTTAGGTTAATAGCACTAGTATTATCACAATGTATTGGGATACTTTTAAAGTTCATGCCATAGTCTTCTAGTTGTTGTTTCATCCATAACACTTGGGCACAACAACTTTTAGCTGCTACATATTCCGCCTCGGCGGTTGATAGTGGAACGGAGATTTGTTTCTTGGAAAACTAAGAGGTTAACATTGCACCTAAGAATTGGTATGTTCCAATTGTGTTTTTTCTATCTAAACTGCATCCAGCAAAATCAGCATCCGAATATCCTACAAGCTCAAAAGATGAATTTCTAGAGTACCATAATCCTAGAGTTTGAGTTCCTTGTAGATATCTAAGGATTTTTTTTACTGCAATTACATGTGATTCCTTAGGATTAGCCTGCAATCTAGTACACATGCATACACTGAACATTATATCAGGTCTACTTGCAGTCAAATAAAGTAATGCTCATATCATGCTTCTATAATATTTAGCATTTATACACTTACCTCCTTCATCAAGATCAAGTTTTGTAGATGTGCTCATAGGTGTACCAAGTGGCTTTAAGTTTTTCATTCCGAACCTCTTTAATAGGTCCTTTGTGTATTTTGATTGATTGATGAAGATTCCTCCTTTCAATTGTTTGATTTGAAGTCCAAAGAAGTAAGTAAGCTCTCCCATCATGCTCATTTCAAATTCACCTTGCATGCACTTGGCAAACTCTTGACACATAGATTCATTAGTAGTACCAAACATAATATCATCAACATATATTTGGACTAGTAGAGTGTCATTTATGTGAGTTTTTGTGAAGAGAATTGTGTCTACTTTACCTCTTATAAAATTATTGTCAATAAAAAATTTACTTAGTCTTTCATACCATGCTCTTGGAGCTTGCTTTAACCCATATAGAGCTTTAGAAAGCTTGTAGACATGATTTGGAAGACTAGGATTCTCAAATCCAAGAGGTTGCTCAACATAAACCTCTTCCTCTATAAAGCCATTTAAGAAAGCACTCTTTAAATCCATTTGAAATAATTTAAACTTATTAAAGCATGCAAAGGCTAATAACATTCGAATAGCTTCTAATCTTGCTACTGGAGCATAGGTCTCATCAAAGTCTATTTCTTCTTCTTGATTATATCTCTTAGCAACTAGTCAAGCTTTGTTTTTAGTCACTATTCCATTTTCATCCATTTTATTTCTAAATAACCATTTAGTTCATATTATTGTATGATTCTTAGATCTAGGAACTAGATTCCACACATTGTTTCTTTCAAATTGATTTATTTCTTCTTGCATGACAATTATTCAATCATTATCCTTTTCGGCTTCTATAAATGTCTTAGGTTCTATTTGAGACAAATAAGCTACATAATTGTAAATATTTATAATAGAGGAACGAGTTCTTACCCGTTGTGAAGGATCACCAATCACTTGATCAATCGGCTGATAATTTACATACCTCCAATCTTTGGGAAGACTATCCTCTTGTCGGCTTGTAGATGATTGGTCCAATTTGAGAGTTTTCATCTTTTCATTTGTTTGAGGTGGATTCTCCTTTGGGTCAACAATATGAGTAGGTGTTTCCGTTCTTGGAATAAAATCTGCATCATCATTAAAAGAAACGTCTCTACTACTAATTGGGTTAGATTCATCAAGAGTTACATGTACAGATTCTTCTACCACTAGAGTTCTCTTGTTGAAGACTCTATAAGCCTTGTTAGAGGTTGAATATCCTAAAACTATCCTTTTATCGATCTTAGAGTCAAATTTACCCAAATTAGTTTTATTTTTATTTAGGATGAAACATTTACAATCGAATGTACAAAAATAGGAGATATTAGGCTTTTTACCTTTCCATAATTCATACGAAGTTTTGTCAAGTATAGGCCTAATTAAAATTATATTCAAGATATAGCAAGAAGTGTTTCCAGCTTCAACCCAAAAGTATTTTGGTAAACTATTCTCACAAAGTATTGTTCTTGCAAATTCTTCTAGAGCACTATTTTTCCTCTCAACAACTCCATTTTGTTAAGGAGTTCTATGAGCTAAAAAGTTGTGATCAATTCATTTTCATCACAAAATTTTGAAAAACTTTGGTTTTCAAATTCTTTTCCATGATCACTTCTAATGCTTGAAATACAAATTCTTTTTTCATTTTGAACCTTTTTGCAAAAGTTTTCAAATCCTTTGTAAGCTTCATCCTTATAAGCAATAAAAATAACAAAGGTATATCTTGAATAGTCATCAACAATAACAAGAGCATATTGATGGCCATCTAGACTAATGGTACTTATTGGACCAAATAAGTCCATATGCAAAAGTTCCAATGGTCTAGTAGTTGAGGCTACATTCTTTAATTTAAAATAAATCCTAGTTTGTTTTCCCATTCGACAAGCATCACATACTTTGTCTTTTTCAAAATTGATTTTGGCAAGTCCAATGACTAAATCTTTTCTAGAAATAATTTTAAGCAAATTCATGTTCACATGACCAAGCCTTCTATGCCATAGCCATGGGTTTTCACTAATTACTAGAAAACATTTTTCATTTTCGGAATGCAATGATTTTAAATAAACTATATAGATATTTTCATGTCTATGACCAACAAACTTGATCTTGTTACTCTTGATGTCTATAACTAGACAATAAGAGGTTTCAAATATAACTTTGTTGCCTTTGTCACAAAATTGACTAATACTTAGTAAATTTGGCTTAAGGCCTTGTACTAGCAATACATTATCTATGGTTGAGAAATCATTACCAACTTTTTCATGCCCGATGATCTTTATTTTTGTGTTGTCTTCAATGATGAAAACTCCACCATCTCTTAGAGTTAGTTCCTTGAATACACTTTTATCACCGGTCATGTGCTCTGAGCATCCACTATCAAGGTACCAAAAGTTACCTTTTTCCTTGGCGTGGAGACATATTTACATCACACAAGGATACAAAATGGCATTTTTAGGTACTCAAAATTTCTTGGGTCCTTTGGGGTTAGTCCTTGAAAATATAGTTCATTTTGGGATCCATATTTTCTTAACAGCATATAGTGTTCTATAGACATGTTGATGATGCACAATTCTAGGATGATTGTTATTGAAATTTCTAGGATGATTCAGTTGTGCATGCCTATAATGCTTTGGATATGAGTTCCTAGGATACATGTTTCTATTGTGAGGAATATGAATATGCATGTTATTTCCAAAAAATGTATGATGATGATTTCTAGGAAACATACTTGCATTATTATGAATATGCATATTATTTCTAAGATAACCATGATGATAATTCTTAGGATATGCATATGCAGTTTGCAAGTCTTAAGTATACATATTATTTCTAAGATGCATATGATGGTGATTCCTAGGATGTGTATAAGCATTTCTTGAATGAGTATACATATAAGCATGAGTATTTCTAGGATGTTTCATTCTTGTATATACATTAGAATTAGCATTTCTAAACTAGCTAGCATTCATTGAGGGTACATTTTTTACCTTGCTAGTGACTTTGAAGTACATGCTTCATTCACACATGATGCTTTCATGAATAAGCTTTCTTTTGATCTTTGCTTGTCTAATGGAGAATATCCTAATCCTGATTTTCCTCCACTTAATCTTTGGCAAGAAAACACTTCATTAAGTTTTTCTTTTCCAAGCATGAGTCTAGATATTGTACCATTCAATTCTAATATCTTCTTCTTTAAGTTTTCATTTTCATTTTTGAGGAAATCTTGAGAAAAATCATAGAGCAATGAAGATAGTTTATCTTTTTCTTCTCTTAGACTTATCATCTCTTTAGAGTGAGATGACACCTCTTTCTTAAAAGTAGAGTTCCTAGAATCGAATTTCTTCAATTCTTCATGCATTTCATTTATGACTTCTATCAACTCTTCGCTACAACTAACAATGTTATTTTTTAAAGAAGGAGAAGATAATACCTCATTTGCATCATCTATTGCATAAGACATAGGTTGACAATTTCCTCATATACGATTTTTTTATCCGAGGACTCTTCTTCTTCGTCATCACTCCAAGTGGTTGCTATCATAGCTTTCTTCTTGAAGCTCCTATATGGTTTGCTTATTACCATACAATCGGCCTTAATGTGACCGGGCTTCTTGCATCCATAGTATACAAGTGGTTCCCTTTTTGAAGTGGGATCCTTTGTGTAAGGTTTCTTGCTTTTCTTCAAGAACCTATGAAACCGTTTAGTGATTAAAGCCATCTCACCATCTTCTTCGCTACTCTCCGCTTCTTCTTCCGATTCTTTTTTTTTTGTTGCATGTAGAGGCTTTGAGAGCAATCACTTTTTTCTTCTTCTCATCATCATTGACAATGGGATTCATTTCTTCCATCTCATATGTCAATAATGACCTAAGAAGTGTCTCAACATCAAGTTTGTCGAGATCTTTGGCCTTCATGATGGCCGTCTTCTTTGCTTTCCAAGTAGGTGGCAAAGATCTTAAGATTTTTCTTATTAGTTCAAACTCCTCAATATTCCTATCAAGAAGCTTCAAACCATTAACAATAGTTATGAAACGTGAGTGCATTTGAGAAATTGTTTCGTTAGGAAACATTCTAAAAAATTCATATTCAGATACTAGCATATAGATTTTTGATTTTTTAACCTCACTAGTTCCTTCATATGTAACTTGCAATTTATCTCATATTTCCTTAGCTGAAACACATGCAGAGATTTAATTATATTTAGATATATCTAAAGCACAATATAAAATACTTGTGGCTTGATGAGAGTCATAAAATACATCTAAACAATACTTAATTGTTAACATTTTAGGGTTGATCTCGGTCATAATCACACTTTTACATGTTGATAACTCTAAAGTGATATTTATAAATCATTGACTTAATTCGATGCATTTTCAGGTGCTTTGAGTACAAAAGAGATAATAAAGCGATCCATGTTTAAAGCACCAAAAGATCTTGGGTGTCGGTGTTCGTTTTTGTCCAAGGTTTAGACATGTCCAAACATGATTCAAAGATGGTTAAAGTCTAAACCAAGGCTGCAGTAATAAATTACAGTAAGCTAAATGACTGCACAAAAGTGTGTGCATCACTTTGGAGCAAGTTAAGGGTAGGCACACTAGTGTGTGCACTTCTGCATACAAGCTGAAGGAGTTTCACTGAATTGCCAGAATTTCCTGCACAGATCAATCATCTTTGCAGATTAAACTGTATTGATGTTGGAAGAACCAGATAATAAGCCATATATGCTTAGAAAGATCCGGAAGTCTATTTTCTGAAGAATTTTACGGTTTGTAAAAAGGATTTTTCTAGAGAAAGTTATGGCAGTTTTAGTGGAAACAGTTCAGGCCAGCACAGCAGGTCCAAACGCACAGCACGGCCCACTCGCCTCTTGACCGGATTAGGGTGAGCAAATGACATTCTCCAAGACCAAAACACCTCCCTCATGCTCTATAAATATATCTTTATGGAGTGTGCAGCTGAATATTGAAG
Source organism: Bretschneidera sinensis (assembly GCA_023935145.1). Classification (NCBI taxonomy): domain Eukaryota; kingdom Viridiplantae; phylum Streptophyta; class Magnoliopsida; order Brassicales; family Akaniaceae; genus Bretschneidera; species Bretschneidera sinensis. The sequence goes on along the minus strand of CM043705.1, from coordinate 21,225,289 downwards.
AGAGAAAGCAAGGAAGAGATAAAAAAGAGAGGATTCAAAGGATCCAAATTCAGCATTCTTCCATTTTATTTCTAAGTTTTCTTTGGTTGCAAATCAAGGGGAGAACATCCATATTGTTCATCCACCTTGAACTCCATGGCCAAATCAAGGGGAGAGCATCCTTATTGTTCTTCCACCTTGTTTTCCATGGCCAACTAATCATTTTACAAGGGAAAGGGATGAATCTTTAGGGATTTCTTGTTCTTTATTTCCTGTTCTTGATTCAACTGTATGGATTTATTGTTAAATATTGTTTATGAATTATTCATTGATTAAGTAAGAAGATTTGAGTTCATGTGATAGATGTACTTTTTATTCTTCTTCTTTTAGACTCTCTTAATCCGGTGATTGCATCCTTCTCCTCCATTGAGGTTGCTTGGATGTGATTGATTCCGGTAGATTTATCTTATTGATTGTCCATTACTGCGATATCGTCTTTTAATATATATTGTCGTTTCTTGATAATCTTTAAGATCGGTCATGTGTGCATGAACCGAAATCAATGATTAATTCGTAGCAATTATATAAGAGTTGTAAATGTACTTGATTGAATATATTTCGATTGCTTGTTTGGGAGTTGAAACTTGCAATCGAGATAAAATCAATTGAATCAAGAGTGGAAATAGGGAACAAACCTAAGGAGGATTCCCGGAACCTTGTTATTTCTCATTTATATTTCATTTACATTTATGCAATTTTCCTTTACATTATTTCACCATCAAAGCTCAAAAATCTTGAGTTTAACTTTTATCATTCGTTTTAAGGTTCACACATTTTCTTTTGTACTTAACTTGTTTCCCTGTGGAATCGACACCCCAAAACTATACTATAATAACCACGTTATGTTTTGGGCGTAATCAAATTTTGGCGCCGTTGCCGGGGAAACGCGCTTAAGTATAAGGAAACTTGTCAACTTTGAGTGTGATGGTAAAAAAAAAAAAAATCATAAATATTTTTCTTTTCAGCAGTTTGTAAATACAGTAATATCATTCCTTTACTTTTGTTTTGATTTTCTAATTTTCTTTTATTATTCTATTTTATTTATCTGTTTATTATTATGTTTTTATTTATCTGTTTATTATTTTATTCTGTTTTTATTTATCTGTTTATTATTTTGTTTTATTTATCTGTTTATTATTTTGTTTTTATTTATTTGTTTATTATTCTGTTTTTATTTATCTGTTTATTATTCTGTTTTTATTTATCTGTTTATTACTCTGTTTTATTTATTTGTTTATTATTCTCTTTTATTTATTTGTTTATTATTCTGTTTTATTTATTTGTTTATTATATTGTTTTATTTATTTATTCCTCATCTAAATTAATTGGTGCATGCTTAGACCGAGAGATTCACGAGGTAGATTCATTAGAGGACCCGAATTAGAATTACCCTCTCCTTCCACCTCCATTGGTGAAACCTCGCCCAGATCAAACCATAGTGCACCCCCATCAGAGAATTTAGAGGATTTTGTTAACATGGCTGAAAATCCTAATGAGAATGGTGCTAGGACACTTAAAGATTACCTACATCCTAGCCGGACAGTCACACCATCGTGCATTATGTTTCCAGCCAATACCCGTCATCAAGATTTTAAAACAGGGATGATACAACTTCTCCCTACTTTTCATGGCATGGAAAACGAAAACCCCTATGTGCACATTAGAGAATTTGAGGAAGTAGTTGCGACTTTCCGTAGTCACGATGCAACTGATGATATTGTGAGACTCAAGTTTTTTCCTTTCTCCTTAAAGGATAAAGCTAAGAGTTAGTTATACTCGCTGAGACCACGATCAGTTGGGTTATGGAATGAGATGACCCAAGTCTTTTTTAACAAGTACTTCCCTCAACATAAGACTAACGCTTTGAAAAGACAAATCTCCACCTTTGAACAAAAGGAAAACGAGACTTTGTATCAGTCTTGGAAGAAATTTAAAGAGCTGTTAAGTATGTGTCCACATCATGGGTACGAAAATTGGCATTTAGTGAGCTATTTCTATGAGGGTCTTACCTATAGAGAACGCCAATTTGTCGAGATGATGTGTAATGGAGAGTTTCTGTAAAAAGACCCTGATGAGGCTATTGAGTACCTCAATGAGCTTGCTGAGAAAGCTCACACATGGACTGGACCTAGTGCTAATGAGAGCACAAATAGGTCACGACCTTTAGAATCATGTTTTGTGTGTGGCGGGGTTGATCATCCCGCCCAAGATTGTCCCACTTTTGTTGACATGAGAGGGCTGTACGAGGAGCAATGTAATACCTTAGGCATGTACAAGAAGCCCTCAGCACCCTTCTCTAACACTTATAATTCGGGGTGGCGAAATCACCCCAACTTCAGTTGGAAATCTGAAAATCAGCAGCATGTACAGCCCCCTAGATCGTACCCAGCACCTTATCATGCACCCTCATCTTCTAGGAACTCTTTAGAAGACTCCTTACGTACTTTTATAGAAGTACAAGGCAAGACAAACCAAAAGTGTGAGGCATTAATTACACAGTTGGTTGAGGAAAATAAAGAAATAAGGAGCCAAGTGTCTAAATTGATGAGCTCCTTGAGTGTGACTGAGCGAGGTAAGTTCCCTGCCCAAGCTCAGTCCATACCTCACGGTCAACATATGGCACAAGAAAATGTGAAAAATGTAAATGCCATTGTGACCCGAAGAGGTAAGTCACTACACATTCCATTAGAGAATAAACCCAAGAATGTGAACGGTTAAACCAGTAGTGAGACCAAGTTGCCTAAAGACCCTGAAGTGACCCAAAGTCCTGTTAAGGCCCCATTCCCCCAAGCCTTAAAATCCAACAAGAAAAATCTGGAAATGAATGATGAAATCCTTGAGAACTTAAGGTAAGTGAAACTTAATCTTCCCCTTTTGCATATGATTAAACAAGTCCCTACCTATGCAAAAGTTCTCAAAGATTTATGCACAATTAAGAGGAAACATCATGTCAAGAAAACAACTTTCCTAACTGAGCAAGTTAGTGCACTAATTGAGCAAAGTTAGTGCACTAGATCTGGGAGCTAGTGTAAATCTGATGCCATTTTCCATTTACTTACAGCTGGGGTTAGGAGAAATCAAACCAACCGGTGTGGTATTACAATTGGCTGATCGTTCAGTCAAGGTACCCCGAGGTGTGGTTGAGGATGTTTTGATTCAAATTGATAAATTTTATTATCCTGTTGATTTCTTAATTCTTGATACTACTTCTGCTGTACACACTAACTCTAAAATCCCTTTGATTTTGGGTAGACCTTTTCTTGCTACTGCGAATGCTCTAATAAATTGTAGGAATGGTCTCATGAAACTATCATTTGGCAACATGACCCTTGAAGTAAATATTTTCAATGTTGCAAAACAGCCAGAAGATGAGGACGAAAACCACCAGCTTTACATGATCGAGTCACTCGTCAATGAAGGAGTTTTTTTAACTCATGATTATGACCCTCTTGAAAATTTTCTTGTTAATTCTGAGATAGATTTATTTGATGATAAAACTGATATAATTGATATATGTGTTGTTTTTGACAAATCTCAGGATTATGGAAATCGGGCATGGCAACCAAGGTTTGAGGAGCTACCCGAAAGAAGCAAGACTCAAGTCCCCTCAAGTGTGGAAGCACCTAAAGTCGAACTGAAGCCACTACTTAAGGGTCTAAAACATACCTTTCTCGGTCCAGGTGATACCTTTCCTGTTATAATTTCTTCTGAATTAACTGAGACCCAAGGTAAGAGATTAATTCAAACTTTAAATGAACATAAATCAGCCCTGGGATGGAGCATGGCTGATTTAAAGGGAATTAGTCCCCTAATCTGCTCCCATAAAATAAATCTAGATGAAGGAACCAGTCCTCGTAAAGACCCTCAACGTAGGCTTAACCCCACTATGAAAGAAGCAGTAAAAAATGAAGTGCTGAAACTATTAGATGCGGGTATTATATATCCCATAACTGATAGTAAGTGGGTAAGCCCTACGCAAGTCGTCCCGAAAAATTCCGGAGTCACTGTGATAAAGAATGACCTAGGAGAGTTAGTCCCTACCAAACTTGTGAACGGGTGGCGTGTGTGCATTGATTACAGAAAATTAAATGCTGCCACCAAGAAAGACCACTTCCCACTCTCTTTTATTGATCAAATTCTTGAGCGTGTAGCTGGTCATCCCTTCTACTGTTTTCTAGATGGTTATTCTGGTTACTATCAAATAGAAATTGCATTAGAAGACCAAGAAAAGACCACCTTTACTTGTCCCTTTGGCACCTATACTTTTCGTAGAATGCCATTCGGATTATGTAACGCCCCTGCTACTTTTCAACGCTGCATGATGAGCATTTTTAGTGACATGGTTGAAAATTTCATGGAGGTTTTTATGGATGACCTAACAGTTTTTGGATCTTAATGAATTTAGAAAGAGTATTAATTCACTGTGAGGAAAAAGAATTGGTTTTAAATTGGGAAAAATGTCATTTCATGGTACCATCCGGTATTGTCTTAGGGCATATTGTCTATTCTAAAGGAATAGAGGTTGATCAATCTAAGATTGAGTTAATCTCTAAGTTGCCTGCCCCTAAGACAATAAAGGGTGTGAGATCTTTCCTTGGTCATGCTGGTTTTTATAGGAGGTTCATACAAAAATTTTCAAAAACATCTAGACCGCTATGCACCCTCCTAGTTAAAGATACCCCCTTTGAGTGGAGTCAAGCTTGTCAAGAGGCCTTTAAAACGTTGATTGACAAGCTTACTTCCACACCTATAATGCAATCGCCAGATTGGACTTTACCTTTTGAAATCATGTGCGATGCTAGTGACTACGCTGTTGGTGTTGTTCTTGGACAGCGAAGGGAAGGTAAACCTTTTGTCATTTACTATGCTAGTAAGACTTTAAATAGTGCTCAAATGAATTACTCTACAACTGAAAAAGAGTTGCTAGCTGTAGTATTTGCTTTAGATAAATTTCGTGCTCATCTAATTGGTTCTCCTATCCTTATTTTTACAGATCATGCAGCCCTTAAGTATCTTCTTACGAAGAAGGATGCTAAGGCACGACTAATCCGATAGATCCTCCTCTTGCAAGAATTTGATATCACCATCAAGGATAAAAAAGGAGTGGAGAACGTAGTAGCTGACCATTTATCCAGACTCACTTTTGAGGACACTTGTGATGACATACCAATCAAAGATGATTTTCCCGATGAGCAATTACTCTCCATTACTTCTCTACCTTGGTTTGTTCACATCGTAAATTATTTGGCTACATGTGAGATACCTATGGATTGGAGCGCTTAAGACAAGAAGAAATTCTTATATGAGGTATGTAATTTTTATTGGGATGACCCCTATCTTTTCAAGTACTACCCTGACCAAATTCTAAGGCGTTGCATCCCTAATGAAGAGATTTCGAGTGTCTTAGAATTTTGTCACTCCCAAGCTTGTGGAGGCCACTTTTCGATGAAAAAAACCGCTGTAAAAATTTTGCAGTGTGGATTTTATTGGCCTACTTTGTTTAAAGATACAAACACCTATTGTCGCTCTTGTGAAAGATGTCAAAAGTTAGGAGCTGTGTCTCGTCGAAATATGATGCCCCTGAACCCTATTTTAGTGATTGAAATCTTTGATTGTTGGGGCATCGATTTCATGGAACCCTTCCCTCTTTCCTTCGGGTACCAGTATATCATTGTAGCAATAGATTATGTATCCAAGTGGGTAGAGGCAGCAGCTTGTTGAAACAATGATAATGGAACAGTGATTAAATTCCTTAAAGAAAATGTGTTATCTCGATTTGGTACACCACGTGCTATAATTAGTGATCGAGGTACACATTTTTGCAACCGTTCCTTTGAAGCTTTAATGAAAAAATTTGGGGTATTACATAAAATCTCTACTGCCTATCATCCTCAGACTAGTAGACAAGTAGAGCTTGCTAATAGGGAGATTAAACAAATTTTAGAAAAAACAGTTAACCCCGATCGCAAAGATTTGTCTTTGAGACTAACTGATGTACTTTGGGCTTACCGTACAGCCTTTAAAACTCCCTTAGGTATGTCACCCTATCGGCTTGTTTTTGGAAAGCCTTGCCACTTACCCGTGGAGCTCGAGCATCGAGCTTATTGGGCCATCAAGTCTTTCAATTTTGACATGGGCAAAGCGGGTAAACTTCGAAAATATCAGCTGACCGAGTTAGAAGAACTAAGAAACGATGCTTATGAAAATTCTAGAATCTATAAGGCTAAGATGAAAGTATTCCATGACAAAAACATTTTGAGGAAAACATTCAAACCCAATGATCAGGTATTCTTATACGACTCTAGACTTCATAAGCATCCTGGAAAACTTCGGTCAAGACGGACCGACCCTTTTATAGTAAAAAATGTTTTTGAAAATGGGGCGGTAGAAATTGAGGATACTAGAGATGGTCGGGTCTTTAAAGTAAATGGTCAACGACTTAAGATTTTAATTGATAGACATGATCCGGAGATGGAAGACATTCCGCTTATGGATCCGGTCTATTCACCTTGACCACACAACAAAGGTACGTTATTCCTTTTAATTTTTGTTCTGTTTTTAGTTAGTTTTCATTCAATCTTAATTGTTAGTTTTTAGTTTACTTCAAATTTCAAAAAAAAAAAAATTTAATATTTCGTTGTCAAGTCTTTATTAACTTTGAATTTTGGTTGTGTTAAGTCTATTTTAATTTTTAGTTTCTAGTTGATTTCAGCGAAAGGAACGGTATGCAATTCAATTGGTGGTACGCAATTTTCAGCTTCTGTGCATTTTTGGCCACATAGGGAGTTTCCTTTCCTTTTTCTTTTACATTGAGGTCAATGCAATGTTTAGATTGGGGGTGGAGAAAACATATTTCTTTTTTTTTTTTTTTCATTGAACTGCTTGGTGTCACTTTCTTTCTTTTCGTTGTTAGGTAAAAAAAAAAAATGTTTGTTTGTTTTTAGCATGTTTTGTGTTAGCCTTGGAGTTAATTCACATGTCAATGATATGAGCTTAATCGAGATAGTATATAGCATTTAGAAGAAGTTAAATCTTGCTTCACTTTGAGAATAAATTAAGTGTCAATTTTTCTTTGGTTTGAGACTCTGGTTTGTGGTAAGATTGCATGATTAGTCTAAAGCATTTGGAGAAGTTTTATGCGCGGTTGTTTTGTGAATACTTTTGCGGTCTCTACAAGCTCTAGAACTTATTTGATAATCACTTGAGGTGAAAATCATAGAATGCACACTACTTAGGATATGATATAGGCCATTTTTGGACCGTTTGAGCCTTTTTAAACTTACCCTTGTTATATTTATCGCTAGTCACCTATTTGAGCCTTTTTCTTGAAAAGAAAAATTGAGCCTTGTTTCTTTCGATAAATCATTTACTTACCTTTATGAGCCTAAAAATATTTTATCCTTACCTTTCTTTTAAAAGAACTTAGTTATACACATGTTGTGAGAAGCACTTAAAAGGAGTAAGGGTGAAAATATGAGAAAATATTACTACCATAACCCAAGTACATTAAAAGAGATAAGTTGGGGGTTGTGGAAAAGAAAACAAAAGAATGAAAGAGGAGGTGAATGGTCTTATGCCAAAATAAAAAATAAAAAAAAGAGAAAAAATGAATTATGGCAAAGAAAGAAGAAAAAAAAATGGTGATTTATTGCCAGAAATGCTCGAAAAATGGTTGAAAGAGTTGGGTGTTGAAGTAAGGTTATCTTGTGCTTAAAGTGGTTGTGTTTAAATTAAGAGACTTAGTTCTTTTATTTGTTTAAACTTTCCCATTCTTTCTTGACCTTTACCCTAGCCTAACGTTGCAAGCTTATTAAAGACATATTGATCCGATGAAGTGTGATTTTTCTACATAGTGGAGAGTGATTTGAAAAGTGAGCATATGGAGCTTGATTTGTGATTGATGTCACGCAAATTAATATGTTTTTAGAGGCCAAGACTTGTATTCATGCTATGTTGTGCATAAAATCATCCGGGTGTTCGGACTAATGTATTGTGGTAAGATGGATGGTAAGAGTCGATAACGATTTTAAGGTTGACATTTGGATTATTCTTGGACCTGAGTGATATTTAATGATTCTATGTGCTGTATGTTATGCATGATTTTGAGATAGATTTTTGAATCGCTCTTGGTTAACGCCAGCATTGCTGTATTGTGCTTTGATTTCTAAATAAAGAATTCATTTCATACCTTTCGCTTGAATTGCTAGGGACTAGCAATAAGCTAGTTGGGGATTGTGATGAGAGTCATAAAATGCATCTAAACAATACTTAATTGTTAACATTTTAGGGTTGATCTCGGTCATAATTATACTTTTACATGTTGATAACTCTAAAGTGGTATTCATAAATCATTGACTTAATTCGATGCATTTTCAGGTGCTTTGAGTACAAAAGAGATAATAAAGCGATCCATGTTTAAAGCACCAAAAGATCTTGGGTGTCGGTGCTCGTTTTTGTCCAAGGTTTAGACATGTCCAAACATGATTCAAAGATGTTAAAGTCTAAACCAAGGCTGGAGTAATAAATTAAAGTAAGCTAAAAGACTGCACACAAGTGTGTGCATCACTTTGGAGCAAGTTAAGGGTAGGCACACTAGTGTGTGCACTTCTGCATACAAGCTGAAGGAGTTTCATTGAATTGCCAGAATTTCCCGCACAGATAAATCATCTTTGCAGATTAAACTGTATTGATGTAGGAAGAACCAGATAATAAGCCATATATGCTTAGAAATATCCGGAAGTCTATTTTCTGGAGAATTTTACGATTCTTAAAAAGGATTTTTCTAAAGAAAGTTATGGCAGTTTTAGTGAAAACAGTTCAGGCCAGCACAGCAGGCCCAGACGCACAGCAGGCCCAGGCGCACAGCACGACCCACTCGCCTCTTGACCAGATTAGGGCGAGCAAATGACATTCTCCAAGACCAAAACAGCCCCCTCATGCTCTATAAATATATCTTTATGGAGTGTGCAGCTGAATATTGAAGAGAGAAAGCAAGGAAGGGAGAAAAAAGAGAGGATTCAAGGGATCCAAATCCAGCATTCTTCCATTTTATTTCTAAGTTTTCTTTGGTTGCAAATCAAGGGTAGAACATCCATGTTGTTCATCCACCTTGAACTCCATGGCCAAATCAAGGGGAGAGCATCCTTATTGTTCTTCTACCTTGTTTTCCATGGCCAACTAATCATTTTACAAGGGAAAGGGATGAATCTTTAGGGATTTCTTGTTCCTTATTTCCTGTTCTTAATTCAGTTGTATGGATTTATTGTTAAATATTGTTTATGAATTATTCATTGATTAAGTAAGAAGATTTGAGTTCATGTGATAGATGTACTTTTTATTCTTCTTCTTTTAGACTCTCTTAATCCGGTGATTGCATCCTTCTCCTCCATTGAGGTTGCTTGGATGTGATTGATTCCGGTAGATTTATCTTATTGATTGTCCATTACTGCGATATTGTCTTTTAAGATATATTTTCTTTTCTTGATAATCTTTAAGATCGGTCATGTGTGCATGAACCGAAATCAATGATTAATTCGTAGCAATTATATAAGAGTTGTAAATGTACTTGATTGAATATATTCCGATTGCTTGTTTGGGAGTTGAAACTTGCAATCGAGATAAAATCAATTGAATCAAGAGTGGAAATAGGGAACAAACCTAAGGAGGATTCCCGGAACCTTGTTATTTCTCATTTATATTTCATTTACATTTACGCAATTTTCCTTTACATTATTTCACCATCAAAGCTCAAAAATCTTGAGTTTAACTTTTATCGTTCGTTTCAAGGTTCACACATTTTCCTTTGTACTTAACTTGTTTCCCTGTGGAATCGACACCCCAAAACTATACTATAATAACCGCGTTATGTTTTGGGCGTAATCATGGCTCTACTATTGGGAGACACCATTCTACAATCCTCATCATTGTACTCAGTTTTGAGTTTAGGCATTGCATGATTTTTTTCTCCAATAGTTATTTCCTTTGATGGAATTCTAGGTCCCTCTTCAATGACTCTCCATAGATTATAATCTTGTCCTTTGACAAAGATTTTCATCCTGCTTTTCCAATAGTTATAGTTGGAGCCATTGAACAAAGGAGACCTAGTGTAGAAGTGTTCCTCAGAATAGCTATTTGCTGTCACCGGATCAACTCAAGGATATTAAGCCTAAAATTGACAACCTGGCTCTGATACCAATTGTGGACTGAGGTTTCAATCCAAAAGGGGGGTGAATTGGGTTTTTAAAAACTTTTACTAATTAAACACAAGTTTATAAAAAACAGATAAACCCACAAGCATGTAAACAAATAATGTGCTGTAAACAAAAGAGTTTAAGGAACAGAGGATGTAAACTCAGTTTATAGTGGTTCGACAATATTGGATTTGTTCCGACCCTATGTCCACTCTCTTCAAGGAACCTCCTTAAAGTAATCCGCTAAGAAACTTAGTCGTGCAACGCCACGGGTGTTCCACAAACCTTACAATCAATCCCTTCCTTTTGGAAACAAATCCCTTCATCTCGGAAGCAAAATCCCTTCCTCTCGGAAGCTAACCTCTTCCTCTCGAAAGCTAATTTCTTCCTTTCGGAAGCTAATTCCTTTACAATAAATGCTGTAAAGTAAATGATGGAAAGACAACAACGAAAACTTATACAACTGAATAATATTTCTCTTTTAACGTAAAGCTTGAAGAATGGCTCAACAATAAATATTTCAAAGCTTTTGTATGCCAATGAGTAAAAACTTGATTGAATGTATAATCTTCTCCTTTAAAATGCTCAATAGAGTGGGTTTATATAGCTTTGATGTAATATGACCGTTTTGTACTGATTTGGTACGTTTTGGTGCAATTTGTGATGAAATCTCGCGTCTCAACGGCCATATTTTTTAAACTACCAGTCGACTGGGTCTTAGTACCAGACGACTGGGTCAAGTTAAAAATCCCATTTTTAAGGCTATTAAAGGTACCAGTCGACTGGGCGGTTCTTACCAGTCGACTGGGGATAGTCTGTCCAATATACCAGCTTTCATGTTTTGAAATGTTTTTAACTTAAGAACGTTTGATTGAAAAGTTCTGCTAAAATGCTTTTTCAAAAGGAGCCATAAGACAAGTTTTTTACCTGAACAAGTTAGATTTACAACTTGTTTAAATACCTTAAACCTATACTAGATCTTCTGTCTGTGTGTTTTTATCGCTTAATACACTTAGATAGCATTGTTAGTAAAATAAGAGTTGTGTTTTGTCATCATTAAAATATAGGTGAGGGTTTACATTTAGTTTATTTTATTAATTACTTACCAAATCCTGTTTGGTTTTCCTTCCACTACGATTCAAATTACTCTCTTCCTTTAAACACTTGGAGACCGAAAGAAAGGTTGAAAAAGTAAAATTTTGAAGGGGTTTACGAAAGAATTTTATAGAGAGTCACAGAAAGCTCTAAGAAAAACAGAAGGTAATAACATGAAGTTTATTTTTGAAATTTAGCATACATGAAATTCCCGGAATTCAATGTGGGAATTTTCAAAGATGGTAAATTATGGAAGAACTGAAGAATAAATTAGAATTTAATATGAATATTATGTCAGGTGTTAACGATCAGCAACCGGGGTAAATTGCTGAGAGAAGCAGGAAAAGCAAGGAGGTGATCCACTAGTAGCTTTAAGTGCTACGTGGTGAGTTAGATTGACTTTAAGTAATCAAGATAAATATGAAATATATAGTGATAATATTTAAATAAATTATTAACCTATGATTTGATGATAGATAAAAATTGTTTGATGGGTACGATTGGCATAATTGATATGTGGGAAGTTATTATATGAGAAGTAATATTATTGGAATAATGAGTCGATTTAATAATAAAGGTAATAAGTGAAATTCTTGACGAACTATGGATAATATTGATATGATATATGAGGAGAAGAATTTAGTGAACTTGATCAAATAATAATTTGAGAAAAAGCAAGATAGCTAAATTAAATGTCTGAATACATGCTTGTTTTTGTGTTATTGTTCATATGCATATTTTATATCATTGTTCATATGTATATGCATGAAATAAAAGAACTGGGAGGGGTCAGTCTAAATGAAAAACCGTGACAACCAGTATATGCTGGAAATAAAAGAACTGGGAGGGGGTCGATCTAAATGAAATAAAAGAACCGGGAAGGCAGCCGATCTAAGATAAAACACGTTGGCATGTGGGAAGACGTTCCTTAATAATAATTCATGCATTGCATCTGTTTTAAATATTAATTTTATTACTGAAATGCTGAAATGTTGTTTTGTTAATATAAATTTATTTATAGATGAATGAGTCTCACAGAGAAACGGTTTTAGTGAGAAAAGAAACATGGAAGTATGGAATGATAATAACTCTCTAAATGGTAGACTATATGCTATGAACCTCATAATGAGGTAATTATGAGATAATTGATGATCTTAAGGTGAACAAATATATAAGAAGAAGAGATTGATAGAGAATGAGACTTATAATATGTGTAGTGATAGTAGAATGCTATTATCAAGTTATATGAGATATAAATGATTAAATATTAAAAAACTATTTATACAAATTGAATACTTCTAGTAAATTTAATTCACTGAGCTTGTCAAGCTCATCCCTCAATGTTAAATGATTTCAGGTAGTAGGCAGGACAGATAGTTGGTGAGCTGAAATTCAGACGGATTTATTATCTGTAAGCCACGTGGTCCACATCCTCAGACTAATGAGAAAAAAAATATTTGTAAATATTCATGCATATTATGTTGTATACACTGTTTAAGTTGATATCTGAATGATGTATCTCCCCTGTTAAGGGTTGAGGATTGATGTAAATAATTGCAGTTGATAAATTTTTATTATTGCATATATGTGATGTGCTGGGATTTTCAAAATGTGATGACACCGTCTCGGGGGTGGCCAACCCGGGATGGATCGTTACAATGAGGTGGTATTGTTTACACCCTGATTTTGTCAGTTATTCGTACTCGATTGATTAATGAGGTGGTGCATTTTGAGTACGAGATTGTCCAAGTTTTGGGCATCAATCTCATTCCTCGTGTCAGAATTCTTTGCACCGACCTCATCTGAAATATGTGTATCCCGAGTTCAAGTTAAGATTATAAAAGGGTTAGATGCATGGCAGTCAATGATGAAACAATTATTATTTAATTACTTGACAATTTTCTTTATTTGAATTTAAATGTACTTAGTTCTTGTTTTCATTTGAAAGGGTAGTTATTTTTTCTTCCTATAAATATTATACTGTTTTCATTAATGATACACACTATTCAACAATAATTTAAGCTTCTATTTAGGAGTAGCAGTACAACAACTAGGAGTAGCAGTAACATAGCAATCAAATTCTTATTTCTAGTACTTTGTATTATAATGTGCGAACTTGAGAAAAAAACACTGAATACGGTGAATCGTTCTAATTCAATTTACTACCGAGTTAAAAACACTTAATACAATAAATCTTTCTTACAATTACCTGATAAATTTGAGTACATAATAAATTCCATCTTGGTAAGCACTCACAAAATTTCTGTATCAACATATTTTGTAAGAAAATAGGACGCCCACTTCTGATGCCAAACCCCTGAAGTCCTGGGGGTTTCACCTTTCGAATAAGTACTAACCTTGATTTTTCACATGACCATGTACATAGCTAGCTACATGCATTGTGAATTTTTGATCATGTGGTTGGCCATAATTATTGTGAGGTCCTTCAGCATAATATTTTATTCAATCTACCCATAAATGCTACTTAATGTTGGAAGATGATATATGTTTCTTTTATATATAGCTTCCAGCCCAATATGTACGATAAAGCACAAAATTGAAAAAGATAGGTTTTTTAATGGTCGAAGAATGAATTAAGTTCAAAATTTCATTCATAAAATCCTTAATTTAGTGAATGATCATATAGTGAGCTCAAGCTATATATCAGTTGTATGAACAAAACATGTATGTACATTATCATAGTTTAATTAGGTTTCTAGTTAGTACTTTACATTACAATAATTAAGGGTTTCTATACTTTTTAGTAAGATAAAAATGAGAGGGGAAAAATGAAAAAAAAAATGTTGTTTTTCTCCCCTATATTTAAATCATATTCCTCTAAAGTCTCAAATTAAAATGACGGAAAAATAAAAAAATAGGAGTGGAAAAATAAGTTTTGTTATTTTAACAATTTACCATAAATACGTAACTTTAAACTAAATATAAAAAGTAAAATGGTAAAATACCTCAATGCAATCATTTTCCAATTGTAAGTAACCTAGTTCCATTAGAATTCTTCTCGTGACTCTAAAATTTGTAGCACCTAGTCCTTGACTGGGTATGTCTTCAATTAGTGCAGTAAAATGTAACCCTCAAAGCTATTTTAAACAAATTGAAGAATTGTCAAGAGGAAGAAAAAAGTTATTCAGGTAAAAAGTACCCAACTTTCTTACCTGACATGTGCCCACTTGGCTTTTATTCCCACAAAGATTACATGAGACCATCAAAGTTCATGACCTAACAGCAAACAAACGGTCATCCCATGGAGATAATTTATATATGGGTGGCAACCCTCTTTTCTGTTGGCCATGAGTTCAGCACTACTTTTGCATGTAGAAAGATAATGTTAGCTACTTCTCAATCTAATTAAGCAACCTAATTAAAAGAGGAAAGGATGGTGTTCTATTAAAGCCATTCAAAAAGGTAAGTTAGTCTCTCTTCTTAACCCATGAGACTAACTTACCTTTTTGAATGGCTTTAATAGAACACCATCCTTTCCTCTTTTAATTAGGTTGCTTAATTAGATTGAGAAGTAGCTAACATTATCTTTCTACATGCAAAAGTAGTGCTGAACTCATGGCCAACAGAAAAGAGGGTTGCCACCCATATATATATATATATATATATATATATATATATATATATTAAAAAAAGAATTAGAGAAAATCTAAGACTATCATTCATTTTAGTCATTCACCTCAATAATCAATTAAAATTAATAATTTTATTTATTATAATATCAAATAATATTTTTAAATTAAAATAATCATTTATCAATCGTTCAAGTATCCACAAATTATTAACCACATATGAGTGTTTATGAATAAGTGGTTATTTTGAGAAATACTTTTATCTTTTACTCATAAAAAAAAATACTAAGCCAAACAGTATTTTTAACCCGCCATTTGGGAGAGTATCTTTATCTTGAGTGAAAGCTTTGAAAAGAGGGACGTTGATGGGATTGTTGCAACAACATATCTATATAAGTGAAATATTTAAGATTTGGGCAATGTCCAATCAAAGGGATGACCCACCAAACTATTTGGTTTGGCCCACTTAATGTTATACTTTTGTTGGTGAACTGATGAAAGTGATAAATGAAAACAAATTTGGTGTTACACTATGAAGCATCAACTGTTCATTAATTTGAGGTAGTAAAGAGAAAAGAATCATCACATTTTCCCCTCACTTTTTCATCTACAGTGGAGAATCTAAACATTTATGTGAATCATGATGGAACTTATGCATGGATTGAAAGATTACAAATCACAAGCACTTGAAGTTTCTCCCTCTTATCTTACAGTTCATTTCCATATTTCAATTCATGTTACCTTACCTGGGACATTCTCATATGGCGACCTCTTTACTTTCTTTGTTTAAGTAATGCATTTACGACCTTGCCCTTCAAAATTAAACAATAATATATACTAAAGCAAAAATATATGAGACACCCATTTAGACGATGTTTGGGGTAGATAACTTGCTTAAATCTCTTTCAAAATAAAAATTGTCTTGATCAGATTTAAACAAATTGATTTAAGTTTGTTTAAATCTATCCACAAACAACGCTTTAAGACACCCCGTTAAACACTCAGTTCAATAGTTAACGTGCAATGCTATGGTATTTGTTACAATGGTTTTTTAAGAGTGTAAAATAGTAAGTTACAAGTGAAATTTTAACACGTGTCGAGTTATTACTAGTCGATTGTCCGAATGTCAAAAATTAGGTGTCCAAAGTGAGATGAGATCATGTGTAGTAAAATTAATGTAGTTATTGTTATAGTACTTACATAGATATGAATTCTTTATGAGACAACTTTATAATTTAAAAATGCTAGTCCTCTGTCTCATATTTTTTGTTATTTTTTACTTTTTTTGGAGCAACGTTGACTATTTTTTTCAATATTTTGTTAATTTAAAATCATGAAAATTAAATAATCTTTAGAAACTTTTGGTCTCTAGAAAGTAATATTTTAAAAAAATAGATAATTACTTTTAAAATAACAAAAAAAATAATCATTTTATTGATCCAATTATTTTAGTATATTTTCATTCGTTCAAGACCTGTAGTAAGGATGCAACTGTTGATTGTTTGGTGACTCGTAGAGGTACATGTTGTTTAGAGTACCTTCTATTGTATAGTCACATGCATACCTATCATTTTGCATGCGTCTGAGGTTGTAAAAGCCATTACTATTTATCCTGGTTTTGGGAGATTTCATGGGTTTATGTGGGTGTTAGCTGCCAAAGTAGCACACTCATTGATACTCATGGGATTTCACCAAAACATGTTGCGAGATAATTTCGATTGCATCATGCAATTACCTATCTAAAGGGGGTAGTTGTGTGCTGTAATTTGTGGAAATATATGGAACACTATGGGAAGATGATGGATCGGTTTAGAAGGTCTATCTGCCTAAATGGGACAATTCTTTCGAAAATTGAAATATTGTCTTCATATGCTTCATGTGTAGAGTTTCTAAGTGTTTGTTGTATTCTTTGCCCAAAGAGAAGTTTATAACTATACTCTTAGATTCTCTATTTTGGAATATGTTGGTTATTGCCCTTTTACTACTATGTTGCATTCTTTTCTTGAATCAGGCTCCCTTTCTATGAACAATAACCAAGAATAAGGGATCAACTCATAGTTCTGATCTTCTAGAATTAATGCATACTGATGTAGTGACTTCTATTGGTTTTGAGGAGAATAAGATAGATCAATGCATATACCAAAAGGTGAGTGGGAGTAAATTTGTTTACTTAGTTCTTTATGTGGATGATATTTTGTTTCCTAGTAATGATATTGGGTTATTACATGATACAAAATAATTGTTGTCCAATATGTTTGATATGAAAGATCTTGGTGAAACGTCATTTGTTCTTGATGTTGAGATTCGTAGGGATAGATTTCATGGTATGTTTGGTCTTTCTTAGAGTGCTTACATAATGAAAAGGAATAAATTGAGTTTGAGTCAACATCCTAAGAATGATCTTGAAAGAGAATCCATTAAAACTGTGCTTTATGCCAATGTAGTTGTTGAGTACATTCAAAATGGAGAACATGGTTGTTGATTCCTTAACCAAAGGTTTGAAACCCTTTTTTTTTAAGAAACATGTTGACAGTATGGGTTTTTTAAAGTCATTTGATATACTGGGTTAGTGGGAGTTATTTATGTTTTAATATTTTGGCTATTCGATTTATATAATTTTGTAACCTAATATGTTTTGAGTATGATAGTTGGATATTATGATATTTATTGATGATCATCATATATATTTTCATTCATATTGTATTATCTTATATGTATGAATGCATTTGAACATAAGACATGTCATGTTGTAGAAACTTAAAACTTAGTGTCAGTTTTGAGTTTGGTTGGGTATGTCTCGTGGTTGACATCCTGTTGAAATCTCGAGATATTTGGAGACCTATCATATTGTTGATGACTTCTCTAGCCTATTACTAGGCATGTTGTATGGAGAGTCATGTTGTGGAAACTTAAAACATGGTTTCAGTTTTAAGTTTGGTTGGATATGTCTTGTGGTTGACACCTTGTCAAAACCTCGAGGTATTTTGAGACATACCGTGTTGTTGATGACTTCTCTGGCCTATTAATAGGCATGTTGTACGGAGAGTCATGTTGATGCTTGACAATGAAAAAAACACATTATTTGATCACCTTGTTGAATGTTATTTTCTTGCTATACTACCACATTGGATCCATGTTAGTGGAGATGATTACGTCCAAAGTATAACACGGTTATTGTAGTACAGCTTTGGGGTGTCGATTCCACAGGGAAACAAGTTAATTACAAAAGAAAATATGTGAACCTTAAACGAACGATAAAAGTTAAACAAAAGATTTTTGAATTGTTGATTTTATGAAAATTGTGTGAATGATTGAATAATATAATAAAGAAACGACAAGGTTTCGAAAATCCTCCCTAGGTTCGTTGCCCTAGTCCTAACTTGATTCAGTTGTTTTTATCTCGATTGCAAGTTTAACATCCCAAACAGGCAATCAAAAAATATTTGATTAAAGCGCATTTATAAATCCTAATGTAATTGTTATAAAATCTTCTTTACTTTCAAACACACATGACCTAACTTATAAATTATCAAGAGACGACGATATATCTAAACGACAATACCGCAGCAATGGACAAATCTATAAAAGAGATCTACCAGACTCAATCACACCCAAACAGGTACACATAAGAAAAGCATGACTGAACTTATATGGAAAATAAGCATGCAATCACAGGAGTAATAATAAATCTACTAATTAAATTAAGAATAAAACATAACAATGTTTAATGAAAATAATTCTACTACAACCGAATCAAATAAAGAAAGATAAGAATAACTATACCTAGGGATTCATCCCTTTGCCTTGCTTGGAGACTAGCCGGCCATGGAGCTCATGCTTCCTTGAGTTGCCTCCGGCCTCTCAACGATCATCTCCTCCTTGGTAGTGAAAGCTTCAACGATTCCTCAGCTTGCCCTCTAAAATTATACTTCGGATTCGTCCTAAAGGCTCTCTGGATTGCTCCTAAAAGCCCTTTGGATTCACTTTCTGATGATTTCAGATGAGCTTCGATTGATGCCTAAAGCTGAAGTGGATGGGGGTTTTTATAGGGCAACTCCCAGAATGCTGTGTGTTTTCTATCCAATGTGGGATTTGGGATATAGAAATTTGTTTTCCAACCAATGTGGGATGTGGGATTTAAGCCCAAAATCACGCTGAAATCCCGCACAGCCTGACCTTTGTCTACTTAAACTGCCATAACTTTCTCTAGAAAATCCTTTTGACGAATTGTAAAATTTTCCAGAAAATAGACTTTCGGATCTTTCTAAGCATATATGGTTCATCTCCTGGTTCTTCTTGTATCAATACAGTTTAATTTTCAAAGATGATTGATCAGTACGGGCAATTCGGGCAATTTAGTGAAACTCCTTTCCAGTGCGGGCAGCCACTGTTGCTCTTTTAAGCCCTCAATCTTGTCCTTTCAGAAGCATTCCTTCACTCCAGTATGCCTCGAGTCTTTGTGCTTCAAGCAATGATAACTTTTCCTCCTCTTTTGAGCTTAAAGTACTCGAAAATGCACCGAAATAGATCAATGATCCAAGAATGATACTTTAGAGTTGTTAACATATAAAAGTGCAATTAAAACCTAGATAAACCCTAAAATGATAACAATTAAGTACTGTTAAGATGCATTTTAT
The DNA here is from genome assembly GCA_023935145.1 of Bretschneidera sinensis. Taxonomy (NCBI): domain Eukaryota; kingdom Viridiplantae; phylum Streptophyta; class Magnoliopsida; order Brassicales; family Akaniaceae; genus Bretschneidera; species Bretschneidera sinensis. The sequence continues at coordinate 21,205,738 of CM043705.1, read as the reverse complement.
GACTCTCATCACAACCCTCAACTAGCTTATTGCTAGTCCCTAGCAATTCAAGCGAAAACAAGAGATGAATTCTACGGTTGGAGTCAAAGTAAATGAAAAACAATATTAAGGTTAACCAAGAGTAATTCACATTTTGTCTCAAAAATTGCACATAACACACAGCACAAAGAATCATTAAATTTTACCCAAATCCAAAAGTAATCCAAACATCAATCTTAAAATCGTTATTGACTCTTAACATCCATCTTACCACAATCCATTAATCCAAACACCCGGATGATTTTATGCATAAGTTTCGTGAATACAAGTCTTAGCCTCTAAAAACATAATAAATTGCCTGACATCAATCACAAAAACAAGCTCCATAGGCTCACTTTTCAAATCACTCTCCACTATTGTAGAAAAATCACACTACATTGGATCAAAAGGTCTTTAATAAGCTTGTAATGTTAGGCTAAGGTAAAGGTTAAGAAAGAACGGGAAGGATTCAACAAGTAGAAGAACTTAATCTCTTAGTTTTGAACATAACTCTTTAAGCATTGGATAACCTTACTTCAATACCCAACTCTTTCAACCATTTTTTGAGCATTTCTTTCAACAAATCACCATTTTTTTTCTTTTCTTTCTTTCTTCTTTCTTTGCCGTAATTCTTTTTTTTTTGGCACATAACCATTCACCTTCTTTTTCATTTTTTTTCTTTTCTTTTCCACAACCCCCAACTTATCTTCTTTAATGTATTTGGGCTATGGTAGTAATTTTTTTTTCATACTTTCATCCTTACTCCTCTTGAGTGCTTCTCAACAAATATATACAACTAAGTTCTTTTAAAAGAAAGGTAAGGATAAAATATTTTTAGGCTCATAAAGATAAGTAAATAGTTTATCGAAAGAATAAGGCTCAATTTTTCTTTTCAAGAAAAATGCTCAAATGGGTGACTAGTGATAAATATAACAATGGTAAGTTTAGAAGGCTCAAACGGTTAAAAAATGGCCTATATCATATCCTAAGTAGTGTGCATTCTAGGAATTCACCTCAAGTGGTTATCAAGTAAGTTCTAGAGCTTGTCGAGATCGCAAAAATATTCACAAAATAATCACACATAAAATTTCTCTAGATGTTATAGACTAATCATACAATCTTACCACAAACTAGAGTCTCAAACCAAATGAAGATTGATATTTAAATTAATTTCAAACCGAAACAAAATTTAACTCCTTCTAAATGCTATCTGCTATCTCAATTAAGTTTATATCATTGACATGTAAATTGACTCTAAGGCTAACACAAAGCATGCTAAACAAAAACAAAGATGACACCAGGCAGTTCAATGAAAGAAAAAGAATATATTTCCTCCACCCCCAACTAAAAAATCACATTGTCCTCAATGTTAAAGAAAAAGGTAAAGGAAACTTCCTTTGTAAGCAAAAATACACGGCAGCTGAAACTTGTGCACCTCTATATGAACTGCATGCTAACCTTCTGGTTGAAAGTCTGATCTACAACATAGAACAAACAAAAAGAAAGCATCTGTGGTGTACCATTAAGACTTCCATCGTGTGTTAGCATACTAAAAATTAAAAGTAAAATATAAATAATAAAAAAAAAGAAACAAATAAACAACACAAAAACAAATAAAAGAAAAAAAAATGTACCTCTGTTGTGTGGTCAAGGTAAGTAGACAGGATCCATAAGTGGAATGTCTTCCATTTTCGGATCTTGTCTATCCATTAAGATCTTAAGGCGTTGACCATTGACTTTGAAGACCCGACCATCTCTAGTATCCCCAATTTCTACCGCCCCATTTTTAAAAACATTTTTCACCATAAAAGGGCCAGTCCACCTCGACCGAAGTTTTCCAGGATGCTTATGGAGTCTAGAGTCGTAAAAGAACACCCGATCATTAGGTTTAAAAGTTTTCCTCAAAATATTTTTATCATGGAATACTTTCATCTTAGCCTTATAGATTCTAGAGTTCTCATAAACATCATTCCTTAACTCCTCTAACTCGGTCAACTGATATTTTCGAAGCTTACCGGCTTCTCCTATGTCAAAATTAAAAGATTTAATTGCCCAATACGCTCGATGCTCGAGCTCTATAGGTAAGTGGCAAGGCTTTCCAAAAACAATCCGATAAGGTGACATACCTAAGGGAGTTTTAAAAGCTGTACGGTAAGCCCAAAGTGCATCAACTAGTCTCAGGGACCAATCCTTGCGATCCGGGTTAATCGTTTTTTTTCTAAAATTTGTTTAATCTCTTTATTAGCGAGCTCTACTTGCCCACTAGTCTGAGGATGATAAGCGGTAGAAATTTTATGTAACACCCAATATTTTCGCATCAAAGCTTCAAAAGAACGGTTACAAAAATGTGTACCTTGATCACTAATTATAGCACGTGGTGTACCAAATCGAGATAACACATTTTCTTTAAGAAATTTAATTACCATTCTATTATCATTGCTTCGGCAAGCTGCTGCCTCTACCCACTTAGATACATAATCTATTGCGACAATGATATATAGGTATCCAAAGGAAGGAGGAAAGGGTCCCATAAAATCGATGCCCCAACAATCAAAGATTGCAATTACTAAAATGGGGTTTAAGGGCATCATATTTCGACGAGACACAGCTCCTAACTTTTGACACCTTTCACATGAGTGACAATAGGTGTTTGCATCCTTAAACAAGGTAGGCCAATAAAATCCACACTACAAAATTTTTGCAGCGGGTTTTTTCATTGAAAAGTGGCCTCCATAAGCTAGGGAATGACAAAATTCTAAGACACATGCAATCTCTTCATTAGGGATACAACGCCTTAGAATTTGGTCCGGGCAGTACTTGAAAAGATAAGAGTCATTCCAATAAAAATTACGTACCTCATATAAAAATTTCTTCTTGTCTTGAGCGCTCCAATCTACTGGTATCTCACCTGTAACCAAACAATTCATAATGTGAGCAAACCATGGTAAGGAAGTAACAGAAAGTAAATACTCATCGGGAAAGTCATCTTTGATCGGCATGTCATCAAATGTGTCTTCAAATGTGAGCCTTGAAAGATGGTCAGCCACTACATTCTCTACTCCTTTCTTGTCTTTGATGGTGATGTCGAATTCTTGTAGGAGTAGGATCTATCGTATTAAGCGTGCCTTAGCATCCTTCTTTGTAAGAAGGTTTTTGAGAGCAGCATGATCTGTAAAAATAAGGATAAGAGAACCAATTAAGTATGCACGAAATTTATCTAAAGCAAATACTATAGCTAGCAATTCTTTTTCAGTTGTGGAGTAATTCATCTGAGCACTATTCAAAATCTTACTAGCATAGTAAATTACAAAAGGTTTTCCCTCTCTTCACTGTCCAAGAACATCACCTACAGCGTAGTCACTAGCATCACACATGATTTCAAACGGTAAATTCCAATTAGGTGACTGCATTATAGGTGCTGAAGTAAGCTTGTCAATCAGTGTTTTAAAGGCCTCTTGATAAGCTGGAGTCCACTCAAATGGGGTATCTTTAATTAGGAGGGCACATAATGGTCTAGATATGTTGGAAAAATTTTGTATGAACCTCCTATAAAAGCCAGCATGACCAAGGAAAGATCTCACATCCTTTATTGTCTTAGGTGTAGGCAATTTAGAGATTAATTCAATCTTAGATTGATCAACCTCTATTCCTTTAGAATAGATAATATACCCTAAGACAATACCAGATGGGACCATGAAATGACATTTTTCCTAGTTTAAAACCAATTCTTTTTTCCTCACATCGAATTAATACTCTTTCCAAATTCATTAAGCATGTATCAAATGAAGATCCAAAAACAGTCAGGTCATCCATAAAAACCTCCATGCAATTTTCAACCATGTCACTAAAAACACTCATCATGCAACGTTGAAAAGTGGCAGGGGCATTACATAATCCAAATGGCATTATACGAAAAGTATAAGTGCCAAAGGGACAAGTAAAAGTGGTTTTATCCTGGTTTTCTAATGCAATTTCTATTTGATAATAGCCAGAATAACCATCTAAGAAACAGTAAAAAGGATGACCAGCTACACGCTCAAGAATTTGATCAATAAAAGGGAGTGGGAAATGGTCTTTTCGGGTGGCAGCATTTAATTTTTTGTAATCAATGCACATACGCCACCCGGTCATAAGTTTGGTAGGGACTAACTCTCCTAGGTCATTCATTACCACAGTGACTCTGGACTTTTTGGGAACGATTTGTGTAGGACTTACCCATTTACTATCAGCTATGGGATATATAATACCCGCATCTAACAGTTTCAGCACTTCATTTTTCACTACTTCTTTCATAGTGGGGTTAAGTCTACGTTGAGGGTCTCTACGATGACTGGTTCCTTCATCCAAATTTATTTTATAGGAGCAGATCAGGAGACTAATTCCCTTCAAATCAGCCATGCTCCATCCTAAGGCCGATTTATGTGTAATTAAAGTCTGAATTAATTTCTCACATTGGGTCTCTGATAATTCAGAAGAAATAATAACAGGAAATGTATCACTCGGACCGAGATAGACATGTTTTAAACCCTTAGGTAGTGGCTTCAATTCGACTTTAGGTGCTTCCAAACTTGAGAGGATTTGTTTTCCGCTTCTTTCGGGAAACTCCTCGAACCTTGGATGCCATGCCCGAGTGCCATAATCCTGAGATTTGTGAAAAACAGCACAAATGTCAATTATATCAGTTTTATCATCAAATAAATCAATCTCAGAATTAACAAGAAAACCCTTAAAAGGATCAAAATCATGAGCCATGGAAACTCCCTCATCGATGAGTGACTCGATCATATATAGTTGGTGGTTTTCGTCCTCATCTTCGGACTGTTTTGCAACATTGAAAATGTTCACTTCTAAGGTCATATTTCCAAAAGATAGCTTCATGAGTCCATTCCTGCAATTAATAAGAGCATTTGCAGTAGCAAGGAAAGGTCTACCCAAAATCAAAGGAATTTTAGAGTTAGTATCAACCACAGAAGTAGTATCAAGGATTAAGAAATCAACAGGATAGTAAAATTTATCAATCTGAATCAACACATCCTCTACCACACCTCGGGGTACTTTGACTGAACAGTCAGCCAGTTGTAGCATCACGCCGGTTGGTTTGATTTCTCCTAAACCTAGCTGTAAATAAATGGAAAATGGCATCAGGTTTACACAGCTCCTAAATCTAGCAAGACTTGTCCAACCTCATGATTTTCAATGCTACAAGCAATGGTAGGACAGCCCGGATCCTCGTATTTTGGGGGAATTCTTTCCTCAATTAAGGTACTAACTTGCTCAGTTAGGAATGCAGTTTTCTTGACATGGTGTTTCCTCTTAATTGTGCATAAATCTTTGAGAACTTTTGCATAAGTAGGAGCTTGTTTAATCACATGCAACAGAGGAAGATTTAGTTTCACTTGCCTCAAGTTCTCTAGGATTTCGTTATTTAAGTCTAGATTTTTCTTATTTGACTTTAAGGCTTGAGGAAATGGAATCTTAACAGGACTTTTGGTCACTTCAGGGTCTTTGGACAGCTCAGTACTACTACTAGTGTGATCCTTTTCCACATCCTCGGATTCAGTCATTGGTGAGATGTGTAGTGACTTACCACTTCGGGTCACAATGGCATTTATATCTCTCAAATTTTCTTGTGCCACATGTTGATCGCTAGGTGCAGACTGAGCTTGGGAAGGGAACTTTCCTCGCTCAGTCACACTTAAGGAGCCCATTAACTTGGACACTTGACTCCTAATTTCTTTATTCTCCTCAACCACCTGCGTAATTAATGCCTCAACCCTTTGGGTTGTCTTACCTTGTGCCTCTATAAAAGCCTGTAAGGTGTCTTCTAAGGAGTTCCTAGAGGATGAAGGTGCATGATAAGGTGCAGCAGATGATCTAGGGAGCTGTGCATGCTGCTGACTTTCAGATTTCCAACTGAAGTTGGGGTGATTCCGCCACCCCGGATTATAAGTGCTAGAGAAAGGTGCAAGAGGCTTCTTGTACATGCCTAAGGCATTACATTGTTCCTTATACAGCCCTCTCATATCAGCAAATATGGGGCATTCTTAGAGGAGATGATCTACCCCGCCACACACAAAACACGGCTCTAAAGACTCGGCATGATTGGCCGCATGTGTTTGCTTTGAGCCCTTAGTTTTCAATGCTTCTAACTCCCTAGTGAGCAGTTCGGCCTTAGCTTTCAGATTGTCTTCTTCCCTAAGATGGTATATCCCTCCACCACTAGGGTTTCCTATAGGTAGTGACCTACTCGTGCTTTCAGTAGCACTAGGTTCAGTCCATGTATGAGCTTTCTCAGCAAGCTCATTGAGGTATTCAAGAGCCTCATCGGGGTCTTTTTGCATAAATTCCCCATTGCATATCCTCTCTACGAATTGGTGTTCTCTATAGGTAAGACCCTCATAGAAGTAGCTCACTAAACACCAATTTTCATACCCATGATGTGGACACATACTTAACAGCTCTTTAAATTTCTCCCAAGACTGATACAAAGTCTCATTTTCTTTTTGTACAAAGGTGCAGATTTGTCTTTCCAATGCATTAGTCTTGTGCTAAGGGAAGTATTTGTTAAAGAATGCCCTAGTCATCTCAGTCCACGATCCAATAGATCGTGGTCTCAGTGAGTATAGCCAACTCTTAGCTCTATCATTCAAAGCGAAAGGAAAGAACTTAAGCCACACAATGTCAGCAATTGCACCTTGACTATGGAAAGTTGCAACTACTTCCTCAAACTCTCTGATGTGCACATATGGGTTCTCATTTTCCATGCCATAAAATGTAGGGAGTAACTGTGTTATCCCTGTTTTAAGGTCTAATTGGGGAATGTTGGCTGAAAACATGATGCAAGATGGTGTGGTTGTACATATAGGGTGGAGGTAATCATGAAGAGTCCTAGTAGGTTGATCTTTGTGTTCACTCATTTCCTCAGGACTAGATGGATTATCAAATAAAAGGTTTAAAAAGTTCAATCCTGACTCTAGCACAAGCCTACAAGCAAATCTACCCAAATAGTCTCTATATCTGGGCATGCAAGTTCACAAAAATCCTAAAAAGAAAGAATAAAATAAAATAAATTAATGTAGCAAGCTAAAAGAAGGAACAAAGTTACCGCCTTTACAGCTACTGAAAAGAAAAACTATTTACAGTTCTTTTACCGTCATGTCAAATGTTGACAATCTTCTTTGTACTTAAGCGCGTTTCCCCGGCAACGATGCCAAAATTTGATTACGCCCAAAATATAACACGGTTATTGTAGTATAGCTTTGGGGTGTCGATTCCACAGGGAAACAAGTTAATTACAAAAGAAAATATGTGAACCTTAAACGAACAATAAAAGTTAAACTAAAGATTTTTGAATTGTTGATTTTATGGAAATTGTGTGAATGATTGAATAATACAATAAAGAAACGACAAGGTTTCGGAAATCCTTCTTAGGTTCGTTTCCCTAATCCTAACGTGATTCAGTTGTTTTTATCTCGATTGCAAGTTTCACATCCCAAACAGGCAATCGAAAAATATTTGATTAAAGCACATTTATAAATCCTAATATAATTGTTATGAAATCTTCTTTACTTTCAAGCACACATGACCTAACTTATAAATTATCAAGAGACGATGATATATCTAAACGATAATACCACGGCAATGAACAAATCTATAAAAGAGATCTACCGGACTCAATCACACCCAAACAGGTACACATAAGAAAAGCATGACTGAACTTATATGGAAAAGAAGTATGCAATCATTGGAGTAATAATAAATCTACTAATTAAATTAAGAATAAAACATAACAATGTTTAACAAAAATAATTCCACTACAACCGAATCAAATAAAGAAAAATAAGAACAACTACACCTAGGGATTCATCTCTTTGCCTTGCTTGGAGACTAGCTGGCCATGGAGCTCATGCTTCCTTGAGTTGCCTCCGGCCTCTCAACGATCATCTCCTCCTTGGTAGTGAAAGCTTCGGCGATTCATTAGCTTGCCCTCCAAAATTGTATTTCGGATTCATCCTAAAGGCCCTCTGGATTCACTCTCTGATGATTTCAGATAAGCTTCGATTGATGCTTAAAGCTGAAGTGGAGGAGGTTTTTTATAGGGCAACTCCCAGAGTGTTGTGTGTTTTCTATCCGATGTGGGATTTGGGATATAGAAATGTGTTTTCCAACCAATGCGGGATGTGGGATTTAAGCCCAAAATCATGCTGAAATCCCGCACAGCCTAACCTTTGTCTACTTAAACTGCCATAACTTTCTCTAGAAAAATCCTTTTGATGAACCGTAAAATTCTCCAGAAAATAGACTTCCGGATCTTTTTAAGCATATATAGCTCATCTCTTGGTTCTTCTTGTATCAATACAGTTTAATTTTCAAAGATGATTGATCTGTACAGGCAATTCTGGCAATTTAGTGAAAGTCCTTTCCAGTGCGGGCAGCCGCTGTTGCTCTTTTAAGCCCTCCATCTTGTCCTTTTAGAAGCATTCCTTCACTCCAGTATGCCTCGAGTCTTTGTGCTTCAAGCAATGATAACTTTTCCTTCTCTTTTGAGTTTAAAGTACCTGAAAATGCACCGAAATAGATCAATGATCCAAGAATGATACTTTAGAGTTGTTAACGTATAAAAGTGCAATTAAAACCTAGATCAACCCTAAAATGATAACAATTAAGTACTGTTAAGATGCATTTTATGACTCTCATCAAGAGCCATCTGTATGTGTAACCACTTATTGGTCCTGTGTGAATAATAAAGCACAACGGCTGTCATGATTCCATGTATGGTATTTTTCATGGGACCAAGTCGTTTAAGATGTTGTCTCATATGACCAAATTATTTTTCAAATATGACCATAATAAAATCAAGTTGTTTGATCTGAGAGTCGTTTTAAATTGAGTAAGATGTTTTAAAATTTTGAGAGCTATAATTAGTATTGCCCAAGAGGGAGAATGCTGAAATTTTTCTGTGTGGGCTACCACTAATTATAGTGGTTTTGGTTTTATAAAACCTGGTCAGTAGATTTGGTTCAATGAGAAAAGTACGAGAGTCCACTGTTATTAATTGGTAATCCTGTTGTTTGGGCTTGTACACATCTTAATATTATTAACGTGGCTCGGTGGCTAGTGTAGGTCTTAGTCTAATATGGCCCGTAAATGGAATGGTCCATTTGGACTCTCAGTAACTAGGGTTACTAGGGTGTATATAAATAGGCTAGGTCCCTTCTTTGGTTCCAAGTACTTTTGAGTATTTAGTTTTTTCTATCAATCTGAGAAAACTACTGTTGTGGGAGTACAAAGGAGAAGACCTAACCCTGATCACTTTTGTTATGAGGTAATTTAAGTTTTCGTTGTGATGATGATTAAATCAGGTATGTGATTTAATTATGCAGTTATATGTGTTCTAATTTTTATGTATAATATTATTGTTTATATTTATTTAAACCTACATGTGGTATTAGAGCCTAAATACATGGATTTAGAACCTAATATATATTGCATTTAATTTCAAGAGAAATTGTGTTCTTTCATGTGAATAAAACCATATAAGTTACTGTTGAATTCAAATAATCAAACGTTATTGTCGAATTCAAAAAATCTTGAATTAGTGGTTTTATTGTAGTGAATACAAAGAAAACCAATTAAAATAGCTATAATCATGAAATATATTGAAAAATCTCACATCTTCCTTACGAGCAAAGTGCTTAGAATTACAACGTACAAGTTTTTTTTTTGTTGCTTTGATTGAGATTTAAAAAATTGAGATTTACTGTTTGGTTAATTTTAAACGGATCTTTAATTTGTTACTGAGGTCATTGCTAGTGGAGATGTGTTTGGAGTTGTTTTTGTATCACATGTTGTTTCATTAAGTAATAATGACATGTGGAGAATAGAAAATTAAGAGTTCTGATACTAACTGTTAAGGTCGAGTGATTATTACTGCATCAAATACTATATCTCATTACATCAAACAATTTACTCTAAAATAAAATTTTAGAATATATCACATATTTTGAGAAATAAAAAATTAATTACATATGTTTAAAAATAAATATTTATTAAACCTAAAAATTATTTGATATAATGAAATATAATATTTGACGTAGTAATAAACACTCGATCTTAACTTTTATATATGTAATGCACCAACAACTACCCTAATTTTTCTACGGATTATCTGAATCCCTCAAAGAGAGCATTCCAATACCAGCGCCCGTATCTAATGCTTGGCAGGCACAATCCTGGATGCAAAGGATATGACATTAGTATGTATAATTACTGTTATATATATATATATATATATATATATATATATATATTAAGAGAGAGGAAGTGGAATATATGTTTTTTTCTTCTACAATTTTCTTTTCCTTTTGTCCTTACATTTTTTTTTTTTTTTTTATGAAAATAGGAATTTTGATGGTCTGCTTTACCTCAAAGTAGCCTCTCTCGACCTCCAAGGAAACCCTAATCTTTATCATCACTATCACTATTTCTCTTTAAATAACAAAAGTGGGAGAGAGAGAGTGTCGCCTTCATTTCTACAGTTAACATTGCTCCATGTCTACATAATGTAAACATCTCTATCACTCTCACTTTTCGTTGGGGAGTAAATGTGGGCAGAAGAGACTGAAATGAGAAGAAGAGAAATAGGAGTTTGGGATTGGGAATCGAGCATATAGAGAAAGGATTTTTGGATTTTTTTGGTTAGTTTAGTTCGAAATCTAATGAATTAAACTAATTGAAAATTTTACTGATAATCTTAATATTTTTATTGATGATATTAATTTTTAAGTCACACACCTATATTGATATTACCAATAAAAAATTTTAAAATTATCAATAAAAATTTTAATTAACCTAAACCTTTGAATTTAAAACGAAACCAGTCTAAGAATTTTTGAAACGGCAGTGTTAGTGTTGGTGAGCTATTCTATGCATCTTTTCTTTTCTCCACCTATCCCTTCTTTGCCGGTTCCTTGTCTCCTCCATTCTCAAACACGCCAAAACTACCGTATCAATTTCATTTTCTCCACTCCACGTGCTCTCTTTCTCTCTCCCACTCAACCAAACAAAACTAAATAGAAAAGCATTTCACAAGTGAAAAACATATTGCAAATTTAAGGCATATATTTGCTTATTTACAAACCCGGTACCAACACAAGACCCAAATACCCACAACATTTGTTTATTTATAATTTACTTTCTAGTCCCCACTTCTTCTCCACCAGAACCCAAAATCCCTCCTTGCTTTCTCTCACTCATAAGCATAATCACCATGCAAACCCACTCCTTTACCTACATATCCTCTAGTCAGAGTAATGCCTGTTTGGAAGCAGATGATCTAGAAGATGAAAATTCCATCATTCTTTCTCTTGCTCCTCCTGGCCAACACCACAATATCTCTAAACATCCTTCCACAAATAAAAACAAGTTACTCACGCCTCACAATCACCAAAGGCAACAAAATCCTATCAACGAAAATGGTGTAACAATAGCTCTACACATTGGTCCACCGGCAAATGGTGCAACCACTACTACCAGCAGCAGCCCTAATGCGGACAATGGTCTAGTTGAAGGAGGACAGTATTGGATTCCTTCACCAGCTGAAATCCTTGTCGGCCCAACACAATTCTCTTGCACTGTCTGCAACAAAACATTCAATAGATACAACAATATGCAGGTTCGAAAAATGATACTCCCTCCATCTCATACAGTAATTTTTATCTGGTTGCACTATTCATCCAATTTGTTTGTTAGTATCTGTTAAATTAATAGAGTATTCAAATATACCTTTTTAGAGTCCACAAGTTCCTAAAATTGATTTTATCATAATTTTTATATAGTTAATTTCTCCATTTATCTTTCTTGTCTTACAATATTTTTTATTTTCTTTGTTATTTATTTATTTATCAGATGCATATGTGGGGGCATGGGTCACAGTATAGGAAGGGTCCAGAGTCACTAAGAGGGACAAGAGCAGTTTCTTCAATGCTGAGACTTCCTTGCTATTGTTGTGCTGAGGGATGCAAAAACAATATAGACCACCCAAGATCGAAGCCACTCAAGGATTTCAGGACACTGCAGACACATTACAAGCGAAAACATGGAGCCAAGCCGTTTGATTGCAGGAAATGCGGTAAGCCTTTTGCGGTTAGAGGAGACTGGAGGACCCATGAGAAAAACTGCGGTAAGCTCTGGTTCTGTATCTGTGGGTCTGATTTTAAGCACAAGAGATCCCTTAAAGACCATGTTCGTGCCTTTGGAGACGACCATGCTCCGCATACTATGGAGTACTACTGTACTGATCAGGTACTCGAAGAAGACGATGATGATGACGACGACGACGACGATGATGATGATGATGATGATGATGATGATGATGATGATGATGATGATGATGATGATGATGATCCTGTTTTTTTTAATTATATGTGAAGTTTTTAAGTTTTGGTAGTGTTTACGATTGGTCAGTGGTCGAGAGAGAGGATGAGGACGAAGGGTACAGTGAAAGGCAAGGCTGTATGCATTTAATGTTGGAATTGGTAGTTCGATTATCTAATCGAAGGAACTTTTTGTCACACTTGTTTTCGTGATGTAATATATGCACTACAAATAAAAACATATGGATGGAGAGAGAGAGAAAGAAAGTGGTCAAGTGAATTCAGTAGTCACTGCAGATAAGAGCAGACATGCAGGCATGGACAGTACAGTCAGATTCTAGTGTTCGTAGCCATGCATTTACCATTGATATCGCGGTCTCTTTTTTTAACTCTCTCTCTCTTACTCTTACATGTATATATTCATCTTTAATGGTTTTTTACTTAAATAAAAAGAAAAAGAAATATATTTATCTGAGGAAAAAGTGAATGTCTCTGAGCTTCAACTAGCAATACAAACACTATGATGGATGAGAAGAAGAGGGGCTTTTGTTGGTGAGAGATGTTAAGGGACCACTGATTTTTGCTGTTTTGGGGGTTTCACCCAAATCCCTTCTTTTTGTCCTTTTCAGACCAACTATGGTAAATTATGAAAGTAAAAAAAAAATGCCTACGATACGTATTTTAACGACTGTAGTGTCCTCAGTTGTGATAAACACTACAAAACCACATTCATGATCGTAGTTTTCATAACTTAATTTACCTAAGCATTTATATGCACCCAACACAACTAATGGGTGCGCCAACTCCGAGTTGTTGTGTCCAATTCCAGTCGTTAATCCTTGATATGGTCCAGCAGATTTTGGGGGTTTCTTAGCCGCTGTTAGCTAAAAGCAAAGCCTAGTTAATATGCCAACTATCTGAATATGGGAATTTTCCCGGCACTGTTAAAATTGACTGAAGATTAAAGGGCATATATGCGATGCATCGATTGTGAAGCCCGCCAAATTAATTAGAAATTGGAGAGATACCTCAGTAACTTATCACATCATGCAGGGATTTTATTCCTAGTGAATACTAAATTAATCATTTAAATTTTTGTCATACATGGGTCGAGCTTTAAGTATAAAGTTCAACTCTGAGTTAGTGTTGAAATGGAGTTCCATTAAATTTTCAAGTAAAAAATGATAGAAAAGTTTAATTGATAACTACATTTAGTTTGAAGATCGGATTAGACTAATTAGTAGATGTATGTCTAAAATAGAATGCGGTATAACTGTAGAACAAAAATAAGTATCTAGCCACATATGTTCGATGTGAACAATTAACACTTGTTGTAGATGCTCATTAAACACACATCATTTAGGTGGCCTAACTAACTAAGCCAAACAAATGAGTGCTTTTAAACTTAATAAAAAGCTGAAAATAATACGGTTTAGGGTCAAAATCAAAATCTAAGTTTTGTACCTTGTGGTCCTTAATCATTTTTTTTTATAAAAAAAAAATTTGTATGTTGACAAAATTAACATTGTATGGAAAAAAATACACCCTTGTCGGTTGCAATTATAAAAGCTAAATTGAAGATAAAATTTACATGTATACATTAATTAATATGTAAATAATTTTTAATAATTAAGTATTATGTGATTGATGTCAGCTATCCAAATACAAAAGGGTATTTGACAGCTCTCCGTCTCCTTAGGGTTTCCTTAGGGTTTTGTGAGAGTTTTTTCTTTCCTAGTGCAAATGGTTTCTCTCCTCGTTTTCATGTGGAAGGCTAGGAAATTTAGGGTGCAACTATGGAGAGGGATTGGTTGGAACGATGGAAATCTCTCAAGCTAACGAATGAAGAGGTAGATGTTATTTTGTCAGGGGATGAGGGTGCAGGAGGGGTTGGGAAAGAGCCGATTTTCCGGATTAGTAAGTTACACACAATCCGCCAATTCAATGGTGATGCTCTCATGGAAACTATGAAAATAGTTTCGCGCACAATAAGGGTGTGGTGGCGAAAGTTTTGGGAGAGAATTTATTATTCTTTCAGGTATTTTTACAAAGAAAGATCGTGATTGGATGATTTATAATGGTTCATGGTTCACTACAAAAAAACCACTTATCATTGACAGATTTTTCTCGTCAGTAAAAGGTCTTCTGACTGAAAATACTTATCACCAAGGGAATTCCCTCAATGTTAAGCTCTTCGGTAATACATTTTTTTACCGATGATCAAATTATTCCCTAGTTCACTGACAGCTATCATCGAGGGACTCGGTGATTGTGTTTTAAGAAAATTATTTTTTAATCATTTTAAAAATAATCTGACCAACACCGAGGGATGGCTCGTCGGTAATAATAGTACTTATCACCGAGGGATTCATCCTTCGGTAAAGAGTTGTTTTTAAAAAAATTAAAAAATGAACTAAACTCAACACTGACGGATGTGTCCCTCGATGATAATAATTATCACCAACTGCAGCAATCCCTTGGGATTAATGTGCAATACTATCAAGAAGGGATTGATCCCTCAGTGATAGCAATTAATTTCTAAATATTTTTATTTGTTTTTTTTATTTTTCCTTTTAAAACATATTCATCATGCTTCAAATATATTTAAAAAATACATAATACAACGAAATCGATAATACAAAATATTCGGTAAATTAATAAAATATAATATAAGAATCAAAATACAATTGATAATTGAATATTCCCCCTTCAAAAAAATAATCGAATATTCCAAAAATTCTAAAAATAAAACTATGGGTCAACCAAGTGTGTGTCACCATTGGGGTCCATATGCTCAGCATCCTCCTCTACAGCTGGATCCTATATATAGAAAATAACATGGTCAAATATATATGTAAACCAAAACAGAAACTAAATAATTTATTAAAGTAAAATCGTTAAGTTATATACTTTGTGAGTCTATCTCGTCCGTTACGTTCTAGTAGAACGTAACGGACGTGACGGTAAACCCACCTCGTCCGTTACCTAAGTTATCTACTTTTTTAATCTTAAAACCGTTAAGTTATATACTTTTTTAGTCTGAAACCTCTCAGGTTTGTAACCAATGATCCCAAATGGATTACGTGTGTTCTCACAAGTTACATCTACTAAACGGACGTGACGATAAACCCATTTCATCCGTTACCTAAGCTATCTACTTGTTTACCATAAAACCGCTAAGTTATATATTTTTTCATATTGAAACCTCTTGGGTTTGTAACTGGTGATTTGAAATGGATTCCTTTTGTTCCCACAAGTTACATTCTACTAAACGGACATGACAGTAAACTCGCCTCGACCGTTAAAGTTATATACTTTTTTTACCTTAAAACCGCTAAGTTATATACTTTTTGAATCCAAAACCTCTTGGATTTGTAACAGATGATCCGAAGTAGATTTTGTTTGTTCTCATAAGTTACATTCTACCAAACAGACATGACAATAAACCCGTCTTGTCCGTTACCTAAGTTATCTACTTTTTATTACCTTAAAACCGCTAAATTATATACTTTCTGAGCCCGAAATCTCTCGGGTTTGTAACCACTGGTCCAAAATGGATTCCATTTATTACCACGAGTTACATTCTACCAAACGAATGTGATGGTAAACCCGCCCCATCCGTTACCTAAGTTATCTACTTTTTTTACCTTAAAACAGCTAAGTTATATATTTTTTAAATCCGAAATCTCTCGGGTTTGTAACTGGTGATCCGAAATGGTTTCCGTTTATTCCCACAAGTTACATTCTACTAAACAAACATGACAGTAAGCCCACCTCATATGTTGCTTAAGTTATCTACTTTTTCTACCTTAAAACCGTCACGGTTGGTAACTAATAATGTAAAAAAGTTCAATATGTTTTACTTACATTAGGTCGTGTGGTAGGATCTGCCCTAGAACCTCCCAGGAATGACATCTGTTGCAATATCTGCTCCATGGGCTCGAGACATGAACACATGTCATCAACCCTAGCGTTCGCTCGCGCCAGCTGTAACTGAAGCTCATCGATTCTTGACCTATCATAGTCAATTCGTTGTTGTATCGCGTTGACATCAACAACAGGTCTGAACCATGATGCACTAGATCTGACGGAGGAACTACTGCTACTCGGAGAGCTGGTAGCAAAGGGAAAATCATCTATCATGCCCTCAAATCCGTAAAATCATCCTTTCTTCAGTCCACCTGATGCATGCAACCACTCAGCGGTGTTGATCTCATGCTGTGAGGATGCTTCAATATGACCACCACTCTTATCTCAAACACGCTGGTCATATGTTTCATACATTACAAACAATTGTATATTATTAATAATTTTTTTCTTAATATATTAAAACCAAAAATTATTTTGCATATAAGCAAAAAATTCATTTTATACATACCGTCGTGTCCCTGGACTTGTTATCAACATAATCATCTGTCCATGATTGACGCTTGTGCATCCTGTTAAATACTTCAACAGGTGTGGCATCTCTGCCCAACTTTTGGGACTACACATTACAGTTCGTTAGAAAAAATGGATATATATATATTGTAAAGAAAAAAATAAAACATATACCAATACACTCGCGTGGACATTTGTGTTAATAGACCCCCCAATATGGTGAACACGTCAATCATTGCTCGAACGCAGGTTCATCGATGCAACATTGGAGTGATGAGTCTACGTGTCTGATGCCCAGAAACTAACCAAAGCATCCTAGTGCTCAATGGGGATCTTGTGACCTCTTCCCTTATCATCCCCACTCTAACCATACCAGTTTGCTTTGCGCTCGCGTCATTGCTGCTTATACTTATCCCGCAATTCATTCATCCCATCAGTATGGCGAGCCACAACAATCCTATCATGGACAGACCTAGCAGACTCTCATCGGGTGTCGCAAAAGTGTAGTGCATCTAAGAAACAACCAAAATATGATTAGTTTTCAATTATTTTATATATATAGTACAATCATAGAATATATTATAACAGTAAAAAATAAAATAAATTAATTGAGAAAAAAGTAATACCAGAAAATTATCCCAAATAGAGTTTTGGATGTCGACAGTGTATTGACAGTAACTGTTCCATGGGCCATTCATGTGCTTCCTCACTTAAGTCAAAATATTTTTAGAGATATCTTTGCACCCATGAAATTTACTACATTCATAAACAAATAATTACATTAATCGATATGTGATATATATTAATGTAAATTAATGACATAAATAATATGCAATGAACATGTTTAAACACCTATCGCTCAATATGGTCAAAAGCTTATTTTGAGCTAGCAAATGCTTCTCTCTGTTTAGTCCTCTGACCCGACAAGTAACTGGAGGGGTTTGAAGAGGCCCGACCTCCACCCCTGGATAAGAGAATGTATAATCGCATATTAAATAATATGTTATTTAAGAATTATTTTATATAAACAGAAGATTGCTTAATTAAATAATAACACAAAAGCGGATCATACCTTATGGCATAATAGCCTCTAGTGGAACAGCTAGGCTCGTAGGACCTCATCCATGGCCCTTGCCCTCTACACCTCATAGTGCTCGACCTTTGCCTTGTGGCATCCTGTTTTCCAAGAAAAGATGGAAATGTAAATACACGAAAATTGATACAATCTGTTTAAAAACTAGCTCATACAAATGACAATAACGAAATTATACAATGTATAAAATTTGTTAGCCATAAAACTCATATAATTCTCATCATCCATGAAAAAAATATTATATTACCATTAACTAATCAACATCTATGTGTACTAGAGTTATCATCATCATCGTCCTTGTTATCACCATCGTCCTCATCATCTTCTTTTTCTTCTTCTTCTTCTTCTTCCTCTTCCTCTCTTCTTCCTCTTTCTCTCTGCTTCCTCTTCCTCTTCCTCTTCCTCTTCCTTTTCCTCTTCTTCTTTTTCTTCTTTTTCCTCTTATTCTTCTTTTTCTTCTTTTTCCTCTTATTCTTTTTTTTCTTCTTCTTCCTTTTCTTCTTCTTCCTCTTATTCTTCCTCTTCATCATATTCTTCCTCTCCTTCCTCCTTTTCTTTTTCTTCTTCTTTTTTTTCTTCTTTTTTTTCTTCTTTTTTTTCTTTTTTTTCTTCTTCTTCTTCTTCTTCTTTTTCTTATTCTTATTCATCATCTTCTTCTTCTTCCTCATCCTCTTCTTCTTTCTCTTCTTCTTATTCTTCCTCTTCTTCTTTTTTCTTTTCATCTTCCCCTTCTTCCTCTTCCTCTTCCTCTTCCTCTTCCTCATCATCATCTTCATCATCATCATCATCTGCATCTTCTTTCTTTTCTTTTTTCTCTTATTTTTCTTCTTCTTCTTCTTCTTCTTATTCTTCTTCTTCTTCTTCTTCTTCTTCTTCTTCTTCTTCTTCTTCTTCTTCTGTGGGAGCATGTATATCTAATGAATTTACTTATTCCATTACAGCGCTAACATCATGAATGATACCTGATATATTTATATCATTATCTAAGACTCTATATAGAACAAATAGTTCATCGTCTTGGAAGTAATAGGCAACTATAACCTTTGTTTTACACATTGCCCACCAATCATTTCTTCCTTTCTTATTAGAAGGGTAAATGCAACAGTATACTTGTATTACTTGTGAAGCCAACATGAATGGTTCGTCTGAGTTAAGCCTAGATTTATACTTAATATCTATGAGACCATGTCAATCTATTTCAATTTCATTCTCATAATCAAACCAATCACATTTGAACAATACAACAATGTTATTAATCCCTATATATTAGATATCTATAACTTCTATCAACATCCCGTAGAAGTCATATTCATATTAATCGTAACAATAACCTTTCATAAGTACACCACTGTTCATTGTTTTCTTATATTGTCCATACTCCTTGGTGTGAAACTTGAATCCGTTGACATAATATCCGGGATAACACTCCACACGATTCATCGGGCCAACGCCTATCCCTCTTATTTTCTTGTCAATTGTTTTATCCTTAGTGACCTATGATTAAAATATATAATTCAATGATACTTATTATATAATAAATATATACTAACAATATTTATAATATAACATCTACCATGGCTTACAAGATCCCGAAGCCATTTTGCGAAGTTCTTCTCACAAAGCTTCTCAATTTGTTCGTTAGTTATACCTCGGTGCGCACTCCTCAAAGACTTGTTATATTGTCTACAACAATGGTGATGATTATCTAAGATACGTTTATGTGGTGAGAGAATACATTAAATTTAAAATGATAATAGCACTCACTCCACATATAGTATAACTTCAGCAAAATTAAGGAGAACATAGATCTCTGCGACCTTCAGCTCTTTGTCATCCAAGACTCTAATAGTCTCACGACCTGGATAACTGAAAATAGATAGGCACTCTCCTTGATCAACATTCCTACGTCGTCGTTCTAACTGAATCGGTTCATTTTTGTCTAAACATTTGGTTGAAAATATTCAGTACAGAAATTTGAGATTTCATGTATGATGTACGCCTCAACCATGGAACCTTGAACGCACACTTTATTTCGAGCCTTTTTCTTTAGGTTGTGTATACACTTATTTTGCATACATATACAAATGTATTGAAATTGATTTCAATTATATGAAGTGAGAAGACTCTAACAATTGGAAAAATTATTGATATTACCTCTCAAACATATACATTCATCAATATTATACAAGGCCACCGACTTTAGCTTCGTAAGCTAAGTGAATCGGAAAATGCTCCATTGAATCAAAAAATATCAGAGGGAAAATCTTCTCAAGCTTGCATAAGATGACAGGAATATTTTTCTCAAGCAACTTCACATGCTCAACGTACAATTTAGTTGCGCATATGTATTTGAAGAAGTTACTTAGGTCTCTTAATGCATCCCACACAAGGTTAGGTAAAAAGTCACGAAACGCTAGGGGAATTAATCTTTCCATGACATGTGAAAATCGTGACTCTTCATCCCGTAGAACTTGCACTCGTTCAGTTTAACACAGTGCTAAATTTGAGGCATACCTGTTTGGAAACTTCAAATTTGAAACCCATTAGCAAACCATCTTTTTCTGAGACTTGTTTAATGCGTACGTTGCGTTGGGTTTATATTTAAGTTTACCATTGAATTCAACCAACTCAAATTGAAGATGCTTAAAAAACTTTGCCATATGTAAACAAGCATTAGCATTACCTTTGGTCTTACCCTTGACATCCATAACAATCTTGAAGACGTTGTCAAACACATTTTCTCAATATGCATAATGTACAGATTATGGAGAATAAGTTTAGTTGACCAGTATGGTAGTTAACAATCTTGAAGACGTTGTCAAACACATTTTTCTTAATATGCATAACGTCCAGATTATGGTGAAAAGATTAGTTGACCAGTACGGTAGCTCCCAGAAGATACTCCTCTTTGTCCAATTATGATCATTCCCAAATCCACATATTTCTTGTTTTCTACCATTAGAACCGAATGTGATATGTTCAAAAGATATCACTCTAGCTTTCACATCTACCTCCGATAACCGTGGTGGCGGCGGGCCATTTTCAGAACTATTCTTTATGAAACCCTGCTTCTGCCTTCTAAAGGTATGATCTTCTGGTAAAAACTGACGATGACAGTCGAACCAATAATTTTTATGACCATGTGGCAGTTGAACCGATTTTGTATGCTCCATACAGTAAGGACAAGCCAGTAGATCGTGAGCACTCTACCCAGAAAGTATACCATATGCAGAGAAGTCATAGATCGTCCATAGAAGTGTAGCCTTCATATTAATTTTTGTTTTTTAACTGCATCATAAGTAGGAACTTCATCTGTCCACAATGTCTTCAACTCATTTATTAATGGACGTAGATAGACATCCAGATTTTTACCAAGGTTGTTTGGTCTAGGAATTACCAATGATAAGAAAAAAATTATGATCTTTCATGAACATATAAAGAGGTAAATTATAATGAGTGACAAATACCGACCAATAAGAGTACGGGGATGTCGAATGGCCAAACGGAGTGAAATCGTCAGTTAATAGTCACAACCTAACATTATATGGTTCATTGACAAACTCGGGGTGAGTATCATCAAAATGTTTCCATGCCATCCCATCTATTGGGTGGATGACCATGTTTGGCTTTACTATATTTGCCCTCCTTATGCCATCTCAAGTGTCCAACAGTGTTTTTCGACAAATAAATCCTTTAAAGTCTATATGTCAACTTAAGGTGACGCAACACCTTGTGTGGTATGTCTTTTAGCTTTTTTTTACCATTCTGCCTAGGTTTAAACCGAGGATGTCCACACACGTCACATACTTTCTTGTCTTTGTCTTTCTTGTAATACAACATACAATCATTCGGGCATGAATGTATCTTCTTATACCCAATTTCTAACTCTTTCACTATCTTCTTGGACTTGTAAAAGTTTTCAAGCAACTTCTCTTCCTCAGGCAACATACTCTTAATTATTGTCAATAATCGATCGAAACAATTCTCAGACATGTCAAAATTAGATTTATAATTCAATAGTTGTGAGATCGTCGATAACTTAATGTGCTTCTTACAACCCTCCCACAAGGGTTCATCAGCATCTCTCAACATGTCATAGAACTTCGTATCACAAGGATTCAGAGCCTCTTTTGGCATCCTAGTTTAAGTCTAGGCCAACAACATCTATTACTATCACCCCAATGCAATTCGCTTCTCTGAAACCTTCCTCGACATGGTAATCTGATTGGGGCGTCGACTGTTCATATCTTAAATAACTCTCATTGTGAAAAATCAATCTCTTATAATTAAGAGTAAAATATTTTCTATATAGGTGCAAGGTAATTGTTTCTCAGTTTAAAAACCTTAAATTCTAGCATAGAAAACAAGAACACCGAATAGTTCCATCGTTATACACAAATAATGGATTACTATATGCAAAGTCAAGGAAAACCTCCACCCTTTCTAAAAATTTTGTAGATAGGGCATGATTAACAACTTGACAATCCATCCAACTACGATCAGTTGCCATCGTTCTAATCACTAAAATAATAAAATAATCTATTGTCAATAAGTTGTTTTAAATATATAGTATTCTTTCAATTATGCATATTATTTTTTTACATACATATCAAAATATATCGATTGAAATAGAATGATACAATAGCAATTATATATTTTGTTATCACTTTTAAATCTTCCAAAAAATGCTTCATTAAATACATGTAGTTTCTAATGATGCTAACTTATAATGACAATCTAACATAACAATCTAATACTAACTTAATCTTTTTTTTTTTAAATAAAAAGATAAACTAATTAGTGTCAGGTATTTCATTTAATCGACTGTATGGCTCATCCAGTCGACTGAATGAATGAAAGAAACTTTTTGTCCTTCATTCAGTCGACTGAACAACGGCATTCAGTCGATTGAACTTCATTCAGACTTAATGAAACCATTCAATCAACTAAATGAAGGACAAAAAGTTTCCTTCCTTCATTCAAGCGATTGAATGAAACCATTCAATTGACTGGATGTCTTAAAACAAAATTTTTTGTTTCAAAAAGGTTTTTCCAGTCAAAATGGTTTTTTTCAAAAACAATTCAATCAAAATGGGCCATAAAGAAAAGCAAAATACTTGTTAGTGGAGATTTACAGATCTTAACTACCTTAGAACCTATTCTAGGTCTTTGATCTTGATCTAGTATCTCTCAAGTAAACAGTTTTCGTCACATATGCTTGTTTTGCGTCTTGTTTTTGAATTGTATACTGTTTGCAACTTGAACACTTAGCTAAAATTGTTAGAAAAAATAAAGGCTAGTGTTTTGTCATAATTAAAATCAAATAATAGTCAATAGTCAGACTACATAATGAAGCAGTCATCACTTACTCCCTATCCCTTAGTTAATCCTCTTATCGAAAGTGAAGATGGATCGTTTTCTGACTTCAAAATAATACGCGACATTTTTATTTTTCCTTTTTATTTTCTAGTTTGGAAACTAAAATAATGTTATGTGATTAAGTTATAGCTTTTATCATTATTACACAGTGAAACACATTTTTTGACTAATTCTTATGATTACCTAACTAATAAACTAGCATTCTTTTTGTTAAGTGGTTTGAGTTAATGTTACCTTTGAATATGTTACGTGCCAGAGTTTGCGACCTCGTAGTGGGTTTATTAATGGGTAGAGAACAAGGATCGTCCTTGCGTGCTCTACCTATGATGGAATTTTGTAGGACACTTCGAGGGATCCTAGGCCTCCTTAGTTGGTTTAATTCGAGAAAAACCACAACTCCAAATCAACACAAGGTTTGAAGATAATACTGATGATATATATCCTTTATTCTTGGCCTCAAGCTATTAAATAGCCAAACAGCTTTTGATGGAATAAGCAATAACTCATTCTTATAGAAAGGAAAATTACAATCGCATAATTCTAGCACAATTTATTGAAAGGAAAAAACATTGATTGAAAGAAAATAAAATTTATTTAATTATTAATGGTAAGCATCAATCACTCCCATCTCATGATTCTTGGTCCCTAAAAACTCTTCCCTCTTTAAAAATTTCCTTGTCCTCAAGGAAAAAGCGTGTCTTCAATTCTGCCAGATTCTCCCATGTTGCCTCTGCAGGAGAGAGATTTTGCCAATGAACAAGAGCTTCAATTTCTCCTTCTTTTTTGCGAGTTTCTAGAATGGCTTGAGGAAGTGGGTGAAGTGCCAATTCTGCTGGTAATTCGGGTAGAGTGGGAGAGATTTTCTCATGATCTCCAATCCTCTTTTTAAAGAGAGAAACATGGAAGACTGGATGTAATATAGATTCAGAGGGTAACTCCAATTTATATGCAACAGTGCCAATCTTGGATAAGATTTTAAATGGACCAAAAAATTTGGGACTAAGCTTGAGATTTTTCCGTTGAGCCAATGAAAGCTGACGATATGAGCGCAATTTTAGGTAAACAAATTTGCCCACTTGAAAACTCCTATTCATGCGCTTCTCATCATAATATTTCCTTATTCACTCCTATGCAATTTTCAAATTGGCTTTGACATCCTTAATCATCACATTCCTTTCAAGTAGAACTTTGTCAACGGACTCCACACGCGAAGTGCCATTAACATAGGCAAGTAAAATGGGAGGTTCGCGCCCATAGACAATTTTAAATGGTGTCTTTTTGGTGGAAGAGTGGATGCTTGTATTGTAACAATATTCTGCCCACGGAAGCCAAATCGCCCATTCTTTGGGCTTAGAACTAGTGAAACACCGCAAGTACATCTCCAATGTCTTGTTGACTACTTTAGTTTGACTGTCAGTTTGTGGGTGATAATCCGAGCTAAAATTGAATTTAACTCCATTTAATAAGAATAAATTCTTCCAAATAGAGCTTGTGAATACCGAGTCACGATCACACATGATTTTATTGCTAGGCCCTCTTGTCCCACGTAACTCTACTGTTTTCCCCTCCCAATAAAAACGCATCCATAGCTCATTGAATTCCCAAATAATTGGACCCAGTTTTTTAAGCCATTGAGGTCCAAAAATGGCATCACATCCTTCCACCGGTAAAAGGTAAAAATCCACGTGAAACTGAACCTTTTACACTAAAATAGGGAGCCTTTCACACAATCCTTCACTTTTCATTTTATTTTCATCTGCCACTTGAACCGAAAATTCTCCTTTCTTTGTAGGATAAATTCTCATTTTGGTAGCTAACTTTGAATTCAAAAAGTTATGAGTGCTACTGGAATCCACCAATATTGTAACCACGAAATCTCCAATTTTTCCAAAAAAAGGCATGGTTTGAGGTGCTGCATTTCCTGAAATAGCATGAAGACTAATTTCAAGAATCTCTTCTTCCGCTTCTTCCTCGATGGTAGTCTCATCCAACAGCTCATCAATAGAAGGAAAAATTCCTTCTATTAAAAATAACTTCTTACAACGATGGCCCGGGGAAATTTTTTCGTCACAATTGAAGCATAATCTGCGCGTCCTCCTTTCTTGCAACTCAGCCAAACTCAACCTCTTGATGGTGGGGGTACGAGCTCTGGTAAGAGATGCTGAGGGTAAGGGTGGATGTCCCATGGTAGATGGAGCCTTTTGAGGTTCCACATACCCTACCTTCCGTTAGTCATACATACGAGACTCATAGAGTCATGCAAGACCGATAGCGGCAGATAATGAAATTGGATTATATGCTTGCATGTCAACTCGTATTGCCTCCTTTAACCCACTCACAAAGCACCCAACTTGTTGTTCTTCAGACAAATGGCCAGGATGTAACAAACGATCAAAGTCCATTTAGTAATCGCGGATGCTTCCCGTTTGTTTAAGCTTGGTGAGATCCCCAAAAAAAATTTGGTATCTTGAAGGCTCGCATCGTAAATGCAACTCGTACTTAAAAACTTCCCAATTGATGCCTTTTTCGCCAATTTTTGAAATGTTGATACCACAATTGGACATTGTCATCCAAGTGATAACCGGTAATAGGGAGTTTTTCAGCCTCTTCCCTGCCTTGGAACTCGAAAAATTGCTCCACACGACAAATCCATCGGTTGGATCATCCATGCCATTATAACGTGGAAAGTCCAACTTAGTGATTTTGGGTGCGAGAGAGCCTCCTCCCGAAAGGCTACAACGAAGCCCACGAGAAGACTCGGCATCATCTTCATGCCTTCCACTCCGCGTAGAAAAACGAGCAAACATCCTCTCCATATGTTTCAAGAGACATTCTTCACTAGCCTTCATAGCTTGTTGTAGTTCCTTTTGGCCCATAGCCAATGAGCCAAGCTCATTCTCCACTTGCTCGAGATAGTGGTCGGACATGCCTGGCTCTGATACCAAGTTGTTACGTGCCAGAGTTTGCGACCTCGTAGTGGGTTTATGAATGGGTAGAGAACAAAGATCGTCCTTGTGTGCTCTACCTATGATGGAATTTTGTAGGTCACTTCGAGGGATCCTAGGCCTCCTTAATTGGTTTAATTCGAGAAAAACCACAACTCCAAATCAACACAAGGTTGAAGATAATACTGATGACATATATCCTTTATTCTTGGCCTCAAGCTATTAAATAGCCAAACAAGTTTTGATAGAATAGGCAATAACCCATTCTTATATAAAGGAAAATTACAATCGCATAATTCTAGCACAAATTTATTGAAAGGAAATAACATTGTTTGAAATAAAATAACATTTATTTAATGATTAATAGTAAGCATCAATCACTCCCATCCCATGATTCTTGGTCCCTGACAGAATAAGATTAAGGTTTTAAATACAGAATTTTCTCAAAAAAAAGAAAAAAATATTTAAATAAAAAAATTTGGGATTTGATCAGTTATTTATTATTTGCAAAGGGGACAAAAATAGGAAATTAACATCATTTGATCATTTTTTAACGAAGTGTAGTTAAAAACCCTCTTCACATTGTAATCCTCTATGTTACTTTCGGTCTCATCTACCTTGTATACAGTTATAAAAATGAAGGGGGCACTATTCTATATGAATCTCTAAAATGATCCAGGTCCTAATGGTATGTTGGATCTTTTCTTTCAATCTTTTTAGCACATTGTGGGTAAGGATGTGTTGAAAGTATCTTTATTGTTTCTTAATGAGGGGTAGATGAATCATGTAGTTAACTATACTAATAGTGTTAATCCCGAAAATTAAATTGCTTGAGGATATGACTTATTTTAGGCCTATTAGCTTGTGGAATGTGCTTTACAAGATTATTTCTAAAGCACTAGCAAATAAGCTTTAAAATGTGCTGCCCCATCTTATTTCTAAGATCGAAAGTGCGTTTTACCGAGTCATTTGATCACTGATAATGTTTTAGTAGTATACGAAATGGTTCATGCTTTGAAAATTCGAAGGGGTAAATGACTATGAAACTTGATATGAGCAAAGCTTATAATCGAGTGGAATGGACTTTTAAGTAGGATGTTATGACACAGTTAGGTTTTGCGGAATGTTGGGTTAATAGAATAATGCAGTGTGTGACTTCAATTACTTATTTCGTATTGCTCAATGGGAGTGAGTTCGGGCATATTAATCCGACCAGAGGACTTTGTTAGGGGGATCCGTTATCTCCATATCTTTTTCTCTTGTGTGCAAAAGGATTAGCCGGATTACGTACTAATGTTCGAATTAAGGGACGAATCAAAGGTAACAAGGTAGGGAAGGATGGACCGGAGGTCACTCATCTCTTTTTTGCATATGATTCCTTATTGTTTGCAAGGGCTAGAGAGGAAAAGATGGTGGCACTACATGAAATTTTGGTGAGATATGAATCTTGTTCGGGGCAAAAACTAAATTTTCAAAAATCAGCAATTATTTTTAGTGGCAAGAGAGAAAAATATCTTGGTTTGCCAAAAATTGTGAGAAAATGTAAAAGATTTACGTTCCAGGAACTAAGGGAAAAGGTGATGAGCAGGCTGGGTTGGAAAGAGCAGCTTCTATCAAAAGATGTAAAAGAGATTCTTATTAAGACTGTTACCCAATTGATCCCAACGTATACAATGAGTTGTTTTAAGTTATCGACGAGGGCGTGTCATGAATTGGAGATGCTCTTTAGCAATTTCTAGTGGGATCAGCATGGAGAGAAAAATAAGTTGCATTGGTTGTCTTGGAAGAAATTATGTGTGCCAAAGTACAAAGGAGGGATGGTTTTTAGGGATTTTGAGGCTTTTAATACCACTCTGCTAGCAAAGCAAGGATGAAGACTTCTCTATAATCCGGATACATTGTTTGCGAGAGTTTTAAAAGCCCGATATTATCCAAACGACATTTTCTTACGGGCAGCTTTAGGAAGTAATCCATCATACTCCTAGCATAGTATATAGGGCAGCAGAGTGATTTTAGAAAAAGGGATGCGATGGGGAGTAGGTAATGATCATGATATTTTTGTATGGAATGATCAATGGCTTCCTAATTTGGGAGATTTTCAAGTGAGTACTCCTGTTAGCACAATCAGTGAGTTTGTGTTGGTGGGTGAATTAATTGATCTGGTTTCTTTCAATAGCGAGAAGATTTGGTTAGGAGCATATTTCTACCTTATGAGGCGGCAATCATTCTCACGATTCCAGTTAGTAAATATCATAAGCCGAATCAAATTGTGTGGCATCATACAAAGAAGAGGGTTTTCCCAGTAAAAAGTGCGCATATTGTTGCTTGCACTCTGACTCAGGTGGTTGATGAGGATAGAGCAAGTAGTTTGACTCCGTCACAAGGATTATGGAAGATAATTTGGGGTCTAAAAATGCCAAACAGAGTGAAGGTTTTTTCCTGGTGTGCTTCCAGATATATTCTTCCAAGGAAAAACAATTTACTGAAACAAGGTGTTCTAACAGATACACTTTGTGTGGCCTGTGATGAGCAATGTGAATCTGTTACTCATGTCCGTAAGGATTGTTCAGTCGCAGAAATGGTGTGTCTTGTATCTGCGTGTGGCTTAAGGGTTAGTTGGGGAGCGTCTTTGAGTTTTAAGGGTTTGGCTGAATATTTAATGAGAGTGATGGATAAGGAGATAGCTGACTTATTTTTTTTCACGAACCTCTGCCTTGTAGTCTTAGTAGTCTTAGAAGACAAGAAATATTCACCAAACAACAATGTAAATGAGGTAAATAATTATGACAAAGGTTAAGCTGTCCAAAAATTAATCACTATTGGTTTAATTGCATGTTTATGTGGTCATTTCTGTTTTGTTTGCATGCTTTGTTGGGTTTAGTCAGTTTAATCCCAATTTGTTCGGAGGGAGCTTAGGTTTGCATGTTTTGTTTAAATTCCCACGTGTTTAGGGGGAGCATCTTACCCCTTTTTTTTATTTCAGACACACAAAAAATGAGAATTTTAGACTGCATTGGTTAATGGTTTTGTCTACATAAAAATAGAGAGATTGTTAGAATATTTAGTTTAATATCCACAGTTGTTTTGATGCAGACAAACCCTACATTTATTACTGATCAAGTTCATTCAGTGTGCAGGGTGTTTAGTGTTACATTGGTACAGAATAAGAAAAAGATTCAGAATCTTGGATCAGTCTACAAAGATTGTAGAGTAAAGAGAGGATCGGCCGACCGACCAGCCACCGGTAGTGGAGCAACCTATCGATAAAGGAACCAATCATCTGCCTAGTCGACCAGTAAGAGAAGTTTCTCTTATAAAGACCTGATTGGTTGAAGTTAAAGTCTAGAGGTGCTACAAAGGAGGAACCAGTCAACTGGTCAGTCGACGGATGAGGAGCCAGTAGATTGACACAGCGAAGATAAGTTTTGGACCAGCTTGAAGACCCGGTCTACTGAAGAGAAGACCAGTCGTCTAAAGGTGTCCATTGGAGATCAAAATATCTGCTTTAAGTAGAATCTCAGTTAGAAAAGAAAATGTTTTGGAGTTATCTTTTGTGAATGCTCAATTGAAGCTATAAATCAGAAGTTGCTTAAGGGAGTCTAATAAGATAGAAGAATCAATCTTAAGCTTTTCTTACGAGCTAAAAATATAGTTTTGTTTACTACTCCGATAATATTTAATTTGTAATCTATAAGAGCTGTGAGGCTGTGAATAATATCTCTATAAGGTTGCTTGCTACCCGTTAAGTCAAGCGGAGGGTAAAGGTTTGTTTGGTACTCAAAAATCCAAACAAATGTAACACTTAAGGATTAGTGGAATTCAGTAGACCGAAGAAGCCTATAGAATAAGTAGATGTAAACATGATTATTACTGAACCACTATGAATCTGTGTCATCTTTTCTCTTTTTCTTTAGATCGTTAATTTCTGTTTGATTCATATATATTATTTAGTGTGCTAATCAATCAAATCTCTTGTAGAACGAGCTAAAGTCCACTCATATTTCCTAAATGATATTAGAGGTTTTGCAATGGGTATAGCGATGCAACTTGAGGGAGCAATGGAACCGTACATGGTGGAGATGAGGACTATGTGGGTGGGGCTCGTGTTTGCAAGAAGGCATGGTGTTCAGGTGCTTGAAGTGGAGAGTGATTGAGTGAACTTATGCAGGGCGGTGACATGTGATGTTGAAGATTTTTCAGTGGAAGGTCTCATTGTGGAGAACATCAAAATTTTACTTGAGTTTACAAGTGTCTCTGTTAATTATGTACCTAGATCATGTAATGGGGTAGCCCATAAACTAGCAAAGCATGCTCTTTTGATTAAGGGAGAGTGGATAGGTTCTGCTTTTGAGTGAAAAAATTCTTGTGTAACACAATGTCATGAGAAATACATGGTACAAGATTTCATTTTATTCTTGAATGAAAAATAAAATGTTTTTTTTATCTCTCTTTTCATATTATTTAACAGTAAAATGAACATTTATATCTTGTATCTCTCGTAGCATTGTGTCAGATAAAAACTTCTTCTCTGCATGTGTCTAATGAGATTATTTCTGAGTTTGGTGTTTCTAAATAATAAACTAGTTGCATGTTATTCTTAGAAAAAAGGGGTATTTGACAAATTTTCCTCTTAATGGAAATTATAACGAAAATTTTCTATTTTTTTAAAAAAAATTTATTTTAAAAAGCAAATTTACGCATACACATAAGATTTATTAATTGAGATTATAATTATTAAGAGTTATCTTTTTTATTCTTTTACATTATTAATGAGTTGATTCTACGTATGTTGCTACGGTTTTAATACAAGTGGGACCCCAATCTTCCTCATTTTTCCTAAATCCTAGTCAGAGTTATAGATGTTTATCTGTGAGAAAAATTCTTGTTTCAGTTCCAGTACATCCGGATTACAAGAGTCTCTCAAAATTGAACGAAAATAAAATATAATGATGATATTATAAATTTAATTTTGTGAGAGTTATTATAAAATTTAAAAAGTTTATTAGTAATTATGAAAAAATTGAATAATTATTTTGATATTTAAATTTTTTAAATAATTACTATTCAATTTTCATGTGGTTATTAGTGAACTTTTCAGTTCCGTGGTAGTTACTAAGGAACCAGATCTATGAGATCATCACTCAATAAAATATTTTTTATCTCTTTTCTCATGCTATTGAATGGTAAAATGAACGTTATGTATCTTTCATAAACCTATACTGAATAAGAACTTTTTTTTTTTTAATGTTGCTTTTGTTGATCATATATCCAAGGACCCGTATCGAATCGGTCAGGTCTATATTTTTTTTTTTAGTATAATTGATATAAGTTTTTACTAATTAATTACATAAAGAAAGGAAAAGGTTTATATGATACAAAGGCCAGAAAAATTTAAGAGTTTCTCATGTTACATGGAGTCATGGAAGTAATAATTATACTCATTTGTCTCAATTTTTGTGTTAAACTGTATTATTCATTTAATTAGATTTTTTAATTTTAAATTAATAAAATTATTAAAATTTTGTAAATATATTTTTATAAAGTTCACAAATATTCAAAAAAAATTAAATAATTTTAAATTAATAAAATATTCAAAACAAATTAAAATCAAGTTTTAAATTGAGATGTTGGTGATCTTAAATTGATAAAAAGGAAATATATAAAATAGTGATATGCGTGCATGTCAGTTAACTTGATTGATAGAGTAACTTGGTTATTACACAAGAGATTAAGTATGAAAAGAATAATAGATAAGAGAGCTAAATTCCATTGTGTAGTTTATAAATTCCATAGATCTTTTTAGAAAATTTAAAATAAAAAATAAAAAGTGATATGCAAAGCATTGTAGTTGCATGGTAATGACTGAAGCTCCTTCAGCCAACAAGAAGAGTCAGGTCACTTTACCGGTCTTCAAAGGCCCACAACTTGATCATCTTTATTCTTTGGCCAGGAATCATCCAGTTTGCTAACCAATGATCAACTATTAACTAATCAGCTGTATGTACTTCAGTTTGCTACTGCAGGACCAGCCCAGTAATTATGTGTTCATGCTTTTTTAATTTGGTCGCAGCTGTTCATGCTCTTTGGCAATGTGCATCAACATCACCGTTTTTCTGAGAAAAGGAAGGTGATGACTTTCTTTTCTTTTCCTTTTCCCTTATTGCCTTCTTTTTCTCTTTTATGTGCATATGGTCAAAGAATGGTGCTACTAGGGCACCCGTTTAAGTCACAGTTTCATGAAAATTTGAATGATAATTACTATTTAATTTTTTAAAATTTTACATCTCAAATTTTAAAGTGTTTTTTAAAATATTTGTGGAGGATATACAATATGGTCAAAAGGACGTATTTCTTTTTATAATGTCAAAAGCATGTTTTGTGCATTCGTTTAAGTGTCCACTGCTTTTATATTGGGTAGTAAAGTAGACATTAAATTCCAAGATCCTAAAGATATTGAGACTTGAAGTGTAGCTATTATGGGGGCACAAACCAAATCAACCTTTCGCAAATTGGGTAAGAAGAAGACTGTCCACTGATTTTTGGGCTTTGTTGCGTGGTCGGCAGATAACGACTTGACTACATTTTG
This sequence comes from Bretschneidera sinensis, assembly GCA_023935145.1. Lineage (NCBI taxonomy): Eukaryota > Viridiplantae > Streptophyta > Magnoliopsida > Brassicales > Akaniaceae > Bretschneidera > Bretschneidera sinensis. Next base: position 21,172,963 of record CM043705.1, on the reverse strand, counting down.
TTTGTTGAGGAGAGACTTTTTTGTTTATTGCAAAAGGCTGCTCAAAGCATAGATTAAGTACAAACAGTTGGCACGTAGGAGAGAAACATTTTACCGTATAAAGAACAACTTTTATTATCATGTCTGGTATTTTTATCAGCGTGAAACTTTTTCAACATCATCAACTGTTTTTCAATCACCTCATATATTTAATAATATTCACCCTATTGTGTTTCGTACACGAATGGTATATGGTATTTTTGCTCAGATCCATAACATTTTGATTGTCACAAAAAATCACATACTTTTGTTGCTTCAAACATAATTCTTGAAGAAACCTTATCATCCAAAACATATATTTCCCTATTTCATTTGTTGCAATATACTCAATCTCAGTAGTCGATAAAACAACACACTTTTGCAGTCTTGACTGCCATGAAATAGCTTCCCTTGCATAAGTGGACAAGAATCACAATGTAGACTTTCTATCATCAAGATCACCTACCATATCTAAATCTATATAACCCTCAAGACCTAATTATAAACTCCCAAAAATCAAACACAACTTGGAGGTAACTATGGGATATCTTAATATCAATTTCATTTTTTCCCAGTGACTTTTTCCCGAATTATACAAAAACCTGCTAAATATACCAACATTATGAACAATGTTTGGTTGTATACAAACCATAACATATATTAAGCTACTTACTGTAGATGAGTAAGGAATTGCTGATATCTTTTCTTTTTATTTTTTGTTGATGGACACGATTTCTTACTCAACTTAAAGTGGTTGCCAAAAGGAGTACAGATTGATTTTGAATGCTTTATATTGAACTTTTGAAGCACTCGCTCAACATATTTTTTCTGTGGTACCCACAACTTTCTGGTTTTTCTATTGCGAATAATCTATATTCCCAAAATCTGTCTTGTTGGTCCTAAGTCCTTCATGTTAAAGGACTTGAACAAATCCTTTTTCAACTTACCAATCATCTTAGCATCTTGTCCCACAATCAACATATCATCAACATGAAGCAAAAAGATAACGAAGTTACCTTCAGAGAATTTTTTAACATATGCATAAGGATCTACAACTATCCTCTAGTAACTATGATCCACCATGAATGAATCAAAATTATTGTACCATTGTCTTGGAGCCTGTTTTAATCCATACAAACTCTTCTTCAACCTGCAAACTATGTTCTTTTTTCCCTTTCACTCCAAAACCTTTTGGTTGAACCATATAAATTTCCTTATGTAAATAATCAAGTAGAAACATCTTCTTCACATCTAACTGCTCAAGTTCAAGATTCAAACTAGCTGTCAAACCAATACAACTCAGATAGAACTCATCTTTACCAGTAGGGAGAAAATTTCATTGAAGTTTATTCCTTTCTTCTAACTGAAACCTCTCACCACCAGTCGAGCCTTGTACTTTACTAGTTTTTCACTATCTTTCTTTAGCTTAAATACTCACTTGTTCCTCAATTCTTTTTTGCCTTTGGAAGATCAATCAATTCATAAGTATTGTTCTTTTCTAAAGAACCCATCTCTTCCCTCATTGCTTTCATCCAACAATATTTTTTTTGGATGTAACTATACCTCTTGGAAGCTCTTTGGCTCCCCTTATCAGTAAGTTAGACATAATTAGAACTAGGGTACCTAGTTGACGGTTGATGTTCTCTAGTAGACCTTCTCAGCAGAGGCTTTACATTTTCTGATAGAAGGGGTTATTCCTTTTGCTCAACATGTTTTGTATTATGAATAACATCATTATCAATTGTCATTGACTCTTCATTGCCCATATGTTCTTTTTCATGTATCTCTCTTCCATTTGTAGCACTATTTGAAGGAGTGGGATCTGGTACAAAGTCTTCAACTTTGCCTCTACCATGTTATGTCTTCTCACTCTTCTCAATATCAACCAAAGTTTCATTTTCATTAAAAGCAACATTGATCCCATAACTTATAACCAAACTCAGTATCCCCATAACTAACAAACACACAAGCAACGACTTTTTCATATGTTTTGACCTCTTCTCCTTGACCACATGCAAATGTTTTGCAACTAACACTTTCAAGTGAGAATATGAAACATTTTTCCCTATCCAAACTCTCTCTGAAATGCCAAAACCCAAAGGAACAGATGGAGATCTGTTATTTAACTAACAAGTTATACGAACTGCTTCACCTCAAAATGACTTAAGCAGCTTAGCCATTCTAAGCATGCATCTAACTCTTTCCACAATGGTACGGTTTATTCTCTCAGCTACACCATTGTGTTGTGAAGTACCAGGAACTGTCATCTTATGTCTGATGTCAAACTGTGAACATTAGTCAACAAACTCATTAGAGGTATACTCTCTACCATTTTCAGTACAGAAACACTTCAACTAATTACATGTCTCTTTCTCCACCATGGCATGCAACTTTTGAAAATATTTTGAATACCTAGCTTTTGTTCATCTACAAATAAACTCACACCTTTCGTGAAACATCATTAATAAAAGTAACAAAATACCTATTATCACCTAAAGAGTCTGTTTCAATGGGGCTACATACATCAGAATATATCGATTCTAATTTTTTTTTTTTTAGATGACTTACTAAAAGAAACTTTATGATGCTTACCAAGTAAACAATGATTACATGGGTTCAGAGATATACCTTTGGAGGAAAGAATGGGCGACTTTTTTGTCAAAATCAACAACCATTTCTCACTCATTTGCTTCAGCCTCTTATGCCACAAGTTTGGAGAAGTATCATCTTCAATTGCATTCAGCTTATTACCACAAAATTTTACACTTATCTTATACAAAGTGCAACACATCTTTCCTTTGGCAACTACTAATGATCATTTGGTTAGTTTTCACTTTTCATTACCAAAGTAGTGCTCATGCCCTTCTTTATCTTGGACATTAGTAGAAATCAGATTGTGATGTAATTCAGGAATATGTTGCACATTCTTCAAAGTCATTTTGCACCCTATATTTGTTTGTATACGCACATCACCAATCCCTAAAATTGGAGCAAAACTCGAGTTACCCATCTTCACTATACCAAAGTCTCATGTTCTCTTGTGAATAAATTCTGATATGTAATACAATGGTAAGAAGCTGCTGAGTCAACCACCCAGTCAATACCAGAATTTGCAATATGATTGCACTCCTCAAACTCACAAGCAAGTAACACAACTTTTCCTCCATCTGAAATAATCGTTGTTGTGTTCTTGTTATTAGTCTTCTTATGATTTTTTTCCATCTTGTTATTCCTATTTTCAGACCTAACAACTTATCTTTATATGACTCAGCTAATTACAGTGATAACATTTCACCATATCTCTAGACTTTGGTCTGTTTTTGGGTTTACCACGACTTTTTAGGACATATGACTCAGTTAATTGTAGTGATAACATTTCACCTTATCTCTAGACTTTGGCATGTCTCTAGGTTTACCACGACTTTTTAGGACCTCTACTTTTACTTCTAACCTTGTTCTTTGTGACAAGAGCTTGACTACTATCTGTAACCCGAATCATTTCTACGAGTCTGCTCGTTGAACATATTGTTTTTCACTATAGACAAACTGAGCACACCATTAAGAGCTGAGTTACTGAGTGACACTACTAAAGTCTCTCAACTATTAGGTAAAGTACCCAAAAGAAATAGTTGTTGTAACTCATAATCTAACATTATTTTCATTGAAGATAACTGATTCACAAGATCTTAAAAATCAATCAAGTGTCTGGAAATTGAGTGTTTATGCATGTACTTCAAATTTACAAGCTTTTTCATGACATAAACTTTGTTATGAGTTATCTTTCTTCAATAAAGCATCTCTAATTTATTCCGAAGAGATTTGACATTTATCTCTTTAGCCTAATGATGGAACACACCGAGATCCACCCATTGTCTGATGGCACAAACTGTTTTAGTGTTCGATGAGAGAAAAATATTGCATATTTTGGCCACTTAATTTACATTTGTTAGCTTAGGATTTTGTTACTTTGAGTTTTTTTCGTTGTTTTTCAGGTTTACAAGCACTGGGAAAGGAGTTTCACTAAAATTGTCAGAATTGCCCATACAGATCAATCATCTTTGAAAATTAAACTATATTGATTCAAGAAGAACCAGAATATGATCCATATATGCTTAGAAAGATCCAGAAGTCTATTTTTTGGAAAATTTTACGGCTCGTAAAAATGATTTTTCTACAGAAAGTTATGATCGTTTTAGTAGACAAAGGTCAGGCTGTGCAGGCTGTGCGGGATTTCAGCGTGAACATAAGTTTTGAAGAGCATGTGAAGACTTAAATCCCACATCCCACATCGGTTGGAAATATATTTCTATATCCCACATCCCAAATCAGATTGGAAACACATTGCACTCGTGGTATTTGCCTATATAAGACCCACTCCACTTCACCATTCAGTGTACAATTCCTGAGCGACTTTGGTGTTTACTGGTGGACGTCCGCTAGCATTCTAGTGGATCTCGAAGGTTTTGTCACCATGAGGGGAAGCATCGCCCGTCAGCGAGTGGAATTTCTCCCATGTAAATTTATTTATTTATTTCTTTACAATTAGTTGTTTTAGTTTAAATGTTTAGCACTTTTATTATGAATTATAGTTTTATAGTTATGAGTGGCTAGACTCTTCAGCTAAGGTTGAAGATGAAGCCCTGCCGTTGTTTGGCGTAGTAGTTCATATTTGCTTGTACAAATCTGACAATATTTAGTATAAATGTTCTGTCAATTATTTGAGTTAATCTTATAATTGATTGAGTTTAAATTGTCTGTTGGATATTCCTTGTGTTTCATCTTATGGATACATTGAATGCTTTTCGATTAAATTGGATTTCCTTTGTGATTTGTTGAGATTAGATACATTGGATGCTTTTGGTTTAGTTTGGATATTCTTTGTTTTTTGTCTTATAGTTGGATTCATGGAATGTTTTGATAGGTTATATTTTTAGAACATATATGCTTAACTTCGGTGGGGTGGATTTGAAAACCTTAGTGTTTTAATTATTAGTTTTTAAAATTCAATTTAGTTTAATTTTAATTTCTTTTGCAAATTATCATCTGAAATTCGAAACTAGGTTAAGATAGAGTTAGTTTAGATTAAAAATATATTTTCACAATGCAATTTCCCGTGGATTCGACCTCGCACTTGCACAACACTATATTGCAAACGACTCGTGCGCTTACGAGTAAATTAAAACTCACAACAAGTTTTTGGCGCCGTTGCCGGGAAATTGTTTAGTTTGTGAAAATTTTTGGTCTGAATTAATTTTATTTTTCTACTAGTTAGTTAAAAAAATTAATTTAATTTAATTTTTAAAAAAAATGTGGATGAATCCAGCGCCGGTTTCACAGTCTTTAGAGGACGCCCTCAAGGATTTCATTAAAATGACCGGCCTGTCCCTCAATGCTGCCAGCACATTCAATGTTGATAGCTGTTCCATCTGTGCTAGTCCTCTGCATTTAGCACAGAATTGTCCATCAATGCCGGTTTTTGCCGAGTATCCCATGGAACAAATGAATACTTTCAATGAGTGTTGTTGGCAATCAAATGGATCTTACTCTGAAACATACAATCAAGGGTGGTGGGACCACTCTAATGTTTCATGGACGCAGAACCAACTGAGGAATCAGGGAGGAGACCCTTATCATGCTCACAATCAATACCCTCCCGAATTTCCTCCACCAATTCCAAGTTATGGTCACTCAGCTTATCCAGCACCATCACCCGCTTACCAAGCTCTCATTCAAGCGCCAGCGTCGGTTTCACAGTCATTGGAGGATGCTCTCAATGATTTCATGAAAACGACTAGCCAATCTATGAGTGAAGTGATGAGTCCAACAATAGAAAACACCCAAGCGATTACCACACTAGAAAGTCAAATTGATCAAATCGCAAGTTATGTGGGTGAAGGAGAGGAAGGAACGTTCCCTAGTCAAACTGATCCTAACCCAAAGGAGCAGTTTACGGTGGGAAATTTATTAACTCCTATGCATTGGCAGGAACAAGTGCAATCAATTGTCCCATTGAGGTCTAGGAGACAAGTGCACAATCAAGTGGAAGAGAACCCTGCTATGCACCAAGAGCAAGAAAGTGGCAACAATGAGAAGAGATATGCTAAGCCATCTACAGCTACACCTATTATTAATGATCTCTCTAGGTCGTTTTTACCTAAAGCACCTTACCTTGAGAGGCTACAAGCGCCCAAGAAAGAAAAGAAGTCTGAGGACATTTTGAAGGCATGCTTTGCTCAATTTGAAGACGATTTGGATTTAGATAAGTTGTTTGAGCAAGCAAATGCTACTTTGGAGTCTTCTCCTCAAAAGATCAGTGAGACGGAGGAAACCACAACACTTGAACCCCCCAAGAAGGAACTTAAGCCTTTATCGGACAATCTTAAGTATAAATTCCTAGGTCTAGCAGATTCTTTGCCTATAATGATAGCTTTAGATTTGGGTGATGCTCCAGAGGAGAAATTATTGGACATCTTAAGAGAGCATAAGGAAGCTATAGGCTGGACTATTGAGGATGTCAAGGGAATCAACCCCTCGTTGGTAATACACACGATACAGTTGGAAGAGAATGCCAAGCCATCGAGGGAGCCACAAAGAAGGCTCAACCATGTTATGCAAGAGGTTGTGAGGGCAGAAGATATTAAGCTGTTAGAGCCAGGGATCATTTATCCCATCTCTGATCACAAGTAGGTGAGCCTGATTCTAGTCATGCCCAAACGTGCTAAATTGACGGTAGTAAATAAAGACAACGAGTTGGTCCCAACTCGAGTGCAGTCAAGATGGAGAAAGTGTCTAGACTACCGTAAATTGAATGCTGCCACTAGGCCTGATCATTTTCCATTTCCATTTATTGATCAGATGGTGGAGCGCTTAGTTGGGCATGTTTACTAATGTTGGGTCTAGCTGAAGACGTTAAACTTAGCGCTCATGGGAGGCACCCCACAGCTTATCTTTTCTGTTTATTTATTTATTATTTCGCATTTTTATGATTAATGTTTGTTTCTAGTATTTTTTGTTTTCCAGTATTTTTTATTTTTCAAGGACAATGCGTACTTCAGTTCAAGTTTGGGGGTATGCTATGAGCCATACCAGTCCAGATAGTTCTCCATATCTCAGGTCAGCTCTTTCCATATTAGTCACACATTGAGGTCAATGTGTAATTTAAGTTTGGGGGTATGGGAGACACATCACACACTTTGTCCTAATTTGTTGTCTTTTTGTCGTAAAGATAAATGCATGTTCATGTTCGTCTAAAAATTTTGGTTGTTCTGAAAAATTGTGATGTGATTTCATTGGTGAGTTTAAAACTTTGAACACATGATCTGATGATAGAGTTTAAACTTTAGTTACTTACTTTAGGCATTTTCGAGAATTCACATGTTTGATCTAATCTAACACGAGCACATCAGCATATATTTGTGTGAGGTATGACAAGTGAGTTGAATGTATATGTTTCCTTGTCTTAACTGAAACCGGATGACTTATTGGATAAACACTTGGGCATATATATATATAAAAAATAAAAATAAAAACAACTAATACTACTAATATTTATAATGATCATCATCAATAAACTTTCCACTGAGTAACTGGACCTCTTGCCTCAGTAAGCAGTGAGTGTTCACGTCAAAAGGTGAGAATTTTATTCATAATGATCATTGCGAAACTTTCCGCTGAGTAACTGGACCTCTTGCCTCAGTAAGCAGTGAGTGTTCACGTCAAAAAGTGGAATTTTGCTTGGTAGTATTAAGGCCGGTTTAATTTCGTAGCCTTTTTTACTCGAGTTAGTAAATCCTTAGGGGTGTCTTTACATATAATGCCCTAAAACCATCTGGTTTGGGAGTCATTGACTCAACACTCGTTACATGGGTCAATTAGAAAGCTTAAGGGAACTAAACATAGCAGAGCCTTAAAAAAAAAAAAACTATGCCTTCATTGTTCTTTCCGACGAGAAATTCTATGGATCTTGAGATTTGAATACCTTGTACATTGAAGTTATTTGGAAACCTCATCTGTATATGCTAATTCACTTTACACTGATTCAAGCTTGTGATGTCTTACCATGCCTCTTGTAAGTAATTAAGTTTTAAATTCTTATTCATTGTGAAGATGGGTTTGACTTATTTAAGCTTGCTCATGAATGAATATCATGATTTTGAGTGCTCCTTAAATTTTTGGATACCATGAATACTGAACTTATCTTTATAATCTTTGTTGTTCATTTAGTTTTTTATTTTGTTTTGCTAAGGGACTAGCAAAATGTAAGTTTGGGGGTATTTGATGAGAGAAAAATATTGCATATTTTGGCCACTTAATTTACATTTGTTAGCTTAGGATTTTGTTACTTTGAGTTGTTTTTGTTGTTTTTCAGGTTTACAAGCACTAGGAAAGGAGTTTCGCTAAAATTGCCAGAATTGCCCGTACAGATCAATCATCTTTGAAAATTAAACTGTATTGATTCAAGAAGAACCAGAATATGAGCCATATATGATTAGAAAGATCCATAAGTCTATTTTCTGGAGAATTTTACGGCTCGTAAAAATGATTTTTCTACATAAAGTTATGGCCGTTTTAGTAGACAAAGGTCGGGCTGTGCGGGATTTCAGCGTGAACAGAAGTTTTGAAGGGCATGTGAAGACTTAAATCCTACATCCCACATCGGTTGGAAACACATTTCTATATCCCACATCCCACATCGGATTGGAAATACATTGCACTCGTGGTATTTGCCTATATAAGACCCACTCCACTTCATCATTCAATGTACAATTCCTGAGCCACTTTGGTGTTTACCGGTGGACGTCCGCTAGCATTCTGGTGGATCTCGAAGGCTTTGTCACCACGAGGGGAAACGCCACCCGTCAGCGAGTGGAATTTCTCCCATGTAAAGTTATTTATTTATTTCTTTACATTTAGTTATTTTAGTTTAAATGTTTAGCACTTTTATTATGAATTGTAGTTTCATAGTTATGAGTGGCTAGACTCTTCAGCTAAGGTCGAAGATGAAGCCCCGCCGTTGTTTGGCGTAGTAGTTCAGATTTGCTTGTACAAATCTGACAATTTTTAGTATAAATGTTCTGTCAATTATTTGAGTTAATCTTATAATTGATTGAGTTTAAATTGTCTGTTGGATATTCCTCGTGTTTCATCTGATGGATACATTGAATGCTTTTCGATTAAATTGGATTTCCTTTGTGATTTGTTGAGAGCGGATACATTAGATGCTTTTGGTTTAGTTGGGATATTCTTTGTTTTTTGTCTTATAGTTGGATTCTTGGAATGTTTTGATAGGCTATATTTTTAGAACATATATGCTTAACTTCGGTGGGTGGATTTGAAAATCTTAGTGTTTTAATTATTAGTTTTTAAAAATCAATTTAGTTTAATTTTAATTTCTTTTGCAAATTATCATTTGAAATTCGGAACTAGGTTAAGATAAAGTTAGTTTAGATTAAAAATATATTTTCACAACGCAAGTCCCCGTGGATTCGACCTCGCACTTGCACAACACTATATTGCAAACGACTCGTGCGCTTGCGAGTAAATTAAAACTCACAACAGTGTTCATTCTTTCTGATTCTATATTGGTCTTATCCTTCGACTTGGCTTCATCACCCTCAACATGATCATACAGTTCTTTAAAATAGAGATAATCTTTCATCTTCTGTTTTCATACCGAATAGTTAAAAGATATCAATAAAATCATAGTACTAGATTTTTCATCCATGTTGACCAACACAGGCAATCAGACTCTGATACCACTTTTTGGAAAAAAATACCCACTATCAACAATTAATCAAGTACCACAATTTTATCAAAAATCACGGATTAAATATAATCATAACCAAGCTACGTGTGAAAATAAAATAACAAGTACCATATAAAGCAACAAATCAAGAACACAACAATTTACGTGAAAACTCTTTCAGTGTAGAAGAAAAAAAAAACTCATAGGGCAAAAGAGCAACTTCATTATGTAAATAATGATTATAAAGTTTATGCCTCAAGTTTATGCCCAAATATAAGACCCACAACAATTTGGAATCAATACAAAATTATCTCTCTAGGGAAAAACTATTGTTGTACTATCGACCACTAAAATTTGAGAAATCTCTGTGATTCACCAATATTAGTCACCGTAATAGAAACTGCAAACCTCAAGTAGAATAATTCTCTGTGATCAAATACTCTCAATAAAAGTCTAGAGAAAACCCAAAATTGATGTACCATTTTTCTCTTTCTTAGACGCCACTTTCATGTAGATTTTACAATAAATTCTTGCTTGCATCTCGTTCAACAACAAGAATTTTAAATTTGATGAAAATTTGTTTAATAATTTTAATGAAATTCTTAAAAATTATTAATCAAATTTCTTCGATACAAAAATCTGGTTTCACACCATACACAAACAAGAATTTTTCAGATTTTGCAATCCTACACTAACCTTCAGCCACCAACACAATTAATGATTTTACAATCTTGTTTCTCATGGGCTGGACCGGACCTAGTCCAACACATAACTCCCACTGACTGACTGACTTTGAAATTTTACAACTTTCGTCATATGCATCTACAATAGCAGCTGCCTATTCTTTAACCTTTTCTAGTACATGCTCTGCTGTATTATACTCTCTACAAGCAGGCGATTATTCCTCTCCTTCCATATCCCCCATTACAGGGACGGAGCTACATGGGGGTAAGGGTGGCAATGGGTTGGTCCAACCTGCAGGTCGTTACGGTGCAAAACAAATGAGGCTAGGCCCATACTTTCATGGGCTATGTCGTGTATGGTACAGTGCTATTGCATGGACCGTGTTAAGCTTAATTTTTTGAACTCACAATACAGCATGAAAAAAATTGCATAGTCTGGCACAACACGAGACATTACCTAACAAGAGTATAAATTGTAAATAGTTAAAAAATAGTAATAATACTTTTTAAAAATTTTAAAATTGGTTTTTATATTTCATACATTTGTAAATTATTTCATTTTTTTTTATTTCATACGTCGTTGTTTTTGTAAATTATTTATTTAAAAGTTATAATTTTTAATTTATTTGTTTATTTTATTGTTCTTGTTGAATTTTTAAGCTATTTGTAATATTTATAAAATGATTATTTTTTTATATAATTATAAATATTTAATTTATTTTTTATATTGTTTTTAATAAATAAAAATAAAAATATATTAATATATTCCTATAAAATCTATAAATCACAAGACGCCACGACCCAATAATAAACCTCAAACCGTATCGAATCTAAATTTTTAAAAATTTAACACAACTAAAAAGTACGATGACCGTATTTCGGGACGGCACGGCCTTGCCGCCTAAACTTGTGCAAATTTCTTTCGTCATACTAGTGTTTAATGGCTTAGCCCCGACACGTGTTCCCATCAAGCATTAGTGTAGTATAGGTTTGTAAATTCGCTTGTAATTTTGCTGTCCTCCATCTTGCTTTTTTACGTAGGCCCATACCAATATCATCATTTTTTTTTATGTAATTCAAAGTAAAAAAGAAATGGAAATAAAGAAAGTAAATGAAAGAAATGACAATGGTAAAAAATGAAAGAAATAAGAAAATATATATTGACCGGAGCTTTAAGATTTTGACTTCTTTGAAATTATTTTTTCCTTCTCTTAACAAAATTAAAAATAAATAATTGAATAATCAAAGATTTTACTGTAATTTGCAAAATCATCAACAAAAGTTAAAACATGGAAGAAAAAAAAGGCAAATCAATCATCAATTTGGAGACAACAGCACCTTAGAAATTTTTTATATCGGTACTTTAAATCTAGATCTGATTTAATTTAAACTCAACTCGAATATAAAAAATTATTAAAATAATATGTCCTGAGTCCGACCCGATTTGAAGACAAGTGATGCGAAACAATCCAAATTTAAAATGGCATGAACCCGTTCATGAGTAATCTAAAATCTGAAATAATTCGAATCAAACTCGACCGAAACACGAGACAACTGAAACTCGAAACTATTCTAACCCGAAACGACCCAAACCAAAAATAATAATTTTTAGAATAAATTAAAAATAATTTATTTATTAAACTGAGACGATAGTTAAGTAATTATCAAATAAATAAAATATATTTATAATTAAATATTGATTTTTTTTATCAAATAGTCAATTACAAATTATGAGTGATAACTAGATTGAGATAGAGTTACTTATCATTACACAAAAAATCTATGATCAAACTTTATTCACACTAAGATGAGAATGATAAAGGAAACCGTGTTATATCTTGATGCGTAATCAAAACGTGTGTTTGTTACACAATAAATATCCTATACCAAGGCAAAACCGCAGTGTTTATATATATATATATATATATATATATATATATATATATATATATATATATATATATATATTATAGAGAGGTTCATAAATTTAATCATACCATCATAAGGAAAGTATACTAAAATGAAAAACATTTAATATTAAATCATTTCTAACTTATTTTTATGAACTAAATTACATTAATTGAAATAAACAAATAACTTGGTAATCTAAATTTAAAAATGGAGATTAAATGATTTTTTTAAAATTTGAGAGAAAAGAAAATAAAACAAATTTATTGGGTTAATTTAAACCCGCTCAAAACTTCAGACGTCTTAAAATTTAAAATGACACAAAACCCAAGACAATTCGATCTAAAATAATTTGAACCCGATACAACTCGAGACCTATACGATTCAGATTGAAGATAACCTGATCTGAGATGATCCATACCCGACACCATCTGCGTTAGACACTACCCAAACCCGACTCGTGACTGGAACCACCAGTAACTCAAAATGAACGGAATCTGAAATGACGTCCTCATCCAACCCGCTGCCACCGTACTCTAAATACAGAAGTTCTTACTTTTTATTTTAGAATTTTAACTTTTTAACTTTGTACATTGTATAGCATAATTGATATTTTCTGTTAGTTTTATAAGTATCATGACACAAAAAGTAAAAATCTCAGTGTGCGTTTAGAGTTGCAAAATATTTTCCAATTTTTATCTCTATTTTTTTAATAATTTAAATATTTTTAACATAATTTAAAAAATATCACTTCACTTTTTAACATAATATTAAAAAATTAGTAAACAATTTTTTTATTTCTAAACTTTTTTAATATTATGTTGGAAAGAGAAATATTGTTTTCTAAATTATATTAAAAATATAAAAATTGTTGAAGAAAGTATTAAAGAAAATAAAGATGAAAAATGAAAAACATTTTCTAATACCAAACGCATCATTAATAATTTAAATTATGAATTTATGTTATGTATTTTGAGAATGGGTTATTTTATTTCATATACTATCAATTACTTCAATTTAATATATTAACTTTCAAAATCCACTAAACCACTCCGTTCTTATAAAAGTTTTGGTAAAACGTTTAACAAAATTCAATGTAAACATCACGTAGAACAACAAATATTCAAGTTATTCATCCTCAACCATTTAGGGCGTATGATTATTATGGCTTGATGGAATTTACACTGTAATGTAGTGGTTTAGTTGAATTTGAAAATTCATGTATTAAATTGAAGCAATTAAAAATATAGAGTAAAATAATTTTCCTCCAAAACACAGAAAGTAAATCCATAACTTAACCTAATTTTGAATCAAATAATTATAACTAATCATGTCATAATGATAATGACACATATATAGATAGATTTTTTTTTTTCTTTAGCCTTGATCCCTTAATATAAAATTATGGTTTCGCCCCTGAATTTATGGAATAATATTGTTTTTTATAAATTAAAATTAAGTCAAACAATTTTTATAATTTATGAAATAGTTTTGCTTTAAAAAAAGAGAATTTGTGGAAAAAATAACTGTTTTCTCTAGTTGTATCAAATATTAAAATATTTATAATTTCACAAATATTCTATTATAAATTATTTTAAAATCTATTTTATAAATAATAAAATATTTTTATTGCCAAACCAAAAGACTACGCCCAAAGATCCGATGGCTCTCCAATGAAGAAGAACACCCACAAATTGGCATGACATGCAAAGGTTAGTCCCTACTTCAAAACACAGCGTGGCAGATGCCCAGTGGACACGCTCTGACGCGTACTGCAGTAAGGAGTGGCAGTGTAGTGAAAGCGTGCGACCACGAACTATACAAATATTGGTAGCTAGGGGTAAGATGGGTAGTTTGGCTCTTAGAGCGCGTGAAAAGCCAAAATAATGACATGTTTCAGACCGAATCATACGCAGCGTGGATACTGTGTCTGCACGCTCACAAGATTCCTCTTTTTCCTTAGGAACGTTCTTGTGATTCCACCCCAGGTATATTCGGATGAGAGAGGATAAACTCGACAAACAAAATCCATAAAAGAATAAGAAATAGAAAATAAAAAAAGGGATAGGATAAGGGCGATCCTACTGAGTTACGATGGGCTCTCCCCTTTCTTTCACTGTATTAAGACAAAAATCTTTCGTGCACATCCAAAATTTATTGCAGTTTTCACATAAAAAGTCAACAAGCGGTTTGCAATTCATATAAAATTTTTTTTTTTTTATCGTAATGTGAAATACATGATATAATAATTTATTTTATTTTTAAATAAAATAATTTTTTTTTCATACAATTTAACGATGAGATAGACCGTCATATCATATATTTTTTAATGATACCGCGTCAGACAAAAACTTCTCTTAATATATGATATATGAATGCAGTGTCATTTAATGTTGACATATGTTTTGTAGATTTTTTTTTTTAAAGTGATGTAAATGTAATTGACTTATATTATTGCATAATAAAGATAAATCATAATCTATATATTATTTTTTGTTTTTTACTAAATTTATCCTAGTCAATCTATTTTAAAACCTTTATCATCCTAATAAATATTGAAGATTACAAATTATCTACTAGTGTTAGATTAAAATACGTGTCGCATGTCTATTTGCAAACATGACACGGATTTAATATTTCAGTGTTGAGAAAACTAGCATTGTGGAAGATATCTATGTTGGAAATAAAAATGATGGTGATAACATGTTATTTTCAGAAAATTTTATAATTGCATCTAAATATAGTCTATATTTTATGAGATTAGATTTTTTTTTTTTGTTAACAAGATTATTATTGATGAAATGTGGTTTCACCCATTTGAATCCTTGGAAAAAAAAATTGAACTCATAATCAGGGTGGATTCACTCTAGGGTAGTATGGGAAACCTCCCCCTCTTGATTTTGAAAAATAAAATTTATAAGTGTTTATAAATTTGGCTCACTTAAAATTTTATCAAGTTATTGATAGACAACTTCAAAAGCTTAACAATCTCTTCACAAAGATGAGTATTGAGTTACTTCTTTATGTGACATGTTTAAACCCAAGTGATTCATTTGCTTCTATTGATAAGCAAAAATTGATTCGATTTGCTGGGCTTTATCTATCTGAATTTTCTTCGTTGGAGCTTATGGCACTTGATAGTCAACTTGAGAATTATATCATTGACATCTGCTAAGATAATGGATTTTCAGAGTTGAAAGAGATTGGTAACCTTTTGGAAAGTTAGTGGAGACAAAGAAGCATATTGTAAATCCATTGGTATACTTGTTTTTTAAGTTGGCTTTGATCTTACCAGTTGCAATAGCAAGTGTCACTACAAAAAAAAAAGTCTTTTCTACGACGGGAATATTAGCGACGGGCAACTCCCCTCGCCGAAAGTGGTTATCAATGACTATGTTCTGGAAAATTAACAATGACGGGATTCTCTCGCTGATACTTTGATGCTTGTCGCCGATATTTAATAATCTCGTCGTTGATATATATCCAATATATGATTTTAAGAAATTCTAAAAATCATGTATATTAATATCAGCGAGAGGATTCCCATCGCTGATAGTTACAAATCCCGCCGCTAATGTTTTAATTGAAAATTGAAAAAAAATACCTAAAATAACATAGTTTTGATTCACAATTCCAACCTAAATTTAAAACCTCTCACAGCTTCTGTCTATTTTTGATCTCTTCCTCTCACACCTTGGTGCACCGACCACCACTGACGACCCCACACCGGCGGTAACGAACCCACCCTACTCCTCCATGTTTCCTCCATTTCTGTCTCTCTTCTCTCTCCACTATACTCTCTCTCTTTCCCCACGTCTTCTTCGTGATTCTTCTTCTCTCCTCCGTGCTACTATACCAGGCTACACCAGTCACCGCCGGCTGTAGCAACTCCTCTAACACGGCAAAAAGCTTCTCCCCTTCCTCCATCTCTTCCCTAGGCCAAGAATTGCATCTCTCTCTAAAACAACAATTTTCATTTTTCGATCTACTTTCTCTCTCTACAAAACTGTAAAAGTTTGGCCACTTGTAGATGTTTTCTAATGGCCCACACGACGATTTAGGAAGGGTAAGTCTCCATCGTCCTCCTTTTCCCTTCCCTTTTCGTATTTTTTCTTATTTCTTAACTTTCTCTCTTTAAGTTATGTTTAAACAATACAAATAGAAATGATTATTTGTTTGAATTATAAGCTTAAATCATAAGTTGTTTGATGATAGAGTTAACAGATGATTATTTGTTTGAATTACGGATAAAAATGTGATTTTTTTTGTTATACTATTATATTAGGATTTCAATATTATAATTGACTAAAAAATGAAATTGTTGAATTGTGTAGTTCTCTTCTGATTCAGCAACATGTGGTGGAGTTGATTACTAGACTGTTTATACTTAATTTCAGGTTTAATTCATAATTTAAGGTTTTGGGCTATAAATAACTGTTAGATTTGATGATTTCATAGAAGTGGATTGTATTGGCCTGTAATCATGATCATAGCTTCCATATGAGCTATTGTAACACTTGATAACTTTGTCACTATATTGTTAGAAATATATATGACCAAAAATTTTTATACCCTGACGTTTAAATTTCTGCTTTCACTTGCAGGTGGACCTCTGGGACAAGTCAGCACTTGAAAAAATTTTCACTGAAACAAAGTATGGTTCTATTGCTATTTTTAGCTCTGTTTTATATAAGACAACTTTTTTTTTCCCGGTGATTGTTGTGCTCATTTCCTTTCATGTGTGGTGTTATAAGATATATATCACTCTCAATTTTACCCTAAATGCCTCTTGAGCTTTAGCTTGCATCCTCGACTAGTTAGATACGTTTGTAACATTTATTCAAAATGAAGAAGCAAAATGGAACGATAGAAAACAAATATAGATTTACCTAAGAGGAGACTTCATTTTGAGTCACTTGCACTGGTTGTATCGTTCTCATTTGTAACATCCAAAAGAGAACAATACACCAAGTATATTACTATATTAGTATGTAGGATTGGATTGGTTGAATTATCAAAGGTTTCTTTGGCACTTGAAATCTTATAATTTAGGTCTTACTCTTAGAGTTCCCGTCTAGAGATTATTGAGCATTACAAATGCTCTTGTTACTTACCAATTAATATGTTTGCAATGAGAGTGTTTGTGTTCAAATAATCTTTGGATTGTCCAGTGTGGATAGTTTAGGAATACGTGATCCATATTGCAATTAGTTTTCCATGCTTGCTTTGTTTTGAGTAAATTTTGGTAGCATCTCTTCCCTGTTCTCCAAGTATATACTGAATTCGAGGTTATCTCATTGGGGATATAGGTTTGAATTTAAGTTATGCACTTGGAGAATTAAGGGGAGATGCTGGCAAAATTTATTTGAAACAAAAGAGTCTGGAAAAACTAACTACAATATGGATCACACGTTCTTCAATGGGTTAGGAACCTCCATCTATTAGTGAATGGAAAAAACACATTTATTAAGTAGAAACATGCATTAGTTGCAAATTATGGGAATAACTTTGAATTTTTTATCGTTTTAGTCGGTCGAACGATGTCAGTTGACCAGAGTTGGATGGAATGCTCTATCATGGGAATTTGAGTGCGTAGTTTAAGAATTTCTTGACTTCACCTATAGGAATGTAAGTTTTGTGCACGAGAGAACTATTCGACGTTGTAGACTGAGGTTTCAACCCAAGAGGGGGGTGAATTGGGTTTTTAAAACTTTTTGCGGAATTAATACAAGTTTATAAAAACGTATAAGCAGCAAACAATTAATACAAGTAATGTGCTGTAAATAAAGAGTTTAAAGAGTAGAGAATGCAAACTCAGATTATAGTGGTTCGGCAATATCAGATTCGTTCCGACCCTACGTCCACTCTCTTCAAGAAACCTCCTTGAAGTAATCCACTAAGTAACTTAGTCGTACAACTTCGCCGGTGTCGTACAAACCTTACAATCCCTTCCTCTCGAAAGTTATCCCCTTCTTCTCGGAAGCTATCCCCTTCCTCTCGGAAGTAATCCCCTTCCTCTCGGAAGTAATCCCCTTACAAAAGATGTTGTAAAGTAAATGGTAAAGAGACAGCAAATGAAAGCTTATGCAACTGAATAATGTCTTTTTTTCAAAATAAAGCTTGAAGAATGGCTCTATAAGAATATTTTAAAGCTTTTTGTGTTTCAAAGAGTACAATAACTTGATTGTGTGAGTTCAACTCTTTTTGAATATGTGCAACTCTCTATTGAATGCTTAATAGAGTGGGTTTATATAGCCATCAAATAATATGGCCATTGGGACTTTAATTTGAAAAAGATTTGCTTTAAAACGTTCAGATTTGGTGTCCAACGGTCATATTTTTGAATTACCAATCGATTGGGTCGTGATACCAGTCGACTGGGTTCTCTTGAAAAATCTCGTTTTCAAAGCTTCTGGGTTACCAGTCGACTGGTATTGTACCTAAGAATTGGCATGTACCACTTGTGTTTTTTCTATCTAACCTACATCCAGCAAAATCAGCATCTGAATATCCTACAAGCTCAAAAGATGAATCTCTAGAGTACCATAATCATATGGTTTGGGTTCCTTGTAGATATCTAAGGATTCTTTTTACTGCAACTACATGTGATTCCTTAGGATTAGCTTGAAATCTAGCACACATGCATACACTGAACATAATATCAGGTCTACTTGCAGTCAAATAGAGTAAAGCACCTATCATGCTTCTATAATATTTAGTATTTACAGTTTTACCTCCTTCATCAAGATCAAGTTTTGTAGTTGTGCTCATAGGAGTTCCAAGTGGCTTTGAGTTTTCCATCCCGAACCTCTTTAGTAGGTCCTTAATCTACTTCGATTGATTGATGAAGATTCCTCCTTTTAGTTGCTTGATTTGAAGTCCAAGGAAGTAGGTAAGTTCTCCCATCATGCTCATTTCAAATTCACCTTGGATGCACTTCGCAAACTCTTGACACATAGATTCATTAGTGGCACCAAATATAATATCATCAACATATATTTGAACTATAAGAGTGTCATTTTTGTGAGTTTTTGTGAAGAGAGTTGTGTCTATTCTACCTCTTACAAAATCATTGTCAATCAAAAATTTACTTAGTCTTTCGTACCGTGCCCTTGGAGCTTGCTTCAACCCATATAGAGCTTTAGAAAGCTTGTAGACATGATTTGGAAGACTAGGATTTTCAAATCCAAGAGGTTGATCAACATAAAACTCTTCTTCTATAAAGCCATTTAAAAATGCACTTTTTACGTCCATTTGAAGTAGCTTGAATTTATTAAAGCATGCAAAGGCTAATAACATTCGAATAGCTTCTAATCTAGCTACGGGAGCATAGGTTTCATCAAAGTCTATTCTTTCTTCTTGATTATATCCCTTAGCAACTAGTCTAGCCTTGTTTCTAGTTACTATTCCATTTTCATCCATCTTATTTCTATATACCCATTTAGTTCCAATTATTGAATGATTCTTAGGTCTTGGAACTAGTTTCCAAACATTATTCCTCTCAAATTGATTTATTTCTTCTTGCATAATAATTATCCAATCATTATCTTTTTCAGCTTCTATAAATGTCTTAGGTTCTAATTGAGACAAATAAGCTACAAAATTGCAAATATTTCTAATAGAAGAACGAGTTCTTACCCCTTGTGAAGGATCACCAATCACTTGATCAATCGGGTGATAATTTACATACCTCCAATCTTTGGTTAGACTTTCCTTTTGTTGGCTTGAGGATGGTTGGTCCAAATTGGGAGTTTCCATCTCTTCATTTGCTTGAGGTGGACTCTCCTTTGGGTCAACAATGGGAGTAGGAGTTTCCATTCTTGGAATAAAATCTGCATCATCTTTAAAGGAAACTTCTCTACTACTAATTGGGTTAGACTCATCAAGAGTTACATGTACAGATTCTTCTACCACTAGAGTTCTCTTATTGAAAACTCTATAAGCCTTACTAGATGTTGAATATCTAAAAAATATTCCTTCATCGGTCTTAGAATCAAATTTACCCAAGTTAGTTTTATTGTTATTTAAGATGAAGCATTTACAACCAAATGCACAAAAATAGAAGATATTAGGCTTTCTTCCTTTCCATAGTTCATATGGAGTTTTATCAAGCAGAGACCTAATTAAAATTCTATTTAAGATATAGCAAGAAGTGTTTACGGCTTCAGCCCAAAAGTATTTTGGTAAATTATTTTCACAAAGCATAGTTCTTGAAAATTCTTCTAGAACTCTGTTTTTCCTTTCAACAACTCCATTTTGTTGAGAAGTTCTAGGAGCTGAAAAGTTGTGATTAATTCCATTTTCATCACAAAATCTTAAAAAGCTTTGATTTTCAAATTCTTTGCTATGATCACTTCTTATGCTTGAAATACAAATTTCTTTTTCATTTTGTACCTTTTTGCAAAACTTTTCAAATCCTTTGAAAGCTTCATCTTTGTAAGCAATAAAAATAACAAAGGTATATATTGAATAATCATCAACAATAACAAGAGCATATTGATGGCCACCTAGACTAATGGTACTAATTGGACCAAACAAGTCCATATGCAGAAGTTCCAAAGGTCTAGTAGTTGAGACTACATTTTTTGCTTTAAATGAAATCCTAGTTTGTTTTCTCATTTGACAAGTATCGCATACTTTGTCTTTTTCAAAATTGATTTTAGAAAGTCCAATAACTAAATCTTTTCTTGAAATGATTTTTAGCAAGTTCATGTTCACATGACCAAGCCTTCTATGCCATAGCCATGGATTTTCACTAAAAGCAAGAAAACATTTTTCATTTTCAGAATGCAAGGATTTCAAATCAACTATATAGACATTTTCATGTCTATGACCAACAAATTTGATCTTGTTGCTCTTGATGTCTATAACTAGACAATGGGAGATCTCAAATGTGACTTTGTTACCTTTGTCACATAGTTGACTAATGCTTAGTAAATTTGACTTAAGGCCTTGTACTAGCAATACATTATCTAAGGTTGAGAAGTCATTACCGACTTTTCCATGCCCGATGATCTTTATTTTGGTGTTGTCTCCAATGGTGACATATCCACCATCTCTTAGAGTTAGCTCATTGAATACATTTTTATCACCAGTCATGTGCTTTGAGCATCCACTATCAAGGTACCAACAGTTACCTTTCTCCTTGGTGTGGAGACATATCTACATCACACAAGGATATACGATAGCACTTTTAGGTACCCAAAATTTCTTGGGTCCTTTGGGGTTAGTCCTAGAAAACACAGTTCCTTTTGGAACCCATACTTTCTTAACAGTATATGGTGATCTAAAGACATGTTGATGATGCACAATCCTAGGATGATAGTTATTGAAATTTCTAGGATATCTTAGATGTGCATGCTGCCCATAATCTTTAGGATAATATTTCCTAGGATACATGTTTCTATGGTGAGGAACATGAAAATGCATATCATTTCCAGAAAATGTATGATGATGCATTCTAGGATACATGCTAGCATTATATGAGTATGCATATTATTTCTAGGATAACCATGATGGTAATTCCTAGGAGGAGCATGAGCAGAGTGCATATTTTAATTATATATATTCTTCCTAGAATGTACATGATGGTTATTTCTAGGATGTATATAAGCATTTCTAGAGTGTGCATACATATAAGCATGTGTATTTCTGGGATGCTTCATTTTTATATGAACATTTAAATTTCTAGATTTCCTAGCATTCATTGAGGGAGTGCTTTTAATCTTGCTAGGGGTTTTTGAAGTAGAGGCTTCACTCACACATGAGGCTTTCATGAATAAGCTCTCTTTTGATTTTTGCTTTCCCAATGGAGAGTATCCTAAACCAGATTTTCTTTTCCAAGCATAAGTCTGGATATAGTGCCATTCAATTCTAAAATTTTATTCTTTAAATTCTTATTTTCATCTTTGAGGAAATCTTGATAAGAATTATATAGTAAAGAAGATAATTTATCTTTTTCTTCTCTGAGACTTATCATCTCCTTAGAGAGAGATGATACCTCTTTCTTAAGAATTGAATTTCTAGAATCAAATTTCTTCAACTCATCATGCATTTCATTTATTACCTCTAGTAACTCTTCACTACTACTTACAATATTATTCTTAGAAGAAGGAGAAGATGTTACGTCACTTTCATCGTCGATTGCCATCAAACAAAGGTTGGCAATTTCCTCGTATCCGACTTCTTTGTCCGATGACTCATCTTCTTCTTCGTTATCGCTCCAAGTAGTTGCTATCATGGCTTTCTTCTTTAATCTCTTGTATGGTTTGTTTGAAACCGTACAATCAGCCCTGATGTGACTGGGCTTCTTGCAGCCATAACATATAAGTGGTTCTCTTTTTGAAGTGGGATCCTTTGTATAAGGTTTCTTGTTTTTCTTCAAGAACTTATGAAATCGTTTGGTGATTAATGTCATTTCACCATCTTCCTCGCTGCTCTCCGCTTCTTTTTCCGATTCCATTTCTTTGTTGCTCGTAGAAGCTTTGAGAGCAATTACCTTTTTCTTCTTCTCATCATCATTGACGATGGGAGTCATTTCTTCCATCTCATATGTCAACAATGATCCAAGTAGTTTCTCAACATCAAGTTTGTCAAGATCTTTGGCCTCCTGAATGGCTGTCTTCTTTGGTTTCCATGAAGGTGGCAGAGATCTCAAGATTTTTCTAGTTAATTCAAACTCCTCAATATTCCTACCAAGCAGCTTTAAACCATTTATAATAGTTGTGAACTGATTATGCCCAAAACATAACGCGGCTATTGTAGTATAGTTTTGGGGTGTCGATTCCACAGGGAAACAAGTTAAGTACAACAAAAGGTGTAAACCTCAACACAAACGATAAAAGATTAAAAGAATCTGAGTTGTTTGAGAAAAAGGGTAATTGTGTAAATAAGTTTAAAATAAAAATGACAAGGTTCCGAAAATCCTCCCTAGGTTCGTTGCTCTAATCCTAACTTGATTCAGTTGTTTTTATCTCGATTGCAAGTTTCACATCCCAAACAGGCAATCGAAAAATATTCAATTAAAGCGCATTTATAAATCCTAATGTAATTGTTATGAAATCTTCTTTACTTTCAAGCACACATGACCTAACTTATAAATTATCAAGAGACGACGATATATCTAAACGACGATACCGCAGCAATGGACAAATCTATAAAAGAGATCTACCGGACTCAATCACACCCAAACAGGTACACATAAGAAAAGCCTGACTAAACTTATATGGAAAAGAAGCATGCAACCACTAGAGTTATAATAAATCTACTAATTAAATTAAAGAATAAAACATAACAATATTTAATGAAAATAATTCCAACTACAACCGAATCAAATAAAGGAAAAATAAGAACAACTACACCTAGGGATTCATCCCTTCGCCTTGCTTGGAGACTAGCTGGCCATGGGGCTCATGTGTCCTCGAGTTGCCTCCGGCCTCCCGACGATCATCTCTCCCGACCTTCAAACTTTAAACTTCAGGTTCCTCCTAAAGGCCCTTTGGATTGCTCCTAAAGACCCTCTGGATTCATCCCCGATTGAATTCTCAAAGCTGAAGTGGAGTAGGCCTTTTATAGGGAAATACCATGAGTGCAGTGTGTTTCCAATCCGATGTGGGATGTGGGATATAGAAATTTGTTTTCCAACCAATGTGGGATGTGAGATTTAAGCCCAAAATCACGCTGAAATCTCGCACAGCCCGCACAGCCTGACCTTTGTCTACTTAAACTGCCATAACTTTTTATAGAAAAATCTGTTTGATGAACCGTAAAATTATCCAGAAAATAAACTTCCGGACCTTTCTAAGTGTATATGGCTCATCTCATGGTTCTTCTTGTATCAATACAGTTTAATTTTCAAAGATGATTGATCTGTACAGGCAATTCTGGCAATTTAGTGAAACTCCTTTCTAGTGCGGGCAGCAGTTGTTGCTCTTTTAAGCCCTCAATCTTGTCCTTTCGGAAGCATTTCTTCACTCCAGTATGCCTTGAGTCTTTGTGCTTCAAGCAATGATAACTTTTCCTCCTCTTTTGAACTTAAAGTACCTGAAAATACACCGAAATAGATCAATGATCCAAGAATGATACTTTAGAGTTGTTAACGTATAAAAGTGCAATTAAAACCTAAATCAACCCTAAAATGATAATAATTAAGTACTGTTAAGATGCATTTTATGACTCTCATCATGAACAATGAGTGCATTTCAGAAATTGTTTTGTTAGGAGACATTTTAAATGACTCATATTCAGAAACTAGCATATAGATTTTTGATTTTTTTACCTCACTAGTTCCTTCATATGTAATTTGTAGTTTATCCCATATCTCTTTAGCCGAAACACATGCAGATATTTCATTATATTCAGAAATATCTAAAGCACAATGTAACATACTTGTTGCTCTGCTAGTGAGAGACATCATTCTACAATCCTCGTCAGTGTGCTCAATTTTGAGTTTAGGCATTGTATGGTTGATCTCTCCAATAGTTATTTCTTTTGAAGGAATTCTAGGTCTTTCTTCAATGACTCTCCACAGATTGTAATCTTGTCATTCGACAAAGATTTTCATTCTGTTTTTCCAATAGTTATAGTTGAAGCCATTGAACAAATGTGGTCTAGTATAAGAGTGTCCCTCAAAGTAGCTATTTGCTGCCATCGGATCAACTCAAGGATTTTAAGCCTAAATTTGAGAACGAAGCTCTGATACCAATTGTAGACTGAGGTTTCAACCCAAGAGGGGGGGTGAATTAAGTTTTTAAAACTTTTTGCGGAATTAATACAAGTTTATGAAAACGTATAAGCAGCAAACAATTAATACAAGTAATGTGTTGTAAATAAAGAGTTTAAAGAGTAGAGGATGCAAACTCAGATTATAGTGGTTCAGCAATATCGGATTCGTTCCGACCCTACGTCCACTCTCTTCAAGGAACCTCCTTGAAGTAATCCACTAAGTAACTTAGTCGTACAACTTCGCCGGTGTTGTACACACCTTACGGATGTCCTTGTAAAGTTTGGACAAACAAAAAGGTCTTAACTCGAGATAAGGTTACCTTGCACCTATACAAAAAAGGTTTTATAAATTATTACAAGAGTTAGTCTCTCCATAAATAAGCTAATTGGGTTGGGGAATCGTCCACAGAATCATTTGACAGTGTTAAAGAAGGTTTTGAAGAAACAAATTGGATTGGGGATATGGTAATGGATGCTGCTAGGCCAAATTTTAATTGGGATGTAGAAGATAGGCCAAATCCCAATGCTGCAAAGTTCTATGATATATTGAGAGATGCTGATGAGCCTTTAAGAGAGGGTTGCAAAAAACATACTAAGTTATCAGCAGTCTCACAGTTATTGAATTGTAACTCTCATTTCAACATGTCTGAGAACTGTCACAATTGATTAATATCAATAATCAAGAATATGTTACCGAAAAGCGAGAAGTTGCCTGAAAACTTTTACCAGTTAAAGAAGATGGTGAAAGGACTAGGACTTGGGTATGAGAAGATATATACATGCCCAAATGATTGTATATTATACTATAAGAAAGACAAAGAGAATAAAATTTGTGATGTGTGTGGCCTTGATCGACTTCAACCTAAATAAGTGGGTAATAAGAAGCAAAAAGACATACTATACAAGGTGTTGCGTTACCTTCTAGTCACACCAAGGCTTTAAAGTCTTTATATGTCCAAAAACACTACCCAACACATAAGATGGCATAAAGAGGGCAAACATTGTAAACCATAAATGGTAATCCACCCGGTTGATGGTGAGGCATGGAAACACTTTGATGATAAACACCCGTCATTTACCGTCGAACCACGGAATGTTAGGCTGAAACACTCGACTAACGGGTTCACACCATTTGGTCATTCGGTTAATTCTTACTCTTGTTGGCCGGTATTTGTCACCTCATACAGCTTACCACCTGGGATATGCATGAAGAAGCAATTTCTTTTCTCATCCTTGGTCATTCCAAGTCCAAAGCACCCTGGTAAAAATCTGGATGTCTATCTGAGGCCGATGATAGATGAGATGAAGACATTGTAGACAGAATGGAGTTGTTACTTATGATGCATCTAAAAAAAATCAATATGAAGGCCTCCCTTCTATGGACGATTAGTAACTTTCCCGTGTATAGTATGCTTTCTGGTTGGAGTACTCATGAGATATTAGTTTGTCCTTACTATATGGAGCGTACCAAGTCATTTTGACTGCCCCATGGTCATAAAAACTATTGGTTTGATTGCCATCGTCAATTCTTACCAATTGATCATGTTTTTCGAAAGCAAAAGTACAGTTTAAAAAAGAACATAGTGGAGTACTCTTTCTTGCCGCATCGGTTGTCTAGCAAAGAATTGAAAGATATAGTTTTCTCTTTCGAACAAATCACCTTTGGACATGGGTCAACACAGGTGATTCATGGATTTAGGAAGGAGCACGACTGGGTGAAAAGAAGTATCTTTTGGAAATTGCCTTACTGGTCAACAAATCTAGTTCGCCATATTTTGGACATCATGCATATTGAGATATATGCTTTCGATAACGGCTTCAACACTGTTATGTATCCAAGGCCATGAAAGACAATGCAAAACCTCGAGAAGATATGAAAGAGTTATGTAAGTGTCCATAATTAGAGTTGGTTGAAGTGAATGGAAAAATGAAGAGACCTAAAGCGACCTACACATTGGACAAGTCTCAGATAAAGGTTGTGTGCGAATGGGTTTCAAAGTTGAAGTTCTCGGACAGATTTGTCTCAAATATAGCTCAATGTGTTAAAGTAAACGAGTGCAAGTTCCACGGCATGAAGAGTCATGATTTCCACGTGTTCATGAAGAGATTAATACTGTTGGCATTTCGTGACTTTTTACCAAACTTAATATGGGATGCTTTGACAAAACTCAATCATTTTTTTAGAGACCTTTGCGCAACTGAACTACGAGTTGACCATATGGAGATGCTTGAGAAGAACATAATGGTAACCTTATGCAAACTGGAGAAGATATTTGCCCTAGGATATTTTGATTCTATAGAGCATTTATCGATCTACTTACCATATGAAGCCAAAGTTTGTGGCCCTGTGCAGGACCGATGGATGTATATCCCTTTGAGAGGTAACAATATTTTCTAATATTTATCCATTTTAGTAACAATATTTTCTATCTTCCTATTAATAATTGTTTTGTAATCGCCATATATAAAAAATAGGTGCATAAACAGTTTAAAGAAAAATGCTCGTAATAAAGCGTGCGGGGAAGGTTCTATTGTTGAATCCTACATTATAGAGGAAGTTTCCAACTTTTGCTCCAAATATTTTGAAACTAGTGTTCAAACAAAGTTGAGTCAAATCCGTCGTAATGATGATAGGGGGTTATGGGCCCAAAGGACCGTCTTTCAATTTTCTGTTATCTTGGTCATGCCTTTGGTAGTCCGAAGAGTAGAGTATTAGATGAGAATGGGATCAAAGCCCCAAATGTATATGTTTTATTGAATTGTGCGGAGATCGGGCCATATATGGAGTAAATATTTAGCTCAATCATTATTTCTAATGTTTTCTTTCCTTAATTTTATATGTTAATTCAACACATAATAATATAGACAATATGATGGCATGTTGAGGCGTAACCAACCCCTTTTTAGTAACGCTGAAATAGAGAAGCTTCGCGAAAAGAATTTCGCATCATGGCTTCATGACCTTGTAAGGATTTTTTTAATGTATTCTAATTGTGAACATGTACATTGAATTAATATTCTTAGCGGTTTTAATATTCTTGCACAATTTTTTATTGCAATAGGTTTTAACCGACCAAACCATAGATGAAAGGATTTGAGAAATATGACTTGACCCCTTTAAACATGTGAGGTGTTATAGTGGTTATATTGTAAATAGATTTAAGTTTCACACCCAAAAGTATGAAAAATTTAAGAAGACAATAAATAGTGGTGCATGTGTCAAAGGTAGTTTTTACGATGCATATGAATGCGACTTCTACGGTATGTTGCCAAAAATTATAGAGGTACAATATGCAGGGGTTGGTAACACCATTGTATTGTTTAAATGTCACTGGTATTGATTACGCCCAAAGTATAACACAGTTATTGTAGTACGGCTTTGGGGTGTCGATTCCACAGGGAAACAAGTTAAGTACAAAGGAAAATGTGTGAACCTTAAAACGAACGATAAAAGTTAAACTCAAGATTTTTGAGCTTTGATGGTGAAATAATGTAAAGGAAAATCGCATAAATGTAAATGAAATATAAATGCGAAATAACAAGGTTCCAGGAATCCTCCTTAGGTTTGTTCCCTATTTCCACTCTTGATTCAACTGATTTTATCTCGATTGCAAGTTTCAACTCCCAAACAAGCAATCGGAATATATTCAATCAAGCACATTTACAACTCTTATATAATTGCTACGAATTAATCATTTATTTCGGTTCATGTACACATGACCGATCTTAAAGATTATTAAGAAACGACAATATATCTTAAAAGACAATATCGTAGTAATGGACAATCAATAAGATAAATCTACTGGAATCAATCACATCCAAGCAACCTCAATAGAGGAGAAGGATGCAATCACCGGATTAAAAGAGTCTAAAATAAGAAGAATAAAAAGTACATCTATCACATGAACTCAAATCTTCTTACTTAATCAATGAATAATTCATAAAAAATATTTAACAATAAATCCATACAACTGAATCAAGAACAGGAAATAAAGAACAAGAAATCCCTAAAGATTCATCCCTTTTCCCTTGTAAAATGATTAGTTGGCCATGGAAATCAAGGTGGAAGAACAATAAGGATGCTCTCCCCTTGATTTGGCCATAGAGTTCAAGGTGGATGAACAATATGGATGTTCTCCCCTTGATTTGCAACCAAAGAAAACTTAGAAATAAAATGGAAGAATGCTGGATTTGGATCCCTTGAATCCTCTCTTTTTTCTCTCTTCCTTGCTTTCTCTCTTCAATATCCAGCTGCACACTCCATAAAGATATATTTATAGAGCATGAAGGGGGTGTTTTGGTCTTGGAGAATGTCATTTGCTCGCCGTAATCCGGTCAAGAGGCGAGTGGGCCGTGCTGTGCGCCTGGGCCTGCTGTGCGTCTGGGCCTGCTGTGCTGGCCTGAACTGTTTCCACTAAAACTGCCATAACTTTCTCTATAAAAATCCTTTTTATGAACCGTAAAATTCTCCAGAAAATAGACTTCTGGATCTTTCTAAGCATATATGGCTCATCATCTGGTTCTTCCTACATCAATACAGTTTAATCTGCAAAGATGATTGATCTGTGCGGGAAATTCTGGCAATTCAGTGAAACTCCTTCAGCTTGTATGCAGAAGTGCACACACTAGTGTGCTTACCCTTAACTTGCTCCAAAGTGATGCACACACTTGTGTGCAGTCTTTTAGCTTACTTTAATTTATTACTCCAGCATTGGTTTAGACTTTAACCATCTTTGAATCATGTTTGGACATGTCTAAACCTTGGACAAAAACGAGCACCGACACCCAAGATCTTTTGGTGCTTTAAACATGGATCACTTTATTATCTCTTTTATACTCAAAGCACCTGAAAATGCATCGAATTAAGTCGATGATTTATGAATATCACTTTAGAGTTATCAACATGTAAAAGTGTGATTATGACCGAGATCAACCCTAAAATGTTAACAATTAAGTATTGTTTAGATGCATTTTATGACTCTCATCACAACCCCCAACTAGCTTATTGCTAGTCCCTAGCAATTCAAGCGAAAGGCATGAAATGAATTCTTTATTTAGAAATCAAAGCAAAATACAGCAATGCTGGCGTTAACCAAGAGTGATTCAAAAATCTATCTCAAAAATCATGCATAACATACAGCACATAGAATCATAAAATATCACTCAGGTCCAAGAATAATCCAAATGTTAACCTTAAAATCGTTATCGACTCTTACGATCCATCTTACCACAATACATTAGTCCGAACACCAGGATGATTTTATGCACAACATAGCATGAATACAAGTCTTGGCCTCTAAAAAAACATATTAATTTGCGTGACATCAATCACAAATCAAGCTCCATATGCTCACTTTTCAAATGACTCTCCACTATGTGGAAAAATCACACTTCATCGGATCAATAGGTCTTTAATAAGCTTGCAACGTTAGGCTAGGGTAAAGGTCAAGAAAGAACGGGAAAGTTTAAACAAATAAAAGAACTAAGTCTCTTAATTTAAACACAACCACTTTAAGCACAAGATAACCTTACTTCAACACCCAACTCTTTCAACCATTTTTCGAGCATTTCTCGCAATAAATCACCGTTTTTTTTTCTTCTTTCTTTGCCATAATTCATTTTTTCTCTTTTTTTATTTTTTTATTTTGGCATAAGACCATTCACCTCCTCTTTCATTCTTTTCTTTTCTTTTCCACAACCCCCAACTTATCTCTTTTAATGTACTTGGGTTATGGTAGTAATATTTTCTCATATTTCCACCCTTACTCCTTTTAAGTGCTTCTCACAACATGTGTATAACTAAGTTCTTTTAAAAGAGAGGTAAGGATAAAATATTTTTAGGCTCATAAAGGTAAGTAAATGGTTTATCGAAAGAAACAAGGCTCAATTTTTCTTTTCAAAAAAAAGGCTCAAATAGGTGACTAGCGATAATATAACAAGGGTAAGTTTAAAAAGGCTCAAACGATCCAAAAATGGCCTACATCATATCCTAAGTAGTGTGTATTCTATGATTTTCGCCTCAAGTGATTATCAAATAAGTTCTAGAGCTTGTAGAGACCGCAAAAGTATTCACAAAACAACCGCGCATAAAACTTCTCCAAATGCTTTAGACTAATATTGCAATCTTACCACAAACCAGAGTCTCAAACCAAAGAAAAATTGACACTTAATTTATTCTCAAAAGCGAAGCAAGATTTAACTTCTTCTAAATGTATATGTTATCTCGATTAAGCTCATATCATTGACATGTGAATTAACTTCAAGGCTAACACAAAGCATGCTAAAAACAAACAAAAAGGTAAAATGACACCAATCAGTTCAATGAAAAACATAAAAAAATAGGAATATGTTTCCTCCACCCCCAACTTAAAGTAGTCATTGTCCTCAATGTGAAAGCAAAAGATAAGGAAACTCCCTTTGTAGCCAAAAGTGCACAGAAGCTGAAAATTGTGCACCACCATTTGAACTGCTTCGTATAATTGTCCCTGAAAAAGAAATACGAAAATAAAACTGGAAAACAGAAAAATACTAATAATAAACAAGAAAAAGAATTATGAAAAACAATAACAATAAAAATAAAAGGATATGCTATGGGGTGCCTCCCATGAGCGCTAAGTTTTATGTCTTCAGCCAGAAACTCTTATTCCCTCATAGACAAAGATGAGTTGAATGCACCAGCAATTGCTTTACTGTTAAATTTGCTACTTGTGTGCTTTGGAGAGACTTCAAAGATGTCATCAGTAACATCTGCAGATTTTGGCTCGATATATGCTATTGTGAAGCCATTGGTGAGGGTATATACTTGGTGGTTCTTGTCCACATCCTCTGATTTGTTTGGTGTTGGGATGCGTAATGACTTACCACTAAGTGTCTCAATGGCATTCACCTCATCTTTCTTCTGCTGCGTTTGGTGCTGACCGTAGGATGTGGACTGAGCTTGAGAAGGGAACTTACCTCACTCAGTCACACTCAAGTAGCTCGTCAGCTTGGACACTTGGCTCTTTATTTCTTTATGTTCTTCAACAACCTGCATAATTAAAGATTCAAGCCTTTGATTAGTCTTACCCTGTGCCTCAATAAAAGCATGCAAAGTTTCTTCTAAATGACTCATAGAAGATACAGGTGCATGATATGGTTCATGATATGGTGCAGAGGGTTGTGCAAGTTGCTGGTTTTCAGACTTCCAGCTGAAATTGGGGTGATTTCGCCATCCCGGATTATATGTATTAGAGAAGGGTGCAGAAGGCTTCGTGTACATGCTTAAGGCATTACATTGTTCCTTATACATCCCTCTCATCTCAACAAATGTGGGACACTCTTGGGCGAGATGGTCTACCCCGCCACACACAAAACATGGTTCAAAAGATTTTGCATGATTGACCACGTGTGTTGGCTTTAAGCTCTTAGTCTTAAATACCTCTAGTTCTCTAGTGAGCATCTCGACCTTGGCCTTAAGGTTATCCTCTTCCTTAAGATGGTAAATTCCACCACCATTTGGGTTCTCTATAGGTCATGACCTATTTGTGCTCTCAGTAGTACTAGGTCCAGTCCAAGTGTGAGCTTTTTCAGCAAGCTCATTGAGGTACTCTATGGCCTCATCAGGATCTTTCTCCAAGAACCCACCATTACACATCATCTCTACAAATTGGCGTTCTCTATAGGTAAGACCCTCATAGAAATAGCTCACTAAACGCCAATTTTCATACCCATGGTGAGGGCACATACTCAATAACTCTTTAAATCTCTCCCAAGACTGATACAATGTCTCGCTGTCATTTTGTGCAAAGGTGGAGATTTGTCTTTTTAAAGCATTGGTCTTGTGTTGGGGAAAATATTTATTAAAGAAAATTCGAGTCATCTCAGTCCACGACCCAATGGATTGTGGTCTTAGTGAGTATAGCCAACTCTTAGCTCTATCCTTCAAAGCGAAAGGAAAGAACTTAAGCCTAACAATGTCATCGGTTTCATCTTGACTATGAAAAGTCGCGACTACTTCCTCAAACTCTTTAATGTGCACATATAGGTTTTCATTATCCAAGCCATGAAAAGTAGGGAGTAATTGAATCATCCCCGGTTTAAAATTTAGTTGGCGAGTATTGGCTGGAAACATGATGCATGATGGTGTGGCTGTGCGTGTAGGGTGGAGGTAATCCTGAAGTGTCCTAGCAACATTTTCATTAGGATTATCGGCCATGTTAACAAAATCCTCTAAATTTTTGTGTGGGAGTGCACTATGGTTTGATCTAGGCGAGGTTTCACCAATGGAAGTGGAAGGAGAAAATAACTCTAATTCAGGTCCTCTAATGAATCTACCTCGCCAATTTCTCGGTCTAAGCATGCACCAATTAATTTAGAGGGGGAATAAATAAATAAAACAGAGTAATAAATAAATAAACAAATAAATAAAACAGAATAATAAACAAATAAATAAAACAGATTAATAAACAAATAAATAAAACAGAATAATAAACAGATAAATAAAAACAGAATAATAAATAGATAAATAAAACAGAATAATAAACAGATAAATAAAAACAAAATAATAAAAAAAAATTAGAAAATCAAAACAAAGGTAAAGGAACAATATTATCGTATTTACAAACTGCTGAAAATAAAAAAATTTACAATTTTTTTTTTTTTTTTTTTTTTTTTTTACCGTCACACTCAAAGTTGACAAGTTTCCTTATACTTAAGCGCGTTTCCCTGGAAACGGCGCCAAAATTTGATTACGCCCAATGTATAACACAGTTATTGTAGTACGACTTTGGGGTGTCGATTCCACAGGGAAACAAGTTAAGTACAAAGGAAAATGTGTGAACCTTAAAACGAACGATAAAAGTTAAACTCAAGATTTTTGAGCTTTGATGGTGAAATAATGTAAAGGAAAATTGCGTAAATGTAAATGAAATATAAATGAGAAATAACAAGGTTCCGGGAATCCTCCTTAGGTTTGTTCCCTATTTTCACTCTTGATTCAATTGATTTTATCTCGATTGCAAGTTTCAACTCCCAAACAAGCAATCGGAATATATTCAATCAAGCACATTTACAACTCTTATATAATTGCTATGAATTAATCATTGATTTCGGTTCATGTACACATGACCGATCTTAAAGATTATCAAGAAACGACAATATATCTTAAAAGACAATATCGCAGTAATGGACAATCAATAAGATAAATCTACCGAAATCAATCACATCCAAGCAACCTCAATGGAGGAGAAGGATGCAATCACCGGATTAAGAGAGTCTAAAATAAGAAGAATAAAAAGTACATCTATCACATGAACTCAAATCTTCTTACTTAATCAATGAATAATTCATAAAAAATATTTAACAATAAATCCATACAACTGAATCAAGAACAGGAAATAAAGAACGAGAAATCCCTAAAGATTCATCCCTTTCCCTTGTAAAATGATTAGTTGGCCATGGAAATCAAGGTGGAAGAACAATAAGGATGCTCTCCCCTTGATTTAGCCATAGAGTTCAATGTGGATGAACAATATGGATGTTCTCCCCTTGATTTGCAACCAAATAAAACTTAGAAATAAAATGGAAGAATGCTGGATTTGGATCCCTTGAATCCTCTCTTTTTTCTCTCTTCCTTGCTTTCTCTCTTCAATATCCAGCTGCACACTCCATAAAGGTATATTTATAGAGCATGAGGGGGGTGTTTTGGTCTTGGAGAATGTCATTTGCTCGCCCTAATCCGGTCAAGAGGCGAGTGGGCCGTGCTGTGCGCCTGGGCCTGCTGTGCGTCTGGGCCTGCTGTGCTGGCCTGAACTGTTTCCACTAAAACTGCCATAACTTTCTTTATAAAAATTCTTTTTATGAACCGTAAAATTCTCCAGAAAATAGACTTCTGGATCTTTCTAAGCATATATGGCCTATCATCTGGTTCTTCCTACATCAATACATTTGAATCTGCAAAGATAATTGATCTGTGCGGGAAATTCTGGCAATTCAGTGAAACACCTTCAGCTTGTATGCAGAAGTGCACACACTAGTGTGCCTACCCTTAACTTGCTCCAAAGTGATGCACACACTTGTGTGCAGTCTTTTAGCTTACTGTAATTTATTACTCCAGCATTGGTTTAGACTTTAACCATCTTTGAATCATGTTTGGACATGTCTAAACCTTGGACAAAAACGAGCACCGACACCCAAGATCTTTTGGTGCTTTAAACATGGATCGCTTTATTATCTCTTTTGTACTCAAAGCACCTGAAAATACATCGAATTAAGTCGATGATTTATGAATATCACTTTAGAGTTATCAACATGTAAAAGTGTGATTATGACCGAGATCAACCCTAAAATGTTAACAATTAAGTATTTTTTAGATGCATTTTATGACTCTCATCAGGTATGATTCTGAGAACGGTCTTAAAGTGCACCGACTACATGGTTTAGTAGATATTAACGATAAATCAAAGCTTAACTCAAACGAGCCATTTATTTTGGCAGAGCAAACAACCTAAGTTTATTATTGTCCTTATCCATCCAAAAAGAAAGAAAGAAGTGACTGGTGGGCAGTTAGTAAAACAAAAGCAAGGGGCTTGGTTGATGTTCTTTTCAATGAAGATCCACCTAACTATCTAGTTTCCTATTGTCGTGGAGTGCTTCCAAGATGATGAAACGCCTTTTCCAAATCAAATTCTTCTGGATGATGAACTAGATATACTGGGTATTCTTCATGATCGTGATGGTATAATGAAAGCTATAAATCCATCAGATATACGTACTCCTAGAAACTTAGAAGAAGATGAAGTGTTGTATGAAGAAGAAGAAGAAAATGATGATGATAAGAAGGAAGAGAGTGAAAAAGAAGAAGATGACGACGACGACGACCACAATGATGATGATGATGATGATGTCAACTTTGGTACTTACATGGATGTCGATAAGTGAATGGTAAAACTTTAATCCATGTATACTAATGATATATATTGTACTAGTTGTATGAATTGAATGAATTTCTCTTTTTATTTGTGTAACTTGTAAACCATTTGTATCACTTTTAAATTGTTTCTACCAATTTTATTCATTCAATTTTTTATAAGAAAATATGGTGATTAGAAGTCGAAGGAGAGTTAGAGGTCGTGTGGCCGATCGCGGAAGGGGTATTGGATAACCCATGGATGACCCAGGACCTACTGCAGGTAAAGTACATATATAATTTTTGTTCATTTTTTATACTGCCCTTTTAAATATTGAATTTTTTATTGACATGTCAATATATATTGAAACTGCAGGTAGAAGGGAACCCGTTGTGGGGCCAAATTTGGAGGGCGTTCAAGAGGTGACGAGGATTGGGAGAGGACAAACACAAATTTCAGAACCCCTAATGATTCTGAGCGGACCCTACTGACTATCCTGTCCCGGAGTTTCTTTTATATTTCTTTTGTAGTGGGGTAAAATGTTTATTACCTTTATTGTTTTTTATACGATATTGACAATACACATTTGATGTTTGTAGGGCTTTCTCTAGGTGCGACAAAGTGGTGGGTGTCATTTCCCACATTGTTCTGCGGCATATGTCAGCTTTTTGTCCTTCATGAAACCATTACCCGGAATCCATGAGAGATGTTTTTTGGAGAGACTTTCTGGTATAGAACACTTTATTTTATGTTAAATAGTAAATAACTTTACTTATACATGCATGTTAAATATATGTGCACCGGTAAAAAAGTACATTTTAACTAATGTTTTCTTGGTTGTGCTCGAAAACGATATAGGTTTCAGACTAAAGAGATTCAAAGCTCAGGCAAGAAGAGTCTTTGATCACATTGCTGCCCGTCGCATCTCTGATAATCTATCAAGGCTTCGGAAAGGGCGAAAATAATTAAGAATATTGAAGATGTGAGTGTGTGGAAGGGATGGTATGACCATGGGTCGAGACAACCATTTTGGAAAGAGCTGTACGATATTTGGTCTCAACCGTCTTAGTAAGAGCATTCACAGAAAACATCTTCAAACAGGCGACCGGGAGGTGAGATTGTCCACCATTTGACGGGGTCCATCAGTATACCGCAACACAAGGAGAGACTGGTATGATGTTTTCATTCTTCAGTAAAATATATATGGTTATCTGTTGTAATTCATTTGAATTTTCACTGAAAAAATTCATTACTATGTGCAGAAGAAGAAGTTGGGCCACGATCCTTCCAATATTGAGGCGTTCTTGGAGACACATAAGTGAAATGGATATAATGAATTTGTGGACATCTCGAGAGTCGTCGTTGTAAGTACTATTTTTTTGTTTTGTTTTATAAGTAGTATGTAGTGTAAGTATATTTAGTATGTTCTTTCATTAATTTTTTAACTATGCACATTGATAAAATGTGTTCATTTGTCATTGTAGGAGAGATATAATGATGTGATGCATGAGAAATATAAAGATGATCCCTCCTCACTGCCCGATTTTGATGAAGAGACATGGTTGGCAATGTCTAGTAGATCTAGCAAGGGGAGGAATTATGGATATGGCAATTAGATGGACCTTCATACTAAGCGACGATACACATACGGATGTTCTTCGTGCCCCACTCCCACCTCGATATTCGATTCATCAGAACCAGATTTTGCCGAGTCCCAGCAGCGCTATGTGAACCAGATGATTCAAGAAAATGTGAATAAAGCAATGGAGAGGACTATGATTCACATGTGCGCGAAGTTGGACATTAGTCCTTCAGATATCGAACCTCCACCATCACCCGGATCAGACGTAAGTATACACACACTCTCACGTTAACTTTGTTATTTTCATAACATAGTAGTTAAAGTTTTTTTATAAGTAACTTAGTTTTAGGATAAAATAGTTTATAACTTAGCGATTTTAAGATTAAAAGAGTAAAATACATATCTAACGGACGAGGCGGGGTTACCATCACTTCTGTTCGGTAGAATGTGAGTAGTGGGAACAAACGAAATACATTTTGGATCACGGGTTACAAA
This sequence comes from Bretschneidera sinensis, assembly GCA_023935145.1. Taxonomy (NCBI): domain Eukaryota; kingdom Viridiplantae; phylum Streptophyta; class Magnoliopsida; order Brassicales; family Akaniaceae; genus Bretschneidera; species Bretschneidera sinensis. The sequence continues at coordinate 21,134,923 of CM043705.1, read as the reverse complement.
CTTGGGGGGTTTCAGTCTAAAAAAATAGATAACTTAGCAATTTTAAGGTCAAAAGAGTAAAATACTTGTCTAACAGACAAGGTGCGGTTACCATCACGTTTGTTTGGTAGAATGTGAGTAGTGGGAACAAACTGAATCCATTTTGGATCACGAGTTACAAACTTGAGGGGTTTCAATCTAAAAAGGTAGATAACTTAGCGGTTTTACGGTCAAAAGAGTAAACTAATTGTCTAAGGGACAATGCGGGGTTACTGTCACATCCGTTTGGTAGAATATGAGTGGTGGGAACAACCCAAATCCATTTTATATCACGGATTACAAACCCGAGGGGTTTCGGTCTAAAAAAATAAATGACTTAGCAGTTTTAAAGTCAAAAGAGTAAAATACTTGTCTAATGGATGAGGCGGGGTTACCGTCACGTCTGTTTGGTAGAATGTGAGTAGTGGGAACAAATCGAATCCATTATGGATCACGGGTTACAAACCCAAGGAGTTTCGATCTAAAAAGGTAGATAACTTAGCGGTTTTAAGGTAAAAAGAGTACAATACTTGTCTAACGAACGAGACGGGGTTACTATTATGTCCGTTTGGTAGAATGTGTGTAGTGGGAACAAACCGAATCCATTTTGGATCATTGGTTACAAACCCAAGATTACTTAGCGATTTTAATGTCAAAAGAGTAAAATACTAGTCTAATGGATAAGGCGGAGTTACTGTCACTCCCGTTTGGTAGAATGTGAGTAGTGGAAACAAACAGAATCAATTTTGGATCACGGGTTACAAACCCAAGGGGTTTCAGTCTAAAAGAGTAGATAACTTAGCGGTTTTAAGGTCAAAAGAGTAAAATACTTGTCTAATAGACGAGGCGGGCTTATGGTCTCGTCCGTTTGATAGAATGTGAGTAGTAGAAACAAACGGAATCCATTTTGGATCACAATTACAAACCCGAGGGGTTTCAGTCTAAAAAGGTAGATAACTTAGTGGTTTTAAGGTAAAAATACTAAAATACTAATCTAACGGATGAGGCCGGGTTACCGTCTCGTCTGTTTGGGAGAATGTAACTATTGGAACAAACAAAATTCATTTTGGATCACGGGTTACAAACCTGGGAATTTCGGTTTAAAAACGTAGATAACTTAGTGGTTTTCTACCAAAATGCTTTCAAATTAACTTATTTAACATTCAATAGTACTAATAATGCTTACTTTTTGTTTTAGATTTCTCTCAATGATGCTGGGGAGGACGACGAAGCCAGTGAGGACCCTGTGTGTGGCGACAATCTTGGGGACCCCTAGGATATTTTTTTTAAATATTGTAACATTTCATGATTATTATTATTATATTTGGATATTGTACATCGTTTTTGTAATTTTGACTATAATTATGATTTGTTCACTTTGTATTGAAGTAGTTACATACAATTTTGAATGTAAATTCAATACATTGTTAGTAGAAAATTAAGCAAAAAATTTTAATTTTTGAAAATATTTTAGGAAATAATAAAAGAAAACTCAAACAATTATCAATGAGGGGAAACCCCTCGCAGATCCTGTCCCTGATACTGTAACATAAAAAATTATTTGCGACGGCATCAGCGAGGGGAATCCCCTCACTGATAGGTTAAAAATATATGTGAGGGGTGTTTGCTCAGCCTTTCGCTAATGCTCATACACATAAATGTTATTTGCGACGGTATCAGCATAGGGAAACCCCTTGCTGATAGTTAAAAATTTATGCAAGGGAACTCTCGTCGCTAATACCGTCGTTGAGGTTGATGTTATCTATGACAAAATCCATGAGAGAATTCCCCTCGCTGATAACTTAAAAATATCTATGAGGGAAATTCGGTCGCTAAAAACTATTATAATATTAATTTTTTTTGTCGCCTTTTTTTGATGAAAAGCATCAGCGAGAAGAAGTCTCATCGCTGATAAGAATATTCCCATCGTTGATTTTTCCTATATGCGATGAGGTAAATCACGACGGGTTCCCATCATAAAGGACTTTAAGTGAGGGGCATTGAGTTTTCTGCAAGGGGAAAGCCTGTCGCAGAAAAGACTTTTTCTTGTAGTGTGTTGAAAGAATTTTTTTAACAATGAGCATTATAAAGAATCGAATGTACAATCATATGAAAGATGAATGATTGATCGATTGCATTGTTACATTCATCGAAAGAGGTGTTTTTTATAGTATTGAAAATGAGAAAATCCTATGTCAATTCCAAAAAAAGAAAATCAGGTAGGGAACAACTGTAAATGGAATTAATACAAGTATTCTTTTTTTATTAGTTTTTGTAATAAAAAAATTAATGATCTTTAATTGTATGAAAAACCATGTATTTGAGTCAAGAAATATAAAAATATATTTTTATTTTGTGTAAAAAATATCATTAATATTTATATTATTTTTATTTTCAAATATATATATATATAGTCCCAAAAACAAAAATTTCTGAATAAGACTCCTGATAAGAAAAGAAAATATCATGATACTCATGATCTTTTGCCAACTCACACCTCCCTAGATCTACCAGCTCGATTGTCCTGTGTGATAATGATGAAGTGGATTGCTACGTGGCCCACATACAACATAAAAAATTAAAAATAGCAAGGGTTCACAAATTTTATTACCATACTTTTAAAAAGCTTGTTTATTTAAGGTAAATAAAAAATATATAATGGAAGAGTTTATTTTATTATTAAATAATATAAAATATTTTTAAAATTTAATTATATAAATTATTTTGTGATTGATTGTATTTTTTAATAAATATATCATTTTTATGATAAAAAATATTTTATAATTAATTTTATTAGTAAAAAATATTTTATTATTGATTAACAAAAACATTAAAAACATATAATATAATTTTTATCAAAAAAAATTTAAAATATTTTTAAAATATAATCAATCAAAAAATATTTTTATAATACTTAATAATAAAATAAATCTCTGAACTATTCATGCTAAGACAAGAATTTATCCCCGTAGTAATAAAACATGAATTAGCCTAGAGAGTCTTTGATCTTATCTTAACATAGTGGAAAGATGACGTCATTGCCAGCCAACAGAGAAGCGAAAAGCGAATCCCACCCTCGAATATTCAACATCCCCCACCTGCTCTCCCTATCTACTTACACCCTTTTATTTATATGTAAAAAAAGCTCTCTATACTCTCTTAACAAAAATAAAAACCCATCATATATTCGTTTCGTTACGCGACGCCCCGACTTCGATATCTTCTATCTCTCTCTTACACCCTCCGATCTCTACAATCTAAGAGATTTTTTTTCCTTTCTCTCTCTACAAATTTTTTGGCTGTCAGTTTATTCCATTTTCTGATTCTATTTAGATCCCTTATGCTTCTGTCTCACAAGCTCCCTCCTCTGTCTCTCTTTTCCTTCTTCGGATCTATCTATGCTTGGACCCAAACACACCACCATCCTACATATAAATTATAATCATCAACAACAGCAACGATCATTAACAAATAGCAAACCATCATTTATAAAGGGTAAGTGGGTATTAATAAAACGTGGGTATAAACTGAAAATTACAGTTAAACATGGATTATGCACAGAAAATGCAGAGACGCCATGAGTACGTTGAGGCGTTAGAGAAAGAGCGACGCAAGATTCAGGTCTTTCAACGCGATCTCCCTTTGTGTTTAGTGCTTGTCAGTCGAGGTATGTACGCAACTTTTAATTTTTTTTCTAGATTTAATTTTTTTGGGGGGATGGGGTTAATTTTTGGTTTTGTTTCGATGTGCAGCGATTGAGGCGTGCAGGAGGGAGTTTTCCGGTACGACGACGGAGTACATGCACGGGCAATCTGAGTGCTCGGAGCAGACCACGAGTGAAGGTGGTCCCATCTTGGAGGAATTCATTCCCATCAAAAGAAGTTCCTCTTGTGATGAAGATGAGGAAGAATCACACGAGCCCAAGAACAATAGAGACAAGCCCAGTAATTCCGATAAGAAGAAATCTGACTGGCTTAGATCTGTTCAGTTATGGAATCAATCCCCAGATCCACCCCTTAAAGAGGTACCCAGAAAAAGTTGCCCACTAGTGTTTGGTTGCTTAGAAAATTGAAGGATAAAAAAAAAAATTTAAAAAAAGAAAGAAAAATTAGTACTAGTGCGTGTTTTATTTAATAAAGTTAAAAAAGAAAAATTTATTTTGTGAACTTCAGGATGTGCCTAAAAAGGCAACGGTTGTCGAAGTGAAGAGAAACGGAGGTGCATTTCAGCCATTTCAAAAACAGAAAACCGTAGCGAAGAGTTCTAGTAACAGCAACCAACGACCGGTGGGCAAAGCAAATCCTATGGTACCGGCAGCGTCGGCGAGTTCCACGGATGAGACCGGCAAAAGGGAAGAGAAAAATGGGCACCGTAGCCAGAGGAAGCAAAGGCGGTGTTGGTCGCCGGAGTTGCATAGACGGTTCTTGCATGCTCTTCAACAGCTTGGTGGATCACACGGTGTGTACTGTCTAAAAGAAAATTTTGTTTGGATTTGATTGATTTTGGTTGTGATTGTGTTGTTATGGGATTAAATTGGATTAACAAATGCGGTTTTTATTTTTATACGAGGATTTTGATTAAGTTTGATCTGTTGCAGCAGCCACGCCTAGGCAAATCAAGGAGCTAATGAAGGTTGATGGGCTTACAAACGATGAAGTCAAAAGCCATTTGCAGGTTAGTACTAATTGTGATCGATCATCTTTATTTGGTAAAAAAAACCATGTTGGTTTATCCTTTTTTGTTTGGTAATTTATCTTGGTATACTTTAGGAATTGTTGGGTATGGTGGTTGTTTGATTGTCTGCATCAGCATTGGTATAATTGGATAAGAAATTAAACTGAAAACAATGTAATTAGATAATTTCTTATATTGGTAGAAGAAACAGAAAGAAACTTAGAATTTGCCTTTGCAGGCAAGTATACCAAATGTTGACAATAAGGATAAGATTTAGCCTAATTATATTTCAAATTTAGGATATGATCTTGGGGAGCACCTAGGATTTCTTTTTTATGTTGTACTATGAATTATGAGCATGATAGTACAAATCAAACTCTAATTGTCCTATCTTTTTGGGTTTTGTTGTCTGTTATGTGCATTGAAATCTAGTACATCCTAAATCTTTGTTTCCTTTCATTTAATTTGTTTCAGAAATATCGATTGCACACGAGAAGACCAAGCGGAACAATCCACAACAATGGCAACCCACAAGCACCCCAGTTTGTAGTGGTAGGAGGGATTTGGGTGCCGCCACCCGAATATGCAGCAATTGCTGCAACAACAGCATCAGGGGAAGCAGCCAATTGAATCTATGCGCCAGTGGCTGCACCACCACCGTCATCGGAATCGCAGGCATCAACTGACACAATCTGAGCACATGCTATCAGATGAAGGAGGTAGCCATAGTGAAGGGGGTGTTCACTCTAATTCTCCAGCTACATCCTTCTCTACACAAACGACCACAACTTGCCGTGTTTTAGTCCTTTGATATAGCATGTGACACTGTTACAATTTTTGTAACAAAAACCTTAGTATAAAGTACTACTATGAGATAGACATCAAACTGAGATCTTTTTTTTTTTTTTTTTTTTTTGTCTTAATTTTTTGGTTGTTTAATTTGAGTGTAAAATTAAGAGTTGGATTTGCTGGAAAGTGACAGTCAGCCTTTGCATAAATGTGTGTGGTTACAAATAATCTTGTTTCCAGAAACTAGAATGGTAGTCTTGTCAATTTTGGTGCTCATTTCATAACATCTTCGTACTCATAAACGTAACAATATACTTCCGTAGATGGGACAGGGATCCCTTGCAATTGAGATCTGTTGGTGTTGCGGCTGGTGGATTTAAAAACTTCTTCGTTAAATCTGACATTTGATGAGGAGGATTTTAAATCTGTCGGTTGATAGCGCTTTGTTAGTAACATCTGTAAGAATTCAATTAATGTTATTTATAAAACTCAAAAAAATTATTAATTAAATTTTTATTTTGGTGTAAAATTAGATTTTGCATTAAGTAAGAATCTCTCCAACAAAATAAATCCAACCAACAAAATAAATCCAATTACAGAAAATCTTTTCCCTATGTTGATGAAAATGAACAAGAGTAATAGAAGCATAAATACCATCAAAACCTTAGCGGGTGGATAAGTTTTACTCTTTTCGTGGAGAGTGATTAAATTTGAGTTTGTGTTTTTTGGGGTGAAGCAGATTTTGTGCGATAATTTTACATGAATCAGCATGTTTAATCTACTTGTGAAAAGTTCACACAATATTGATAGGATCGTCAACCTATCAGCCTTTTGCTCCAAACTTTTTTGATTAAAAAAAGTGGTTTAGGTATAAATCCACTAATTTATTTTTAGAAAAAAAATTCAATTTTGAGACATATTTCTGTAAATATTTCTCATTTTTTATAAATACAATCAGCTCTATATGCATTCTAATTTAATTCACTTTTAATTTCACTAAACTCCAATGTTAAGGTCAGTGGCGGATTCAGAAATTTTTGCTAATGGGGCGACATATATACACATGGTAAACTATAAATATAAATATATATTTTTAAGAAAATACTAACTTATCTAAAATGGGCAAAAGTTAGCATTGTGTGTTAATTTTTTTTACCACAATGATACATCATCAAAGTAGAGATTTAAATTTGAGGTATTTAAATTTTATTTTTGTTGTTTACCTAAAAAACGAGTTATTGAGAATCAACCTCACGTCCGACTATCAATGCGAAGGATACGTGTGTTGTTTGTGACAGAATTACGCCGTTATGGTTTGATAGATTTGATTATTTTTAATTCGGTGATGGTAGTTGTTTTTAGAAACATCCATCGAAAGTGCAAATTTACAAATAAACACTTAGTTAAAAAAGATTTATATTTTTCTAATATGATAAAAAGTTTTACGCATGAGACAATTTGAGGAGATTTTATATTAATGTTATATAATTTACACATAAATTTAAAGTTTTTTTATGAAAAAAAAATTACATTAAATTTAGACAAAGTTTAATACGCGTGGAGGCAATTTATTTTTTTAATGGAAGCATTTTAAAACTATACATAAAATTAATTTTTTTCTTCAAAAATTAAGTGAGAGCGGATATCCTCACTGCCCCAGTGTGAGTCTGCCCCTGGTTGAAGCTTCTAGCTGAACTTCATATTTCAAGCTGCTCCAATGTTGAATGATTCTCTCAACGAAACTGCCATTTGGCTATGGAATACATGAGACATCTATGACATTGGTTGGTTGGTCACTTGACAAGTGTTATACCGTGGGAACCACCCCTGCTTTACAAATAAGATATGGAGTATCCGATGCACGCAATTTAAGGCTTATATTATGTTTTTTCATTGTTTTTATCGTGTTTGTTATTTAATTAATTAAATAAATAATTTTTTATTATTAAATCATTAATAAAATTAATTTTTATATATATATATACATAAATAGAGTATAAAAGTTTTTAGTTTTTTTATATTTTTAAAATAATATATATAAAATAATTAAATTTAAATTTAAATAAAAAAATGACAAATGACTAAAATTATGGAAAAAAAATATTAATTTTAACAGGAAGAGAATAAAGATAATTTTATTTCTAGCTATAGAAAAAGTTGAACTGCACAATATTCTTGACCCGTAATTAAATAAAAAAACTCCCAAATATATATATAATCTTGACCCATGAGAAATCTTTCTATTCAAGAAAATAAGCAAAATTACAAGTTGGATTTCTAACGAAATCTTTTCTGTTAAGGCAACGGATGCCCATATCCTAGAAAATAAGGTTGCGTGGTAATCATTGTTTCCTTCACAATTAAGACCTTGAAAATGTGACAATATTCTGTGATTCTTCCTAATTCATACGGAGTAAGTTTAATTTGTGATTTGATGAGGAAGTTAGATGTTGTCAAAATGTGCAAGGTGCAATGGAAGCTTCATAAACATTTTGCAATGCTTAGCAATGTGAATCAGCTGACTTGCCTCTTCTGATCTTGAAATAGTGTAGTAATAAATTGGTAATGTGATGCGTTAAGTAAGTCAACAACATTTGCTCGTTTGTGTATAGTCCAATTGAAAATCTTATCTCCCTTTTAAATAGTGATATCTCAGGCAATATTTTGAGGGAAAAAAAATTAAACAGTAAGAGATAACATAAAAAATTACATTCCTTACTGTTAACCAAAGAGAAAGTGTCATACAAGCGCAAAATGAGTTTTTTTTTTAAAGTTCTTCAATATTGTCAATGGAATTCCTCGCGTTACTAGTAAAATTTTAAGGAATTAGCAATGAATTTCCTGGACAGAAAATGTACAAAGATGTTGTATGTTTGTGTTGTTTTCCTATAGTGCTGTTTGGAAAACATAATTTGGGCATGTCTCGAGCACACTCGAAAACGAAACAATTCAAAAACATTAAGGGGATTTGGAAAAAAAAAAATGATAGTGCACAAAGATGTATGCTTTTTATGTTGGGGCATACACCTTTTTTTTAAGTATATGTTTTGAGCTTATAACATGCGTCTCATCAATTGAAATTCTCAAAAGATGTAAGTTCTGATGAGTACTGGGGCATATGCCTTTCTATTGAGGCGTACATTTTTCTTATCTTGAGATATTAGAATTATTAATTATTTTAATAATATTATTTTTTTAAATTTTAATAATTAATTATTATTTTTAAAATATTAAAATACTTACACCCCAACATCTAAAAGTTCGAACGTCTCAAACCTTATGCTTCGTCTCACAGAAAAACAAAACAACCCACCCAACACTTTTATCTCCAAAAACACTAATCTCATGTTTAAATCTTCATCTTCAATGGTAAATAATTAGGGTTCTAAAAATTGTGCTTGGGATGAAAGCAGCTTTCTTATTGGTATTTTTTCCCCTGAAGCATGCTATCTTATGTTAACGTGGAAGGCCGATGAGGTGTTGATTAAATGGTTAAGATTGAGATTTTAAAATTATAAGATTTTAGATTAGGTTATCACAATTTATTTTATTTATTCAATTTATATATTGGTTATCTCTCTTACTAGGTAAGTTGTAGTAGAATTTTAAGGTTTTATATGAATAAAAAAATATTCAAGTAAAAGGAATGAAATTACCAAATTTAATATGGTATTTATATTTTGTATAATTTTAAGATTTTTTTTGAGATGAGTGTAATTTGAAGGTTTGATTCCTTATTATAGATAAATTTAATTACAATAATTATTTTTTTATAATAAGCTATACTTGTTGAAAATAAAAAATAAATTTCATTCTTTTTCCTTTTTTTGTTAAGATGGACCAAATTCTTAAAAAAAAAAAAAAACGTATCGATGGATCGAACTTACAATCATACATAATTCTATTCAGTATATATGTTTCATTGAATTAAGGAAAAATACGCGGCCCCGACATAACCTTTGCTAATTCAAATCCTCACAAGTCGCAACCCAATCTTTGAAATGAGAAAAATAAAAGAAAGAGATTGATTACATTCTGTACTTTTATTAAAGAGAATTATTCTCACCACCATTTTCACAATGGTTTCACGTGGAATGAGGACATAAGTATGAAACATATGAACAATCCGAACTTCTTGTGATGAGTGATGACCGTGTAAGTTTGCAATTATTCCCCATAATGTGACTCAAACAATAAAGTCTAATAAAAATTACACATTTAGCCAACCATTTATGAGTAACGAATTGACCCAACTTGATTGCAGTAGAGAGTACATCATTCGTTTTTTAAATATTTCGATGATTTATGTATAAGTTATCTTTTACGAACAGAAAATTATCTCCGGTGAGATTCGAAGTATAAAAATGACATTCTTAATCAGGTTTAAAGGTTAAATATTAACAGTGTCGTATTTCGAGAAATCAAGAGTGCACCAACATCTATATAAAAAAATGTTTATTTTCAACACAGGCAGACACAGATATAAAAAATAAAAAAAAAGACATGCATACAAAAAGAATATACAAATACATAAAAGAAAAAAGAAAAAAACTCCACGTACAAAGCAAAACACATAAAAAACAAAGAAAATCATTTCAATTATCTCATCTTTTTAAATATTTTTTTACCTCGATATAATAATTATTTTTTTTTATAAATATTTATTGACTTAATTATCAAAAAATTATCTTCGAATCATCAGGCGCTCGATAAACTCCTTTCGTATAATGCTCACTTTAAATACAGAGAGAATATTCCGCGTCCTCTTTTTTCTTCACACAAAGACAATTCTAAACAAGTGAGAACCAACGAAAACAGATCAGCTCCATCACCTTTTTTTTTTACATCAACACCCCTTAATTTTACGCAAATTACCAAATGAATAAAATTATTAGCTAGCGTCCTTTATCAATGCATTATTTTTCCGTGCTTTACTACACGCCAAAAACAAGTGTGTACATGGACATTATCATGGTACAAATGGAATAACTAATCCTAAATATTGTAACTAATCCGCTAATCAGCTGTTTGCATGGCGGTGGTCTACACCTTAAATTGCAATCTAATGTAAACGTGGCGGCTTGAGAATCTAAGTACGTCAAGATCTATTGGTGATTGGACCAAATAATTACTACTATTATATATATATTTTTTTGTCTCGACACAAAATACAATAGTTTATGACAAAGACTATTTCTGGCCATTCCCTAACTACTCTTTCCATTACAAGAAAAACTAATAGTATATGCTCTGTGATTGTACTACCACTCATAAAAAAATGAAAATGTTGTACTATCCTATTCGATCCACTCCGAATATTTTAAATTCTGCGGGGTTTATTTTTAAATTCTTAAATTTTGATGTGACATTTCTGTTTTAAAACAAATGTCGATCGGTTTCAAGACCTAATATATTAAACCTTGTTTTTCATTATATTTTGGTAAAAGGATTCGCAATATGGCAGAGATTGTTACTTCGACCAAATGTAAAATTTTGGGCAGAATGTTAACCCAATCAATTGAACTCATGGTTATTGTTTTAAATTATGAAACATAACAGTTAAGTCAGTTTATCATTTAAAAGTTGTGTTTGTCCGAAACAAACATATAAGAAGCAATTTATACTATTTTCTATATTCGAACTTAGTTTTATATGTTATTTCTATAAAAAAAAATTACTATAAAAATCCAAGATATTTATGTCAAACACCGTTGAGGTTTAATAGATTAATTTTGTTTTATGCAAAACATAATTATATTTTGGGTTTTATTGTATTCTTGAGATTACTTGTAAAAACTTCAATGCACACTAAATTATTTGTAATGCGGATAAATTAAATCTTAAAGAAAGTAACATTGCTACCCGCGTTGAAACCTTCTCTCAAATATTTTCTCATAAATTTGTTCAAACATTTTTAATATTTATGTCATTATCTAGAAAGGAAAAAAATTCAAAATGTGCAGATGAAGTTTATCAGCTTGCTGTCCAGGTATATTCTATGATTGTTTAACTTATCTTCTAGGTAAGGAATACAAAGGAAGATACTAAGATCCCCTAGAATCTTTCCTTGTCCAAGATTCCATTATCAAATTGACATTTTAACATTTAAACAAATTAAAGAGGATATGCTGTTATATATCATATAGACTTTCCCTTGGCAAGAAAAACCAATTGAAAATAGTATTTTACTTGTAGGCCATATAAAATTAAAAAAAAAAATTTATTTAGCATTGTACCATAAGAGATACATGGTACAAGAGTTCATCTCATTTTTAAATAAAAATAAATTTTTTTTCTCTCTTTTCTCATATCATTTAATTGTGAGATAAATTTATACCATATGTCTCTTTTGACATTCTACCAAATAAAAACTTTTTTGAAATTAGATAAACATGAAATCTATGGATCGAGGAGTTGGACTACATACTCCAATTTTATTTTATTTTTATAAAAAAAAAAACGGATAAGCAAATGCGCCTCTTCAGGTAATCTTAAGGCCAAACGACTCTTGCTAACTCTTAAAATTAACTTGCAAAATAAGAGTACTAAACAAGAAAAGATACAAAAGGCTCTTCTTAATTGGTTTATTTGATTATTATTTTTTTTAATCCAATGATATATTTGATTATGAAAATGTCATTAGAAAAATTGAGAATATTCGACTGACCTAACTTAAGAAATATCATTTATTAAATCTCACATTTTAATCAAATGGTGTATTTGATTCTGAAAAGCCCAATTTGGGTAATTCCAAATGACTTTATTTTTGTACTTTTTCTCTCGTGATTTTGTAGTCTAAGATCGAACTATAAAGTATAAACAAGTATCTACATTAAAAAACAACGATCAAGAAGTATTCACCAAATAAATTTAAAAAAAAAAGGCTATAAAAAGGTAACGTTCTACCAAGTCTCCTGAGTTGACTCAACTAAAGAGTAAAGATCTCGTTTACCTGATTCCCGTGATTTGGTACCTGTTTCATGCTTCATGTGATTCATAAATCTGATACCATAAAAGCAACCCATTTTATTCGTCCAAATTCTTGATAGCAGACGAGGAATAGGCTAAATTATTATTTTACTCTCTAGTTTGGAGATATTTCTATTTTGCATCATATTGTTTCAATTGCTTCAATGAAATCCGTCAGCTTCATTAATCACTCAGTATAATCTTTTTTCCAAGATTTTGTATATAATAATAAAAAGGATCGTAATCTTTTCCATTTAAAAATAGAAATGAATTTATGGTGAGATTGAAAATTATATTATCATATGAAAAATACTTAAATAAAAGTTTGTCATGATGATATTCAATCTCACTATGAACTTAACATCATTTTTATTTTCAAATGGAAAAGATCTCGACCTTAATAAAGGTCCAAAGTCCATTGTCCACATATAGGCTAGTCAACGAAAAAATATTAGGAAATTACACACCAATTTGGAGAGAAACGACCTCTTAATATTTCTCATTTCCCTATTGTTAACTCTAATTTAGAGAGAGAAACCTAATAGTTGCTGTGTTAGAGAGAGAAACAAATGTTTAACCAAAAATAAAATGACTCACAAAATTTAAAGATTAAAATCATAATTTAACCAAAAAAAATACTAAGCATCGTATTAATTCAAAGTCGATCATCCTAATAGACTTTTAAAGAATACATTTAGCAATTGATGAAATCGTTTTTATTTTTTTTTTTTAAAAGATCTATTGGGTTTATGGATGGTACAAATGAAGTAGTCCTTTTTTTTATGTTTTATCTCTCTTATTTTTTGTGTGAATGAGATTTGATCTTTAATTTTTTGTACAATGATAAATGGTTCAATCCATTAAGTTATATATATATATCACGGATCATGATTGACGATGGTGCCTCCATTTTAAGCTCATCATGTTATCCATTATCTCCCACTATACTTTGAGCCCTTTGTCAATAAGGCCCATAATCACAACTGCTACCCAACCCACATCGACGACAAATTGTCTGATTGGGCAGCTCTTCACTTCTATAACCAATTGCAATTACCCAGCCTAGCCTATTTTTCACAGCCACGTCAGCAGCCTTGCCAGAAATAAGGGTTAACAGGCAAAACGCTTGTTCGGATCCAGTCCAAGATTGATTTCTTAAGTCAGACCACATGGAATTTAACACGTGCCACTAAAGTTATTAGTGAACTTTCACATAGTTATTAGTGGAGCTTCCTTCTATCAAGAATTGAATTCTTAGATCAAATCCGGACAAGAATTTCCCATTTAACAGAAATATTCATAAAATGTGTCATAGATTCCACATAGGAGGTTTGTTCTAGACTTGGAAGAGCAAGCCTCCTTATGGCATACATCCTTCTCTGTAATGTAATATGCTTGGGCAAAAACTGAATAGCAATATTTTCTACATATAGTGGCAGAAAACTACCACGAATAGCAGGACCTAATTCATGCAACGTAAATTGTACAACAATTTAGAAATTGCAGTGGCACTGCAATTAAATTGGCTTTCTTAAACGCAACTGCATGGAAGAATGCCTCAAAAACAATTATACTAAGGTCCTTTAGACAAGCTATTACTATCACCTAGTTCAAACGAAACCGGTGCCGCTTTGCAGTTGATCATGTGAAGATTTAGAGCTACAGAAACATGACAAATGTACCATACAAATGATAAACGATATATCAACTATACTCGGTATAACAGTTTTTCTTTCCATTTCTTTTTTGGTGAAGAAGTTGCCACTCATTGTACAGATAATATGCACTATGGAACATCTGAAGGAGCTGAAATTTCCAGTGGTACACCAGGAGTGGGCTCTAGCACCTGAGCACCTGGTAGTTCCTTTGACAAAAGCTGCTGCGCTAATACACTTTTAATACGTAATTTATTACAGGAAGAACCTGATATATTGATTAGCATATGTAACCATGAGAGAAAGCACAAGAAATAAGTAAAGGTACATTTATAACAATAAAAATTAAACTAAATTACTTCAATATGGAAGGATGTCCAGAGTCCAGACTGACTTCTGTACTATCTTAAATCATTCCACTGTGCATCATACCAGATTATGTCATTGCTTACATTCCTTGTAAGATGTTTAAGACAGAAGAACAAACAAAGATTAAATTATTTACAAAGATTTCCCTCTTTAATATCCCTGAACTCGAATTTTTGTAGAGTGTATGTAATATGCCAGTTTAGAACCCATAAAGTGTAACAAGGCGAGCAAGGGAAAGCCAACAAGCAAAACGGATTCCCTAAGATGAGCATATGCACAACTACATCCATTTGGCTATGAGGGGTAGAGGAGATATGTGAGAGGAAAGTACAATGGGAAAGATATTAATATTTCCATTTTGTTTGGTAGCGAGGATAGAAAGTGGAAAGGGAGAAGGAAAGGGCAAAAAAAGAATGAGCACATTTTTACATTCTACTCCAATACTTCCAATTTGGGAGGATTGTGCTTTTTGCATGAGGGAGGAAAACCACAATTTTTTTCAAATTTCTTTCCTCTTACTTTTCTCACTACCAAATGAACGAAAGTGCTTTCCCTTTCCTTTCTTTTCTCTCCAACAAATCATAGCCTTACGTAAACCTAGTCTATGACACGCCACATATTTCCAATGTATTACTGAGTTCCAAAAAGACAAAAGACCACTTCTATATCTCTTAACATTTGGAGCACCAGGAAACACATTCAGTAACCAACTGTACTGTAGAAAAAGAAAATAGTTTTTTACACCAAAAAAAAAATCTCTACGTTATGCAAGTTGTCAAAGTAAAAGCATACCACTATCAGGCACCAAAATATTTCTAAGGAAACATATGGAACATTAACTCATCTATTTTGCACCAATAAGAAAATAAATTATACCTTGAATGATTCAACTGTTCCTTTAGCCTGAATTATGCTAGCAAGAAACCCTTTGGCATCAAGATCCCCATTTCTCATTGGCACAATAAACCTATAAAATAAGGAAAGGAGGATATGACAGTTGTAGATATAATAAAATTTTACTGATATAGAATCTATGGTTGCGAGAAGGTTGTGTACTTGCCATTCAGCACTTTTGCAAGTTGAACTGCATCTTCTTGTCCTGAAACCAAAGTAAACTTAGGAAGAAGCTGCTTAATGACGGGGTAATAACAATATCAGCCCGTTCCTTCTCCAGAAAAATTCTTGTTGTAAACACAGTGAGGTTCATAATAAAGGGTCATTTTGCCCTGTGGAGAAATGACGAGGTACCTGGACATTACATTACACCCCCCAAAACAAAAAAAAAAAAAGGGGGGGGGGGGAGAGGGGGAGGGATGGAAAATCTTAGATTGATATAAAAAAAAAACCAAAAACATAGTACACAAAGGGAAATAAAAGAGTAGCATTTTTTATGAAAATGGAGTGTGATAAACGTTGTAATTAATCACAATGGCAAAGTAAAGCTTGATAGAATTTACCCATTCTCAGGGCATTGCCAAGGAGGACCAAGAATTGGACCTGCAGTAGCTTGAACTCTGACTTTGGTACCATTTCTTGCTTCAACTTCAGAGCTCTGACCAGGTTCTAGATACATGACCTGAAAAATTCTGAAATTGACTAAAATATGACAAATTAAATACATCGTATATGAGCATAATAGCATATACCACATGGATTATCTAGGTTAATAGCAGATCAGGTTCAATGTTACTTGAGTTCCAAATAAAGTTGAGACTTGAGAGGCTAACAAGTTACTGCTGGAGCGTGACCAGGCAAAAAGGTAAGCTTTAGCTAGCATTTGTCAATTTACTAGGCATGCACTAACAAAATTCAGAAAAAAGATACATTGGAGAAGAAAAGCAGCATGATTATGCACAAAATGACACATATTTTACACCATCAATTGCAATTTCTCTAAAAGGGGAACTTTAGTGCAGAAGATTATATCCAGGTATCATAACAAACTACAATCAAAGTAATGAACACAGAAGAATTCCTTTCACTACTAGAACAGGTTGAGGTGTATCTTCCCTCACACATTCGCATCATCTCTTGCTTTGATGTCTGTGGGTGAGACAATTGTGGGTTTTGGACACTTTCAGTGGTAGGACTTTCTTGGACAGTCACAGGTCACTATATTGAGGAAGAGATTTGGAGGAATCCATACTTAGGAAAAGAGGACAATTGTGGCTTTAATATACCTTTCTATGTTTGGTTAGTTTGGTGGGAAAGGAATGATAGACCCTTTGAGAGACTTGAGACCTCTGTAAACGATGTAAAGGAAAAGGATAGATGGCTTACTACCTTTACTTTTTGGTACAAAGGAAATTACGATGTAAATGAGTTAGAAATACTTGATTATTTTGAAAAAAATTCTTGTAATTAACCTTTTTGTAACTGGGTTGGTACCTGTTGGGATTTTTAAAGATATTTTTGGATGTAGTTAGGAGAATTAGTCAAAGGGTTTGTTTTATAAATATCTTTCGTAAAATTTATGGTTTTCTACTTTCTAGGATCTACAGTTAGGGTATTCCTTCTTTCTAGGATCTATAACTTCTTGACTATGTGTATTTAAACCCTACGAGGCTATATCATTTGAGGAATTCAAAGATATTCATTCACATGGTATCAGAGCATCATCCTTAAATTTTATTTATTTTACTCGCCTTTATTGCCGGCATAGCCTACAGAGCTGTAATTTTCGATTGAAACCTTCATTACTTTAAATTTTCTTCGTTATTGCTCTTTTTTCTTAATTTACTGACACAATGTCAGGAAAAGAGACAGAAAAATTGAAAACTCAGGCTGAATCTGCTCCGGTTAGTTAGGTTTCAAATGAGCTGCAGAATATCCAAACAGCTTATAGATTAACAGGGAAGAATTATTTGAACTGGATCCAACTTGTTAGAACTTTCCTCAAAGGAAAAGGAAAGCTGAGCCACTTGCTAGGAACAGGTCCTCAGAAGGATGAAGTTGGTTTTAAGGCCTGGGATGAGGAGGACTCTACGGTGATGTCTTGGCTATGGAATTCGATGGAACCAGAGATCAGTGATACTTGTATGTTCTTGCCTACCGCAAAGGATATTTGGGAGTCTGTCCAGCGGACTTATTCAGAAGTGAATGATACAGCACAAGTGTGTGATGTTAAGATTAAAACATCAGCTGCAAAACAAGGTAATAAAAGTGTTACTGAGTATGCAAACTTGCCGAAAAATCTATGGCAGGAAATGGACCATTACAGGTGCATTGAGATAAAATGCAGTTCAGATGCAGCTGCCCTAAAGAAATTCATAGAAAAAGATCGAGTCTATGATGTTTTGGCAGGGCTAAATGCTGAATTTGACCAGGTCAGGGTGCAGATCCTTGGGAAGGAGGAGCTGCCATCTTTAAATGAGACTATTTCTATGGTTAGAACAGAAGAGAGCAGATGAGGGCTAATGCTTGAGGCGCTGCCATCTAAGGGATCGACTATGCTTTCTGATGGAGAGAAAAAGCTAAGCATGGATCAAACTGCACGGCCTAATTTCAAGAAATTAGAGCAGTGAAGGAGCTCAAACCGAGAACACTTGTGGTGTACCTACTACAATAAGTCCAGGCATACAAAGGACACTTGCTAGAAGTTACATGGAAAACGACCCAGCCGAGATTGGAATCGTAAAGGAGGACATGATAGGAACTCAAACCAGGCACATCTTGTAGAGGTTCAGAACTCCCATGGAAAAACTAAGGTGACAGATGAGTTTAAGCAAGAAGAGATAGAGAAATTACGCAAATTGTTGGGCTCTCTGGTAGAAGAAAAGGCAACTGGGACTTGCTCCTTGGTACAGGCAGGTAAGTCGTCTAATTCTCAAGGATTTAATGTCTCGGATAAGTCTTTTTCTAACTCTTGGGTCATTGACTTAGGAGCAACCGACCACATGACACACTCTGCACGTCTTTTCAGTACCTATAATTTGTGTCCTGGTAATAGGAAGATATATGTAGCTGATGGTTCATATACTACTGTTGCTGGTATAGGGAATATCAAATAATTCGTCCTTCATTTGTGCTTAAAGACGTCTTATATGTCCCTAAGTTGTCTACAAACCTGTTATCCATCCATAGGCTTACTAATGACCTGAATTATAAAGTGGTTTTTTATCCTTCTTATTGTGTGTTTCAGGACCAGTTCTTATCGTGTGTTTCAGGACCAGGATTCGGGGAAGATGATTAGGCGTGCTAGGGAAAAAGATGGCTTGTCATCTCGAGGCCACCTGTAAACCAAGTAGTTTCACGTTTGATTTACCTAAGTTGTTACTCACTGAGTCAACCACCAATAAGATAGGGTCTGGCTTTATCATTATCGTTTTGGTCATTCTTCTTTTAGTACTTTACAAGTTATATTTCCAACTTTGTTAAAGGGACTTGATATTCAAACTTTTCACTGTGATGTTTGTCAGTTTGCTAAGCACAAATGAGTTTCATTTCCAGTTAGCAATAAAAGGTGTTCAGAACTTTTTCATTTGATTCATAGTGATATTTGGGGCCCTTCCAGAGTTCCTAATGTTTCCGGTGCAAAATGGTTTGTGTCTTTTATAGATGATTGTACTCGAGTTCATGGGTATATCTTCTAAAGCAAAAATCTGATGTGAGTAGTGTGTTTCCTATTTTCCATGCAATGGTTCAAAATCAATTTGGTGTGAAAATAAAAAAGATTTCGTTTTGCTAATGCCACTGATTATTTTTAATCACACCTTATCACCATATTTTCTAAAGGACGAAATCATTCATGAAACTTCATGTGTTTCCACACCTCAACAAAACAGGGTGGCAGAAAGGAAAAATGGACAGTACCAGAGCCCTATTGTTTCAGAATTCAATTCCGAAATCCTATTGGGGGGAGGCGGTTCTTACTTTTATTTATCTCATAAACAAGTTGGTTACTCCAGTCCTTGACTCTCAATCACCAATATCTCTTCTCACATAGTTTTTTTTTCCAAACTTTAATACTTCTAGTTCTACCACCAATAAAGATAGGGCTTGGCTTTATCATTATCGTTTTGGTCATTCTTCTTTAAGTACTTTAAAAGTTATATTTCCAGCTTTGTTAAAGGGACTTGATATTCAAACTTTTCATTGTGATGTTTGTCAGTTTGCTAAGCACAAATGAGTTTCATTTCCAGTTAGTAATAATAGGTGTTCAGAACTTTTTCATTTGATTCATAGTGATATTTGGGGCCCTTATAGAGTTCCTAATGATTCTAGTGCAAAATGGTTGTGCCTTTTATAGATGATTGTACTCGAGTTCATGGGTATATCTTCTAAAGCAAAAATCTGAT
Organism: Bretschneidera sinensis; assembly: GCA_023935145.1. Classification (NCBI taxonomy): domain Eukaryota; kingdom Viridiplantae; phylum Streptophyta; class Magnoliopsida; order Brassicales; family Akaniaceae; genus Bretschneidera; species Bretschneidera sinensis. Next base: position 21,115,152 of record CM043705.1, on the reverse strand, counting down.
GTGAGTAGTGTGTTTCCTATTTTCCATGCAGTGGTTCAAAATCAATTTGGTGTGAAAATAAAAAGATTTTGTTCTGATAATGCCACTGATTATTTTCATCACACCTTATCACCATATTTTCTAAAGGACGGAATCATTCATGAGACTTCATGTGTTTCCACACCCCAACAAAATGGGGTGGCAAAAAGGAAAAATGGACACATTATGGACAATAACCGAGCCCTATTGTTTCAGAATTCAATTCCAAAATCCTATTGTGGGGAGGCAGTTCTTACTTCCATTTATCTCATAAACAGGTTGGTTACTCCAGTCCTTGACTCTCAATCACCAATATCTCTTCTCACACAGTTTTTTCCAAACTTTAATACTTCTAGTTCTATATCACCTAGAGTGTTTGGCTGCACCTCTTTTGTTCACGTCCATAGCTCTCTCAGCAGTAATTTAGACCCTAAAGCCATTATGTGCATTTTTGTTGGATATTCATCCACACAGAAAGGTATAAATGTTATCATCCATCTACACAAAAATTTAATGTGTCAGCTGATGTTACCTTTCATGAAACCAAGCCACTTTACACCAAGCCTTATCTTCAGGGGGAGAGTTTATTGGAAGATAAGCTTGATGCTTCCTTAAACTTCAACCCTTTAGACCTACCTGCCTCAATTTCGGGTGTCTCAACCTCTCCAACATCAATTAATGAACCTGTAACATTGTCAACTAGCACTTTTGCAAATCTCCCAAACCACGCCCTAGAAGACTGTTTCAAACCATAAAGAGTTTTCCTTAATCTACAAGCCTTGTTAGCTCCTAATGCTCCCCCATAACCTAGTGGTATTCTCATAAAAATTTTCTCTTCTAGATCTTCGTGTAAAAATGCATTCTTCACGTCGAATTGTTGAAGAGGCCAATCAAAGTTTGCAGCTAGAGATAACAATACTCTTACTGTATTCATCTTGGCCACAGGTGCAAAGGTCTCCTGATAATCAGTGCCATAAGTTTGAGTATAACCCTTAGCTACTAACCTTGCCTTGTATAGTTCAAGAGTTCCATCAGCTCTATACTTCACTGTGAAGACCCATTTGCAACCAACTGGCTTCTTCCCCTTAGGCAGATCAATTATCTCCCATGTCCTGTTCTTTTTCAAAGCCTCCATTTCCACCCACATAGCTTGTCTTCAATTCTCATTAGATAATGCCTCGGATAAGATGGTTGGAATTGGGATGGTGTTAAGACTCACAAGAAAGCTTTTATGAGATGGTGAAAACTTATCAAATCTTACAAAATTAGAGATAGCATAAAGGGGTTTTTTGGAACATTCACGGGTTCCTTTCCTAACAGCAACAGGAAAATCTGAAGAGGGAAGAGTTACCTTAGTACCAGTATTAGGAGCCAATGATGGAGTTTGTTGTGGTACAGATGATGACTTGTTTCTTCTTGAATACACCTGTGAGAACCTTGTACCATCACGCCGTGAAATACCTGTAGTTGTATGTACTTCATAACTCAGGGTTTAGGTTATTTTGTGACTGTTTAGTTTCGGTTTCTAGGCTGGTTTCAGTTTCTGGGCTGGTCTCAGGACTAGTTGACGCTATTTCAGGTTCAGTAATTGATGTTGGAGAGGTTAAGACACTCGGAACTGAGGCAGGTAGGTCTAAAGGGTTGAAGTATAAAGAAGTGAACGAATATCTTTTTATTTTCACACCAAATTGATTTTGAATCATTATATGGAAAATAGGAAACGCATTACTCACATCAGATTTATGCTTTAGAAGAAATACCCTTGAAACTCGAGTGCATTCATCTATAAAAGACACAGACCATTTTGCACCAGAAACATTAGGAACTCTAGAAGGGCCCCAAATATCACTACGAATCAAATGAAAAGGTTCTGAACACCTTTTATTACTAATTGGAAATGAAACTCGTTTGTGCTTAGCAAACTGATAAACATCACAGTGAAAAGTTTGAATATCAAATCCCTTAAACAAAGCTGAAAACATAACTCGTAAAGTCCTAAAAGAAGAATGACCAAAACGATAATGATAAAGCCAGATCCTCTCTTTATTGGTAGTTGACTCAATGAGCAAAAACTTAAGTAAATCAAACGTGAATTTACTTGGTTTACAAGTGGCCTCGAGATGATACAAGCCATCTTTTTCCCTAGCACGCCCAATCATCTTCCCCGAATCCTGGTCCTGAAACACACAATAAGAAGGATAAAAAACCACTTTACAATTCAGGTCATTAGTAAACCTATAGATGGATAACAGGTTTGTAAACAACTTAGGGACATATAAGACGTCTTTAAGCACAAATGAAGGACGAATTTTGATATTCCTTATACCAGCAACAGTAGTATATGAACCATCCGCTACAGATATCTTCCTATTACCATGACACAAATTATAGGAACTGAAATGATGTGCAGAGTGTGTCATGTGGTTGATTGCTCCTGAGTCAATGACCCAGGAGTTAGAAAATGACTTATCCGAGACATTAATTAGAAAATGACTTATCCAAGACATTAAATCCTTGAGAATTAGACGACTTACCTGCCTGTACCAAGGAGCAAGTCCCAGTTGCCTTTTCTTCTGCCAGAGAGCCCAACAAGCTGCGTAATTTCTCTATCTCTTCCTGCTTAAACTCATCTGTCACATGAGTTTTTCCAAGAGAGTTCTGAACCTCTGCAAGATGTGCTTGGTTTGAGTTCATATCATATCCTCCTTTATGATTTCAATCTCAGCCGGGTGGTTTTCCATGTAACTTCCAGCAAGTGTCCTTTGTATGCCTGGACTTATTGCAGTAGGTACACCACAAGTGTTCTCGGTTTGAGCTCCTTCGCTGCTCTAATTTCTTGAAATTAGGCTGTGTGGTTTGATCCATGCTCAGCTTTTTCTCTCCATCAAAAAGCATAGCCGATCCCTCAGATGGCAGCGCCTCAAGCATTACCCCTCGTCTGCTCTCTTGTGTTCTAACCATAGAAAGAGTCTCATTTAAAGATGGCAGCTCCTCCTTCCCAATGATATGCAGCCTGACCTGGTCAAATTCAACATTTAGCCCTACCAAAAAATCATAGACTAGATCTTTTTCTATGAATTTCTTCAGGAAAGCTGCATCTGAACTGCATTTCATCTCCATGCACCTGTAATGGTCCATTTCCTGCCCTATATTTTTCGGCAAGTTTGCATACTCAGTAACACTTTTATTACCTTGTTTTGCAACTGATGTTTTAATCTTAACATCGTACACTTGTGCTGCATCATTCACTTTTGAATAAGTCTACTGGACAGATTCCCAAATATCCTTTGCAGTAGGCAAGAACATACAAGTATCACTGATCTCTGGCTCCATCAAATTCCATAGCCAAGTCATCACCATATAGTCCTCATTCCATGGCTTAAAACCAGTTTCATCCTTCTGAGGACTTGTTCCTAGCAAGTAGCTCAGCTTCTCTTTTCCTTTGAGTAAAGTTCTAACAAATTGGGTCTTCTTCAAATAGTTCTTCCCTGTTAATCTATAAGTTGTTTGGATATTCTGCAGCTCATTTGAAACCTGACTAACTAGAGCAGATTCAGCCATATTTTTCGATTTTTCTGTCTCTTTTCCTGACATTGTGTCAGTAAATTAAGAAGAAATAAAAAAGAGCAATAACAGAGAGAACAAAACAGAGAAAATTTGAAGCAATGAAGGCTTCAATAGAAAATTACAACTCTGTAGACTGTGACGGCAATAAAGGCCAGTAAAATAAATAAAATTTAAGGATGGTTCTCTGATACCATGTGAATGAATATCTTTTTAAAGAATGCATTTTTACACGTAGATCTAGAAGAGAAACTTTATATGAGAATACCACCAGGTTATGGGGGAGCATTTGGAGCTAACAAGGCTTGCTGATTAAGGAAAGCTCTTTATGGTTTGAAACAGTCTCCTATGGCGTGGTTTGGGAGATTTGCAAAAGTGCTGTTGAAGTCAGGATACAAACAAAGTCGGAGTGATCATACTTTGTTTATTAAACATTCTAAAGATGAGAAGGTAACTGTTCTCCTTGTATACATTGATGACATCATTTTAACGGGTGATAATGAGACAGAAAGGGAGAGATTGAAGGTCTGTTTAGCCAAAGAGTTCGAGATTAAGGAGTTGCGAAGACTGAAATATTTTCTAGGAATTGAGGTAGCACATTCACAGCAAGGTATATTCAATTCTCAGCAAAAATATGTGACAGATTTGTTGAAAGAAACATGAAAACTAAGATGTAAACCAGCAGTTGTTCCTATTGATCCAAATCAGAAACATGGTGAGGCACCTGAGGATATTGCAGTGGACCGAGAGATGTATCAGAGACTAGTTGGGAAGTTGATTTACCTTTCACACACAAGGCCAGATATAGCTTATGTTGTTAGTATGGTCAGTCAGTTATGCACTCACCAAGAGAAGTTCATTTGCGGGCTGCACAGTAGATTTTACATTACTTGAAAGGAAGTCCAGGCATAGGTGTTTTGTTTAAAAGGAACTCAGGTTTGGTCTTGGAAGCATACATAGATGCTAACTATGCTGAATCAGTTGTGAACAGAAGGTCAACATCTGGCTATTGTGCTTTCATTGGAGGAAATCTGGTGACATGGAGAAGTAAAAAGCAGAGTGTGGTAGCAAGATCAAGTGCAGAAGCAGAGTTCAGAGCAATGGCATTAGGCATTTGTGAGCTACTTTGGTTGAAGATTATTCTGGATGATTTGAAGATCAAGAGGAGTGGACCAATGCGACTTTATTGTGATAACAAGGTCAGCTATCAGTATTGCACATAATCTTGTGCAACATGATAGAACAAAGCATATTGAAGTTGATAGGAATTTTATTAAAGAAAAGTTGGATAGTGGACTGGTTTGTACTTCTTATGTCTCGACTACAGAACAACTGGCTGATATACTAACTAAAGGGCTAAGCAGCAAGGTCTTTCATGGAATAATTTCCAAGCTGGGAATGCAGAATACTTATTCACCAGCTTGAGGGGGAGTGTTGGGATTGTTAGAAATATTCTTGGATGTAGTTAGGAGAATTAGTCAAAGGGTTTGTTTTAAAAATATCTTTTGTAAAATATATGGTTGTCTACTTTCTAGGATCTATAGTTAGGGTATTCCTACTTTCTAAGATCTATAACTTCTTGACTATGTGTATTTAAACCCTACAGGGCTATATCATTTGAGGGGAATTAAAAGATATTCGTTCCCAGTACCATCTCGGTGCCCATTAATACAATTCTTTTTCTATCAAAAGGAGAAAATCATGGTTTCTTCTTGACTAAAAGAATAACTTAGGGAGTGTATTAACTATGTGCTATCATCAAGCCTTGCAAGGACAACATAGCTCAGCTCCTTGCAACCCAAAGGGACCTCTTCAGTTGGATTGGTAAGGTTAAAAATATGTTCGTCATATCGTAGAGTTCAAGAATGTTGCAGGATATCAACAGACCTCTCACATCAGAGGAAAGATTTTTCACTACTTATTGTTAACACAAACCCACAAGCATCTTTTCTACGTCTAACTTATTAGGTGCACTTATAAATTTTCTCAATTCATACAGCCCAACTTTTTTCTTATTTTTTCCTCACTTAAACTATCAAATATTATTAGCATATGCTCCATCATGACTTAAAAACACAGACATCTCTGACCTCCTCATTTGTTAACTTGTGGTTCTCAGATTGACATCAGTAGGTTTTGAAACTCAGGAGCCAAAAGACTTGTCCTTGCACACCAATTGATCATCAAGTGTCTAGTATTTACCATTATTGAAACACATTCCTTCACCTTTTAACAGTTCCTAGTACTAAATCTTCACCACTTTTAGAGTGTTCAAAACTGATATAATAGGCTTTTTTATAAAAATAATTCATTAAGAGATAGAAAAGGAGGACAAGGTTCCTCCTAAAAGGAAAAAAGGAGATTACAACAAAATAGCACTGCAATCTCTATGCATATCACTCAGAGAAATATCCCTAGAACTCACGTAGCTGAAGCCCAAATAGAAAAAAGGAAAACGACCCTATCCAAAAAAAAACTGATATTAAAAGTCTTTAGAGTCCGTAGTACATAGGACATTTCTTCTCACAAGCCAAAAGGTCAAGAACTTCTAGTGTGCACATCCAACAGTTTTTCCAGTCTTTTTTCTATATACTTCTTCAAACAACTTTTCTTTAATGGTCTTTGGCTTTCAAACACTTCCATTCTGAAAGTAATCACTGGGAAAACATAAGTGTGTCTGTTGGCTTTCAATTCCATTAATATTTAGGAGACCAAAGACAACACGACAGTAACACCTTTGAACAATTAATGAACAGAAAATTAAACTGTGTACCATGGTCCTTGTCTTGAACAGAAGTTTCCCACCCTCAAGTCACTGCATCCTTGCAACTGCACAACTTTACCTATTCAACTTCCTCATCCTCCCCCCCACCCCCACCCACCCAATTACCACTTGAGCTAGAGCCCAACGCCCCCAATAACAAGCCATGTGATTCTCTCTCCCATCCCACCCCACCCCACCCCACCCCACCCCTTTTTTTGTGTGGGAAGAAGTTGCATCTAATTCTTAGACAAACAACCAAGTAATTCAACTAAAGAATTCTTGAACTTTTTCTCCTAAATATTTAGCATTTACTACCTGAAAAATAATTTACTCATCTTTTCTAAGCCATCATTATGATAGTGAAAAGACCATTTCACTAACAGCAAATTTATCTCTTAAAATTTATCATAAAATGGTATAGTAAACCCCAAATGACATGCTAAAGTACCAAAAATTTTAGTTCGGGAGAAAAAATGTTGACGCTAGCACCTTTTTTCATGAACTCCTGCTCTCAATATTTGGATTAAAGTTGCAGTGGATTCACCTATAAATCCAATCATGAGAAGCATATGCAGAGTGCCTGGTGTACAGTAAATTTCTCTCTCTCTCTGTATGTGTGTATAGGGAGTAAAACTATACTTGATTAAGACTTGTTAGTTTCCATGATTTTTCAAGAATGCCTATAATGGCAACCTAAAATTATTCGCAGCATGTGGGTTCATGAAACACTAGAGTTACATAAAAGCATCATGATCTCAGAATTAAATGAGGCAAAGGGACATTGCTTTATTAAGAGCTATTACTGGTTAGCTTATGTTTATTTATTTACCATTGATGATGAATGTGAATAATCCAATGAAAAGCAAATAAAGTGCTGAAGACCATTATCAGCCAATGTCTTCCTCTCCAAGAGCTATATGGAAGCAAAATCTAAAACAATCCAATTTACAAACTACTACTACTATCATATACTGTAGGAAACACAAAGTTTCATTCACGAATAATCTTATAACTGTAAACGGGCTATTCTAGTTCAAATAAATGGAGGCAAAGCTTTTCAAGAGAAACTTTGCATACAATATGACCACAAACAGAGAGACTGGAATAGACTGAATTGAAATTATATCACTTACATTCCTGAAAAGGGGATCTAGCAATGCCTTGGCATTAGGTGTTGCAATGACTTTGAGATGGGGACATTTCGGAAAGTGGCTTTACGCTTTTCAAATGACAGTGATCATCAAGGCTTTGAGTAATCAGTAAGCAATCAACTTCAGGAAGATCATTAAGCTGCACTATAAAGTTGCAAACCAATGAAATTTTTTTAATTAATTTTCACAAAAAAAAAAAATAAATAAAGAATGACGATTCATACATAATCAAAAAGTGAACATTAACTTACTAACTAAAGCAGAGTAGTAAATGGCCACAAACTAGTACCTTGAAACTCTTCAAGAACTTCTTGGCAGCGTCATAGAGCCAGGGAATTCCAAAATCCAAGTTACCCACCAAGATTGGCTCAACTAAATTTCCCAATCCACCCACATCCCACAACCAACTATTCCCCTAAACAAAGATTTACCAAATATTTTACCCATCAAACTCCATTAACTAAACCCAAAAAAGATCCAGATCAAGAAATTTAAAAAAAAAAATACCCACATCTAAGAAAGTTAGTTTGAACACATCAGTGCCAGAATAACTCGGACCAACTGCACTCTCCTCAGAAACCACAGCAGAAACCACCTTACCCACCCTGTAAAATGAAGTTTCAATACCATACATATAAGGACGAACATAAGCATATGTATAAAGTATATATGAACCTGGGTGTTGAGGGCTTGAACGTACTGGAAGTTATGCAGATTGGGCTGTTAAGGATTGACATGAGACGGGTGGGTGGCAGTAATGGGGACAAGGGTCTGGTTCCAGTTCTAGTTTTGCATGGTCTGCAAGAGAAAGGAAGAGAATTGCAGTGAAATGACATGGTAGTTGTTCAATCTTCAATTTTTGCCTAAAAAAATCTTCCCGCGAATTACTCAAATCTTTTTTGGTGTTTTTCATACAATACGGAGTATTTTTTAAACCAACCAAAACAGCCCAGTGCCCAGCATGCACCTTAAATCATCTGTACAGTTGGTTTTTGAGACTTTTCACTCTGCCACTTGGTACAACCTGACCCTCAATTTGTAGTAATAGGAACTCCTTTTTTTTTCTTTTTTTAATTCTTTTTTTGAATTAAATAGAGATTATATTTTATTATATAACCAATAAAAAAGAAATTTTTTTTTTATCACTGGACTCGATTTTTCAATGGTAAGAGCTAAATCCGAAAAAATCAATACGAACAAAGGATTTTTCACAATGCCATACCCCAAACATTGCTGGATGAACATGTTGGGCACAAACAAGCCCAATTGGCCATTTAAAATAAATATATATTGCAGCTTCGAAAGATCACAAGAATCACTTGAATTTTGTAATCTCTCATAAATCCCTAGGTCATGAACTCTTCATAAAACTGATGATCCATAGGGTTCCAAGCAGCGCTAACTTAACCCGTACCAATAAATTGGAGAAAGCTTGCTTATGCACTTGAGAAGCTCTTATCCCTGCCACCACTACCATCATCCATTCTGACAATTTTCAATGAGAACTAAACCACTAGAATATTATGTAACTTCAAAATCATTTTCATCAGACTGTCGAGATTTCATGTGATAGTGCCTTGAAATTGAAAACCATGCAGTGGTTTTTCTCCCCCTTTTCCAACCCATAAGTGTATGTTTTTCTCTCTTTCTTAATTGGAGTGGAAATGCTGCCCTGCTAAGATCTGAGCAAAATTAATTGGCACAATAAAATATGAGGAAGATTGTATTTTCTTGAGCAAGTGTTACAAAAATGAGACAGGTCCAGTTTTGAGAGTTATCATTTAATCAGAAAAATTCACTAATAATTATAAGAAAATTGAGTAATGATTTTGGTATTTAATTTTTTTTTAAAATTCTTTTTTTAAACAGTTTACCATTCAATTTTTCCGTGATTACTAATAGACTTTTCTAGTTCCGTGATAGTTACCACGAAACCGGATCCGTAGTATCACCACTCTACAAATACCTATCACATGCAACTCGACCCAGGAAACCTTGGGTCCCCAGAGAATTTCTAAGGAAAAATAGGAAATAAAAAAAGTGGGGTGGGGGAGGGACTTGGTACTGTTTTCACAATAGATCTCTCATTTTGCACATTCAAAAGAGGAGGTGGCTTGTGGAGCTTAATAATCTTTGCTTTTACAAAATCAAGATAGGTAGACTGTACAATTAAATCTATATCTTGAATGCAAGTTCTCTCTCCCATCTTCTGGGAGAATAAGGAATAATATTCACAATCTTCTTACCTTGAGGCAATGGCAATTCATCTTCAGAAGGGATCTTCTCATGCCAAACGAACTCATTTTCATGTTCTAACTTCCTGAGCATATTAGCAACATCATCAATTTCTTTCGTAAAGACAGATTTCCATGATTCTTCTCCAGGCATTTTCTTTTTCACATTGGTCAATGCATCACGAAGAACTCCAACAGCAACCCCAACCTGGCCACCAATCTTTAGACCTTCTGCAAGGTATTTCTGACTTCTTATCTCGTGTAGCGCTCCACAAGATGATACAAATTCCTGCATGGTTCACAAATACCATCAATACATATCCATCAGCAGACATAGGAGATACGCCTTTCATCGGCCACTAAATAACACAAAAGAACTCATGTATGTGTGTGTGAAAAGATCAAGCAAAACGGGTGCTGCCAGTGCGAATAAATGAGCATAATACGGAGCACTATTGGCTCAGGAAATAATTTATACATTATCAGAAATAGAATGGTAAGGGGAAATGTATTGATGACTGACTAGAAAGAAAGGAAGAGCATTTCTGAGTTGGAGACTTGGAGTGACGGAGGGAGAGGGAGTGTACGAGAAAGGAGGTCGACAGAAAAATTTCTTGGTTTAATATTGATTTAACTATGAGAAAAGTCACTGACATTGTCCATAAAAAAGAAAGGACTATTGAAGTCTTCATAAATTAGAAGCAATTACATTGACACTCAAATAATAGAACTTTCTAACCACGTCAATTCAAATTGTACTTGGCCTTCATTTTATCTTTGTGGTGCAACAAAATTATATCAATCCTCGTTGTTCTGAAGTTCCATACATGGTGAAACCATCTTGACAACTTCCCTCCACTTTGTCCCCAAGTAATGCTACCTTAAGCTCCCACAACTACATTTATCCTTTATCATCTTGTCTTGTACTCATCGATCTCAATAACCTCATATAAGCTTAAACTAATTAACAAACATTTTGATACTCAGCTATCACCTCTTTAAGCCATAAAGCTTGGGGCTATATAGCCATCTTCCCTTTATGTTTTCAACAATCAGTTCTCGAGAGAGAGCATCTCGATAAAGTTCACTTATATTTGCCATTCCACACAGCCCTTTATGATACGTCAAAAAAGCTAATGATGAAACAGCTATTGTTTGCACCATAATAAGGCAATTCAACAGATAAAACTAATTAAGATCTAAGTGGTTATGAAAAAATGAACATCAATGATTTTCAGCCAAAGATGGAAACAAAAGAGCCTTAAAATCTGTGCTACATGTAGACATACCACAAAGCGTGATGATACATCTTTGCACTCCCCAGTTCCCGAATATAGAACTCCAGTAGCTTCACCAAGCAACTGTGTGACACCATAGTGAAGCTTTGCCAAAAGACCTACAGTAGTTCCTTTTTCTTCAGCCTTCCTTACAGCTACAGCCTATATATTTTCATGACAAAACCAATCATGGAAGACAAAGAAGTTACTCCAGAACTTCTAACAACTTATAAGAGTAATATAAAATAATAATAATACAAGAAATTTTGCAGGCCATGATTTGCTGATAAACATTCTACAGGGAAAACTAAAGGTGACAACCAAAAAACTAACCTGGGCCTCAGCCAAGCAAATGAGGGTCATAACATTTGACACAGATGAGGTGGCTTCTGGTTGCCTTTCTGCAGACAATACAGGCTGTAAAGAGGGAAGAACCTCATGAGCCAGATGATGAAAAATTCCAGCGGCTTCTCTATAGAGGGTGGCAGACTGCACTAAATCTATTATGATGCAAAGTAAGTAAATAGCACCATAATCAATAACTCGTATAACTCAATTATGCTACCAAGATGTTAGTGCCTACCTGTTGGCAGTATTTCTACAGCTCTCTCCCGAAGTTTTGCAGCATAAAGGAAAACAGTCATACCAAGCTCAAACCGCAGATTATCAATTTGAAAAAACTTTGTGCCCCTAAGGTTAAAGAAAGATGACGAGCTCAAAGCACTACTCCATCGTATCTTCAGTTCTGACGTCCATTGAACCATCAGGTAGTTGCTGCCAACCGAATCAACATAATAAACCAAGTTTTCCAGCAGAGGCATGTACTGTTCAAGTCTGCAAAGGTCCTGAATCATTTTCAAAATACATAAAATAGAATACGTTAAAAAGCTGTACGCTACCAGATACCAATGGATTTGATCACCACAAGAAAAATTAAATGCAAAACAATTCGTCACACACATATTCATGTAGCATGGACTTCAAAGAGCCGAAATTACCACTTTATAAAGCAGAATCCTAGAAAATAACATGAACAATGAAATATCACCTGCTGACAATGAGAAGTCAAGCCTCCAGACATTTCTCTTGCGATAGCATCTGTGATGGAGCTGCTCTTATTGATCGACTCCTCAAGTACTCTACGCTTGGAGCTTAACTCTTTCAGATACTCGAGTGTGGCAGAATCACGTGCAAGATATACATCTTCAAACACAATCTGTTGACAACTTTGAAATGTCAATAGCACCCAAAATAACAATTTGAAGCAGATAGTTGTACATAATTACATCCTTCTTTCCTTATTTGGGCATGAGTGAGCAAAGTGGCAAGAGATCAAATAAATGGAATACCCAGTGATATGGCTAAAAATACTCAACCAATAAGGAGACGACATGTAAGCCATTGCAAAGGTAAGCCAATAGGCCGAGACACAGAGGATCCGGGTCCCAACCAAGTTGGGACTCCGGGTCGCCAACCGCCCTAATACATAGACGGCTCTTGATCAAGCCAACGAGACAAAGCCCAAGCGGACAGCCCCTGGCCACCTAGGCATCATTACCCCATCAAGTTGGGACTCCGGGTTGCCAACCGCCCTAATACATAGACAGCTCATGATCAAGCCAGCGAGGCAAAGCCCAAGCGGACGGCCCCTGGCCACCTAGCTGGGCCTCCTAGGCATCATTACCCAACCGAGTTGAGACTCCGGGTCGCCAACCGCCCTAATACATAGACGGCTCCTGATCAAGCCAGCGAGGCGAAACCCAAGCGGACGGCCCCTGGCCACCTAGTTGGGCCTCCTAGGCATCATTACCCAACCAAGTCGGAGCGTCACATCACTGCCTCCAAAGTCCTATAAAGAGACCCAGGTGCTCATTCCAAACGATCCAACTTTCCTGAACCGAAAAATGGAACGCTCATCCCCTACATATATTTTCTCTCACTCTGACTAAAGCTTCGGAGCATTCCCGGAGGCACCCTCTCCGGCGACCCCTAGCTCACCTTTCTTCCCCTGTGCAGATACATCCAAGGCTCGGCCCCCAACTCAGCAAAACACATTTCTGGCATCAACAGATTGGCGCCGTCTGTGGGAAACCATCATCTCTCGCTGGACAATAACAGCGAAGAAGTTTAAAGAACTCATTTGTTGTCATGCCACCTAAAACCTCTGCCAAGGACGTCGGTAAAGGAGCAATGAGGTCCAGATCGAGTTCCTCGGCCGAGTCCGAGGCGCATCCCAACGTAGCTACTCTCCAGGTGCAATTCGTGAAACTCTCACGGCTAGTGGCTGACCTAGCCGCTGAGATCCGCGGAGCAGTTCGTCAGCCGTCATCGGCACCTTCTCGGTCGGACCCCAGTCGCACCAGTTCGGCCAGGCATAGACCTTCTGTTGATGGCTGTTCCGCGGCTTAGTCTCCCCCACCTCGTGTGGCCAGGTCTAGAGAAAGTCCCTCGTCCAAGAGCAGTGAAGGCCTCGGCAAGCAAATCGAGGATATAGAGGGATGGATCAATGAGGCATTTAGAGGCTGTGGCCACAATGTTATGGACGAGCTCGATGTGCAGGATCCCCCTTTCGCTCAGGAAGTCCTCGAGGCCCCCCTCCCGCCAAACTTCTGAATGCCTCAGATTAAACCTTATGATGGATCTACTGACCCTCTGGATCATCTTCAGCACTACAGAACCACGATGACTCTCCACAGGCACTCCAATCCTGTGATGTGTCGAGCTTTTCCCCTTATGCTTGAAAAGGCAGCTGGGACATGGTATTCCCGTTTGAAACTAAGAGGCATCCACACGTTTAAGGAGCTGAGTTATGCCTTCGCCTCGCATTTTATCAGTAGCAAAGGACCAAAGAAGACCTCGGAGTCCCTGTTCAACATTGTCCAGTTGAGAGGGGAGAAGCTCCGGGCCTACATTTCGAGGTTCAATTCCGCCGCTTGGGAGATCTCAGACCTCGACCCCAGTGTCCAGATGTTGGCTTTCAAAAACGGGCTAAGATACGGGGTCTTCAGTTTGAAACTAACCAGGAGCCCGCCCATTGATATGAGTGAAGTCTTGGCCTGAGCCGAGAAGTACATGCTGGCAAAAGACGACCAAGCATTCCGAAAAGAGTGAGAAAGGGACACGAAAAGAAGGAAAAAGGGCCCTGCCAGCCCAGGCCGCGAGCCTATTAAGCGGCCATTTCGCGAAGATAAGTTAAGGGCCCCAGGGCCCTTCGAAGGTAGACCTCGAGCCCCCAAGCCCTTCTAGAGCGAACCCAGGGCCCCTATGCCCTTCGGAGACTACACCCCTCTCAATGCATCTAGGACCGACGTCCTGATGCAAATCCATGACAAGGCCATCTTACAATGGCCCCCGAAACCATTGAACCTCAACCAGGACCGAAGCACATGGTGTAGGTTCCACATGAACCATGGTCACGACACAGAAGATTGTCAGGCGCTAAAGAACTAGATTGAGGCCCTCATCAACAGAGGACAGCTAAAAGAGTTTACTGGGCCACGAATGGAGAAATTCGCGGAGCGGCCCTGGAGAAATCCTGAGCATCCATTCAAGCGAAATAGACCGACGTGACCTATCCGAAAAAGTCTTAGGCCGAGCCATGGGGAGCCCAGCCAGAAGAAGCCAGAGGCCACCACTGCCAAAATCATCAAGACCATCTGCGGGGGACCCATAGCTAGGGGCCACCGTCCGGGAACCGTGGGAAGTCTTATGCCAGATCAGTAGCTTCTGTCTCCGGACCCTACAAACGGCAGAAGGCGGGCGGAACCATTTCCTTTTCGAACGAGGACCTGGAAAGAGTTCAGACCCCGCATGATAATGCTGTAGTAATCTCTCTCCTCGTGGCTAATCACGAGGTCAGGCGAATCCTGGTCGACAACGAGAGCTCGGCCGACATCCTATTCTATGATGCTTTTCAACAAATGCAACTGGGGGACTCCTAGTTGGAGCCAGTCTCCACCCCACTCTATGGCTTCTCGGGAGGTCCAGTGTTTGCAGAGGGTAGCATAACCCTCAAAGTGACAGCAGGAACAGCTTCGCAGGCGACCACAGTGCAGAACGCCTTCCTGATCGTTAGACAGCCCTCGTCCTACAACATGATACTCGGTCGGCCCACTCTTAACAAACTCTGAGTGGTCGCCTCCACGTACCACCTGAAACTCAAATTCCCCACAGAGGGAGGAGTGGGCGAAGTCAGGGGAGACCAACAGATCTCTAGGTCCTGTTATCTCAGTGCGGTGAGGGAGGGCAAGAAGGTGGAAGCCCTCTCACTTGAGTTGGATGACCTTAGAGATGAAGGAAGTAACCCACGGGGCCAGCTAGTAGAAGAACTAACCGATGTCCCCCTTGGCGAAGATAGCTCTCGAACCGTTCAAATTGGTTCCAATCTTCCAGAGACCCTTAAAGAATCTTTACTCGCCCTTCTCTGAGCGAACCAGGATCTTTTCGCTTGGACCGCCGCAGACATGCCAAGAATCAGCCCAAAGGTCATAGTGCACCGACTAAATGTGGACCCAAACCACAAGCTGGTCATCCGGAAGAAAAGATCATTTGCCCCCGAGCTGCAAGCCGCCGTCCGGGCAGAGGTCGACAAGCTGCTCTCGGCCAAATTTATCTGAAAGGCAAATTACCCGGACTGGGTATCCAACGTAATAATGGTGAAAAAGGCAAGTGGCAAATGGTGAATCTGCATAGACTTCTCGGACTTGAACAAGGCCTATCCGAAAGACAGCTTCCTTTTGCCCAGGATCGCCCAGCTCGTCGACGCAACATCAGGGCATAAGTTGCTGACCTTCATGGACGCATACTCTGGGTATAACCAGATCCTCATGTACCGACCAGACCAAGAGAAGACAACCTTCATCACTGAGCAGGGGCTCTACTATTACAGAGTCATGCCTTTCGGCTTGAAGAATGCTGGGGCAACTTACCAGAGGCTGGTAAATAAAATCTTCCAGGGATAGATAGGCCGAAATATGGAAGTTTATGTTGATGACATGCTGGTCAAGAGCATCGGAGCCAATGACCACGAAGCCGACTTAAGAGAGGCCTTCGAAGTCCTCCATCGTCACCAAATGAAGCTGAATTCCACTAAGTGTGCCTTTGGAGTCACTGGGGGAAAGTTCCTTGGATTCATGGTGACCCATAGGGGTATAGAAGCAAACCCCGAGAAGATAAAAGCCGTCCTCAGCATGAGCCCACCTTGGACCGTGAGGGAAGTCCAGCAACTCACCGGGAGGATCGCCGCCTTGAGCCGATTCATGTCAAAATCTGCTGAGAAGTGCCTCCCCTTTTTTAAAGCCATCAGGAAGGCCAAAAACTTTGTCTGGTCCAAAGATTGCTAGGAAGCGTTCAGAGAACTGAAACAATATTTGGGTACGCCCCCCTTACTCACCAAGCCCATAGCCGGCGAAGAGCTCTTCCTGTACCTCTCGGCCTGGCACGAGGTGGTGGCCTCCGTCCTGGTTCGGGAAGAGGCAGGCGCGCAAAAACCCGTGTACTATGTAAACAAGGTCCTCCACAATGTAGAAACAAGGTACCTTCCTATGGAGAAAATGGTGTATGCTCTCTTGATCTCGGCTCGCAAGCTCAAGCCGTACTTCCAGGCCCACACAATCACCCTCCTCACCGACCAGCCTCTTCGGCAAGTGCTCCACAAACCGGATATCTCCGGCAGAATGGTGAAATGGTCAATAGAACTCAGCGAGTTCACCATTCGCTACCGAACCCGAGCTGCCATCAAAGCCCAGGCCTTGGCCGACTTCATCATGGAAACCACTCTACCAAGGCTGGAAGATCCACCTCAAGCTCTCGACGAGACCAGCATGTTCCCTCAGTGGACCCTCCATGTTGACAGATCCTCCACCGACGCCGGGAGTGGCGCCAAGCTCATCTTGGGTGGCCCGGACGGTTTCACCCTCGAGTACGCCCTAAGGTTTGAATTCAAGGCCTCAAACAATGAGGCCGAGTATGAAGCTTTACTAGCCGGGATGAAGTTGGCTAGGGTGCTACCTGTAGAAGCCCTTGACGCGTAGAGCAACTCACAGTTAGTGGCAAACTAGGTAAATGGAGAGTTCGAAGCCCAAGGAGAGAGAATCGTCCGCTACTTAGCAAGGGCTAAAGAGTTCGTCACAAAGTTCAAAATGTTCCGGATCAACCAAATTCCTTGGGCCGCAAACGTAAAAGCTGATTCTTTGGCTCGGCTCACCTCCTCCCGCCAGCCCGAATCCATGTGGGCGATCTACCTCGAAACGTTTGCCGTGCCCAGCATTGATGAAACCACAGTATTGCCCCTATCTAACGAAGAGACTTGGATGACTTCCATCCTCGGGTATTTGCGGGATGGCCATCTCCTAGACAAAAGAAATGAAGCCAGAAAAATCATATCCCGAGCGGCGTGGTACGCGATCTTGGGCAATCAGTTGTATAAAAGAGGCCTCACAATGCCCTACTTAAAGTGCCTTGGCCCGATCGAAGCTAATTACGCCCTCCGAGAGGTCCACGAAGGGATATGCAGGAATCACCTTGAGGGCCGAGCCCTGGCATTCAAAATTCTTTGCCAAGGTTATTACTGGCCCAGGATGAGAGAAGAAACAATGGAGTTAGTAAAAAAGTGCAAGAGCTGCCAACAGTATGCCGCCGTCCCCCACAGACCGGCGAGCCTCCTGACTCCGATCACCAGTCCACTTCCCTTCGCCATGTGGGGAATGGACCTCCTCAGACCTTTCACCGGAGCAGCTGGTCAGCGGAAGTACCTCATAGTAGCAATAGATTATTTTACAAAATGGGTAGAGGCCGAACTACTGTCCAGCATCATTGACCATCAGGCCCGAGGCTTCGTTTGGAAGTCGATAGTATGCCGGTTCGGTGTACCTCGAGTATTGGTAACGAAAAACGGCAAACAGTTCGATAATGCTCGGTTTAAAACATTCTGCGATGAGTTGCATATCAAGCATCGCTTCTCCTCGGTCGGATATCCGCAAGCTAATGTGCAAGCCGAGGTAACTAACAGAACTCTCCTGCAAGGCATCAAGAGGAGATTAGACGAAGCGGAGAAGCAATGGACAAACCACTTGCCCAACATACTCTGGGCGTATCGAACCACGGTTCGAGCACCCATGGGAGAAACCCCTTTCTTCATGGCTTACGGATCCGAAGCGATTATCCCGTTAGAAATAGGGGTCCCCTCACTCTGAGTGCAAAACTTCGAAAGCAATAGCAACGACGAAGCTCTCCGCATGAATGTTGACCTCCTGGACAAAGCCCGAGATAAAGCTCAGATCCGCCTAGCAGCCTATCAACAACAGACCGGTAGTTATTATAACTCTCGAGTACAGGGAAGGCACTTCCTGCTTCATGACCTCGTCCTCTGAAAAAGCGGAGTATCTCCACCCCGGGAAACGGGAAAGCTGATCCCAACTGGGAAGGGCTGTATCGAATCAAAAAAGTAGGTCGCCCCGATACCTTCAAGCTCGAGGAGTTGGATGGAAAGCCTATTCCTCGAACTTGGAACGCCGAACACCTTCGACGTTTTTATCAATAGGCTCGGTGCCCGAGTTTCGGGAAAAAGTTTTACTCTAAAATGACCAAGTGTAAAAGCGAGAAACTATTATATGGAAAGCAAAGTTTGAAGAAAGAGTTTTTTCATTAACTTATCAAAAGGTTACAACAAAAAGCCCTAACGGCCTCGAAGTATAAAGAAAAAACAAAAAACTTAGTCCGGGACAGGAGCTGCCTCAGCCTCTATGTCTTGTGGCTCTCCTCGATGGCGGGCTGCTCCCATCCTGAGCCTGGATGTTCTTCCCATGTGGCGGGATGCCCTGTGCCTGGATGTTCTTCTTGCCCGTCTGGCTGCTCCCCCTCCGAAGCAGGCAGCTACTCGTCCCCCTCCTCTTCCTCGGGCTCCAGCAGATCAAGGCTTGAAAATTCCATCTCTGGGTACATGGCCTCAACCTTCCTCTTGGCTTCCATAAAGCCCTCAAGGAACTGTTGGCCCCCTTATAGGACCACGGCCGTCCGATAGGCCTCCGAGCCATGGAAAGCAGCCAGGGCCTCCTCCACAGTAGCCCGGGTACAAGCCCCAGCTTCCTCTGCAGCAGCTCGAATGCGGGCCTCAACCTCCCCAGCAGCAGCCTGAGCACGAGCATCAACCTCAGCCCTGGCTTGGTTGGTCGCATCCAGCAAGGCTTACAGCTAGTGAGTGGCCTCCGTCTTCTCTTCCAGCTGACGCTAGGTCCAGCCAAGCAGCTCGGCCGTCTCCATACAGCGACAAGAGGCCGCGCCTACGAGGACACCCATCTGCGATCGGGTAAAAGGTGTTAGTCACAAACATAAAAAGAAGACGGAAATGGAAAGTATTAAAAAGAAATTTTACTTGGGACGCCACAGTCTCTGCGACCGCGCAGAGGGACTCAGTAGTCTTCCTGGCCAGCTCCATGGCATCCCGAGGAGGAGTCCCCTTAATCAGATGCTCCCGTGCTACCCGAAGGTGCGCGAAGACGGAGTTATCAATCCTCAAAGCCTAGTTGGGCATTAAGACCGCAGCCTCGGAGGCAGCACCCTGGGTAGCACTAGGAGCAGTCGAGGGCCCCGCAACGGCAGAAGCTACTAGGGCAACGCAGAAGACAGAAGTGGCCTCCGGCTAAGAAGGTTGCCTCAGGGGGGTCTCCAGGTCAATCGAGGTAGGAGACGGGGCCCGAGGCCTCTTCCTAGCCCCCGATCCTAAGACCTGCTGCTTCTCAGCCCGGGCAGCTCTCCTTTTCTCCAGGGCCAGCTTCTTTGTTTGCTCTCTAACAAGAGTCGTGGCCTCCATCTCTACCAAAAAACAAACAAGGAAAAATGTTAAGTACAAATTACAGGTAAAGGAAAGTACAAGTAAAAGAAAAGCAGAGAACAAGTAAAAAGAATGGACTTTTACCACTCTCGAGTGAGGACTCAGGGCATAAGGGGCAAAGACCGCGCTTGGCCAACTCCTCCTTGCTGTAGAGGACTTCAACTTCCAATGGCGAGGCCACCATGGCATCCACGGTCTCTTGCTTATAAGGGAGGAGACCCACCTTCTTACATTTTCCGGTCCGGTCCATACTCTAGGAACGAGGAACACCGAAGTCCTCGACTGACCGGATGAAGAAAAAGTTCTTCTTCCACCTCTTGATTGACGAAGGTGTCCTCTTCAGCAGCCTTCTCTTCGATCGAGTACTAAAGACCACCCGTCCGGTCTGGCCGTGCCTACTAATCAGAAAGTGGGCCTTGAAGATATCCATGGTCATTGGCCTGCCCACTTCCGAGCAGACATAGATAAAGGCCATGATCAGCCGTACCGAGTTCGGTACTAGCTGGCACAGCGCAAAATCAAAATACCGAAGGACGGTACAAATGAATAGGTGAAGAGGGAGCCGCAACCCGGCCTGCATGTGGTGTTCATACACGCACAGCTCATAGGGCGCTTGGCTCGAAAGGGCATCACAAGCCCTCTCCCCCACCCTGGCCAGCTGAAGGGCGTACCCATCTGGGATACAGTACGTTTTCCGGATTACCTCCAGGTCCTCCTCCTTTAACTAGCTGGGGATCTCGTTGGCGGAATAATTCCACTCCTCCCTCTCCTCCCCAGCCGAGGCCTCCCTGACACCGGTCAAGGCCCTTATCATCTCGTCCCCGGAAGAAGAGTCCTCTTCATACTCCTCTACCAAGGGGACGTATGGCACCATTGCTAGAGGGCCTTCCCTCAGCACCGCCCTTTTAGGATTCACTCTCCTCGAAGAGGACGAGGACGACTCCACTTCCTTGGTGCTATCACTACTACTATCATCTACACTACTCCTACTGCTATCATTACTACTAGGCTGATCACGGTATGCATCAAACGAAGACATATTTAAAAGAAAGAAGGACGGACAAACTCACCAAAGTCCGAAGGATTCGAACTTAAACTCCTTCAACAGTCCAAAATCGTCAAGAACAACCCTCCGCGACTCCAAAACGTACGACCACCAAAGCTTCAGCACCAACCGAGTCCAAACTCCCACGAAAAACCACGCGCCGAGCCTCCAACGAAATGCAAGACAAGGACCCCCACGAGCTGGAACACAGGTTCTAAAAATAAACTGAAACTCTCAATGACCAGGGTATGAGGATGAAGACTCTCGGAAATGAGGGGACAAGGCCGAAGGCTCTCAACTTTTCTCTCTTAAAACAAAGCTTACTTTGATTTGAAGTAAGAAAGAAATGAAACAGAAACCTCCTTATATAGGAGAGAAAAACATGTCCAACGAGGGCATTTAATGCAAGCATAGAAAAAGAGGCGACTCATCAAGATCCCAATGCCACTCTCACGCTCCCCCAGGGAACGTTTCGTTCCCCCAGGCTCTGGCCAACTCCCCCAGGAGGCTTCTCGCTTCCCAAAAGCAAAAACTCGTTTCCAAGGGCCACCATTTTCCCAAAAACGGCTGCTCGCTTTTAATGAAGATGTTTCACGCCACGTGTTATGCATACCGCCATTTCCCTAAGATTGAACCCCCAATAGCTCCAAGGCCGAACATGTGGATTGCTCCTCGTGTCCTCGACCCACTAGCTCCAATCTCCAAACAGATGGATTGCTCCACTTGTACTTGGACTCATGTCTCCAAGGCCGAACACGTGGATTGCTCCTCGTGTCCTCGACCCACCAACTCCAAGGTCCGAGCAGATGGATTGCTCCACTTGTGCTCGGACTCATGTATCCAAGGCCGAACACGTGGATTGCTCCTCGTGTCCTCGGCCCAATAGCTACAAGGTCCGAGCAGATGGATTGCTCCACTTGTGCTCGGACTCATGTCTCCAAGGCCGAACACGTGGATTGCTCCTCGTGTCCTCGGCCCACTAGCTCCACGGTCCGAGCAGATGGATTGCTCCACTTGTGCTCGGACTCATGTCTCCAAGGCCAAACACGTGGATTGCTCCTCATGTCCTCAACCCAATAGCTCCAAGGCCCGAGCAGATCAATTGCTCCACTTGTGCTCAGACTCATGTCTCCAAGGGGATTGTTCCTCGTGTCCTCGGCCCAATAGCTCTAAGGTCCGAGCAGATGGATTGTTCCACTTGTGCTCGGACTCATGTCTCCAAGGCCGAACACGTGTATTGCTCCTCGTATCCTCGGCCCACTAGCTCCAAGATCCGAGCAGATGGATTGCTCCACTTGTGCTCGGACTCATTTCTCCAAGACCGAACTCGTGGATTGCTCCTCGTGTCCTTCGCCCACTAGCTCCAAGGTCCGAGCAGACGGATTACTCCATTTGTGCTCGGACTCATGTCTCCAAGGCCGAACACATGGATTGCTCCTCGTGTCCTTGGCCCATTAGCTCCAAGGTCCGAGCAAATGGATTGCTCCACTTGTGCTCGGACTCATGTCTCCAAGGCCGAACACGTGGATTGTACCTCGTGTCCTCGGCCCACTAGCTCCAAGGTTCGAACATATGGATTGCTCCACTTGTGCTCGGACTCATGTCTCCAAGGCCTAACACGTGGATTGCTCCTCGTGTCCTCGGCCCACTAGCTCCAAGGTCCGAGCAGATGGATTGCTCCATTTGTGCTCGGACTCATGTCTCCAAGGCCGAACACGTGGATTGCTCCTCGTGTCCTCGGCCCACTAGCTCCAATCTACGAGCAGATGGATTGCTCCACTTATGCTCGGACTCATGTCTCCAAGGCCGAACACGTGGATTGCTCCTCGTGTCCTCGGCCCACTAGCTCCAAGGTCAGTGCAGATGGATTGCTCCACTTGTACTCGGACTCATGTCTCCAAGGCCGAACACGTAGATTGCTCTTTGTGTCCTCGACCCACTAGCTCCAAGGTTCAAGCAGATGGATTGCTCCACTTGTGCTTGGACTCATGTTTCCGAGGCCGAACATGTGGATTGCTCCTCATGTCCTCCGCCCAATAGCTCCAGGGTCCGAGCAGATGGATTGCTCCACTTGTGCTCGGACTCATGTCTCCAAGGCCGAAGACATGGATTGCTCCTCGTGTCCTCGGCCCACTAGCTCCAAGGTCCGAGCAGATGGATTGCTCCACTTCTGCTCGGACTCATGTCTCCAAGGCCGAACACATGGATTGCTCCTCGTGTCCTCGGCCCGATAGCCCCAAGATCCGAGCAGATAGGGTCTCCATGCGTGCTCGGCTCGACATCTCCAATACTAAGAAAGCTGCCTATCCTTTCTTCAGAAACCGTACCCTACCATACTTCCTTGAGCACATAAATGTACTTAAGGAAGTGGGAGGCCTCTGATATGGCTAAAAATACCCAACCAATAAGGAGACGACACGTAGGCCATTGCAAAGGTAATCCAATAGGCCGGGACACAGAGGATCCAGGTCCCAACCAAGTTGGGACTCCGAGTCGCCAACCGCCCTAATATATAGAAGGCTCCTGATCAAGCCAGCGAGGCAAAGCCCAAGTGGACGGCCCCTGGCCACCTAGTTAGGCCTCCTAGGCATCATTACCCAACCAAGTTGGGACTTCGGATCGCCAACCACCCTAATACATAGATGGCTCCTCATCAAGCCAGCGAGGCAAAGCCCAAGCGGACGGCCCCTGGCCACCTAGCTGGGCCTCCTAGGCATCATTACCCAACCAAGTTGGGACTCCGGATCGCCAACCGCCCTAATACATAGACGGCTCCTGATCAAGCCAGGGAGGCGAAACCCAAGCAGACGGCCCCTGGCCACCTAGCTGGGCCTCCTAGGCATCATTATCCAACCAAGTTGGGGCGTCACATCACCACCACCCTAGGCGATATACCGCCTCCAAAGCCCTATATAAAGACCCAGGTGCGCATTCCAAACGATCCAACTTTCCTGAACCGAAAAAGGGAACGCTCGTCCCCTACATATATTTTCTCTCACTCTGACTAAAGCCTCCGGCAACCCCTAGCTCACCTTTCTTTCGCTGTGCAGATATATCCAAGGCCAGGCCCCCAACTCAGCAAAACACATTTCTGGCATCAACACCCAGCTTATTGCTTCTTTATGCAACAACGGCATTCTAACACTAGCACTACCGGTCAGCTCAAACCTCTATACATAAATAACAAGATTCAATGAAAAAAGTATAGCATAACAAAATAAAACTCCATAAAATGAGAACAGGACATGAAAATGTATATACATCTAGCAAAGATTAACATCACCAATGTATACAATCAAAATTCGACTCTTCTGATCTTTTCCGTTAACATCCACTAATACCCAGAAAACAGTTCAAACTCAATTTGAATAAAATATATTAAATTATTAATAGAAATAAAAAAAATAATAAAAGAGAGAGTACCTTCTTGGTTTTGACCTCTGCCGGGTCTCCAAAATGAAGCATCATCTTTCCACACACTCAAGACTCAGCGAGAAACAATAAAGAAACGCAAAGAGAATAATAATGAGGCAAAAGAAAAGGAAAGAGAGGAAAAAAAAAAGGACAACTCAATTCCCTTTCACAAACTCTGCAACAAGCACGCTCTTTCTTCTTTTTACATTCACAAAACCCCCAACCCAAAAAAAAGAAACAACAAACTTTTAACAGTTTACCCAAATGAAGAACAGAACATACTATCGCATTTCTGATTCCTATTCTCACTAAAATTGGCGATAAAAACGCAGGAGTTGTTGTACGAATCTAACTTGGGGGTAACAAAGTTTGTGATCAAACCAAACAGGGACAGTGAGGAGAGGGGGAGAGAGTTTTCGCATATTAAGGAAGTTTGTTTGGTTATGAATTGCAGTAGGATTTGATTACTCGGGGGAGCTCAACTCCATTTTTCTGTTAGGGGTGTGTGGATTTTGATCGTTTTCAGGGGTTTTTCCTCTTGGTTTCGGTTTCTTCTCTGGCAAGGATACAAGAAAAAGGTACGAAGATCAGCTGGTTGAAATGGGCCCCTCACTGGATGGATCGAAGTTTCGAACTTGGGCAGTTGGGCCTCTAAATGGAGGATCCGAATATGAACCGCAGACGAATATGCTGCAGTCCCCTACTCCACTCTCCCGCGGATTCAAAATATTCACACTTTTGCTCGGATTCGGGCTCAGGTTTGGGCTTCACCCGATAAATTAATTGACTAGTATATAAATAAAGGAAAAAAATTAAGTTGAGCTTTTTGTTTCCTTTCTTAATTTAAATTTGGGCAATATAATAAAGTGTAGTCTACGTTCATTTCTTAGTTTTATAAGTGTGAATTGGATTTGATTTATAATTTTTTGTTCAATAACAAATCACCTTACTAATCAAACTAATTGACATTGACATTGAAAGTAAGACAATATTAATAATTGATTGTGAACATTTAAGAAATTAATTTATTTCAAGCTAAGTCTTAGTGTTTTATTAAAACTTTCATAACTCATCTCCAAACATTTTTACTTCTACATAAGTAGCTTTGTAAAAAGAAAACTTTCATTTATAGAAAGCAAACTTAAGGACTTCGACTCCCTCCAACGTGTGGGCAAGGACGGAGCTACCTTTGGCCCAGTGGAAACACTTGACCCCACTGAAATCTGAAGGTCTTTGAATTTTTTAGATAAATTCTAAAATTTTCGTATTAATATTTTTAATTTGCCCCCACTCAAAGCTGGATTTAAATAAGAAAGAGTAACGATATTTTGAGCCTCCACTAATAGTTTAGAAAAAAAAAGTTGTTTCTAACTCCCAAGATTTTCACAATAATTAAATTTGAAAATTTAAGAAAAAAAATTGATGAGAAAAAACATAAATTTTATTATCTTTAAAGCTTCAAGACCAACCACAAATAAATCATTAAATTTTCTTTTTTAAGAGTGAGTGAGAAAAAAGACATTAGAGGGAAAATATGACGTCCTTATTAACGCTATGAAAGTGTCTTACATGTAGGCCAAACAAAAGTTTCATTTTATGTCAGATCATTTAATAAGACCTAACTCACCCATGTAACGTGTGAAAAAACTCAAACCAAAACACTCTTAACGAAGAGAGCAAGCGTCAGCCACCTCGCTAAAGCTTCAGTAGTAATTTTTTCTATATTTTTCTTTATTTTGTTCTCCTCATCTTTCATTTTCTCTTTCTATAAGCTTTTTTTTACTCAATAACTTTGCTTTATTTGGGACTTTTGTTGTATGAAAAAAAAATAGTGGCAATTGTACTTGTATAAAAAGATTAATTTTTTTTTATTATGGTTGTGTTGATATTGTATCTAAATTTTTTCTATATAAAAATAATCATATTAATGATATTATAGTAAATAATTTCAGTATGCGTTTTATGAAATTATCTTTATCTCTTAAATTATAAATAATTTTTCTTTAATAATATTGCCCCACTGATCAAAATTCTTGGATCGATCTTGTGTGTGGGTTGTTTGTTTAGTTTAGGTATTTGTTATTTCTCTCACTATATGACAGTATTGTAGGTTTGGTTATCTTAATTTATATTATATCAAAACAGTCGTTGCATGTACTTTATATATAATTGTTTCAATTAAAAAAAATCATCGAAGATACCTCTAGCAAAAGAAGAAAAAGTTAGCAAAGGTACCAAATAAAATACAAATTAAAGAACAAAGCAATGATTGGAAATGTTTTGTGTTTCGAGTAAAAAATTATCATTCAATTTTTCTCTCTTAGTCTTATCTGACTCTATGCGCATCAATCTACCTTTTCCCTTGCTTACCTCTTTATAATCCTACAATCTCTCTCAATACCCCAAATTTTGCCAATTAATGTTTCACACCCATATTACCCTTGATAAGAAATCTACTACCCATAAATTTTTATTACTTTTCAATAGGGGAGAGCGTGGAAATTAATGGTCTTGCAAACTTGACCTAAACGGGAGTAATAGGTTGGGTTAGGGTTTTTAAAAGTTGAGTTGGGTTTGGGTTGAGAAATTTTTTAACACAGTGGATTGGGTCACGGGTTAAAAAAATTTAACCCAATCCAAACTGGTAACCCGATCATTATATAATTATATATATATATATATATATATATATATATATATATATATATATAAAACATACTTACTTTAAAGATTGATAGACTACATTCATATTTTGGTAAGTTAGTTTGAATTGTAATATATATATTTTTTTGTATATTTGATGAACTACATTCATATTTTGATAAGTTAGTTTTGATTGCAATATATATTTCATGTGTGTGCTTGTGTATGTGTATATATATCTTCTCATTTTTTTCTTCTTTTTTCTTATTAAAAACGCTCCAACAAAAAATACTAGTTTCCATAAATAAAGGCCAATTAGATTTAAATGTAACATGTTTCTTTTTAATACTATTTAGTTGAAGAATACCATTGTTCTTGTGAAAATATTTCTTTTAGACTTTTAATATGTTTTTCAAAAGGTTGTTGAATTGATTTGCTTATCTTATGTTTATTCACTTTTATGTTTTTGGTATGACGGAACTTGATTATGAAGATTCTATGACCAAGTCTATACTAATGTTAAAGTTTTGAAGAATTTGATCGATCAAACACTTTTAAAATCTAGTTTTTATTTACTTTTGTATGGTTTGTATTAAATTAAGATTGTTTGAACTTTGTGTGAAGTGATTTAAGGTGCTTAATTTGTAATTGATGTTTTGTAAGATTTAATAAATTCTTATATGAATTTGATTTTGGATCTAACAAATTATGAATAATTGTAGTAAAATATTTTTTTACATAATATGTTTGCATTAATTTTTAAGTGAAAAAAAACTCAACCGGTCACGCAAACCAATTTGATGAGTTGGATTGAGTTGAGGTTGGATGGGTTAATGGGTTGAGATTTTTTCAACCCAATATAATTGGATTGGGTTGATTTTTAGACCAAATCGACTCATGCCCTACTTCTCCATTCTTTCCCTACAACCCCCAATAGTCGTGACTACTCTTTCTTGTTGCTTATGCCGCGATAATAGCCGTAGGCTCGTAGCCACTACAAGTACACATCTCATATAGCTGTCCAGATTGTGCCATCTCGGTTTCATGGAAGGCCCAAACCTTTGTTCCCCTTTGTTTTCAGAACCATTTCCTTCACTCTTATTCTAATCACCTATTTCATTCTCATGGTCTCATCTCTCGCCCTCTTATCTCTCTCTAACTCTTTGTCTTTCTTTTTGTATTATTTCTTTTTAATTCTACTATGAAATTTGGCTTCATTCTCTCTCATACACAAGTCCTAATTTTCACTTGTTCCTTAAATGTAAGAAAATGAGGCCCTAGATTCAAACTGATAAATTTAATTCTAAAAAAAATTCTATGAATTTATTAGAACAAGAAAATTAATATTCGTACAAGGTTAGAGATTTACATTTTTAATCAATGGAGATTTCAGTTGGATATTTAGAGACGAGTTCACGAGCCGTTCAAGTATTTAGTCTCTAAATGTATCTACACAAACAACCTAGAACGATAATCTCTTTCTTCTTGATATCGAACACCATGAAAAAGAGAAACTGGGCTAGGGGAAAATATGGAGTGCTAGCTCTTTTGTTTTTTCAGTTTTTTGCCTTTTAGGGAGAGATTAAGATCTCATCTTAAAACTAAGAATTTTGATTAGGGTTTCTATCAAATATAAGCCATTTATGTAGAGCATTTCTCCTTAAAGTTCTAGGATTTTAGAATTATAATTAAACCCTCGGTTTAAATTAAAATCTCTTTATTGGCCTTCTAGTTTATTTTATTCTTGCAATTGCCCTATTGTGTGTGACTCTTTAGATTCAATATTACGTAATAATTGGACTCAGTCCAATTAATTAAAATTATTTTTAATATTAATTCAAATTAAAACTCCTTTTAGTTCTCTCTCTTTGATTAATAATTAATTACAATTAATTCTTCTGGGCTTCTACAAGTCATGATTGACACCTAATAATATGTTATGACTACCTATGCAATATGAATTTGATGTGAACATTTCCATAGTTATCGTACAATTCAATTTTTCCATTATGCAATGCCCTTTATAAAATCTAAGGTATGAAATTATTGTCAAACCTTAATTATTTAATCACATGTGTCTCGATCTTAAGTTGATAACTTAAATGGAAAAATTAGAAACTCTTTTCTAATTTCTACCCTATATTGGCCAATGAATTTTCAAATTATGACTTAATCAGATCACATAGAATATTTTCTATTTTTTACTAAGAGTGATGAATCCTTTGTACTGATGAGAACACGACTAACAAATGGGAGGCAGATCCTATTCAAGTTCCAATTGGTCTAGTTATAAGGGCCCGAGCTAAACGGTTCAAGAAAACTCTCAATTGGCTTATTCAACATATTTGGGCTAAGAACCATCTTTGGAGGCCCAAGGATAATGCTATACATGATCCACAAGGATGAGTTTCCATGATTCAAGGGAATTTCCACTTTGGAATTTCGAGAGGACCCAACGAACAGAATTAAAATGGTCATATCTTCTTTCCCACAACTCCAAATGGGCTGAAACTTATTAGGATGGAAAGATGACGTCTTGGCACTCAATTTTGACCTAAGAAAGTTTCAAAAATGATACGTTTGGGCCTAGTATGATGGGCCGAAATCTAGTAGGCTGTTGCATCCGAATCTACGTTGGGCTTGCATCTTTTTTTAATTGTTTCCTTCTGAATTTAATTGTTGCATTATAAGGCTTGCATGCCAAGTTGGTACTTTCTTTATTTGAATTTTAGGTTACCAAAATTCTATTTAGCTTTATTTCCTATTTCGTAGTTTCCTATTCCTACCAGAATTCTGTTTAGGTTTATTTCCTATTTTTTAGTTTTCCTTTTTCTATTTGGTTACGAATTCTCATGTATTTAAATATCCATTGGCTTTTGGAATAACACAATTCAGATTTGATTCATACTTCCGGAGAGAAATTTCTCTTTGGTTCTTTTAGAACTTCTGAACTTATCGGAGTTTCCATGGCGTTCATCTTCGACTTATCAATCAATCCTTCCATAATTGATTGTGGTATCTTCATTATACCAATGTTCTTGCTTCGATATAAGCGACGGGTCGCGGTCTCAATCTTCATTATACCAAGGTTCTTGCTTCAATATAAGCAACGGGTCGTGGTCTCACATAAATCTGCTTCTAGACGATCTTGGAGGTCTTCTTGATCCATAAATTTCTTTGTTATTGGCGTGGATCATATCAGTTGGTATCAGAGCCTTCTAGTTGCAGGTTTGCTTATCTTTTGTTTTGATTCATAAAAAAAAAAAAAAAAAGTGAAAAAAAAATGAAATTGGAAAAAAAAAGAAAAATAAATTTCCAATTTAGGAAAAAAAAAACATGAAAAAAAAGTGTGTAATATTTAGATTCAATCCTTATTTCTGAATTTCTTTATGAGTTATTGGTGAATTGTTGCTGGAAACTTTGATACTTGTTCGGTTATTTTGATAAGAACCTATAGAGGATTATTACGAGTGGAAAAAGGCAAGAGTGGTGAGCACATAAGAGGGGAAAAGCCGATCTGATTTTTGTGTGAAAACACGAGTGAAATTGAGTGACTCATTCTTTTAGTGAAACACGTGAGGGAGTGTGTGAGGTCTTTTTTTTTTCTAACGTTATTTTTGCAGCAAACATGTCAGACGACAAGAACAAAAATAATTCCGGAGATACGTCGGGAGATGGTGATCTGAAGTTGCTCATGGAGGCTTTAATGGGTGAGATGAGAAGAGTATTGCGAACGGAGATAGAACAGGTTCATGAGCGGATTGATCGGGTAGAGAATACACGTGTGGGGCAGCAACAAAATGCTCCTAATGTACGTAGGAGGGAGAGAGTTCAACCTAGGGGAGAGAGAGTTGAAGATGAAGAGTATTATGGGAATGGATTTGATGAAGAAGATGATCGGGAATCAGTTATTAGCCATAGGAGATTTGGTGGTCAAGGTAGAGAAGCTAGGAATCTGGAAGACAATAACTTGGGTAGTATTAAGATGAAGATTTCATCGTTTCAAGGCAAAAACGATCCTGAAGCTTACCTTGAGTGGGAGAAGCAGATAGAATTAGTGTTTGATTGTCATAATTATTCCGAGCTTAAAAAGGTTAAACTTGCGGCCATTGAATTTTTTGACTATGCGATTGTTTGGTGGGATCAGTTAGTGTTAAATAGGAGGAGAAATAGAGAGCGTCTAATAGAGACTTGGGAGGAGATGAAAACCGTGATGAGGAAACGGTTTGTTCCAAGCCATTACTACCATGAGTTATACCAAAAATTGCAAAGTCTTACACAAGGTAATCGGAGTGTGGAGGATTATTATAAAGAGATGGAAGTAGCTATGATTCGAGCAAATGTAGAGGAGGATCGAGAGGCTACTATGGTTAGGTTCTTAGCTGGTTTGAACCTGAAAATTGCTAATTCGGTGGAGTTGCATCATTATGTGGAATTGGAAGATATGGTGCACATGACTGTCAAAATTGATAACCAACTCAAGAGGAGGGGCAGCAATACACGACAAAACCCTAACTCGGGTTCATCTTGGAGGTCGAATTTTATGAAGCAAGCCACGGCCAAGCCCAAAACCGAGCAAAAGCAAGAAAGTACCAGCCATGGAAATTAAGGTAAAATTGACTCTTCTACCACTAGAAATCGTGATATTAAGTGTTTTAAATGCCAAGGCAGGAGTCACATAGCAAGCCAATGTCCGAACAAAAGAGTTATGGTATTGCGAGATAATGGTGAAATTGAAACCGAGGGCGAAGAAGATACCGAATCTATGCCACCATTAGAGGATGCGAGTGATGAGGAATACGCTGCCCAAAGAGAGTTGTTGGTTGCAAGGAGAGCTCTAAGTGTGCAAATCAAAGAAGATGACAAAGTGCAACGAGAAAACATCTTCCATACTAGATGCCACGTGCAAAACAAGGTATGTAGTATGATTATTGATGGAGGTAGTTGTACTAACGTTGCTAGCACTACAATGGTTGAGAAATTAGGGCTGCCAACGATTAAACATCCTCGACCTTACAAGTTACAATGGCTCAATAATAGTGGTGAACTGAGAGTGAACAAACAGGTGTTAGTTTCCTTTCGTATTGGAAAATACGAAGATGAAGTTTTGTGTGATGTAGTTCCGATGCAAGCTGGACACTTGTTACTAGGCCGGCCATGGAAATTCGATCGGTGTGTTAAGCATGATGGCTTCACCAACAAATATTCATTTGTTAAAAATCAAAGAACAACCACTCTAGTTCCTTCGACACCAAAGCAGGTTTATGAAGATCAAGTGAGGTTACAAAAAGAGAGTGAGAAAAAGAGAACGAGTGAAAACCAGAAGGAGAAAATGAGAGAAGTCAAAAAAATTGAGATAGAAAATAAGAGAGCTGATTCAGCCATTGAGAGAAAAACAAATTTCTATGCAAGAACGAGTGAAATAAAAATAACGATGATTTTAAATCAGCCAATTATTGTACTTTCGTACAAAGAGGCGTTAAACACTAACCAATTTGACTCATCTTTGCCTAGTTCTATTGTTTCTCTTTTACAGGAGTTTGATAATATCTTTCCTGAGGAGATTCCACATGGCTTACCATGGCCAAGTCCCACGAGTGTAGTTCAAGTTCATAGTTTTCATGGACTTACTAGTTTTTGCAAGAGGTTCATGAAAGACTTTTGCAGTATTGCCGCACCGCTTAGTGAAGTCATCAAGAAGAACATTTGATTCAAATGGGGAGACGAGCAAGAGAAGGGGTTCCAAGTGATCGAAGAAAAATTAACTAATGCTCATTTTCAAGTCCTTGAGCACATCAATAACAATGCATACAAATTGGATTTACCAAGTGAGTACAATGATAATACCACTTTCAATGTTTCTGATTTACGCCCTTTTGATGTAGGTGATGATTTGAGGACAAATCATTTTGAAGATGAGGAGAATGATGAGAACACGACTAACAAATGGGAGGCAGATCCTATTCAAGTTCCAATTGGTCAAATTACAAGGGCCTGAGCTAAACGGTTTATTCAAGTTCCAATTGGTCCAGTTATAAGGGCCCGAGCTAAATGGTTCAAGAAAACTCTCAATTGGCTTAATCAACATATTTGGGCTAAGAACCATCTTTGGGGGCCCAAGGATAATGCTATACATGATCCACAAGGATGGGTTTCCATGATTCAAGGGAATTTCCACTTTGGAATTTCAGGAGGACCCAATGAACAGAATTAAAATGGTCATATCTTCTTGCCCACAACTTCAAATGGGATGAAACTTATTAGGATGGAAAGATGACGTCTTGGCACTCAATTTTGACCTAAGAAAGTTTCAAAAAGGATATCGTTTGGGCCTGGTATGATGGGCTGAAATCTAGTAGGCTGTTGCATTCGAATCTACGTTGGGCTTGCACCTTTTCTTAATTGTTTCCTTCTGAATTTAATTGTTGCATTATAAGGCTTGCATGCCAAGTTAGGTACTTTTCTTTTTTGAATTTTAGGTTACCAAAATTCTATTTAGCTTTATTTCCTATTTCGT
The DNA here is from genome assembly GCA_023935145.1 of Bretschneidera sinensis. Lineage (NCBI taxonomy): Eukaryota > Viridiplantae > Streptophyta > Magnoliopsida > Brassicales > Akaniaceae > Bretschneidera > Bretschneidera sinensis. The sequence goes on along the minus strand of CM043705.1, from coordinate 21,081,695 downwards.
AGTTTCCTATTCCTACCAGAATTCTGTTTAGGTTTATTTCCTATTTTTTAGTTTTCCTTTTTCTATTTGGTTACGAATTCTCATGTATTTAAATAGCCATTGGCTTTTGGAATAACACAATTCAGATTTGATTCATACTTTCGGAGAGAAATTTCTCTTTGGTTCTTTTAGAACTTCTGAACTTATCAGAGTTTCTGTGGCGTTCATCTTCGACTTATCAATCAATCCTTCCATAATTGATTGTGGTGTCTTCATTATACCAAGGTTCTTGCTTCGCTATAAGCGATGGGTCGCGGTCTCAATCTTCATTATACCAAGGTTCTTGCTTCAATATAAGCAACGGGTCACGGTCTCACATAAATCTGCTTGTAGACGATCTTAGAGATCTTCTTGATCCATAAATTTCTTAATTCTTGGTGTGGATCATATCATGCTCACTCACATATCTCAATGCATAAGTGGTCATACACAATTACTACCTTTTATGTGACCTATAATTAGAACCATATTTGAGTAGAATCAAAGCATGATGGCCTATATACAAGGCATCCATGGTGCCTCAAGTATAAGGATCACTTGTACAACTGCAACATAAGAACTCCTATTGATAGCTAGTAAAATATCTATTATGAATTGCTTAAGTCGAGTTAGTTCAGTGTAACTATTCTCTAACAAGCATATATATGTAAAACTTGTTTTTGTGTTTTATACACTAATGACCATGAAGTCAATTATTATCAACTCCTTGAGAAAACATAATATGTACTAATATATTCGGATTCACTAATACCATTATTAGTGGTCCTATGATTAGGAACATTTATACACATACTATGTAATTTGCAATGAACTCGATAAATATTATAAATATCATAAATAAATATTTATTGTCAATAAATAAATAAAATTAATCCCAAATAATATATATAAACATCAAATGCTATTGGTTTGTAGGACATACTACTATCATTTATGAGTATGTATATTTTGATTTTCATCTTGAAAATGAGAGGCTTTACTATTGGCCGAATTCAAATATTTTTTTTTTGTTTTGAAAAAAGTACGATAATCTTATAATGGGAAACTTGATTTTTGGAGGTACTAGAGTTAAAATGATGTGTTGTGGTTTGAATAAGGACATAATTGATGACAAGTTTTATTTTGACTTTGCTTTATGTTCTGTTTTGTGCGAATGTTGTAGGAAGGACTTAGGGCATGTTTGATTTCTTTTTTTAAAAAGAGTTTTGAGTTTTCAATAACTGATAATAATTTTCAAAATCTAAAAAATATTTGGCTATCAATTTTCAAACATAATTTTTGAAAATTATTTTCAAAATAAGTCTTTTTGAAAACCAGTTTTAGAAAACTCATTTTAAGTGTTTTCAAACAGAGTTTTCAAAAACCAAATCAAGGTGTTTTCAAATAGTCGTCTTCTCTTTTTTCTCCGAATCAATTTTTAACTATTAAAAAAAAATCTTAAACATGATGGTGAACTAGGAAAAAAATCAATTTCTTCTTATGGTTTCTCACATATCTGAAAAAAAAAATTAAGACCAACTTACGGGTTCTCATAGATCTAGATTTCTCTTTCTTCTCAAAATTGATTATGAATCAAACAAAGAAAAAAATAAAAATAAATAAAATCGCAAAGCTAGAAGATCACGACATAAGGAAGCGACGCTGCTGCGGTGCTGTTGTGGCGTTACTACTGTGGTTGTGAACCTAGATCTGGATCTGTCAGGGTGAGAAAAAGAAGGGGAAGAATGATAAGGAGAATAAAAAAAAGAGAATGAGAGCAAGAGGAAGAAGAAATTGAATGAAGATCTAGATTTTTTAGGAAAAGGAAAGGAGGAAGAAGAAAAAAAAGAGGATGAGAGCAGCGTCTTTTTTATTGCTTGTGTTCTACTGCTACGGCTTTTTTTTTAAAAAAATTTTGGTCCAACTTTAGTTTTTAGTTTTTTTAAATATGTTTTAAAGTTATTTTTATATAAGAATACACATAGCTTACCTTTTTTATATGACATATTATATTAGGATTTTGAAAAAAAATAATATTAGTTAGTTTTTATGATTATTCATTCAGTAAATACATATAACTATAGTTATACCACAACCAATGATCTATTTGTGGATATCTATTTCATGCAAACTTGATAAATATCAAATATTTAGTATGTACTAAAGAAATATATTTAGTAAAATTGAGAAATGAAATTAATAGATTTCAAAATTAAAGTAAAAACCGAAAAATTACCAAAAAAATGTATCCAAACAACTTTTTTTCTTTTTCAAAATAGTTTTCAAAATAAATTATCCAAACAATATTTTACTCTTTTTTATTTTTGAAAACTGTTTTCAAATTAAAGTTATCTAAAAATATTTTTTTCATAAAATATCATAAAATTATTTTTATTTTCATTTTCAAAATTTGAAAATTAAAAACCGAAACCAAGCATTCAGTTTTTATGTACAATTTCATAAAGCAAACAGTTTCGTGAAATCTGAATTTATTGTGATTCGGTCCTTGATTCTCGAGCAATCTTGGGTCGCTATTTTCCCCCCCCCTTTTTTTTTATTTTTTTTTTGTTTTTGCTCCCAGCATGCTGCCACAATGCGACATGTCTTAAATGTCTGGGATGACTAAATGAGATCTAACCCCATCGCACTACGGTCCTTTAATTTCTCCTGATAGAAAGACATAATTTATTGTAACTCTAATTTAAAAATATTAAATAAAAAATATTTTTTATTATCATATTATTACTGTATTAAAAAAATTATTAATATATTAAATTTTGTATAAACACCAATACAATAGTTCTTAATATATAAAGTTTGAAAATTATAAATAAACAAATGATTTTAAAAAATTCATTACTAATAAACAAGTTTTTTCAAAAAAAAATATTGCTATATAGATACAATAATTTAACAAAAAAATAAAATAAAATTTAGAATATATTTTTTACTCATATATTTGATCAGATTCTATTAAATAATAAATAACTTAATTTTAAAAAATATCTTATGGTTTACTCACTTTCCATTATATCTTTTATGGTTTATTTATTAATAGAACTGACCTTGTGCTTTACTCTATTAATTAGAAGGTCATGAACATTGACGTTCACATATGTGATCCATTGTTTTGGATTAATTTCATTAATAAACCTCATGGTTTACCTCGGTTTTGATTTCATAACTTGAGAATTTTTTTTGACAATTGATATCTTGTGATTTGATCCATCGAAGGGATAAAATTGTGTTTTTTTTTTCTTTCAAACACTATCATCCTCTTTCTTTTTTTTTTTTTTAGAGGTGAGTATATGGTTTTTGTGATTCAGTTCGGTTCCACTAATTGAAATAACCGAAAATCAAATTTTTATTTTTAAAAAACCGAATTTACCATTCTCTGCCAGGGATCTATTCAAAGCTCTCTTCAACTTTGTCTCAAATGGAGTAGAATGCCAATTTACTCTTTTATCCTGCAGACCCACAATATTAATTATTTGAATGTCAGCTGCCTCCTCTTCCTTCAGGCACCAGAGATACGAAGCTCCTGGGATTCCTCTCATCCACTTGAAATTAGACGACGTCAACAAACATCACTCTTTTTCTGCTTCCGCTGCGGCAATCGGAGGTGGACATACGGCTTATGAAAGACGAGTGAGAGAACAGGTTGGGATGTCAGTGAGGAAACTTGTTGCGGGACTCTAGCAGATGCATTTTGGCTTGAAATGTGGATTCTCTAATTAGTTTGGCTTTGAGGTTTGCTTTTTATTTTAAAAAAAAAAAATTTATTGGTTTACGTTTTGAAGTTTGAAAATGTGAAGGATTTGTGTGCTTTTACTGGTGTGAAATGAATTGCAAAGTTTGGTTGCTGTTAAACTGGAGGGAAAATAGCATATAGACAACTGAATTTGATGGAGAAATGGTTAGTGACACAAAATATCATGTTAAAGTTTGGATGCTGAGAAAGGAACTAAGAAGTTTGGGATGCCAAGGAATGTGGGGTTTTGATAATTGATACCTCATAATACAAGAACCGTCAATTTATATATATATATAAATAGTTTTTAATTTTTTTAGATAATAGGAAATAATAATAATAATAATAATAATAATAAAAATAAAAAAGATAAAAGTGTAGTTCATCAACTACCAAATAGACGTAATATGGTTCTTGTATTTTTATTTTAAATTCACTTAGAATGATTCTTTTTCTTCTTTTTATTTTTTTTTTCTAAACAAAATTGACCTTGATCCTTCCACTTTTACAACCACTATACCACCATTTTCAAGATAAAGGTGTAAACGTATTGAGGTTCTTAACAAGCAGAGAAGTATGTAAAAATTATTTTCATTCAATTCATTTTGATGGTTCATGTATCTGTATATCATTTTGATCAAGTGTTTGTATATGTTAAGAGTCTTTAAGGTAGACTACTCCTAGATTAAGCAATTGAAACCATGAATGTGTTCTGTTTTTGCAGCCTGGAGTTGGGCATGTACATATCATGTTCCCCTGTCATCACACTAGCAGGGAGTATGGTGCAGCAGATACAAAGGATCTATTAGAGAGCCCTGTACCCACCGTCTTCGGTCTAAATCATGAAATCCTATCCAAGGTACTTCTCTTTCTTTCATTATTATATTTGTATAATAATCCGATGGCTATCAATGATCTTTATTCAATTGGTCATACATAAGATAATCTGAATTGATCTAATAAGTTGAGGATTAAGATTTTCTGCAAACTGTCCTGTTCATCTTATCTAGAAAAATATCATGTTGGATACTATTTCCTTGATTGATCACTTAGTTTTCACTTTCTAGTAATCTATCCTCTAATCTAATTCAGTTTTCAATATTTTTTTCTTCGACTTCTCTAACTGGAATCTTCTTTGCCGTATCCCAAGTCCGCAATGGAGGGTGCTACAAAGTGGGATCGTAGGTGTTCAAAAACATCAATTGAGGCCTCTCAGTTGTACAGAGACATGAAGCTTCTTGAAGGCCACGTTAAAATTGCGTGTGCTACTTCTGTACTGCAATCAAAGGTTGTGCAGGCTTGGTTACGCATTCAGAAGCTTGAAGCTGAACAACTTTCCTATGAGAAGAAAGTTAAATATATTCTCAGAAAGCTTGGGGAGGAAAAAGCGTCATGGAAGACCAGATAACACCATATTCATGTATGTTGGAAATCACCTTGACAAGATGCCCAGGTGGTGATCTTCCAAACACCCAAGTCTTGAATGACTTGTAGAAAGAATTTCAGCAATCGAACACAAGAACAGAAAATCAAAGAAAGAAAGAAGACAAGTAATTTGTTGTCGAGGTTCGGCAATGTGCCTACGTCCCCGTGAGTTCCTCCGAACTCTCTGCACTATCTCAATGGTTCTTACAAAGTTATAGCAATCCCCTTCAAGAATCCAAGTTCTTGAAGAAACAAGAAGAGAAGGAAGAAGATGAGAACTTCAACAATGTTCTCTAATCTAATCTAGACTCTCTCTATGTAATTACAACCAGCCTCACTACAAGAGTCCCTCTTGTGTCTATGTCTCTCACACAATTCTCTCTTGTGTTTACAATAATCTCACAATGTCACAAAGCTCTCTTGTATGTGTGTTTTTGTATCTTGTATTATCTTATGAAATGAGGCCTTGAGAACCTCTTTTATAGCCTCTTAATTCTTGGACATTCTTGTGAGTCATTATCCTCCCTTTGATCATGTTCTTCCTTTAATCTCAGCCCTTCATCACTCTCCAAGTGATGTTGTGCGTTTTGGTGTGGTGCACACATGATTGGAGAGGTCTTATGCATGTTGGATCATGTGTACAGCCATGTGCTGTGTGGTGCGGCGCTGAGGCAGGGCTGGAAGCATGGCTTGCTGTGTGCTGCGGCGCTGGTGCTGTGTGCTGCGGTGTGACCTGATGCTGCAGCCTCCTGATGCTGTGCGCACACCTCCTGCCTGTGGGCAGAAACTTCCATAGCAGTGTGCCTAACCTTCCCATGCTCAAAATTGAAGCACACACATGTGTGCAACATAACTTGCTGAAATTTGATATCCCATAATTGGTTTAGACATTAACCAACCTTAGACCATGTTTGGACATGTTTGAAACTTAAGCAAATAACAACAATCTCTACCTTTGTCTAAGTGTTAAAAAAAAAACAAAACCTGAACCATTGTGCAGAAAGCTTCGGGATCCAAACTCATATTGAGTTACCAATTAACCAACTCCAATCCTAAGTAATTCAAGGCAATGATTGAACTTACTTAGAGGTAGAACTTTAGTACCCAAGTCAGCAGGATTTTCTTCCGTGGCAACCTTGTCTACATGGATGCATCCTTTCGTAACATTTTCCCGAATGAAATGATACCGAACATCCATGTGCTTTGTCCTCTCATAGAATACTGGATTTTTACACAAGTGCAAGGCACTTTGACTATCCGAAAATACCACAACCTGCTCATCCAGTACCTCCAACTCTTCAAGCAACCCTTTGCACCACATAGCTTCCTTAATGGCCTCTGTAGCAGCTATGTACTCAGCCTCGGTTGTTGAGAGTGCTACCACTGGCTGCAACTGAGCCTTCCAACTTACACAACATCCTTTTAAGTTGAAGAAGTAGGAGGTAATCGATCTCCTTTTATCCCGGTCTGCTCCATAGTCCGAATCTGCAAACCCTTCAAGGCAGATTGCATTACCCCTCTTCTCATACACCAGCCCTACTTCTGGGCTTCCCTTCAAATACCTCAGCAACCACTTCATCCCAAGCCAATGCTCCTTTCCAGGATTACTCATAAACCTGCTGAGAACACTCATTGCATGAGCAATGTCCGGTCTAGTGCTCACCATGGTGTACATAACAGAACCAACAACACTAGAGTAAGGGACTTTCTCCATTTCCTTTTTCTCCGCCTCCGATCTTGGACATTGATCGCTGGAGAATTTGAAATGACCAGCAAGTGGAACCTTCACTGGTTTGCTATCTTCCATAGAGAATTTAGATATCATCTTCTCTATGTAGGAAGTTTGAGAGATTTTCAATCTGTTTCTCTCCCTTTCCCGGATGATACACATCCCAAGGATCTTCTTTGCATGGCCAAGATCCTTCATCTCAAACTCTTCACTGAGTTGAGCCTTTAATTTCTTTATCCTCTCCATGCTGCTCCCAACCAGTAGTATGTCATCAACATAAATGAGGATAATCACCATATCCTCAATCTTCTGCCCCTTATAGTACAAGCAAGAATCATAGCAGCTCCTCATGAAACCCAAGCTGATTACAAAGGAATCAAACCTTTTGTTCCATTGCCGAGGTGATTGCTTCAGGCCATAGAGAGACTTCTTCAATTTGCACACTAGCTCTCCCTGTCTTCCTTCCTCATAGCCTTCGGGTTGCCTCATGAAAATGGTCTCATCGAGCTCTCCATGCAAGAATACAGTCTTCACATCTATTTGCTCGATTTTTCAATTAAATTGGACCACTAATGCTAACATCATCCGTATTGTCTTGTACTTCACAACCGGTGAGAAGATTTCGGTGAAATCTATGCCTTCTTTTTGTGTGAACCCCTTCACCACCAGCCTGGCCTTATATCGGACTTCATCCCCCGAAGTATTCCCTTCTTTGATCTTGTAGAGCCACCTACAATCCACCACTCTCTGTTTTTCTGGTTTTGGAACCAGCTCCCAAGAGTTGTTCTTCATCAAAGAATCCATTTCTTCCTCCATAGCCAGCTGCCACTTTGACGAATCCTTACACTCCATGGCATCCGTGTAAGTTTCTGGTTCAGCCATCCCTCATTCTATCCAAGGAGCTGCTGCATCTACAACATTTGCAAACCCATATCTCAAGGGTAGTCTAACCACTCTTCTTTCCCGGTCTCTTATGAGCTGGTAGTTATTTACTGCATCAACCACTTCTTGTTCAGCCTCTTCTTGAGTTTCTTGAGTTTCTTGGCTTTCTTCCAAGGGCTCTACCTGGTCCGAACCCTCTTGCCTCCTCTACTCTACCTGAACCAAGTGCTCTTTGATGTGATGCTCAACAATTTCTGAATTGGTTTGCTCATTAGCCCCTGCAGGGTTAGTTTTCTCTAAGTAGGGAAATAATAATTCATTAAAGACAACATCCCTACTTATAATCAGTTTCATGCCCTTCTTTTCTAAGGACCACAACCTATATCCCTTAACCCCATCACCATATCCTAGAAATACACATTTTCTAGACCTAGGGTCAAGTTTATCCTCCTTTTGGTGTGCATATGCTGCACACCCAAAAGTCTTAAGGTTGTTTAATTCAGGGGGTTTTCCACTCCACAACTCTTCGGGATTCTTATGGTATATAATCCTAGAGGGTGATCTATTAATCAAATATGCAGCTGTAGCTACAGCTTCTCCCCAAAAATATTTTGGTAACCCGGATCCATCTAACATGCACCTAACCTTTTCCATAAGGGTCTTATTCATCAACTCAGCAACTCCATTTTGCTGAGGAGTTTCCACAACCGTCCTATGTCTTAGAATGCCATTTAACCTATAGAATTGATCAAGTTCTTAGTTAAAAATTTCTAAGCCATTATCGGTTCTTATCCCCTTAACTACTCTACCCATTTGAGTTTCAACCAGCCCTTTCCACACCACTAATTTATTCAAGGCATTTAATTTAGTCTTAACCAAATAAACTCATACTTTTCTTGAATGATCATCAATTAAAGACAGAAAGTAAATTTTACCTCCCTGTGTTGGTGTCCTTGCTAGTCCCCAAAGGTTCGCATAAATGTAGTCAAGAATTCCCTTAGACTTGTGCACTCCGGTGTTGAAGCTGACCCGATGTTGCTGCCCAAGAACACAGCTCTTACAGGAATCCATTTTTCCTACTTTGTCACAACCAAGTAGACCTTCCTTGCTAAGCACTTGCAGGCCCTTTTCGCTCATGTGTCCCAAGCGAGTGTGCCAAAGGGCTGCCTTGTCCAGCTCAGCCATCAAGCTTGCTGCTTGATCATTGGTTTATGTTTCTCTGATCATCTCATAGAGTCCATCATTTCTTGCTGCCTTAATTACTACCAAAGATCCCTTGGCCACCTTGATCTTTCCTCCATCTAATTTGCATGTGTACCCCATGGAGTCCAGTTGCCCCAATGAGATCAAGTTCCTCTTCAAATCTGGAAGATATCTTATATTTCGCAGCAGCCTTGTGACTCTATCAAACATCCTCAATTGGATGTCTCCAATCCCTTTCACTTGGCAAGAATTGTCATTTCCCAAGAAGACTTTTCCCTCATTGATCTCCTTGAAATTTTTGAACCATTCTTTGTGAAAGCATATATGATAGGTGCACCCGGAGTCAAGAATTCACTTTCCGCTGCCTTGCCTCCTGCTCACATTTGAGCATGCAACAAGAACATCATCTTGTTGTTCTCCTTTGGCAACCGAAGCCTCTCCATTGTTGGTATGACTTCTCCTCTCATCCCATATCCTCTTCTTGCAATCTTTCTTGAAATGGCCCTCCTTGTTGTAGTAGAAGCATCTCTTTCCTCTTCCATATCTTGTCTTGGAGTGAGATCTCCTATGGCTTTGCCCTCTACCTCTTGATTTCTCCCGGTAGCTGCCATAAGTGCTACTGCCATTCCGAGCTGCTGGCCTTCCTCTTATGAACAGCCCTTCACCACTTGATGTCTCCTTCATCTTGGCTTTGAAATCATGTGCCCTTATGACATTGATCACAATCTCCTTTGTCGAAGAATCCCTTCCATACTCAATTGCATTAATCAAATTATCAAAGCAATCTGGAAGTGAATTTAATAAAATAACAGCCAATTGTTCATCCGGAAAAGAAATGCTACAGCTATTCAAATCTTGAACTAGCTTATTAAAGACATCAAGATTATCTTGCAACTCCTTACTAGGGTCCATTTTAAAAGCAAAGATTCTTTTAAGAAGATAAATTTTGTTAGGAAGAGTTTTGGTAAGAAACAACTCATCTAGTTTCTTCCATATGACAGCCGGATCCTCCGAGTCTCCGCACTCCCTTGTGATACTATCCGACATGTGCAAGAAAATGGTGTTGTAGACCATCTTCTTCATCTCGGTCCGTTGGTCCTCCGTGACACTTGCTGGAAAAGCATCATCTTCTCCAATAGCCAAGTCCACTTTCTGCTGCATTAGAACCGCCTTGATCTTCCGCTTCCATAGGGTAAAGTCCCCCTTTCCATCAAACTTCTCCACACAGAAATTTGAAGCCATCTTTTGTGGACAAGATCCCAGATTTGTGCACTAACCACAACTATTTTCTTTAACCTCAAGAACACAGTTCGAAGATGGATCTTTAACACCGTTCTTGAATCAACCTTCAAGAACACGACCGGATCTTGATCTTTACACCGTTCTTGAATCACCCAAGAAGTTTGATCTTTGATTCTTGGAGTCTTAGCTCCGTACCTTCTACTTCTTGTTCCGATAACCAGCTGCTGTGCTCTGATACCACTGTTGGAAATCACCTTGACAAGATGCCCAGGTGGTGATCTTCCAAACACCCAAGTCTTGAATGACTTGTAGAAAGAATTTCAGCAATCGAACACAAGAATAGAAAATCAAAGAAAGAAAGAAGACAAGTAATTTGTTGTCGAGGTTCGGCAATGTGCCTACGTCCCCATGAGTTCCTCCGAACTCTCTGCACTATCTCAATGGTTCTTACAAAGTTACAGCAATCCCCTTCAAGAATTCAAGTTCTTGAAGAAACAAGAAGAAAAGGAAGAAGATGAGAACTTCAACAATGTTCTCTAATCTAATCTAGACTCTCTCTATGTAATTACAACCAGCCTCACTACAAGAGTCCCTCTTGTGTTTATGTATCTCACATAATTCTCTCTTGTGTTTACAATGATCTCACAATGTCACAAAGCTCTCTTGTATGTGTGTTTTTGTATCTTGTATTATCTTATGAAATGAGGCCTTGAGAACCCCTTTTATAGCCTCTTAATTCTTGGACATTCTTGTGAGTCATTATCCTCCCTTTGATCATGTTCTTCCTTTAATCTCAGCCCTTCATCACTCTCCAAGTGATGTTGTGCGTTTTGGTGTGGTGCACACATGATTGAAGAGGTCTTATGCATGCTGGATCATGTGTGCAGCCATGTGCTGTGTGGTGCAGCGCTGAGGCAGGGCTGGAAGCATGGCTTGCTATGTGCTGCAGCGCTGGTGCTGTGTGCTACGGCGTGACCTGATGCTGCAGCCTCCTGATGTTGTGCGCACACCTCCTGCCTGTGGGCAGTAACTTTCATAGCAGTGTGCCTAACCTTCTCATGCTCAAAATTGAAGCACGCACATGTGTGCAACCTTATAACTTGCTGAACTTTGATATCCCATAATTGGTTTGGACATTAACCAACTTAGACCATGTTTGGACATGTTTGAAACTTAGGCAAATAACAACAATGTAGTTTTCAATTACCTGAAGCATGAACTAAGCATGGAAAGGAAATATCAACAAAGGATGGAGATTCTCAACTGTAAATTGGTCAAGGAAGTGGTTGAGGCTAACTTATCTCCAAAGCAATTCATGTAAGATTATGAAGAAGAAAAAAAGGCTAGAGATATAATGGAAGAAGTTTGTTATGTGTTAGCTAAGAAAATTGGAGAAGATAAGGCTAAAGTTGAAGCATTGAAGAATGAAATAATGAAACATTGTGAGGAGGTGGAAGAAAAGAGGAAGATGCTGCAAATTTCTGAGGTTTGGCGTAAAGAGCATCTCTAGATGAAGCTGCTCGATGCAAAGTTGGCTATTGAAGATAAGTATAACCAGATGAACAAGCTGGTAACTGACCTTAAAGCTTTTCTCAAGTCTATAAGCAATATCTTAAATGTGATGGAGTATACTCTCTTCTATTTTGTTATATTCCTCTCTTTGATCCTTCTACTTTTCTTTCTTTTTCCTTATTTTATCACTTCTTTCTTTCTCTCTAAACTTTCTATCTTTTCTCTCTCTTTTTTTGCTTTATTTTGCTTTAGTGTTGTGTTGGTTTCTTTATGTTAGAAAAAAGAGGGTATATATAGGAGGAGAAAGGACTAGCCAAGAGATTAAAAAAAGAAAAATAATGGGTGAAAAGAAGGTACATGTCTGGTCATAAAGAAGGGGAAAAGTGGTTTCAACTTTTGAGATGAAAAAAGTGTTTCACTTTTAGGGTGTAAAAGTGGGGCTAGAGAAGCAAGATGTGGTAAACTAAGTGAAAAGTTAAAAGGGAAAAGACTTTTAGGTGGCTGGACATGGGGAATAGGGAGATGTTTCTTTGAGGTGAAAAAAAGTGAAGAAGAAGGCTTGCAAAAAGGTGAACAAGAAAAGACATTTTGGAGTGTTTTCAATGTAAAAGAAAAAAAGGTGAGGAGAAACTCTACTTGCTTTGGACGATCAAAGGGGGTGTAAAAGACACAATTTTTCTTTTTCTGATATATAATAAAGTGAAAAAGCTTAGGGAAAAAAGAGTGCAATTGTGAAGCAAAAGAAAGGAGAAAAACGTTTCACATTCTTAAAAAACTGTTGTTTTTTAGGTGCTGTTTTGGGGTATAAAATGTGATTTTTCTAGGTATAAAAAATGTTATTTAAAATTTAGGAAAAGGTGCAAGATTAATAAGGTAATATCCAATTAACTAAGCAAAATGAGAAAAAGATAAACTCGTTATTTTTGGTACACATGGTTGTCCAAAGAGAGAAAAATCAGCTACTTTATAAGTACATTGTTGTTGCTTTTTAGGTGAAAAAGTTTATTTTTTTGTGGAAAAAATGTAGCATTTGGTAAAAAAAAAGATAAAGGAATCTAAGAGGGAGATGTGAATTCAAAAATAAAAAAGAAAGAGTGAAAATTCTTCATTATGGCCAGCCACATAAGGAAATGAGAGAAACATCTTTTAGTTATAAAAAGTAACTTTTACTTTGACAAAAGTGAACCAATCAAGGAGTTCCAAGTAGAGGCAGAAATTGAAAGTTCATTCTTAAAAATTAGAAGTCATTATTGGGTTTGAAATTTGGGCGCAAAGTATTTGGGGTTGAAATGTGGGCCAAAAGTGTTTGGGCTTTGTAAAGATCAAAGGGCTTTAATGGATTTTGGATTGGGTCAAAATTTAAATGAAGACTTTGTTCTTGGATTATTTGAATCAAATAAGGTCCAACTGATTTAAACCCAAAGTGAATTAAATGGATTAAACAAAAGGGTCTTGCAACTGCTCCTACTCCCTAGTTAAATCCAAACTTCTTATTTACCAAGTCAGAGAACACTAGGATCAAAGATTCGTTATAGGAACCTGCACGTGGTTCGTTAAAAATTTTTAAAACAAAATTGGATGTCTATAGTTTGCCCCTTTTGATTGGGGCTCATTTGAGAGTTTCAATCAAAGGTTGTGAGTGACCATTGTTTCGTTTCAAAATTTTAGAACGACAAATATGTGATATGCGTATAAAAGTAAACGTGTTGTTGGGCAATTTTGGTGTCATAAGATCACCTATGAGAATGATACATACCTAGAGTGATTGAACTGGCGTCCGTTCACTCATGCGATACTTCTGGACCGATTGGTGCCTGTTGTGAGGACTTTGGTTTGCCTGCTGACGAGGACTTTGGGTTTGTGATTTTTCCAGCTAACGAGGACTTTGATTTACGTTGACAAGGACTTTGAGTTTGTGATTTTGCCTGCTAATGAGGACTTTAATTTGCCTGTTGACGAGGACTTAGGTTTGTGATTTTACCTGCTAATGATGACTTAGGTTTACCTATTGAGGAGTACTTTGGTTTGCCTGCTGATAAGAACTTTGGTTTATGATTTTGCCTGTTATGAGGGCTTTTTGGTGATTTTACTTGCTATGCGGACTTTGGTTTGCCTACTAATGAGGACTTAGGTTTGCCTACTGATGAAGACATTGGGTTGCCTACTATGAGGACTTTGATTTATGATTTTGCCTGCTAATGAGGACTTAGGTTTTGCTGCTGATGAGGACTTTGGTTTGCCTGCTGATGAGGACATTGGGTTACCTGCTACGTGAACTTTGGTTTGGGATTTTTCCTGCTATTGAGGACTTAGGTTTGGCTGCTGACGAGGACTTCAGTTTGCCTGCTGATGAGGACATTAGGTTGCCTGCTACAAGGACTTTGGTTTATGATTTTGTCGGCTAATGAGGACTTAGGTTTGCCTGCTGACAAGGACTTTAGTTTGCTTGTTGTGAGGATATTGGGTTGTTTGCTGACGAGGACTTTAGTTTGCTTGTTGTGAGGACATTGGGTTGTTTGCTGACGAGGACTTTGATTTGTGATTTTTCCTATTGAGAGAGTCTTTTTTGTTATTGTGCTTGCTGTGAGGGCTTTTTGGTAATTTTGTATACTGTGAAGGCTTTTACCTATTAGTTTTGAAGAATCTTTTCATTCAAATTTGTTAAATCACAAAAATAACTTGGGTGTGCGCTGAGTCATGGCATTTATGATTCTGCTTTTTAGAGTTTGAAAAAATAATGCATGCAAGAAATGACTTTTGAAGAACAATGCACTTAGTAACATTTTATTTGGAAACTTATTTTATTTGACACAAAACGTGTATTTAAACCTATCTTTCCTCCTAACGGAATCAAGATAAAAATATTTGACTCAAGACTTATGTTTGAACTCATCTTTCATCTTATTTAGTACACATCCTCTAGTAGATCTAAGAACAAAGCTTCACAACTTGTCCACAATCTTTTTTTTTCTTCAACAAAAAGGCGATGGAAGCTATCTTAGCTCAAATGATATGCGGATCGACAACGTGAAGGGTATCTAGCTCTACAAATTCTCTTGGTAAGGCATCAATGTAATCTTCTCACTCAAAGGCATCAAGGTCAATTGGAATTTCTTGAGGGCTATACTGGCAAAGTGGGATCTTGACATCGACGTATTTGTTCCAATTTGCCCCCCACTGTTCTAGCAGAAAATCTACCTCCATTGTTGAGCTTGGGACCGAGTCAAAAGAAAAATCTTAATGATGCCATGATTTTTCATGTTTTTTGTCTACTATATTTGTCCTGAAATCCACTGAAAATAGACAATTGGCATGAGTCATTTTCAAAAAAAAGAATTAAATAAAAAATTTCTGTTAATTTGGATACTAAAACAATTCTGTTTTGTTTTGTTCATTCAAACAGGTTTTTAATGATGTATTTGCATGGTTCTGACGAAAATGAAAGGGGAACTAAGGTTCTTTTACAAGATCATGGCTATACTAAAGTGGTTGCCTACGTACATAAGGAGGGATAAAGCCATATGTAGTTCGAGGTTTCATCTAATGTGTTCAGTGAACACAATCGATTAGCTTGGATGTAAGGTAGGATTTGGTAGAAACCTCTTGCAAGTAGTGCAAAAATGAGTGTTGGTCTGGCAAATTCATTTTGGAGGAATAATCCTTCGCAAGTGGTTTCAAGATAGGTTATGTTCACTCGGAAAAGCTAAGTTTCATCATCACCAAAAAAATAGTTTGTGAGGCTAAGCAGTCTTCATTAATCTGAGAGGACTTTCTCAAGGTTTATAACGTAGTCAATGGTTTCTAAGGTTAATGAAAGAAAGGATAATCGATAGACTTAAAATATGTTTTAAGGTTCCTATAAGCCAAGGATTACCTTTTAATTTTTTTGCATTATTTTTTTTCGACTTTCGTCTCCTTCATCGATTATTCTCTTCAGTTTTATTGTCTTTTAACTTTTGTCTCCTTCATTAGTCATTCTCTTTATTTTTTATTCTTTTTTTAATCTTCTTCATCAATCATTCTTCTATCTTCATTTTTTTTTCTTTTTTGTCTCTTTGTTTTGTTTACCCCCTTGGCGTGGCCTGCTCTTTTTGAAATTTTCATCATCAAATGTGTTAACGTCGAAAGGAAGTAGAATTTTCTCGGGTATACTGAAGGAAAAAATCCGCTTGGATTGATCCGCCTGAGTTGAAAAACCGTAGTGGGGGGATTTTTTCGAGTTGAATCCACTTTGGACTGAATTCATTGGGGTCTCTAGATGTTGCTATGTGTCGGGCTTTGATTGGATGGTAGGAAAGAAACCTTGGCAAGGTTTGTTTTGAAAGAAATCATAATGAGGGAAAAATTTTGATGAATGGGAAAAAAAATAGAATGATGGCCTCTCGTCGTCTCAAATCCAACCGCTTAACCTTTCCAAACCAAATATTTTATAGGTTCAGGATTACAAGTGAACTTCCCAATGTTTCTTTTTATAGGTTGAGGTGGCATTTAACTCAAATTTTTAGGTATACAATGCATATATACCATGAAATGTTTTGTTTTTATTAAAATGAAACAGATTTAGTACCCAGATTAATAGTCGGAGTTTATTTGTTTCAATTTTTTGTTTTCAAAATCAAGTTCATTGCAAGGGATTTCTTATCACATTTTGGAAACATATCACATTCAAAATAAAACATTTTTTCATTAACATGGGAAATGCATTTGAATAGGAGGTAGAGACAGTATTCCCTGGGGTTAGGTGTTGTGTTTTAGGTGAAAGGGTCGAGGGTTTTGTTTAGGGTGGAAGGGTCGGGGGTTGTATTTAGGGTGGACGGGTCGAGCATAGTGAGTAATTCTTTGATCATGATAAGGAAGTTTGGTGAGGCGTAATTAGGCATGGGAACTAAGTTACCTGTAAGTTTTTCAATTGAAGGTGAGACTGGACTTGTTCATCTAGCATATCATCTAAGTGAGGAATAGGATGTCGATACTTTACCGTTATATTGTTGACTGCTCGGTAATCAACGCACATTCTCCACGTCCCATCCTTTTTAGGAACCAAAATCACCAAAACAGCGCACGGACTCATGTTTTCTCTTACGTACCCCGTCTCTATCAATTCACTAACCTGCCTTTGTAGCTTCTTTGTCTTCTCGGGATTGCTTCGATAGGCTGGTCGGTTTGAAATTGTAGCACCGGGCACGAAATCAATTTGATGCTCAATGGCTCGAATAGGAGGTAAGCCACGTGGAATCTCCTCAGAAAAGATATCATCAAACTCCTGCAAAAGAGAAACAATAGAACTAGGCAAAGATGAGTCAAATTGGTTAGTGTTTAACGCCTCTTTATACAAAAGAACATTCATTGGCTGATTTAAAAACATCACTCTTTTTATTACACTTGCTCTTGCATAGAAATTTGTTTTTCTCTCAATGGCCAAATCAGCTCTCTTATTTTCTCTCTCAATTTTCCCGGCCTCTCTCATTTTCTCTTTCTGATTTTCACTCGTTCTCTTTTTCTCACTCTCTTTCGTTTGCTCACTCTCTTTTTGTAACCTCACTTGATCTTCATAAACCTGCTTTGGTGTCAAAGGAAATAGAGCGAGTGTTCTTTGATTGCTTACAAACGAATATTTGTTGGTAAAACCATCATGCTTAACACACCGATCGAATTGCCATGGTTGGTCTAGTAATAAGCGTCCAGCTTGCATCGGAACTACATCACACAAAACTTCATCTTCATATTTTCTAGTCCGGAAGGAAACTAACACATGTTTGTTCACCCTCACTTCACCACTATCATTGAGCCATTGCAACTTCTAAGGCCGAGGATGTTTAATTGTAGTGCTAGCAATGTTAGTAAAACTACCTGCATTAATAATCACACTACATACCTTGTTTTGCACGTGGCATCTAGTATGAAAGATGTTTTCTCGCTGTACTTCGTCATCTTCTTTGATTTGCACACTTAAAGCTTTCCTTGCAACCAACAATTCTCTTTGGGCAGCGTATTCCTCATCACTCGCATCCTCCAATGGTGGCATAGATTCGGTATCTTATTCGCCCTTGTTTCAATTTCACCATTATCTCGCAATACCATAACTCTTTTGTTCAGACATTGGCTTGCGATGTAACCCCTTCCTCGGCATTTAAAACACTTAATATCACAATTTCTAGCGGTGGAAGAATCAATTTTACCTTGATTTCCATGGCTGGTACTTTCTTATTTTTGGTCAGTTTTGGGCTTGGCCATAGCTTGCCTCTCCTTTCTCTTCACAAAATTCAGTCTCCAAGATGAACCCGAGTTAGGGTTTAGCCGTGTATTGTTGCCTCTCCTCTTGAGTTAGTTCTCAATTTTGATAGCCATGTGCACCATATCTTCCAACTCCACATAATGATGCAACTCCACCGAATTAGCAATTTCTCGGTTCAAACCAGCCAAGAACCTAGCCATAGTAGCCTCTCGGTCCTCCTTTACATTTGCTCGGATCATAGCTACTTCTATCTCTTTATAATAATCCTCCACACTCCGACTACCTTGTGTAAGACTTTGCAATTTTTGGTACAACTCACGGTAGTAATGGCTTGGAACAAACCGTTTCCTCATCACGGTTTTCATCTCCTCCCAAGTCTCTATTAGACACTCTCTATTTCTCCTCCTATTTAACACTAATTGATCCCACCAAACAATCGCATAGTCAAAAAATTCAATGGCCGCAAGTTTAACCTTTTTAAGCTCGTAATAATTATGACAATCAAACACTAATTCTATCTTCTTCTCCCACTCAAGGTAAGCTTCAGGATCGTTTTTGCCTTGAAACGATGGAATCTTCATCTTAATACTACCCGAGTTATTGTCTTTCAGATTCCTAGCTTCTCTACCTTGACCACCAAATCTCCTATGGCTAACAACCGATTCCCGATCATCTTCTTCATCAAATCTATTCCCATGACACTCTTCATCTTCAACTCTCTCTCCCCTAGATTGAACTCTTTCCCTCCTACGCGTATTAGGAGCGTTTTGTTGCTGCCCCACACGTGCATTTTCTACCCGATCTATCTGCTCATGAACCTATTCCATCTCCATTCTCAATACTCTCCTCATCTCACACATTAAAGCCTCCATGGGCAACTTTGGATCACCCTCTCCCGACATATCTCCGGAATTATTTTTGTTCTTGTTGTCTGACATGTTTGCTGTAAAAACAAAGTTAGAAAAAAAAGAACAAAATGGCCTCACACACTCCCTCACGTGTTTCACTCAAAGAATGAGTCACTCAATTTCACCCGTGCTTTTACACAAAATCATATTGGCTTTTACCCTCTTATGTGCTCACCACTCTTGCCTTTTTCCACTCGTAATAATCCTATATAGGTTCTTATCAAATTAACCAAACAAGTATCAAAGTTTCCAGCAACAATTCACCAACAACTCACAAAGAAATTCGAATTTAAAGGCTAGAATACAAGGAAAACAAAGATGAGAAATTGAAACAAGAATTGAAAGGATTGAATCTAAATATCACACACATTTTTTTTAATCAGAAATTCGTTCTTTCTTTATTCTTTTTTTTTTTCAAATTTCCTCATATTTTTTTTTCTTTAACGTTTTTTTTTCACTTTTTTTTTTTAATAAAACAAAACAGAAGATAAGAAAACCTGCAACTAGAAGGCTCTGATACCAGATGATATGATCCGCGCTAAAAACCAAGAACTTGATGGATCAAGAAGGCTTACAAGATCGTCTAGAAGAAGATTTATGTGAGACCGCGACCCGTTGCTTATATTGAAGCAAGAACCTTGGTATAATGAAGATACCATAATCAATTATGGAAGGATTGATTGATAAGTCAAAGATGAATGCCACAGAAACTCCGATAAGTTTAGAAGTTCAAAAAAGAACAAAAGAGAATTTTCTCTCACAAAGTATGAATCAAATCTAAATTGTGTTATTCCAAAAAGCCAATAGCTATTTAAATACATGAGAATTCATAACCAATTAGAAAAAGAAAACTAAGAAATTTCTAACCAATTAGAAAAAGAAAACTAAGGAATAGGAAACAAACCTAAATTCAATTCTTGTAACCTAAAATCCAAAAAAGGAAAGTACCTAAATTGGCATGCAAGACTTACAATTCAGCATTAAATTAATAAGAAAACAATTAGAAAAAAAAGGTAATAAGAAAAATTGCAGCCAGTCATTTTCCTTGATGAGCCAACCAAAACGAGTAAGTCTCCAATTTTGGGCAACTAAGATTTTAATTCACAATCTTGGGCTGCTAGATTATTCCAAAGCTTGAATTATGGAAACTCATCCTTGTGGATCATGTATAGCATCGTCCTTGGGCCCCCAAAGATGGTTCTTAGCCTAAATGTGTTGAATCAGCCAATTGAGAGTTTCCTTAAACCTTTTAGCTCGATCCCTTGTAACTGGACCAATTGGAACTTGAATAGGATCAGCCTCCCATTTGTTAGCTGTGTCCTCATTAGCCTTCCTATCTCATTCAACATGTATAAGCCATCTTCATTCATTGTATGTCTCATCACTGAACGATTCGAGACTTGTCAATCACATGAATTATAAACAGAAAGAAAAAAGACAAGATTTACCCAGGTTTACCCCAGAATAGGGCTACATCTTGCCAGAAGTTTCTTATTATCAACCTCACAAATCTCTCATTATAATGTATACTCAGTACATAAAGAGTATTTATAACCAATTTAAGACGTCCTAATGAGGGTCTAATTAGGATTTTTGTTCTGTTGTAGAACTACGATTATTCATGGGCCCAAGCCCAAACCTCCAAGAAAAAAACCAGGCCCAACTCATGTACATGACCTGAAAGTTTTGGGGGCACAACCCTCTAACCCTCGCCCGCTCTCTTGGGAGCGGGACCCCTGTGTTCATTTAGAGTTCTACAGATCTAGTCTCATAGAGTATGCACCAACTCTAACAATCTCCCACTTGGTAAATACTTCACACACATGGAAAACTTCCCAGGATTCTGTTTCTTTAAGCCCATCTCAATAGTACACCACCCAAACTTTGCTAGACTAATTGCCTTAGTCAAGAAATCTGCGTTGTTCACTGCTGTATCGATTTTCTCCAAGATTATCACATTTTCTTCAATCTTTTCCCAGATGAAGTGATATTGAATAGCGATGTGTTTCATCCGTGAATGAAATGCATGATTCTTTGCTAAGAAGATAGCACATTGATTGTCACATTTGACCTTCACTGCTTCTTGTTTAAACCCAAACTCAGCACACAACCTTTGAAGCCAAACCGCTTAATTTCCAGCATTAGTTATTGCCATATACTCTGCTTTTGTAGATGAAAGAGTAACAACACTTTGCCATTTTCTCATCTAACTCACTGCTCTACCAAACAGATTGAACATATATCCACTTGTAGACCTCCTGCTATCAATGTCTCCTCCCCAGTCAGCATCAACCGATCCTACAATATCAAGATTCTTCTTACCTTCCATACCTCCATAACATAATGAAAACTCTGACGTGCCATGAAGATATCTAAGAACTATCTTGATTGCAGTCCAATGCTCTTTCTTAGGATTAGACATATATCTACTCAATATTCCCACTGCTTGGGCAATATCTGGTCTCGTACACACCATGGTGTACATCAAGCTTCCAACCGCACTAGTATAAGGTACGTGCACCATATCTTCAGCTTCTTCCTCCATCTTTGGACATTGTTCCACAGATAACTTGGTTCTCAAAGGCATAAGAGTTTCTGCCGGCTTGCTGTCAGACATGTTGAATTTTTTCAACACTTCTTCAATATACTTCTTCTGACTTAGTTATAGTTTTTGATTTTCATGATTCCGCTTTATGTGCATGCCCAAGATAAAGTTTGCTGGCCCTAAGCCTTTCATATCAAACTGTCTTGCCAACAATGCCTTCGCAGTGCTAATCATTTTTCTGTTATTTCCAATCAATAGTATATCATCCACATACAAGGTTAAAATGACAAAATCAATCCCTAACATTTTCACATAGACCCAGTGATCAGCATAGCTGCGAGTGAACCCAAGCTGAATGGCGTATGTATCAAACTTCTGGTATCACATCCATGGTGACTGTTTTAGTTCGTACAAATAGTTAATTCCCTATATTTGCGAGTACCCCTTTGCAACCAGATGTGCCTTATACTTTTCTACCATTCCATCTGCATTTGTTTTCTTCTTGAAAATCCATTTGCACCCAACTGACTCAATATCTGAAGTATCCGGTGCAGTCTATGGGGTAGTCTCCCACTTTTTATCTCTTAGGCTAAGATCAATCTGAACCTATTTTGGCTGTTCCGGTACATCTTAGATAGCCGTCATATCCCTTTGTGTTTCTCTGAACACAACATCTTTGTTGTAAACTATACTCTTGTTTTCTGGATTCCATAAGTTGTACCCTTAGACCCCATCCTTATAACCAATGAAGATGCACTTCACTGATTTGCTGTCAAGTTTGTTTTACTTTTCTTTTGGCACATGCATATAAGAATCACACGCAAACACCCTAACATGAGCCAAACTCGGCTTTTTTCCGAATAATGCCTCAAATAGTGTCTGATCCTGTAAAGCTGATGTAGGTGACCTTATTATTTAGATAACATGCAGTAACTACAGCCTCTACCCAGAACTCCGGCTCCAAACCTATACAACTCAACATACTCCTCGATTTCTCTATGAGTGATCGATTGAGTTTCTCAGTCACCGCATTCTGTTGAGGTGTATATGGAGTTATTTTCTGTTTTGTAATGCCATTTACCACACAGAATTGCTCAAACTTGTCTGAGCAAAATTTCCCTCCATTATTTGTTCTCAGTACCTTTATCTTTCTTTCCATCTGATTTTCTATCAATGCTTTAAACTCACGGAACTTATCAAATCCTTCAGCTTTACCCTTAATGAAATAAATCCATGCATACCTTGAAAAATCATCAATGAAAGAGACATGATACCTTGATTTTTCAAGAGATTAGACCGAACTGGCCCAAACACATCACTATGTATAAAATCCATAATACCCTTTGCCCTTGTGCCAGCGGGCTTAAAATTCACACGGTTCTGCTTGCCATGTAGACAATGCTCACAGAAACCGAATCCTGTGGAGCAATCTGGGACTCCATTCACCATCTGCTTTGACGAAAAATTAGATAGTCATTTTTCACCGATATGCCCAAGCCTTTGACGCTACAACATAGAAGACATCGCCTCATCATCAGTCGCATTCTCAGAGATAAAACCTCAACTGCACTAACTTTGTACTGTACTTTTCGGCAACTTGTACAATGTACCATACTGAACACCTCGTGCAATTACTAACATTCTATGAGTCATCTTGCATGAATTTTTGTCACAGCTAAAATTAACTCCCCCATCTACCATCTTGCTAATTGATGTTAGGTTCCTGTTGAGACCCGAAATATGCATCACACTTGGAAGTGCTCTGACTGTCCCATCATTCATCCTTAACTTTACCTTTCCACGACCAATGATTTTCACCGGAGATTTATCTCCCAATAAAATGTTTCTCCTATCAAAGGTTTCATACTTATGAAACCAGTCTCTGTGAGGTTTCATGTGAAAGGATGCTCATATGTCAATTATCCAAACACTCTGATCTGATTGAGCTAAACAGGATGCCATATTTAAGCCACCAGCATCATCATCATATTAGTTCATGTTACTTGAAACTAATATCTCGTCTGTTCGCTTTTCAAGGTTCATACTCTTACTTTTGCACTCATTCTTTAGATGCACAAGCTTTCTACACTTCCAACATTTCAACCCAGATTTATCCCTACTTTTCGATCTTCCCCTGAACTTGGATTTATCATCAGACCACTTCTAGTCTTTATCATAGGTTCGCCCTCTTATAGATAAGGCCCTCTTTAATGAGTTTTCTGTACTCTGCCACCTCATCTCCTCAGACAATAGGGCTGCTAGGATATTCTCAGAAGACAGATCAGTCGTACCACTACTAATCGCAACTACCAAGTTATCCCACGAATCGGGCAGTGAACAGAGCAGTGTAATAGCCTTATCATCATCCATCATATCAACACTAATAGATAATAACTGACCTATCAAAATGTTGAACTCATGTAGATGAACAAAGAAAGAATCGCCTTCAGCTATCCGAAGGTTGTACAACTTCTTCTACAGAAACTGTTTGTTTACTAGAGATTTACTCTGATAAAGGCTTTCCAGCTTCTTCCAGAGATCTTTCACAGCCTTTTCTCCTAAAACATTTATCAGGACAGAATCGATCAGGCACAGCCAAATCAGACTTCATGCCTTTCGATCGAGCTTCTCCCACTCTATGATAGTCATTAAAGATGATGTCAAAACCACCACCGGTGATGCCTCTGCTGTGGACACTGTACTCTTTGGTATCTCATCGACTATCATCGTCCATAGATCCCTATCGACGAGTAGATCCTCCATATTCAGTTTTCATAACTCGAAGCTCTTCCCTCCGAACTTCTCGATTTCAATTCGTGATCCAATTGACATCTCTGATCGTTAATACTCGAATACAAGGCTCTGATACCAATTGAACGATTCGAGACCTGTCAATCACACGAATTATAAACAAAAAGAAAAAAAGACAAGATTTACCCAGGTTCACCCCAGAATAGGGCTAAATCATGCCAGAAGTTTCTTATTATCAACCTCACATATCTCTCGTTATAATGTATGCTTAGTACATAAAGAGTATTTATAAGCAACTTAAAACGTTTTAATTAGGGTCTAATTAGGATTTTCGTTCTGTTGCAGAACTATGACTATTCATGGTCCTGTGTTCGTCCGGGGTTCTATAGATCTGGTCCTGTGAAGTATGCACCAACTCTAACAATCACTACATTTAAACCATCAAGAACTTGCATCTTATCATCCTCATTAGTCTTTCTATTATCATTCTTCTTTATTCTATTGAACTCCTCCAAGTCCTCCATCGTGGCCTTGCTTTGCAATGTATTCCTCTTATTCATTGTAGATTTATTTCTTTTTTGAAAAATTTAAAGACTTAGATATTGATCTTTCTTCCATCTTCCTTCAAGTGCTTCATTCTCTCACTTTGTCTGACTCATCTCTTGATTTATTCACGAAAAATTCTTCATCCTCAAACACACTTGGCCTCTTCAACTTATCTCTCTCTCGGTACCGTAGGAACCTGCCCTTCTAGCAAAACTTTCTTGCCCACCATTGATGTCGTGACTATATCCCTTTCTCTAAGTGGAAAGTACTCATTCCCTTGCAACTTAGTGCTCAATAATTTTGTGATAACGAAATTGAAAAAACTAATATTCATCATACTTTCTTTCATCTTCAATTCGTTAATATCTTCATTCTTCAGGTGTAAACAATTGATTAAAGATGTCTCTTTGTAGGTCTTCTCAAACTTGTCTCACAAAATCTTCATATATGTCTCAAACAACACACTATACCTTATTTCGGGAGCCAACACCAAACGAATTGTGCTCACCGCCCACATCGACATATCTTCCCAAACTTCTTCCATTATCTCTTGTGGCTTGGACTTTTTAATTGTCTTGTAGAACTAATGTCGATCTTTGATGAAACTTTGCCAAAGAGAGAAATCATTCTCCTCATCAAATAATTCAATATTAATTTTGCATATCTTTAGTGTTTTTGCCATCACAACCATAGCTTTGACACCACTTGTTGGGATTTTCTCTCTAAAATCCACCTACTTAAATTTTAGGCAAAAATACAATCACAATAATTAAATAGGTAAATAAAATGAAGATTAAGAACACCAAGAGTTAATGTGGTTTGGTAACCTTTTTTCCTACGTCCACCAACAAAATCATTTCTTTATTAATCTTCAATTACAAATTTATGAAGAGCAAAGTTACTAAACAATCACTATCTCACAACCCAAAAGCCCCAATAAACCCAAAGCTCTCAACCTAGCTCTAGTTGTAAGTTTTTTTTTACTTAACAACCTAAAACTCCAATACACCCAAAGTCTCAACCTAGCTCTAGTAATAAATCTCTCTGATTTACAATGTATATTGAATTATAAGTTTGCCTCAAACTTTTTATAGGATCCTCCATTTTTATAGAAGATATTTTCTTAATACTACTAGGAAAAGAACAACAACATAGTAAACTACTTCTACTACTACATTAGAAGTACTCCTTGTGGGGATTTGAGCCAAAATCCCAACACAATATTCTTATTTTTTTTTTACTTTATAAATTATTCTTTCAAATCCAAATAACCTGCATAGACCACCACCTTCTTTTAACATCCTCACATAACACCCTACCATCATCAGCTACATGGTTTTTGTAATTCCATAAAGATTATAACAGAGCTGGAAAATATGTGTTTCATTAAAAAAAGACAAAACAACATTCAAAATAAAATCCCCAACATCATTACCATCATTAGAAGACTTCTAAAAGTAAAACCATATCAACAAAAAAGCAACAACTAAAAAAATTTACAATAATTCAAATGTATATTTGTCCTCTGTTTCAATAAATAAAACAAAAATAAAAGCACTCACTTCAAAATCAATCTAAATCTCAATCTCAATCTAAATCCCAATCCCATAAACCAAAACCCAAACATATAAAGCAATTAACTACATTTATACACTTAAGTACATAGATGGTGAATTTTAGATTGAAAATCAAGTTCAAAATGGGTACTTGTTATTCAATAAATTATTGATGGCAACTTGATGAGAGTCATAAAATGCATCTAAACAATACTTAATTGTTAACATTTTAGGGTTGATCTCGGTCGTAATCGCACTTTTACATGTTGATAACTCTAAAGTGATATTCATAAATCATTGACTTAATTCGATGCATTTTCAGGTGCTTTGAGTACAAAAGAGATAATAAAGCGATCCATGTTTAAAGCACCAAAAGATCTTGGGTGTCGGTGCTCGTTTTTGTCCAAGGTTTAGACGTGTCCAAACATGATTCAAAGATGGTTAAACTCTAAACTAAGGCTGGAGTAATAAAGTACAGTAAGTTAAAAGACTGCACACAAGTGTGTGCATCACTTTGGAGCAAGTTAAGGGTAGGCACACTAGTGTGTGCACTTCTGCATACAAGCTGAAGATGTTTCACTGAATTGCCAGAATTTCCCGTACAGATCAATCATCTTTGCAGATTAAACTGTATTGATGTAGGAAGAACCAGACGATGAGCCATATATGCTTAGAAAGATCCGGAAGTCTATTTTCTGGAGAATTTTACGGTTCGTAAAAAGGATTTTTCTAGAGAAAGTTATGGCAGTTTTAGTGGAAACAGTTCAGGCCAGCACAGCAGGCCCAGACGCACAGCAGGCCCAGGCGCACAGCACGGCCCACTCGCCTCTTGACCGGATTAGGGCAAGCAAATGACATTCTCCAAGACCAAAACACCCCCCTCATGCTCTATAAATATATCTTTATGGAGTGTGCAGCTGGGCATTGAAGAGAGAAAGCAAGGAAGAGAGAAAAAAGAGAGGATTCAAGGGATCCAAATCCAGCATTCTTCCATTTTATTTCTAAGTTTTCTTTGGTTGCAAATCAAGGGGAGAACATCCATATTGTTCATCCACCTTGAACTCCATGGCCAAATCAAGGGGAAAGCATCCTTATTGTTCTTCCACCTTGATTTCCATGGCCAACTAATCATTTTACAAGGGAAAGGGATGAATCTTTAGGGATTTCTTGTTCTTTATTTCTTGTTCTTGATTCAGTTGTATGGATTTATTGTTAAATATTGTTTATGAATTATTCATTGATTAAGTAAGAAGATTTGAGTTCATGTGATAGATGTACTTCTTATTCTTCTTCTTTTAGACTCTCTTAATCCGGTGATTGTATCCTTCTCCTCCATTGAGGTTGCTTGGATGTGATTGATTCCGGTAGATTTATCTTATTGATTGTCCATTATTGCGATATTGTCTTTTAAGATATATTGTCATTTCTTGATAATCTTTAAGATCGGTCATGTGTGCATGAACCGAAATCAATGATTAATTCATAGCAATTATATAAGAATTGTAAATGTGCTTGATTGAATACATTCCGATTGCTTGTTTGGGAGTTGAAACTTGCAATCGAGATAAAATCAATTGAATCAAGAGTGGAAATAGGGAACAAACCTAAGGAGGATTCCCGGAACCTTGTTATTTCTCATTTATATTTCATTTACATTTACGCAATTTTCCTTTACATTATTTCACCATCAAAGCTTAAAAATCTTGAGTTTAACTTTTATCGTTCGTTTTAAGGTTCACACATTTTCCTTTGTACTTAACTTGTTTCCCTGTGGAATCGACACCCCAAAGCCGTACTACAATAACCGTGTTATACTTTGGGCGTAATCAAATTTTGGCGCCGTTGCCGGGGAAACGCGCTTAAGTATAAGGAAACTTGTCAACTTTGAGCGTGACAGTAAAAAAAAAAAAAAAAAAAACCAAAAAAAAAAATCGTAAATATTTTTCTTTTTAGCAGTTTGTAAATACGGCAATATTATTCCTTTACTTTTGTTTTGATTTTCTAATTTTCTTTTATTATTCTGTTTTTATTTACCTGTTTATTATTCTGTTTTATTATTCTGTCTATTATTCTGTTTTTATTTATTTGTTTATTATTCTGTTTTATTTGTCTGTTTATTATTCTGTTTTTATTTATTTGTTTATTATTCTGTTTTATTTATCTGTTTATTATTCTGTTTTTATTTATTTGTTTATTATTCTGTTTTATTTATCTGTTTATTATTATTTTTTATTTATCTGTTTATTATTCTGTTTATTATTTATTTGTTTATTATTCTGTTTTATTTATTTGTTTATTTATTTGTTTTATTTATTTATTCCCCCTCTAAATTAATTGGTGCATGCTTAGACCGAGAGATTCGCGAGGTAGATTCATTAGAGGACCCGAATTAGAGTTACCCTCTCATTCCACCTCCATTGGTGAAACCTCGCCTAGATCAAACCATAGTGCACCCCCATCAGAGAATTTAGAGGATTTTGTTAACATGGCTGAAAATCCTAATGAGAATGGTGCTAGGACACTTAAAGATTACCTACATCCTAGCCGGACAGCCACACCATCGTGCATTATGTTTCCAGCCAATACCCGTCATCAAGATTTTAAAACAGGGATGATACAACTACTCCCTACTTTTCATGGCATGGAAAACGAGAACCCCTATGTGCACATTAGAGAATTTGAGGAAGTAGTTGCGACTTTCCATAGTCACGATGCAACTGATGATATCGTGAGACTCAAGTTTTTTCCTTTCTCCTTAAAGGATAAAGCTAAGAGTTGGTTATACTCGCTGAGACCACGATCAATTGGGTCATGGAATGAGATGACCCAAGTCTTTTTTAACAAGTACTTCCCTCAACATAAGACTAACGCTTTGAAAAGACAAATCTCCACCTTTGCACAAAAGGAAAACGAGACTTTGTATCAGTCTTGGGAGAAATTTAAAGAGCTGTTAAGTATGTGTCCACATCATGGGTACGAAAATTGGCGTTTAGTGAGCTATTTCTATGAGGGTCTTACCTATAGAGAACGCCAATTTGTTGAGATGATGTGTAATGGAGAATTTCTGCAAAAAGACCCTGATGAGGCTATTGAGTACCTCAATGAGCTTGCTGAGAAAGCTCACACATGGACTGGACCTAGTGCTACTGAGAGCACAAATAGGTCACGACCTAGTGGTGGAGGAATCTACCATCTTAGGGAAGAGGATAACCTCAAGGCCAAGGTCGAAATGCTTACTAGAGAGTTGGAGGCATTAAAAACGAAAAAACCAACACACATAGTTAATCAGGCCGAACCTTTAGAATCATGTTTTGTGTGTGGCGGGGTTGATCATCCCGCCCAAAATTGTCCCACTTTTGTTGACATGAGAGGGCTGTACGAGGAACAATGCAATACCTTAGGCATGTACAAGAAGCCCTCAGCACCCTTCTCTAACACTTATAATCCGGGGTGGCGAAATCACCCCAACTTCAGTTGGAAATCTGAAAATCAGCAGCATGTGCAGCCCCCTAGATCGTACCCAGCACCTTATCATGCACCCTCATCTTCTAGGAACTCTTTAGAAGACTCCTTACATACTTTTATAGAAGCACAAGGCAAGACAAACCAAAAGTGTGAGGCATTAATTACACAGTTGGTTGAGGAAAACAAAGAAATAAGGAGCCAAGTGTCTAAATTGATGAACTCCTTGAGTGTGACTGAGCGAGGTAAGTTCCCTGCTCAAGCTCAGTCCATACCTCACGGTCAACATATGGCACAAGAAAATGTGAAAAATGTAAATGCCATTGTGACCTGAAGAGGTAAGTCACTACACATTCCACCAGAGAATAAACCCGAGAATGTGAAGGGTCAAACCAGTAGTGAGACCAAGTTGCCTAAAGACCCTGAAGTGACCCAAAGTCCTGTTAAGGCCCCATTCCCCCAAGCCTTAAAATCTAACAAGAAAAATCTGGAAATGAATGATGAAATCCTTGAGAACTTAAGGCAAGTGAAACTTAATCTTCCCCTTTTGCATGTGATTAAACAAGTCCCCACCTATGCAAAAGTTCTCAAAGATTTATGCACAATTAAGAGGAAACATCATGTCAAGAAAACAGTTTTCCTAACTGAGCAAGTTAGTGCACTAATTGAGCAAAGAATTCCCCCGAAATACAAAGATCCGGGCTGTCCTACCATTGCTTGCAGCATTGGAAATCATGAGGTTGGACAAGCCTTACTAGATCTGGGAGCTAGTGTAAACCTGATGCCATTTTCAATTTACTTACAGCTGGGGTTAGGAGAAATCAAACCAACCGGCGTGGTATTACAATTGGCTGATCGCTCAGTCAAGGTACCCCGAGGTGTGGTTGAGGATGTTTTGATTCAAATTGATAAATTTTATTATCCTGTTGATTTCTTAATTCTTGATACTACTTCTGCTGTAAACACTAACTCTAAAATTCCTTTGATTTTGGGTAGACCTTTTCTTGCTACTGCAAATGCTCTAATAAATTGTAGGAATGGTCTCATGAAACTGTCCTTTGGCAACATGACCCTTGAAGTAAATATTTTCAATGTTGCAAAACAGCCCGAAGATGAGGACGAAAACCACCAGCTTTACATGATCGAGTCACTCGTCAATGAGGGAGTTTTCTTAACTCATGATTATGACCCTCTTGAAAATTTTCTTGTTAATTCTGAGATAGATTTATTTGATGATAAAACTGATATAATTGATATATGTGTTGTTTTTGACAAATCTCAGGATTATGGAAATCGGGCATGGCAACCAAGGTTTGAGGAGCTGCCCGAAAGAAGCAAGACTCAAGTCCCCTCAAGTGTGGAAGCACCTAAAGTCGAATTGAAGCCACTACCTAAGGGTCTAAAACATGTCTTTCTCGGTCCAGGTGATACCTTTCCTGTTATAATTTCTTCTGAATTAACTGAGACCCAAGGTAAGAGATTAATTCAAACTTTAAATGAACACAAATCAGCCCTGGGATGGAGCATGGCTGATTTAAAGGGAATTAGTCCCCTAATCTGCTCCCATAAAATAAATCTGGATGAAGGAACCAGTCCTCGTAGAGACCCTCAACGTAGGCTTAACCCCACTATGAAAGAAGTAGTGAAAAATGAAGTACTGAAACTATTAGATGCGGGTATTATATATCCTATAGCTGATAGTAAGTGGGTAAGCCCTACGCAAGTCGTCCCGAAAAAGTCCGGAGTCACTGTGATAAAAAATGATCTAGGAGAGTTAGTCCCTACCAAACTTGTGAACGGGTGGCGTGTGTGCATTGATTACAGAAAATTAAATGCTGCCACCAAGAAAGACCACTTCCCACTCCCTTTTATTGATCAAATTCTTGAGCGTGTAGCTGGTCATCCCTTCTACTGTTTTCTAGATGGTTATTCTGGTTACTATCAAATAGAAATTGCATTAGAAGACCAAGAAAAGACCACCTTTACTTGTCCCTTTGGCACCTATGCTTTTCGTAGAATGCCATTCGGATTATGTAACGCCCCTGCTACTTTTCAACGCTGCATGATGAGCATTTTTAGTGACATGGTTGAAAATTGCATGGAGGTTTTTATGGATGACCTAACTGTTTTTGGATCTTCATTTGAAACATGCTTAATGAATTTAGAAAGAGTATTAATTCGCTGTGAGGAAAAAGAATTGGTTTTAAATTGGGAAAAGTGCCATTTCATGGTACCATCCGGTATTGTCTTAGGGCACATTGTCTCTTCTAAAGGAATAGAGGTTGATCAATCTAAGATTGAGTTAATCTCTAAGTTGTCTGCCCCTAAGACAATAAAGGATGTGAGATCTTTCCTTGGTCATGCTGGTTTTTATAGGAGGTTCATACAAAATTTTTCAAAAATATCTAGACCGCTATGCGCCCTCCTAGTTAAAGATACCCCCTTTGAGTGGAGTCAAGCTTGTCAAGAGGCCTTTAAAACGTTGATTGGCAAGCTTACTTCCGCACCTATAATGCAGTCGCCAGATTGGACTTTACCTTTTGAAATCATGTGCGATGCTAGTGACTACGCTGTAGGTGCTGTTCTTGGACAGCGAAGGGAAGGTAAACCTTTTGTCATTTACTATGCTAGTAAGACTTTAAATAGTGCTCAAATGAATTACTCTACAACTGAAAAAGAGTTGCTAGCTGTAGTATTTGCTTTAGATAAATTTCGTGCTCATCTAATTGGTTCTCCTATCCTTATTTTTACAGATCATGCAGCCCTCAAGTATCTTCTTACGAAGAAGAATGCTAAGGCACGACTAATCCGATGGATCCTCCTCTTGCAAGAATTTGATATCACCATCAAGGATAAAAAAGGAGTGGAGAACGTAGTAGCTGACCATTTATCCAGACTCACTTTTGAGGACACTTGTGATGACATGCCAATCAAAGATGATTTTCCCGATGAGCAATTACTTTCCATTACTTCTCTACCATGGTTTGCTCACATCGTAAATTATTTGGCTACAGGTGAGATACCTATGGATTGGAGCGCTCAAGACAAGAGGAAATTCTTATATGAGGTACGTAATTTTTATTGGGATGACCCCTATCTTTTCAAGTACTGCCCTGACCAAATTCTAAGGCGTTGCATCCCTAATGAAGAGATTTCGAGTGTCTTAGAATTTTGTCACTCCCAAGCTTGTGGAGGCCACTTTTCGATGAAAAAAACCGCTGCGAAAATTTTGCAGTGTGGATTTTATTGGCCTACTTTGTTTAAAGATACAAACACCTATTGTCGCTCTTGTGAAAGATGTCAAAAGTTAGGAGCTGTGTCTCGCCGAAATATGATGCCCCTGAACCCTATTTTAGTGATTGAAATCTTTGATTGTTGGGGCATCGATTTCATGGGACCCTTCCCTCCTTCCTTCGGGTACCAGTATATCATTGTAGCAATAGATTATGTATCCAAGTGGGTAGAGGCAGCAGCTTGTCGAAACAATGATAATGGAACGGTGATTAAATTCCTTAAAGAAAAGGTGTTATCTCGATTTGGTACACCACGTGCTATAATTAGTGATCGAGGTACACATTTTTGCAACCGTTCCTTTGAAGCTTTAATGAAAAAATTTGGGGTATTACATAAAATCTCTACTGCCTATCATCCTCAGACTAGTGGACAAGTAGAGCTTGCTAATAGGGAGATTAAACAAATTTTAGAAAAAACGGTTAACCCCGATCGCAAAGATTGGTCTTTGAGACTAACTGATGCGCTTTGGGCTTACCGTACAGCCTTTAAAACTCCCTTAGGTATGTCACCCTATCGGCTTGTTTTTGGAAAGCCTTGCCACTTACCCGTGGAGCTCGAGCATCGAGCTTATTGGGCCATCAAGTCTTTCAATTTTGACATGGGCGAAGCGGGTAAACTTCGAAAATATCAGCTGACCGAGTTAGAAGAATTAAGAAACGATGCTTATGAAAATTCTAGAATCTATAAGGCTAAGATGAAAGTATTCCATGACAAAAACATTTTGAGGAAAACATTTAAACCCAATGATCGGGTATTCTTATACGACTCTAGACTTCATAGGCATCCTGGAAAACTTCGGTCAAGATGGACCGGCCCTTTTATAGTAAAAAATGTTTTTGAAAATGGGGCGGTAGAAATTGAGGATACTAGAGATGGTCGGGTCTTTAAAGTAAATGGTCAACGACTTAAGATCTTAATTGATAGACATGATCCGGAGATGGAAGACATTCCGCTTATGGATCCGGTCTATTCACCTTGACCACACAACAAAGGTACGTTATTCCTTTTAATTTTTGTTATGTTTTTAGTTAGTTTTCATTCAATCTTAATTATTAGTTTTTAGTTTACCTCAAATTTCAAAAAAAAAAATAATAATAATATATATATATATTAATATTTCGTTGTCAAGTCTTTATTAACTTTGAATTTTGGTTGTGTTAAGTCTATTTTAATTTTTAGTTTCTAGTTGATTTCAGCGAAAAGAACGGTATGCAGTTCAATTGGTGGTGCGCAATTTTCAGCTTTTGTGCATTTTTGGCCACACAGGGAGTTTCCTTTCCTTTTTCTTTTACATTGAGGTCAATGCAATGTTTAGGTTGGGGGTGGAGGAAACATATTTCTTTTTTTTTGAACTGCGTGGTGTCACTTTCTTTCTTTTCGTTGTTAGGATAAAAAAAAAAAAAAAATATTTGTTTGTTTGTTTTTAGCATGTTTTGTGTTAGCCTTGGAGTTAATTCACATGTCAATGATATGAGCTTAATCGAGATAGCATATAGCATTTAGAAGAAGTTAAATCTTGCTTCACTTTGAGAATAAATTAAGTGTCAATTTTTCTTTGGTTTGAGACTCTGGTTTGTGGTAAGATTGCATGATTAGTCTAAAGCATTTGGAAAAGTTTTATGCGCGGTTGTTTTGTGAATACTTTTGCGGTCTCTACAAGCTCTAGAACTTATTTAATAATCACTTGAGGCGAAAAATCATAGAATGCACACTACTTAGGATATGATATAGGCCATTTTTGGACCGTTTGAGCCTTTTTAAACTTACCCTTGTTATATTTATCGCTAGTCACCTATTTGAGCCTTTTTCTTGAAAAGAAAAATTGAGCCTTGTTTCTTTCGATAAACCATTTACTTACCTTTATGAGCCTAAAAATATTTTATCCTTACCTCTCTTTTAAAAGAACTTAGTTATACACATGTTGTGAGAAGCACTTAAAATGAGTAAGGGTGGAAATATGAGAAAATATTACTATCATAACCCAAGTACATTAAAAGAGATAAGTTGGAGGTTGTGGAAAAGAAAAGAAAAGAATGAAAGAGGAGGTGAATGATCTTATGCCAAAACAAAAAATAAAAAAAAAAGAGAAAAAATGAATTATGGCAAAGAAAGAAAAAAAAAATGGTGATTTATTGCCAGAAATGCTCGAAAAATGGTTGAAAGAGTTGGGTGTTGAAGTAAGGTTATCTTGTGCTTAAAGTGGTTGTGTTTAAATTAAGAGACTTAGTTCTTTTATTTGTTTAAACTTTCCCATTCTTTCTTGACCTTTACCCTAGCCTAATGTTGCAAGCTTATTAAAGACCTATTGATCCGATGAAGTGTGATTTTTCTACATAGTGGAGAGTGATTTGAAAAGTGAGCATATGGAGCTTGATTTGTGATTGATGTCACACAAATTAATATGTTTTTAGAGGCCAAGACTTGTATTCATGCTATGTTGTGCATAAAATCATCTAGGTGTTCGGACTAATGTATTGTGGTAAGATGGATGGTAAGAGTCGATAACGATTTTAAGGTTGACATTTGGATTATTCTTGGACCTGAGTGATATTTAATGATTCTATGTGCTGTATGTTATGCATGATTTTTGAGATAGATTTTTAAATCACTCTTGGTTAACGCCAGCATTGCTGTATTTTGTTTTGATTTCTAAATAAAGAATTCATTTCATGCCTTTCGCTTGAATTGCTAGGGACTAGCAATAAGCTAGTTGGGGGTTGTGATGAGAGTCATAAAATGCATCTAAACAATACTTAATTGTTAACATTTTAGGGTTGATCTCGGTCGTAATCGCACTTTTACATGTTGATAACTCTAAAGTGATATTCATAAATCATTGACTTAATTCGATGCATTTTCAGGTGCTTTGAGTACAAAAGAGATAATAAAGCGATCCATGTTTAAAGCACCAAAAGATCTTGGGTGTCGGTGCTCGTTTTTGTCCAAGGTTTAGACGTGTCCAAACATGATTCAAAGATGGTTAAACTCTAAACTAAGGCTGGAGTAATAAAGTACAGTAAGTTAAAAGACTGCACACAAGTGTGTGCATCACTTTGGAGCAAGTTAAGGGTAGGCACACTAGTGTGTGCACTTCTGCATACAAGCTGAAGATGTTTCACTGAATTGCCAGAATTTCCCGTACAGATCAATCATCTTTGCAGATTAAACTGTATTGATGTAGGAAGAACCAGACGATGAGCCATATATGCTTAGAAAGATCCGGAAGTCTATTTTCTGGAGAATTTTACGGTTCGTAAAAAGGATTTTTCTAGAGAAAGTTATGGCAGTTTTAGTGGAAACAGTTCAGGCCAGCACAGCAGGCCCAGACGCACAGCAGGCCCAGGCGCACAGCACGGCCCACTCGCCTCTTGACCGGATTAGGGCAAGCAAATGACATTCTCCAAGACCAAAACACCCCCCTCATGCTCTATAAATATATCTTTATGGAGTGTGCAGCTGGGCATTGAAGAGAGAAAGCAAGGAAGAGAGAAAAAAGAGAGGATTCAAGGGATCCAAATCCAGCATTCTTCCATTTTATTTCTAAGTTTTCTTTGGTTGCAAATCAAGGGGAGAACATCCATATTGTTCATCCACCTTGAACTCCATGGCCAAATCAAGGGGAAAGCATCCTTATTGTTCTTCCACCTTGATTTCCATGGCCAACTAATCATTTTACAAGGGAAAGGGATGAATCTTTAGGGATTTCTTGTTCTTTATTTCTTGTTCTTGATTCAGTTGTATGGATTTATTGTTAAATATTGTTTATGAATTATTCATTGATTAAGTAAGAAGATTTGAGTTCATGTGATAGATGTACTTCTTATTCTTCTTCTTTTAGACTCTCTTAATCCGGTGATTGTATCCTTCTCCTCCATTGAGGTTGCTTGGATGTGATTGATTCCGGTAGATTTATCTTATTGATTGTCCATTATTGCGATATTGTCTTTTAAGATATATTGTCATTTCTTGATAATCTTTAAGATCGGTCATGTGTGCATGAACCGAAATCAATGATTAATTCATAGCAATTATATAAGAATTGTAAATGTGCTTGATTGAATACATTCCGATTGCTTGTTTGGGAGTTGAAACTTGCAATCGAGATAAAATCAATTGAATCAAGAGTGGAAATAGGGAACAAACCTAAGGAGGATTCCCGGAACCTTGTTATTTCTCATTTATATTTCATTTACATTTACGCAATTTTCCTTTACATTATTTCACCATCAAAGCTTAAAAATCTTGAGTTTAACTTTTATCGTTCGTTTTAAGGTTCACACATTTTCCTTTGTACTTAACTTGTTTCCCTGTGGAATCGACACCCCAAAGCCGTACTACAATAACCGTGTTATACTTTGGGCGTAATCACAACTCTAGTCCCATCAGCTAAAACCCCATATCACACAATTCCATAACCACCTTAACCAATCACATTCCATCACACAAGCCACCCGTTAGTCTACTAATGGTAACCTTAATAGTTATAGTGATTATGCCAAGTTGCTAATAGGTACACTTCTTTCATATATCAGGAGTTGTTATTAGAAACCTTTCCGCATGAGAATTAATTCTTTGGTTTTATAATATGAACTGAAACACTCTTTCTTCATCTCGATCTTTACTACCCAATTGATTAATTTGTAGATGAGGTAACTGAAAATGGAAATTGACCCATTGGTCACCGCCTTAAGCTCCCTGAGTGTATACCATCTCTAGACCTAAGATGCAATACCTCGAGCCCAATGTTCTCTCCCCTAGACAATATTATTTCACTCATAATACCCTTCCTCTCCCCACTTAAGACCTAGTTCGAGAAGACGATCTAGTGTTCGATCTTGCCGATGTTGACTTGAATTTTTATGACTGTTATGGTTGGGTGTTGGTGACCAGGTGCCAATTGATGGTGGTTTACTATTTTCGGAATCTTTTTGGAAAATGAGTGTTAAAAATCTATTTGGGAACCAAGAAAATGAGAGAAAAGTTTTCTCTCCGTTTTCTCTCGCTTTTCAATCCTTATTTTCCAAAAACTCTTTCCCTCTCTTTCCTTTTCTTTTCCTTTCTGTTTCTCTATGCTCCCTCTCTACTTCCCTCTATGTCAATCTCTCTCTTCCCCGTGCATTTTTTCTTCTCTTTCTCTTATTGTCTTTGTCTTTTGTCATTTTTTCAGCTTATGTGTAGGGGAATTTTTGTCTTTTTGTGTTTTAATTATCCTCCCTTAACAGAAAATGTCAGACATGAACTAATTTCTATATTTGAAAATTTAAGGGAGGTGTCCATAATTATATGTCACATCAAATGAGTTCCCAATAATTTACCATTTTCTTTTTTGGCATTTTCTCATAAAAATGAGTAAAGCAAGTCCTCCACTTCACCTTACCTAGTCTGGGTCCTACAAATTATCCAGTGAACTCATCACTAGAGGGCCCAAAGCCTCATCCAAAAAACTAGACCCAAGCTCAGCTTGTATGAATCCAATTGCCTAGTACGAACTAATTAACTAGTCGCCATGCTTATGCAATGCAAGGGATTTTAGGTACTTGTATTTAATCAACATTCATCATTATTGACTCTTCAAACATAACACAAAATTCAATCCACACTTCATTTGAAACATTTACCATGAATTCAGTCAGCTCCTGATAAGAAAAATCAACAACCAGGTAAATTATATATCTTGATCTCAATCAGTTTATTACCAAATAAAATAATTCTAGCACTCAAACAAAATAATTCCAACACTCAACTAAGTTTTTTAGCATAACTCAGTCAACTTAAAAATTTAATCAACAATAACTTGATTTTAAATCAAATCTTGAAACAATTTTATATCAAAGGAAGATATTTTAAAGATATTTCAATATAAAATCTAATCAAGTTCTTGATCAATGAATACTCAATCATTGATCAATAATCAAGTTTGTTTTCATTGAGTACACACATGACAAACAAACATGTAGAGATTTTTAATCAAGTTCTTGATAAATTAGTGCTCAATCATTGATCAATAATCGAAAATTTCCCATTACGCACAAGACAAACAAACATGCATATTTTTTTTTTCATCAATGTGAAACACACAAAAAAATAGAAATAGATTTTGCCCAAATGGACAACCTTTTATAACCACCATGCAAATTCCATTTCAAGAAATTTATGAAGGAGAAACTGTGCAGACATGTTCAAAAAAATATATATTTTAATTAGACATGTTTGTTAATATACTTTGTAAATTTTTTTGAAGCTTGATTTGGGATATTCAAATCAGTTTCCATCCAACCATGCCACCCTATCTTAATATCAATTGGATATATATCTAGTTAAATTTCTATTGTTTAAGTGGTTTGTCCATGTATAAACTTTTGAATGTAATAAACCCCATTAAATAAATAGTGACTTGAATTTTGATTATGGATGATAGATTTTGCAATTATCATCACTACTAGATGATATAATATTGTTAAATAGCTTATTTTACGAAAAATATTTTTGTAGTTTTAATATTTAATCTTATGCTCCAAACTAAACCTATAGCATTTGTGAAATTATTTAAAACTTTGTTTTGTTTATATTGTTTGAAACATAAATGACTAATAATTTATGTATTTTATGTATTTAATTTGAAAGTTAGTTTTTTTAATAGACTTTTGTGTAATTTTTTAACTCTTTTATTTATCATATCCTTTGGTATTTGTTTAACTATTGTTTTATAGCAACATGGTTAATTTATTTTGTTGGATATATGTAAATATGCAGTCTCATATAATTAACTTGATAATAAAACTTTTGCGATGGGATATATATGTATTTTTAATTTTTTATTGTGAAATTTGATTTATCTGTATTAATAAAAGTTATATTATTTAAAACTAATTGTATTCTAATTAATGTTTAAAATATTTTACTTTATATTTTTATTAATTTTTTTATTCATTAGATGCTTTGATATTTGTTTAACTATTGTTTTATAGTCACATGGTTAATTTATTTTGTCGGATATATGTAAATTTACAGACTCATGTAGTTAATTTGATATTAAGTATTGTTGTAATTGAATTTCTTTTTAATTTTGTTTATCGTGAAATTTGATTTATTTGTATTAATAAAGATTATATTATGTAAAACTAAATGCATTCTAATTAATGCTTGAAATATTTTATCAAAAAATTGAAAAGAGAGGTAAATAAAGAATAAATTATTGTAAGAAAAATGATGTGGATACTCATATCCTCATGCAAAATAAAAGGAAATAAAAATATTTTATTTTTTCTTTGAAAGGTGCACAAAATTTATAAATTAAACCAAATCCAATGCTTCTGACAAAACAAAAGACTAAAAAAAGGCAAGCACACGCCTGCTAAACATCCTATCAACATCAATAGAAACCCTCAATTTTGCTAATTGGTATGCCACTTGATTTCCTGCATGACCAACATGCACCATCAGGCATGATTGGAACAATCCCATTTTGTTGCATATGTCTTCTACCAAGTTTCCACAAGGAGCCAAATACTATGTTGGAGCATTCACCATTTGCGCCAACCCTAAACAATATGTCTCGATAATGACCTGATCCCATCCTATACTCAGAGCACAGTAAAGGCCTTCCACCACCGCAGCAGCCTCCATCTCAATGATTGAATCCAAAACTAGTCACTGAACAACAACTTAACTATGGACAACCCAATGTCATCTCGAGCCACTACCGCAATCCCCATTTTACCAACCCGATCCATAACAACCACATCGTAGTTTAATTTCATCACACTAGATTTCGGCGGCCGCCATTTTATGCACATCTGGGAAGAATGTCGGGACGAAGCAATCTTCTCATTGTAGCCATTCTCAATTGCAATAGCGTTATCCGTCGCAACATGAAGAATTTGCTCTGTAAAATTGATCATACCATCAAAGATTCTATTATTTCTTTCATTCCATAAACCCCACCTAATCACAATGAAATGTACCCCAAACTCTGATTAGCCCCCGACCGGAGAACGTGTTCAACAACCTCCCTAAAAATCCTTGGATGAAGCTTCTGAAACATCTCCCAGCACACATTAGCTCGCCAAACATCTTTAGCTACTTTACAACCCCATAAAGCATGTAAGTTGTTTCAACTCCCTTCTTGCAAATCATACAACACTCATCAACTACAACTTGACGCTTTTAATTGCACTATAGTAGAAAGAACCTCTCGACAAGACCTCCAAATAAAATGCTTAATTTTATTTGGACCCTTCAAACTCCAAATTTGGGTCCAAAGTCGCTCCCTTCTCCTAACCAATGAGCGTGTTTCCTGGCAACCATTAATTTATGTTAAAACAGAATATGATAGAAGGATCCAACCATAAAAATACCGTTCTGTGCAGAAGCCCAAATCAATTTATCTAGTCTTCTTGAAACATGCATGTGCAAAATGTGGTCAGCCTTAAAATCCAAGAACATTTGCTTCACCAAGTACTCATTTCACCCACCTTCAAGATCATCCTTAAGTTATTCTACCTTAGCATCTGCTAGCAATAAATTAATCGGTGAGCATACCTTGTGAATTGCCAGAGTTGGTAACCACCTATCTCCCTATATACAAACCATTTTCCCATCTCTAACACACCACCGAAACCTTTTTTTTCAACACATGCTTAGCTTCCCAAAAACTCCTCCAAGTAAATGATGGATAGTTACCCAATTTTGCTTCCATGAAAGAGAGATTCAAAAATATTTTGCCTTCAAAACTCTCGTTGCTAGTGACTGTGAATTGTTCAATAACCTCCATAATTGCTTTGCTAATAATATCCCGAAATCCTAAGCTCCACTCCTGCATTGATTAAAAATTTCATTTAATCAAACCCAATGAATTTTCCTTTTGACTCTTCTACTCCCCCATTAAAACCATCTAATTAGTTGACGAATTTCTTCACACAGAGATTCAGGTAACCAAAAAACACTCATCACATAAGTGGGAACTGCTTGTGTTATCGCTTTGATAAGAATTTATTTCTCCACCTTTGAAAGCAATTTTTCTTTTTAGCCTTGCATTTTCTGCCACATCTTTCCTTTATGGATTGAAGCAATTGCTTTTTTGATCGACCAATCATAGCTGAAACCCTATATATTTACCACACTCTCTGTCTGTTCGAACCCCAAAAAACTATACCAATTCTTCTTTCACCTCATCCAATAAATTGCTAAAAATTAGCGTAGAATTGTCAAAATTTCTTTATTGACCAGACGCCTCCTTATATAATTCCAACACACCCAAAATCACAGTCGCACGTCCCTTCATGGCTCTGGCGAAAAAATGGCTATCATCAACAAAAACATTACAAGAAAAAAAGTTAACACTGACAGAAGAAATCCATTGGTGACACTCCAAAATCCGTCGGTAAAAGTCTTGTCGGTGATAACCTCATTGTTGATGACTTGTTTTTTTTGATAAACAGCCATTGTAGAAAAGAGTATCACTGATAGACCATCCATATGTGATAAATTTTTTATTTTTTTTTATAAAAAAGACAATAGTTTTTAATTTAAAAAATAAAATTAAAAATAATCAAAAAATCCTTATCAACCACATTAAATTTTTTAATAAATTAAAAAAATTTAAATCATATGAATAAAAAATTTCAGTCATGTATTATTATTTTTGCAAAATAAAATACGAGGAACCAAAATTTTACAATCATTTTTCTGCATCCTCCATTTCAGAAAACTAGATCTATTCATCATCCCACAATCCACAAACGCATCTGAATCTATCAGTAAAACAACTCTTTAAGGAAACAAAGACATCAAAATCTGGGTTTTATTTTTCTCTACATTTTCGACCAGTTCTTCATCCTTGCAATGTCAATAAACACATATTTGAGTAGAAAAAAAGTTGAGAAAAAAAATCGAAATTTTTTTTTGAAATTTTTTTTTGAAAGAGAAAGATATCTGCAATGGGAAAAATTGTCTAAAGAATCCCTATAGGTCATATTCGAACACTGGTCAAAGAAAACAAATAGAACCATAAATATCAAAACTAAGCTTGGAACCCACCTTCACTTACATTCCTGACAATGGCAAACCCCACAATTAGATGTAGAAAGGAGAATAACAAAACTCAATGGATTTAGGATTTCAATCTCCATCATATTCCTTGAGAGCAAGAAACACATCTTAAAAAGCTAAGGAGCTCCATCAAGCACCCGTTTCTTATCGTCTAATCTAGCAAATTCAAAAAGAGAAGCACTAGCACTTATTTCACGGATAAACAAACCTTCATATTAACTTCATGGTTCGCTTTAAATCATTCTTGCTGAAACTAACATCAGTAAATAGTTTCTCTAAACGGCAAAACTTTCCTTTCCCATGAGAAGTCGCCTGTACTTGACCCTCAATATCTAACTCAAACTTTTCCTAATAAGTTAACATTAACTTCTCTCCCAACAATACAATTACCTATCCTGAATTTTGTGCGAATTACCGAGCAAAACTAGGCAAAAAAACCAAGCAAAACTAACTAAAATAACCCCACAAATCCTACCCGAGCCGCCTGCTGTAGTTGGGACTCAAAACCCCTAAATCCTTACACGGGAGGGACTTATGATTACTTGACATATCCAATTGAGTTTCAATAAAAAAAATATTATTAATATTTAATTTTAATTGATTAAATTTAATTTTTAATTTAAATTTTGTAGAGTTTATGGGTTGAACTTTATGTCATAACTAATTATAAAACGAAAACTATGTTTAGAGTTTAAAAAAATTTGAACACATAGGCACCACCATAACGTTTCTTAAAAGACTGAACTCAAAGGCCGCTTTTTTGTAGGGCATAAAATATTTTAAAGTTGCAATGAGGCTCTTTGAACCCAAAAATAGCTAAAGAATTGCAATCTCTTTTCTCACGGGGGTAAATATCAGTTTTAGAGGAGGAAAATACCTTGAATTCAAGATAGCAATTCAATCAAAATCTCGTGAACTTAGGGAGGCTGATTGCTAGTGTTTTAACAATAACACCCCTAACCCAGATTAAAATTTCTACTCTCTTTCTCTAATTTGGTTTCATCATCTGCGAAAATAGCAATTCATGCTTGGCTATTATACTCCGGAAATTAGGTTAGTCCTTAATTTATTTTTGTTTTCATAGATGATGTTTTTGTTGAATTTAAAATTATTTTTTTAAAAAAATTTATTCTAAATTTAATTAAATTAAATAAAATCTTGTTAAAATTTTATTAGATAACAATTAATGATTAAATTTTTAACAAATTAAAAAAAAAATCCAGCCGACCCAAACATGGCCATTCTCCTCTACTTCTCTTCTTCTACTCTCCTCCGCACTGTGTCATGACTTCCCCACCGCTCCGCCTGTTAAGTGGTAAGTTGGAATTCCCTCTCCCAAAATCTGCAAACGCTCCGTTTCTTGTCCCCCCAAAGTCCAACCAGTTTCTCTTGGTCACCAATTTACCGTTTATAGATCCCTCCACCATAGACGTAGTCGTTTGGGATCCTCGTTTTGTCTTTTAAATACCGGTGGGAAAAAAGATTAATAAAGAAAAACTCAAACCCACCCTTTTCTTTCACTGCAATACTCAACTGTGACTTTTGGTACAATGATTTCATTTCAGGCATGAACATTGCTTGACAACGAAGCCAAACGCCCAAACTCGCAACTGGTTT
Organism: Bretschneidera sinensis; assembly: GCA_023935145.1. Classification (NCBI taxonomy): domain Eukaryota; kingdom Viridiplantae; phylum Streptophyta; class Magnoliopsida; order Brassicales; family Akaniaceae; genus Bretschneidera; species Bretschneidera sinensis. The sequence goes on along the minus strand of CM043705.1, from coordinate 21,036,969 downwards.
TATTAATTTTTGGTCTTTAATTTATGCAGTAAGAAAAACATCTGATTCTCTGCTTCGCTACTCACAATATGGCGGAGAAACAATTGATCGTGGCCGTTGAAGGCACCGCGGCCATGGGCCCCTACTGGCAGACTGTTGTTTCTGATTACCTTGACAAGATCATCAGGTCCCCTTAACCTCCCTCATCCCTCGAATTGACTTATATTATATTATTGTTCTTTAATCAAGATGTTACGGTTTTAATTTTTAGTTAAATTCAAGCGATTGAATTCTCCAAGAACGAATCTTGGTTTTCTTTGTCTTTTGACTTTTAACTGCTGATGTAAGAGCTGCGTGCTATAAGATTCTAAGCTTCAATTCATAATCAGTGAGAGGTGAATGGTGGATTAAATTGTATACATAGGCTGCGTTTGGTGGCATTTCATTTGAAATTTCAAATATGTGGTACTTGGGTCAATATTTCTTCCTTTTCACGTCAAGATTATTAATGTGAACTTGTGCAGTTTTGAGTTTGTTGGCGTTAAAACAACTTCATAGACCTTTTGGAATTGGAATGTCCTACATTTTACGATCCAGTTTGGTTGAGTGAAGGGTTGGAGCTGAACCTTTTTTCTTCCTTTTTCTTTTGAAGTTTTTAACCAATTATCTGTTGAAGCTGTAACTAAGAAAGATGTGGATAATTATGAAATGAATATTTGTGCATATAAGCATTTTATTTCGATAAGCCTGGTGATGATACGTGGTTGGCATGTTATGGAATTACAATCCAAACTTGATTAATGCCGCACATGGCAAGGTGTGGAACGGGGATATATTATTCGTGTCGGCAACTTTAATTAGATTCATACTAACGGTTAGTAAGTTGAGCTTAAATGCAACACGTCATGATTAATTTGTTTCTTAGCTTTACTCAATAAGCAATGGGTTTGATGAATTTGGTGATGTTGAACTGTTTGAATGTTATATGAATGAAAATTGCATTACTTACTGATTAGATAAGTGCCATATATTAAAATTCATCTGCATCTTAAATGTAGTCAAGTACTCTCAGCTTTTATGAGCTTCTTGGTGTAGAATCATGGGCATAAAATTGCAAATATTGATGGCTACCCTTCTGTAATTAAAATTAAATGTGCCAGTGTTACTGTGTTTTGGATGGGTGTTCTAAATGGGGAATTGGTAAATAACACAGCATTTTTCTTTTATTACGGTTGACTTCCTTTAGCCTCACAGTAGGGAGATTTATAAATGATACATTGTTTATTTGTTTCATTGCTCTTTTGGTAAATAACCTATTGAAAGAGATCCACCAACACTGGTTGGTTTTAATTTTATATGTATGTTTTTAAACTTGATATATTGGAACCATCAGCAAAAGAACCCATTAGACCTCATTACCGCATGTTTTCTGGGTTATGATGTTCTGCCTCCTCCCAACCCATTTTGATTGGTAGACTATTGTGTTTTGTGTTACAAAATTGAGATAATTGGATAATTCTGTTTGTTTAGTAATGTCTATTTTTGAGTTGTTGAGGACAAAGTGAGCCGAAAGTCCACCAAGTGAAGGCCGATACATATGGTTTAGGACACTACCTGAGCCCAAAAACTTAAGCCATTTGGTTCTTAATCCACCAACATGTAAGTCCCTACTTTTTCCATTTTTCTTAGTGTGGTATGTCACTCTCACATGTGAATCTCGATAAATCTCCTCCTTTCACATATGAGACCATGATATTGACTCTTCTTTGCAAGAAAATATAATTCTCATATGCCCAGCACTATGGACTACATGGTGAGAGTAAATCTCGATAGTTTCGTATAGATCCACCAAATGTGTTTAGCCACTCGTATCTACGTGCCTCAGATTTCATCTGATGTGCCTTTGAACCAATCCTACCTCCCATGTTGACGAGTCTTCGATCTATTCATCCTTATATCCTTACTGGCCTAGACCACCACTTAGTCTTGACCGCACCTCAGTCTTTCCAACTGCTAGCACGTCCCAAAGAATTAACCAATATTGCTCAGCACTTATTCTCCATCCGTCCAACATGTCTCTTGAGTATCACCCACATGGTCTTATGGCTCAAGGGGAACCATCAACTTTGATACTATTTGTTGGGGAGAATGCATGCTTGGACTTCTCCAAATAATGCAAACGCATATAGCTTAGACACCGCTTGAACCCAAAGCTTAACCTATTTAGGTTCTTGGTCTAGCACCATATACAAGCCTTTTGTTTCTCCACTTCTTTTCTATGTAGGATATCATTCTCACATGTGAATCTCAAGAGTTTTGTTTTTCTACCTTTAGTTTTAGGAATGAATGTTTTAGATTGTCAACTCTGAGCAACTGATATCTCAAGGAATGCACAAGAAAGTTTTTGGCTTGTGCTGTCAGCTTGAGTTTTCTAACTAGTTTATATGTGCCATGTGTTCCATCATAGCATGAGAACCTTTGTTAGAGCTTGATGCCATGACACTATACTTTTCATTTTTAAAATGTATAGATTTCAATTTAAGTGAAGCAATCATCTATGTTCAATCATTTAAATTTGTTGTGTGCTGATGGGTTATCAAGAGCAATTACTTAAACTATAGTGGTCCCGCCTCATGAAACCGAACCAACTAGAGTAAACCATAACGGATGTTGAACTGAACCTATTTACATATGGTTTTCTGCCTGTTATTTATTTTTGAAGTTTTCCATATTCAACTATGAAATTGTGCATTTAGCACATTGTATTTTTTTGGGCATAACAAGTTTCATTTAAAAAAGTTATCATTGCTGACATTAATTGGTTGCTGGATGTTGGGTTAGTAATTCTAGGTTTGTCAACCAAACAAAATAGTGACATTTTCTCTTCCATTAGTCTGGAAAGGAAAAGGATAGTTCATCATTCTAAAATGGGGTATAACATTCCCTTGATTGGTAGAAGTAAACAAACCACTGCAGTAACATAAGTGACATCATGAGTACCTGTTCTTACTTTTTGTAATGGTTGCCTTCTTGGTAGCATGTGGTTGGTCATGAGTGGTCAATTGATGCTTTTTAAGGTGTGCGTTACTCATAGACGTGTCAATAACTAGAGAAGTGATAGCCACGGGTTTGCTAGCGAGGCCTACAGATAACCACAAGATTTTCTGTGAGATCTTAACTTTTTTGTGGTTCCTTATCTAATAGGGAAATGGAAAAGAAAAAATAAATGAGTGGTAAACAAAGGGAATCTTTCTCCCTAGTTTCCATTGTTAAATTAGGAAAAAAAATGTCCATAATGTATTTGGGAGCTTGTACCTTGTGCTAGTTGTTATACTCAACAGGCTTTTAATTTTTATTTCTTCAAGAACTCACATATTTGGTGAGAAAATAATTGCACCCAAAAGGAAAATTTTTATGAGATTCTGTTTCTATTTCTTCTCTTTTCCTTCTTGAGGAAAAAGGAAAGTAAATCCCTTCCCTTCTTCCCCTTCCTCTTTACTAATGCAGTATAAAACAGCTCCATACCCCAACTCCGTTACACAATACAGAGCAATCAGTATGGCTGAGAAACAACTGATTGTTGTTGTTGAGGGGACTGCAGCCATGGGTCCCTTCTGGAACACTATTGTCTCAGATTACTTGGAAAAGATTGTTAGGTATACCAATTTCTTTGTATAACTTTCTTTTTCCCTTTTCTTGTGCGTCTTCTTGTTTTTTCTGTAATCCTGTCTTCTAAATGGAACAGATCATATATGCACTATCTCCTTTTCCTTTCTTCTCTGTAACGTGGGACTGGATTTTACTGCCTTGCTAAGATTATGATATCTGTGTAGAAATTGGTGCAATGAATGGCTATTTTCTTTCAATATAGTTCTTTTTTCCTACCATAGAATTTATACTTGTTGTCTTTTTCTGTTTTGCATCTAAGAACGTTCAATCATCTTTTTTAATCAAGGATGTGGATTTATTATTACAAGGCCTGATCTTAAATGACAACTGCACATTTCACTTTTGAGTGATTAATCATCTAACTAAAACGCCATATCAACTTGCTGGTTTTGATAAGTTTGGTGCTTTTTTAAAGTTCTTTTTAGGAAAGCAGAGCCTTATTTATGTAAATTTTCTTTCTCTAATGGGTAGGTTATTAATGAATGCTTAATTAGATCTATGTTCTTAGGTTTCATATATTTGGGTGTATTCGGACTTATCCTGTTCAAACTTATCTTCGTATTTGTACAGGTGTTTCTGTGGTAACGAGTTAATTGGGCAGGTGAAGCATCTTACCTCCCCCCCCCCCCCCCCCCTTTCTCAATTTAACTGATATTTTCCTTGAAAAATTTATCAAAATCTCTATTGTGCAACTGAAGTTTTTTATTATTAGGTTCTATACATAAAATCTATGTTTTTTTTGGCTTGGTCTTTGGCATTCCCTGGCACATGGAATATGATATGCATGGTGCCTCCTTTGTCTGGATTATTGTTTGTAACTTTGAATAACCCATTTTATTGTTAGAAGAGAATGAAATTTATTACAATTATCATGCTGTCAAAATACTGATTGCTATCCACCATGGAAATTATACTTCTTGGGTGCATGGCCTGCTGTTTGTTTGTGGTAATGGCGTAATGCATAAATTCTTATTGTGTAACAAACTTGCCTTAACAGGGTTTAAAGTGCTGATTTCTGCAAAATATTTCTCCTTCGACATTTTCATTTATTTATTTATTTTTAAAGAAGCATTTGGAAGCGGAAGTAGCTATTCCCTCCCTACCTTTTTTTCTTGTAGAGATATTGAGTTACTTTCCTGAATTTCTAGTCATTTAGTGTTTGCTCAGCTACAGTTTGTTTGGCAATTTAAGTTATGTGAAAAGAGAAAGCAATGATAAGAGAGAACTGAAGAGAATTGAAAAAAAAAAAAATGAAAATCAAATTGTCTCCGCTTACTTGAAACTTTGAATAGTTGAAGAAGAAATGAGAAGAAATTGCTTTTTTAAAGTTAGGGCTGGGCTATTGTTGAAAAGTAAAACATGTTAATGACAGACTATTGTCTCTCTCCAAATCTCTCCACTTGTGGATCTCAATGAAAAGTTGGCCCTAAGGGACATAGCAGCCTGCAACTTCTTTTCTTTTCTCTAGATCTCTTCAGTTCTCTCAATAAAATATACAAAAAAGTAAAATGACATTAATTTTCTCCACTTCTCTCACTCCAAAGAATGCATTAAAGTCAAATTTTCATTACTGTGTTGTTTAGAACTTTAGATATTCTAGGAACCAGTGGTTGTACAATATAGTATCAACTCTAGTAATCTTTGTTGTCAGGGTACTGTATTTATGTATTTATGTCTAGGTGGCTGGCGTATCGTATAATTGTCTTAGACATGTATAGTAAATAATGTAGCAAATACAGAACCTTTACAATTCGCTGTCTTTACCTTTACAATTCTGTGATAGAATAAGGGGATTGTAGTCAACACAATGGAGGCCTGCAAATATGTGTGGGTGTATATTGTGTTTCTGTATTTATTCTAGGTGACTGGCTTATCATATAATTTTCTTAGACATGTATAGTAAATGTAGCAGATAGAGAATGGTGCTTTCTTTATATATATAATTCAGTGATAGAAAGAGGATATTGTATTCAAAACAATGGAGGGCTTTGAATACGTGTGGGTGTGTAACCATATGTATAAGCATGAGATCCACAAATTTTCTTGGATTGAAATATTTTCTTGACTTCATATCTCTTGGCATTTGAATTTCTCTGTTCATTTGAGATTTTGCTCCAGATAGTAAATTTCTGCCTAACCTTAACCTGTCTAGCATTTTAACAATTACTTTCGATGTGTTACATATTAAAGTATTATATTATATTTTGATAAAACTACAGAAGTCCTCTACTTCTATTGTGGAGCTCTCATTGGTCACCTTTAATACTCATGGATCCTATTGTGGTATGTAATCTGATCTATCTTCATAGTTCATGTTATGCCATTTACTTCTTGGTTAATGTTTTATTGCAATTCCAGCTTGCCTTGTACAACGGAGTGGCTGGACAAAAGATGTTGATATTTTCTTACAATGGCTGTCAGCCATACCCTTTGCTGGTGGTGGTTTCAATGATGCTGCTATTGCAGAAGGGCTTGCTGAAGCTCTGATGGTGGGCAATATTGATCTTTTACATCTTTCACATCCTTTTATCCCAGTTTGACTTGTAATTTATTTGTATGAGAAATTTTACTGTCTTTAGAAAAGTTTGAGATCTTCGAGTCATTATAAGGAGCATGATAGTTATTCTCAATCCAAAAAGGCCTTATCTCTTCTAGATATTGGCCTGATCTTTTGGTTGACGAAAGACAATAAAAAAGGGAATCTAGGTTTGACTAGATCTATTCTTCCCGCTATTTAGCTCTATCTAGCGCAATATCATTTGTTACATCGCAATCCATTATCTTGTTCTTGGAAGTTCAGCATACTTTCTTTTAGCTATTTTCTGTTGTTGTAGCATCCATGCTTGTTACTGGTCCCACTTTACATGATCATACCATCTTTTTTCCTTTTCTTGTTTTTCATTCAATTGTACTGCTTATATATTCTGAGCAACATTGGAAAACTTGCGAGAGTTTTGGTAGAATTCTACTCCAACTTTCACTTATGCAGTCTTCCTATATACAGATTTTTGAGGTTTTATACCAAACTGCAGTGTTATTTGGTGACAATTATAAAACATTGTACACATTTCTAACTAATTTGGAGGGATCTTGAGATAATTTAAGTTGATTTCCCTTCTTTTCCTTTAATATAGAAGCAACATCTATAATTTTCTTTTAATTTGATTTCTATTACTTTGTCATTAAAGAGAAACTACATGCAAGATTCTAAGGGAAAAAAGAAATTATGCTGCTGAAGGTGTCTAGATATTGTCTTATATGGCCTTTTTGTCTATTGCTGCCCTAGGAGTGTGACAAAAGACAGTCAAAGCATCTACTCTGAACAACAGAGTTGTATAGTTTTGACCAATTCTTTTTGGCCGCTGCTTCATTGACTGTAAAGATGCATATCTAGGTTATTGTACAGAATTTGGAGGAACAACCGAACAAGTGACATTTAACCAGCTATTTCTTTCCCCACTGGAATTGAATTTTCACTGTGTTCCTAGGAACTAGAAGTTGTTTATGCACACAACCTATGCTGCTTGATTTTGTAAGTGATTTCCGTGCTCTTCTTTAATCTCAACCTTTTCTTTTGGGATGAATCACTCAGATGTTTCCTATCACTTCAAATGGAAGCCAAACTCAACAAAATGTTGATTTGCAAAGGCATTGTATCCTTGTTGCTGCAAGTAATCCTCACCCATTGCCAACACCAGTCTATCAACCACAAGTGCAAATGTTGGAACAGAACGAAAATATTGAAGCCCAAACTGAAAGTCGTCTATCTGATGCCGAGACACTGGCTAAATCATTCGCTATGGTACTCCTTTGATGTTGTTCTTTTCTAGTGTAGTAGTTATGGTTCTCCACTTTACTTTTTCATAAGGGTTACTGACCTGTCGTTTTCATTGCAGTGTTCTGTTTCTCTATCTGTCATATGTCCAAAACAGCTTCTGAAACTTAGAGCAATCTACAATGCGGTAAGGGTGACAATTTTCTTTTCTTGTGAGTTTCCCAATTGGCATCTGATCAAACTTCTCTTTGTTCATATATTTCTCTAAGGAGATTTTTTAACATTCATGCAAATCAACTGCATAAGCTATAAATGACAATTTTACATACTTTTGGTAACTTTGTGAACTTGTGGATGAAAACAGTGGCTAAATCATAAGTTGATTTTTGAAGCAATGCAGATAAGATAAATATAATTAGAAGTAGGGAAGTATCATGTTTTTGCCTAGATTTGTACTAAAATTTATGCTAGATTATGATTTTTTTAAGCTCGAAGAATAAGAATAAATCACTGACATTGTTTTTCTGGCTCTATGTAGTCTGGGCATGCTACTAATGACATCACTTTTTCAATGCAGGGAAAGCACAACTCCCGAGCTGCAGATCCATCCATTGACAATGGTAAGAACCCTCAATTTCTTGTTCTGATCTCGGAGAATTTTATGGAGGCTCGTGCTGCTTTAAGTCGTCCTGGATTGAGTTTGGCATCTAATCAGAGCCCTGTGAAAGTGGACATGGCTTCTGTTACTTCAGTTACAGGGCCACCCCAGGCTTCTATTCCATCAGGTTATTAATGCATTGAATCTGCTCATTCCTCCTGTTATATAAGATTATTGTACGCCTCTTTAGTTACTTCTAATTTGCATGATTTGTTCAGTTAGTTTGCCTTTTTAGTCACACTGGCCAACCTGATTGTGTCAGAGTCAAACACTTGTTAGGTGGAGTTTGCTAATTTGTCAAACCTCATATACGTAGGCAATAAGTAATTGATTTTTGCTTAACATTCTTCTTGGTCAAAAACTGAGTTCCTTTTTTATTCTTAGTGAACGGATCTATCATGAACCGGCAACCAATTTCTGTTGGAAACGTTCCTACTGCTACTATAAAAGTTGTAAGTTCCATGTATCCTTTATTTTTAGTTTTATTGGCTTACATATGGGAAGAAAAAGGTTGTTTCTATTATAGCTTTGTTGTTATGGATTATACAAGTGGCTAAGACTCGTACTTTGGATTTGTTCAGGAGCCAAATACTGTAACTTCCATGGTAACTGGACCTGCTTTTCCACATATTCCATCTGTACCTCGTCCTGCTTCTCAAGGAGTCCCAAGCTTGCTGACTTCTTCACCATCTTCTGCTTCTCAAGATATGATCACAAATAGCGAAAACGCGCAAGAAATCAAACCTATAGTAAGTGGTATGACACAACCATTACGTCCTGTGCCTCCTGCTGCAGCAAATGTGAGCATACTGAACAATCTCTCTCAAGTACGACAAGTGATGAACTCTGCAGCCCTTACTGGAGGAACTTCTACAGGACTTCAATCAATGGGTCAAACTCCAGTGGCCATGCATATGTCAAATATGATATCCAGTGGAATGGCATCTTCTGTGCCCGCTGCCCAAACTGTATTTTCTTCTGGGCAGTCAGGTATTACTTCAATAACAGGGCCAGGGACTCTTACAGGGACTTCACAGGTTGCACAAAACTCAGGTCTTAATTCATTCACTTCTGCAACATCTAACATTTCTGGAAATTCAAACCTTGGGATTTCACAACCAATGGGTACTCTTCAAGGAGGTGTTAGTGTAGGTCAATCAGTACCTGGCATGAGCCAAGGAAATCATTCAGGAGCACAAATGGTACAAAGTGGAATTGGCATTAATCAAAACATGATGACTGGCATTGGTCCATCCAATGTTTCTTCTGGGACCGGCACAATGATTCCCACTCCAGGAATGTCTCAACAAGTACATTCTGGGATGCAGTCACTTGGTGTGAACAACAGTTCAGCTGCTAACATGCCTTTGTCACAACAGACATCAAGTTCTTTGCAATCGTCGTCACAATCGAAATATGTCAAAGTCTGGGAGGTAAATTCAGTTTGTATGTTTGAAAAATATTGAAGAGAAATTTACCGACTTCAGATTGATTGAAGTGTTTTGACTTTTGGCTCTATATGATAAACTGACATTGAACCTTTTGTACCATATCCATTCCACTTGAATTCTTGCCTTAGTTTGAAATTTCTGAGATTTTTTTTTTGATAATTGGACTGCATAGAGCATTGATTTGTACTGTTGTACTTTTGACCCTTGTTCTGTAATCACGTGATCTTATATCTGCTCCATTTCACTTTTTAGGGATAATTACATTAACCACTCCGAGTTTTGGTCTGTTTTTCGGTTATCTCTCTATTGTTTGGGAAATAACATAAATCTCTTTTGTCTTATTCGAATTTGACACATTTTAAATAGAAACCTCCCTCCATGAGTCAACCTGTTAGATTTGGTCCAAATTGTTGTCCAGCTCATTAAATATTTCTATAAACCCAAGAATACCCTTCTTCTTCTCTCTTCTTCCTTCTCTCTCCATGAAAAATCCACCACAATGGCCATCTTTCTCGATCTTCACAGAACCAAATGTCGGTGGCCACCACCCCTTGTGCGAGCATTAGCGACAGGAATTTGCTAGCGGACACTGCAAAGATCGTTGAGAAGAACAAGATCTGTAAGCGTAAAGACGATTTTTGCAGGAAGGCTGTCTTTGATGGATTGTTGGCTTTAGGATACGATGCTTCAATCTTCAAATTTCACTGGGAAAAGTCCCCCTCTTATACTGCCGGCAATTTCTCTCTCAAGAGCTGTGTCCTTATATCTTGACAAAATATTTGGTTTGTTCTGTTTAGTTGCCGATAACAAGATCTACAAATCTCGACTGAGTTGTTCCTGAGATTCGATTCGATTCAATCTCCTATCTTTTCCACTGTTCCACAATAATCCCTCGTCTCTGTCTTCCAGTCTGTCTCTTCCCGGAATATAATGTTCCATATTTTTAAGGACTGGTTATGATTTGATAGAGATTTCCGACTCTAAAGAGAAAAAAATGGAGGGTGACACATTTTCAGGACTTGGCAGTGGTACCCAGATTGATAGCAAGATCTTGCAGACATTTCAAAAGAACTTTTTGCAGGTCCAAAATATCTTGGATCAAAACAGGCTGCTCATCAATGAGATAAACGAGAACCATGAATCCAAGATCCCTAACAACCTGAGCAGGAATGTAGGTTTGATTAGGGAGCTCAACAGCAACATCAGTAGGGGGTATGGTTGACCTCTATGCTGATCTTTCCAGTTGCTTCACCAAATCCATGGAAACTTCATCTGAAGGAGATTCTAGTGGTGCTTTGAAATCAGATGGCAAAGCTGGCCAAAAGAAACAGGCCTGCTTAGGAAATTCGGTGTTTCTTAAAGAAGTTCTTTTTCATTGTGGGGAAAAAATCTAGACTGAGTTGGGGATTTAATAATGACAGTCTTTACGGATTGATTTGGGTTTGTCAGAAGGATTTTCAGTAGTTGTAATGGATCCAACAGTTCCATTTGGTCCTTATATATGAAGGCAACAAAGTATTTTCATCTTTTCCATCAAGAGTTAACAGATATTGTCTGGTCAAACACGGTCAAGGGAGGTTTATGTCATTTTCCAAACAATTGAAAAACAGACAAAAACTCGGTGGTTAATGTAATAATCCCTTCTTTTTATGCTAAGAGGGACCTAATTAGATTCAATACACCATTCTTTTGGGCGAATCTTTTGCTTGTCCTATTTTTTTTCTTCTTGATTTTCAGCTAATTATAATTATATAGATGAGACCTAAGTTCCTTTGAACCCTCCTTAAGCCTTTTTTCCTCTTTGTGCCAAGAAGATCAAAATGCTGGCTTCCTACTAGATGGATGAGTATGATGCCCTTCAAGTTACGCCTTTGCTTGTACATTGACCCTCATGAATATTCAGGAATCCCAGAACACTCCTCATCCTTGATGTATCTTCAAAGTCAATTAGAAAAGTGGGACTCAAATGTTGTCAATTTCCATTAAAACATTCCATCCTCTCTATAAGTATATTGTCCTCTTGTGAAAATCTCCTCCCAATCTGAGATGAAAGACTAAAAGGCCATCACCCAGTAATGGTCCTGCCAAAGTAGGATCCTGAGAGGGCTCATCAGGATGCGGTCATAAATTTTAGTTTCTTTCACTTGAAGTTTCCAATTTCCAGATTGTGTTTGGTAGCCTAAGGCTTTGCCATTGTACCAGCCAATGGTGTGTACCTAAATCTGTTAAAAATAAATTTTCAGTAATATTTTATGTTCTTATTTAAGTCCAGAACAATCAGAATGCCCTTTGCATGAAAGAAAAAGAAATCGATGATCCCTCAGCTAATAAAATGCTGTATACAAAGAGCATCTGCCGTATAACAAAACCATGCTTTTAACTGATTAATAAATCGATTATTTTCTTCAGAAGTTGTTTAGTTTACTAAATTATGATATTATATTATTTATATGTTGTAGATCTTCAAATGACATTGAAGATTTTTTGAGTCTTTGATTGGGCAAATTGGAGGAATAGGATTCATGTAACCAAACCCAACTAGTTTGAGATTAAGGCTTAGTTGAGTTGAGTTGTCATTGAAGATTTTTAGAACTATAAAATCTCCTGCAGTGGTTGGCTCTTTACTATAAAATTTGAATGTGGACTCGCTAACTTTTCTTGCATGGTCAAATGCATGCAGGGAAATCTATCAGGACAGAGACAAGGGCAGCCTGTTTTTATCACCAGACTGGAGGTGTGCTCAAACAGCTGATATTGGCCACCTGCATTTGTTTGTTGTATTTTTAAATGATAATTATTCTTGAGTAGTGGCACTTCAATCTCGCTTTTACATGTAATGATTTCATCTACTTCTGCATTATTATTAATCACACAAGCCTTACACTTGATTTCATTGTCACAGGGTTATAGGAATGCTTCCGCATCTGAAACGTAAGTTAATGGAATATTTTGTTACCTCTATGCCCCTCCCCCTTCCCCCCATCCACACACACACACAAAAAGAGTCAAGGGATTATTGTTGGTGCTTGAATTCAGTGTTGACTGAATTTATATGTATTTGTTGGTTAAAAGAGATAAAAGGTTGTACTCAACTTGCCTTCTTTGCCCTTTACAAGGCAAGAATTATTGGTTTAACTTAACTCCTTAACAATGAAAGGACCAGACTTAGCATTTATTTATCTCTATTGTGCAGTTTGAGATTAAAAATGTTATAAAATGTTTTTTTATCTGTACTTTACATTTAATAACACCTATGAGAATGCAATTCTTCCTGATTTTTCTCACAATCAATGACTTTAATCTAAAGTCTTATGTAAGAGATGACTCTAAAAGCTTCTAAATCTTGTTTCCCTTTCCCCTGCTGTTCAGTCATTCTATCTTTTGGTGCTACCTATGTATCCTGTACACCTTCTGATGCAGAAAAGGAAAATAATTATGTAGTATTCTAGGATTTCTAGGATATTAGGGAATTATTATGTTTTGATTTATTTCCTATTATGTTGGGGATTTTATTTGGGAGTTATAATATTTTGATATATTTTCTTTTATGTTAGGGATTTTATTTGGGAGTTATTATGTTTTGATTTATTTCTTTTTATGTTAGGGATGTTATTAACTAGTAGGATTTTCTACTGTGCTTGATGCTTATATAAGCACCTTATTATGTTAATTTTGGTAGGTTGAACTTATGAATTGGAAATTGATTATCTCTTTGCTTATCTCTGTTTCTCAACTTGTTATGTTCTCCCTTGCTTGCTTTGTTCTTCCTCTTGTCTATCGTTCTTCTACCTTTTCTAATTTCTCTTGGTTAATCTCCCTACTTCCATCCTTTCTCAATCTGTTTCTCTCTCTAATTATCTGGCATCAAGTGGTATCAGAGCCGAATCCTTTGCCCTATCACAACAAATTCTCTCTTTAAACCCAGTTAAAAAAAACCTCAAAATCATTTTTTGTTTTATTTATGTTCTTTTTTATTTACATCAAATTGGAGTCACTTGTGAGGAATGCATGAGTTTAGTCGAGATCTTCTGGTTACAGATCATCGTGTACTGTATCCCATTATAGAAGATGTGCTCAAGTTTTTGGTGTATTTTGCCATGTGAAGAAAATTAGTCTTTTCTCCAATTCAATGGAATTTTAAGCTTTCGTGCAATACTATTGGCCTCAAGATGCTATTTGGGCTAAAACCGACTTGGATGGTCGGTGTATTTATGCTACTTGCTGTCAATTGGAGATCGAGTATTCCACATTTGAGACTCGAATTCGCAAGATGCAACAACTCCTTGAACAAGTGAAACAAGTGGAAGCAGCTTTCACCAAGACTTCTACTAATCTTGATTTCATTCTAGACGAGTTTGAAGTTGTTTCTTTAATCCACACATACTTTGTAAAGAGCGAACAAATCATTGAAGAAAACTCTACCATTTACTGTGAGGATGAACTTGTTGAGTCACTTCAAAACGAACAAGCCTAAAGCCAAGATGAGGGCAAGATTTGTGCGTGTGGCCTTCCTTACATTGATTTTGTCCTATCGCACTAGATTGAGGCTCCTCAACAATTCCTCCTAATATTCTTCTTTTGCTTGATCGAGAATGCTACATCTCGAAAATTGCAAGTCTTTGCCATGCAACTTCACAAATCACAAGTTTTTATACTTCACCACTTCAAACTCAAGGTCTAGTTTTTTGTAAGTGGGGGAGAACGATGCAAAAAAAGAAAGGAATTATCTACTATTCTAGGATTTCTGGGATATTAGGGAATTATTATGTTTTGATTTATTTTCTATTATGTTGGGGATTTTATTTGAGAGTTATTATGTTTTGATTTATTTCTTTTTATGTTAGGGATTTTATTTGGGAGTTATTATGTTTTGATTTATTTTCTTTTATGTTAGGGATGTTATTAATTAGTAGGATTTTCTAGTGTGCTTGGTGCTTATATAAGCACCTTATTATGTTAATTTTGGTAGAATGAAATTATGAATTGAAAATTGATTATCTCTGTTCTCAGCTTGTTCTGTTCTCCCTCTTGTTTATCTTTCTTCTACCTTGTCTAATTTCTGTCGGTTAATCTCCCTGCTTCTCCCCTTTCTCAATCCGTTTCTCTCTAATTATATGTCCGACATCTTCTTCGTTTCTTGAATAATCTTGGTTTCCATTGTCGCTAGCATACCTTATGTTCACACCTATATTTATAGTCGAGTTATTCGATAAGTGTTTCCCCTTCCTGCATTTTAGCATACCCCTATTTTTATTGTCGAGTTATTCAATAGCATGAGTGTTTCCCCTTCTTGTATCTTTTCAGGCTTGCAGCAAATTGGCCACCAACTATGCAAATAGTTCGTCTTATATCTCAGGACCACATGAATAACAAGTAATGTCTGCATAGTGTAATATTTCCATAATTGTCTATTTACAGTTTGTTTTTCTATGTAGCTACTTGGATCTGTCATATTTCTGATCATTTTTAATTTATTTAATTTCATCAGGCAATATGTTGGGAAAGCGGATTTTCTAGTTTTTCGGGCCATGAATCAGCATGGGTTTCTTGGACAGCTGCAAGAAAAGAAGCTCGTAAGTTGTCTAGATTCTTTATACCTTTTCCATATGTATAGTAGCACTGCTTAATGTTTTCTAATTTAACCGTCTTTTTTCAATGATTTGATCATTGAATCACATGTCATCCCTTCAATTCTCTTTCTACAATTAGCATATACATTAGCGGTGGGATTTTCTTGTGTCGATAAAAATGTCTGTTTTAGCTTGTTTAATGATACTAAAATGTTAAATGGGCATGGGCATCGTTTGGGTTCAAATTTAAGCAAGCTTAAATCAGTTTGCTTAAATCTCTTTAAGGCAAAAATCTGAACCCAAACGACGCCATACAGGTAAAGGATGGTGCTATAGCAGCTGGTCAAGAGAAGTATTTTTTATTATTTTTTTCACTTTTAATTACTGTTTTAAGTAGGACAAGAATAGTACTTATGTAGCAGAAGTTGGGTCATAAGTTTCTTAATCGGCCTTTTTAATTTGCTTTGGGTTTTAACTTTTCTGTTAGTTTCAATCTTTGTTTAGTGTATTTTTTTTTTTATAAGTATCTTAGTTAAGTGTAATAACAGGCATTCAGTGTCTCAACAGGATAATAGTAGTCACGTTGCAGTTTTAAATGCTCGTCTTGTTTGTAACATAGTAGATTTTCAATCATTTCAGTGGAATTTTTTTTCTTAAAGATGGTCAACAAGTCTTTGTATGTTTTTGATTGGAGTGATAACTGGCTCATCAATTAGCTGTAATTGTTTCTATGTTAGCCATGTTTTGGGAAAGATACCTTTTGTAGTTTTATCTGGAACAGAGATCTAAGGTAAGAACAGAGTTCTTAGACTTTCGAGACATTTTCTTATGCTTCTCTCATGTTTCAGTCTATTTTTCTTGTCACTCAATTAACTGACTTATGCGACTGGCACTGTTTCTTTCTCGAATCTGCGAACTACATATTTTCTGCAGTAATCTGGCGTTGAAGTAACTGAAACTGTTGTGGTTTCAGCTAGAGTAAAACTGAATGGGTTCTCAGTTCATGCTGCTGACTCCAACATGGAACAGAATGAAAAAAAAACAGAAGGAAAAGAATCCTCCTGTAGTCTTGAAATGACCTGTATTGCATCTATAATTCTCGATAACAAAAGCATATTTGCTTATATTCTTCTAGACATAAATGAAGCTTATGACATTTTATAATCACGACTAACTTATTATATCTCTTGAATGCTTCAAGGAACTTTATTCGTGCTTTGAGTCTTGCATGGCTCAGTATTATCTTCTATTGATCCATTATAGATTTGAAATTACAAATTCATATCTGATGGGGTATTCTGATGTGGAATTTTCCATTCGTCTTTTCTGTAGTGTGCAGTAATCCAATTACCATCGCAGACGCTGCTGCTTTCTGTTTCCGACAAAGCCTGCCGCTTGATAGGAATGCTTTTCCCTGGGGTGAGCTTGATTCTGACATCAAGTTAACAAAAATTTGATTGCATACAGATTATCAGCAAAATCTTTCTTTTGCAGCCACCAATTTTCAGCTCACAACATGAAAATAAAATTTTGAGGCTCCTTCTGTATCTTCCTTTTGTCATTTACTCTTTAACTTCGCATTTTAACAAAGCTAATTAACTTCCTCTGGAATCAGGATATGGTTGTCTTTAAACCACAAATATCGAGTCAGCAGCACCCTCAGTTACAGCAACAACAGCAGCAGCAGATGCAACAGCAACAACAGCAGCAGCAATTGCAACAGCAACAACAGCATCCACAGCTGCAACAACAACAGCATCCACAGCTACAACAACAACAGCTCCAACAGCTACAGCAGCAGCAACAGCAGCTTCCGCAGCTGCAACAGCAGCAGCTTCCGCAGCTCCAACAACAGCAGCAGCTTCCGCAATTGCAGCAACAGCAACAGCTCTCACAGCTCCAACAGCAACAGCAACAGCAACAGCAACAAGTACCACAGCAGCAGCAAATGGTGGGGCCAGGAATGGGTCAAGCTTATGTTCAAGGTCCAGGGCGGTCACAATTAGTCTCTCAGGGACAAGTTTCGTCACAAGGGCCACCTAACATGCCTGGAGCAGGCTATATGAGTTAATTAGTTTCAAGTTACCCACCAGGGATCATCATTAGGTTGTAAGAAACTTTTTAGGTAGTTTATAGGCCTTCCATATGGTCAATAAAAGTAGCGTTACAATGGAACAAAGACCCAAGGCAATCGGAGGCTCGAAGACTTGTTGAGCTGGCTACTAAACTCCACCCGCCTTGATCTCAGACTTTTTAAGGCTGTCGAGATTCCTGTCCAGTCTGTTTCATAGACTGTAGTGAGATTACCAATATGATTTAATGTTACATGTTAGCGAAGGTTATAAGACATCTTATCCTGTTATGTGAATTTGGTGAAGGGTGCTAGCGATACTTTTCACCTCATAAAGCAAATATGCACAACTTTCAGGTTTTGTATGAGAGCCCTGCATGGTGCATGCTAGTGTAAGTTTTCGGATACAGATACTCAGGATGGGGCATCAATTTGTTAATTGACCTCATTTATTAAATATCGGAATTGAGTGCATGAGTATCTATTACTTATGGTACTTAAGATTTATTAATTATTAAAAAAATGATTTATTGATACGTGAAACAAAATGCACAGTTTCACGGAAGTAGCACCATGAATATATATGTTCAGTCTTTCTTGCAAGAGGTTAGGTTGGCTAATGTTGTAAAGCTTCTCGTCTCTTTTTTATGGCTAACAGAAATCCAAATTGGAGAGAAACATTAAAATACGTTAACCATCAGCTGAAATGATCAATGAATTCTGAAGTTACATCTCAAACTCTTCCAAGTTTTTTTAGACCATGAATAGGTCAGGCCCCAGAACTTTTCACGAAGTACGACACACTGATGCAAAGGCTCTATTACCACTGAGAGAAAGAATATGAGGGCATGAAAAGGGAATAGAAAGAAAATCTGATAGGATTGAGGTTATAAATTTCACAAATTTCAAATTGGATGGATCAACGAAAGAAAAATGAGAGAAAAAAAACGAAATTATCGTTTTAACAATTTATACCTATTTAACTGTTCAAATTAATATTATACGGTGTTATTAGCATTTCAAAGATTGTTATTAATATTTTTTTATTTGTTTAATTTATAATAATATCTTTAGTTGAAGTTAGACACTTATAAGAAAACAACTTAATTAAGAATGTTATTGTAAATTTAAACACCAAAACAAAACATAATATGAGAAAGATGTTTGATTAGGAATTAAATAAATTTAAATTAATTTATTTAAAATTTTTAAAATAATTTTTATCTCGAGAAGATTTAAATAAGTTAATTTAAGTTTACTTAACTCCCAATTAAACGTGGGTGTCAAAGAGACCAAATTACTATGACAGCACATTAAAGTAGAAAAAAAATGATAAAACTTAATTAAAACAAAATAACATGACAAAGCCTAGAGAGAGACCAAACTAGCATGAAGTCCCTTCCAAAAAAAAATGATAAAGCCTAATTACGGTCGAATAGCATGAAAAACTCAAAGAGGCCAAACTACCATGAAGGCTCACCAAAACCAAACTACATGATATAAGGCTAACTGAGCACGAGAAGCCCAAAGAGAGCAAAATAGAATGAAAACTCAACAAAGCTAAAAGGTCTAATGAGATTAAATTAACATGATAAGCATGGCATAGCACTAATTGGACATGATGCAACAACTAAAAAACAATTAAGTAGGAAACTCAACAAAGGCTAAATGCTAAAACAAGGTATGTGAAGCCCATATGCATTTCAAATCAGTATTAGGCGAAGACATTGGGTGTGATGTTTTACTCTACTGAGACGAGATATAAACTCCAAGGCATTGAGGCGTAAACCATTTAGAACGTTGGGGTGTTTTAAATAAAAAATAATAATTAAATAAATAAAACAATAAAAATAAACTAAAAATAAAATGTAAATAAATAAATTATCAACCAACTTTAATAATTTAAAATCTAATAAATAAACATTTATCACAATATTTCACAAACTTCACGTATTATTCAATCAGTAACATCATAAACACATTGTTATACATTTATATTGATATAAGAAATTTTAAAAATATATATCGTTTTTCATCAATACATCACAAATCAAATACTAAATTAAAATTCCATTAAGTGTGTGTATAGTTAGTGTAGTGTCAATTGCCAAGGAATATCGAGACTTAACTGTAGAGAAAAGTTTAGACTTGTGGCTCATGGAAGACTTATCAAATCTGTCAGCAATAATCAGTACAATGGATATGCTAAATACGCTTCAGGTGGAAAAACCCAACATTAAAACCAATCAGAAATTATGAATTTAAAAGAAGCCTCAAATTCATTTGACATTCACATAATAAATTAACCTACAAGTGAACACTTGCAAGTTGTTTCTTCAATAGTTCTTCATCTCTTTGTTTCTCCCTCTCACTTCAAAACTTCAAATCAAAGACAAAAATATGTTTCTCTCTCTCCTTTGCATTGTACGAAAGCCATAACCACCACTTCGCAGCCCTACAATGACATGAAGTTAGCACTAGCAGTGAGCCACCTATTGTTTCTCTCTTGGTCTCACCATATATAGCCTTAGCCACCGGCCCACCACCACTTAGATTCTGTTTTATGTGATTTAAAAAACAATCACAAGGCTTAAAATACGTATGCTTTTGGTCAGCGTTTATGCCTCGACTTGAAAAACGTTCGCCCCACAGAAGAAATGTCCAAATTTATACACTTTGGGAGTTTTTGCTTCGCCTCGCCTTTAGGCACACCTCGAGCATGCTCAAAGACCGTTTTTCAAAACACTGCTTCAAATACAAGAAGCATGAAAGGGACATAGAAAGAGGAAAATCAAAGTTCACAAGCAAGGGCCAGTGCGCTACAGGAGCAAGGTAAATCAACTCTAAAACGAGCCCAGGTATGTGACTATAGGCTCGTTTACGTATTGCTGTATTCTGTATTTTTCACAAGCATAACACTTTATCCCTTTTTATTTATTTTCTTACTCATGTGAACTCCAAATCATGTTATTGCTGACAATGATAATATAAGGAGTAGTGGTTTAAAAGGCATAAAAATATGATGCCGTAGCCAATGGCATAGTTGATTTGGTCACCTTTAGTATACATAGGGGTGACAATCCGGGTTGGCGTATCGTGTTCATGTCCGTGCCATGTCAAAGCTAGGTATAACACAAAATTGGTTACAAACACGATATGATTATTAATTGTTGACCCCATATCGATTTTGATAATGATGAAACTATGTTAAGGTGTTTTTTACGGACTTCAGAAGGCGCGCACACATTCTAGAAGATGTGCACGCACACACTTAGCCACTCACGCTCCAAGATTCAACATTTTGAGGCAATTTCAAAGAAGAAAATAAATAAGTTTAGAAGTTTTAAGCTAGTTAAGTATTATGTAATTTCCTTTTCAATTAGTTAGCTTTAAATGGCTCAATTTAGCTTTCCAAAATATCTTGCTTTAAACACAAGTGTTTATTTTCAAAGATGGGTGCAAATAGTTTAAGTTAAAACTATGTTTTGGGTAACCACAGTCGACTCTGTTGGTACCATAGTCGACTGGAGGTCTCTTAAGTTTTTCTTCCAATTTTCAGAAAGTTGAAGACAATCGACTGTAAGTCTTCACAGTCGACTATGTGAGAAACAAAAAAGTTTCCACAGTCGAGTGGAGAAACTCATAGTCGATTGCATCTTAATCCTGAAGCCTCACCTGTCGATCTTTTAAAAGCACAATCGACTAGGACCCAACCACAGTTGATTGTACTATCGTGCATAATGGTTATTTTTCAAAAATTGAAGTGCGAGATAGAGCATTAAATGCACCAAACGGCCATTTAATATCTTTAACGACTAGTTGGAGTTGAGGCTATAAATACCCATCATAAATGAGCATTTAAAATTAACTAGAACATTAAATTTCTTCAAGAGCTCATTTACTACTCTTCAAAGCTTTCAAAATATAATCTTTGAGCCATTCTTAAGCTTTGTGCTCGCGAGAAAGAAAATTTATGAGTTTTAAGCATTAATTTTCATTCTCTCTTATGTACCAAAACCCTTCTATTGAATTCTATCTTGTAAAGAAGAGTTGGTGTAACTCTTGTGAGTGTTTAGGTGTTTAGAGAGAAAAATCTTGTAAAGGTTTAAGCTTGACCTTAGAGGTTTCTTGGTATAGTGAAGTTGAATTCTCAAGAAGGTATATTGAGGAGTGGAATAGGCAGAAGGAGTAAGCGAACCATTATAAATCAAGTTTGCATGCTCTTCTCCCTTACTTCTTTAATTTTCAGCAAGCTTATTTTTATTACTATATAATTTGCTATTGCTTATGTAATATCCGTGTTCTTAAAGTAAGGGTAAAGACGTAATTTGATAGATATTACATGGAATAAAAATAATATATACATGAAAGATTTATTATTGAATAAAATAATTTTTTTGGAACAAAGGGGGACAACACCTGGACATCCAGGTGTTGTCAAAACAACATGCAAGAAGTGCAAGTTGGACAGCAAAATCGTGCTGAAACAGTGGGATGGTTTTGAATATATAAAAACGGTTTGATTTTTTTTATTTATTATTTCCTACCAAATTCCGTTTGGTTTTCTTCTTTCTTCAATTCAAAATTCTTAGCAAAAAGTTATAAAGAAAATTTATTCAATATTAGAGATAATACAGTCATTCTATTACAATAGTAAGACTTCATCATATTTTAGGTATATTTTCAATAGGACTCATAATTAAATAATTATATTGTTTGAATTAAGTTATGAAATTGTAAGATTTATGAAATTTTATGATAAGTGTTGGTGATCAGCAATCTCAAGAAATTGCTAAAAAGACCAGGAAATGCAAGGAGGTGATCCACAGGTAGCTTTAAGTGTTACGTGGTGAGTTAGATTTACTTTTGGTAATCGAGACCAATAAAAATATGAATTTATGATATTTGAATAAATGAGTGAATTATAATGATTTAATGATGTCTGTTATATATGAAAATTGATTGATTTATTGATTTGGAATTAGAAAATATGTTGAATATTAATTATATAAGAATTTATATTTTAAAAAGGATGGAGGAATTAAAAATATGTTGAGATGTTTTATGAAATTTCTAAAAGATATGATGGAAAAATGGATATGATATATGAAGAGATAATTTAATGAATATGATAAAAATAATAATTTTGAGAAAGAGCTGGATAGCTAAATTGAATGCTTGAATGTATGCTTGTTTTCATATTATTGCTCATATGCATAAAATAAAAGACCAATAAGGCAGCTGGCCTGCTTATTTTCATATTATTGTTCATACGCATAAAATAAAAGACTAAGAAGGCAGCTGGTCTGCTTGTTTTCATATTATTGCTCATATGCATAAAATAAAAGACCAAAAAGGCAACTGGTCTAGCTAAAAAGACCGGGAAGGCAGCCGGCCTAGCTGAAAAAGATCAGGAAGGCAGCTGCTCTAGCTGAAAAGGCCGGGAAGGTAGCCGGTCTAGCTGAAAAGGCCGGGAAGGCAGCCAGTCTAGCTAAAAATGTCAGGAAGGCAGCTGGTCTAGCTGAAAAGACTAAGAAGGCAGCTGGTCTAGCTGAAAATACTAGAAAGGCAGTTGGTCTAGTTGAAACATGTCGACATGTGGGAAGGCGTTCCCAAATGATAATATGAAATGATCTGATAAGAAAGAAAGAAAGAAAATTTAAATTCATGCATTAAATTTGTTTTAAATATTGATTCTTATTGATTGAGATGCTAAAGTATCAGTCTTGATTGTGAAATTATTGATAGAAAAATGATTCTCACAGAGAGACATATATGATGAAAAATAAATATAAAAGTATGATATGAAAAAAAATTATTTGATTGATTAATTAAATGTTGTGAACCTCATAACAAGGTAAATAATGATGTTAAATTGATAATATCAAGATGATTAAATATATAAGAAGAAAAATTGATATGTTTGATACTTAATTTAAGAAGAGATTGATAAATGGTTGGAATTATGATTTGAGTATTGATAATAGAATGTTATTATTGAATTATATGAGATAATAGATGAATGAATATTGGAAGATTATTTGAAGGATTGAAGTATTATATGTGAAGAAATAGTTGATTAATATTGGTGAATTAGAAACGATTGAATTATAATATGTGACTGGAAGTATATAATCGAGTACTTATAGTAAATTGAATTCACTGAGCTTGTGAAGTTCACTCTTCATTGTTAAAATTTTCAGGCAGCAGGCAGAATATGTAGAGTTTAGAGCTGATATCATAATAATTACCTTAAGTAAATCCCATTGTCGAGTCTTCAGACATTGTAAGGAAGAAGAAAGAAAATTTGTAATAAAATCTTTTCATCGATTTTGTTTTTTTTTGGTGTGTGTGTGTGTGTATATATATTTATAGTTTTAGATAGGAGAATGATGATGTATCTTCTCTGAGAAGAGTTAAGGATTGGATTAAATTTTTAATTTTAGTTGATGTATTTTTGTATTGCTGCATATATGTGTCGTGCTGGAATTTCAAAATGTGACGACACCGTCTCGGTGGTGGCCAACCCTGGATGGGTTGTTACAATTTTGGTATCAGAGCCTTAGGTTTTATGATTATGTAGACTGCATAGTTTTTTTAAAGAAGTGGAAGATTTAAACAAACTACATTTTAATGCAGAGTTTAAGGATGACACGTGGACGTGCTAGAGCTAGAGGTAGAGTTCTGAATCAAAGAGGATATGATAGACCCCCAATATTTAGAAGAGTTGAAGTGGATGGGAAGGTCAAGTCTGTTGTTCATGCAAGGGGAACAAGTTGCTAGTGCAACAAATACTAGTAGAGGTGGGAGAGAATATGATATTAGGAGGGATGAGTTGAAAAAAGTTCTTGATCGTGCTATAGAGAGAATGAGTGCAACAGAAGAAAGGGATAATAATTTACATAGGAGATTAGAAGAAAGTGGTATAATAGAACCTAATATGGTAAGACAAGAGGCTTATAAGGGAGAGGGTGTGTTTGCACATGAGATGTGATGGGATTGTTTTGTGAGATTTCTTAAGTAGATGATCTGTAAATCCTGTTGAAGTTGAGCATGGGTTAAACATGTTGAGAAATATTTTAAAGTCTTACAAGTGACAGATAGGCAAAAGGTTGCTTTTGTTTCATTCAAACTGGAAGGTGAGGCTTCTCAATAGTGAGAGGATATTCTACCTAGATTGAGTACATAAGTAGATCAACCCTTAACTTGGCATAAGTTTAAAGATGTGTTCTTTACGAAGTATTTTTCAGATACATTTTGAGCACAGCAGGAGAGAGATTTTATTCATTTAAGGCATAATATTTTATCTGTGGCTGAGTATGATAGTATATTTATAGCCCTCTCGAGGTTTTTACCTGAGTTAGTGAATACGGAGGAGAAAATGTAAGATTTTTAGACGAGTTACACTATGAAATTCGAAATAAAATCTCTTATATGGGTATTGAAAATTATGCTATACTGGTGGATAAAGTACTATAGATTGAGAAAGATTTGATGGAGTTTAGAGGTAGAAGGGATTGACTAAAGAGGTCTAGATTTGAGGGACCCAGAGGTTGTAGTAATATGAATGTACAGGGTGGGAGACCACCCTAGAGAGGGCGTTCCTTATCACAAGGAATTGTAATACAGAGTCAGAAGCAAGCAGAATCTGTTGCTTCTGTGGCTCACAGTAATATCGACGGGACCTCTAGATTTGGGAGACAAGCTATGGGAACTAGAAGTTATGGTAGATGAGTAAATATGCCACCAAAGAGAAGTGGTAATATGATGTATGATCGAGAGCCAAGAGTTTGCTTTAGATGTAATTAGACAGAGCATCTGTCTCAGAATTTCCCTACTCAGATATGCTTTATACGTGGTGAGGGAGGACATATTAGTGTAGATTGTCTAGTGGGTAAATCTGTTGAGATATATGCTGGGGGTATTGAGAGAAAACAAGTGGAGAGAGGTGGTGGATCAAAGAGTATGCGGGATAGAGACAGATGATTAGTAGCTGAGAGAGGATGCGATGGTCAGTTATAGTCTAGAGACAACGGAGTCTATGTGTTGACCCAATAGGATGCACATGCCACTCCTGATATTATTATTGGTATGGTATCTATTCTTAATAGACCTGTTAGATTATTGATTGATGTTGGTGCAACCCATTCTTTTGCATCCAGTGTTTGTATGAAATCTATTGATGCTAGTGTTAGTCCTTTGATGCATGCAGTTATTGTTGAGATTCCTATTGGGGATAGAGTTATTATCAGGACAATTTACCGGGGTTGTGATTAGTATGGCTGGGCGAGAATTTGAAGTTGATTTATTGCCTTTAGATATGACAGATTTTGATATAATTCTAGGCATGAGTTAGTTATCTGTATATCATGCTTGGGTAGATTGTTTTAGGAAGAATTTGGTGTTTAAGATACCATGATAAAAAGAGCAATTTTCAGGGAGAATGTAAGATACTTGCCAACTGTCTTATTTCTACCCTGACTGCTAGTAAATGGTTGAAGAAGGGTTATGAGGGGTATTTGGCATATATAGTGGATTCTAAAAAAAAGATTAGAAAGTTAGAAGAAATCTTAGTAGTGAAAGTTTTTTCTGATGTGTTCCATGAGGAGTTGTCTGGTTTACCTCCCAACAGGGAGATTGAGTTTTCTATTAAGGTGATTCTGGGATCAACACCCATATCTATAGCACCTTATAGAATAGAGCTAGCTGAGTTGAGAGAATTGAAAGTTTAGCTTCAAGAGTTGTAAGATAAACAATTTATTTGACCTAGTATGTCGTATTGGATTGCTCCTGTGTTGTTTGTAAAGAAGAAGGATGGGACGATGAGGCTGCGTATTGATTATAGACAGCTGAATAAGATCACCATCAAGAATAAATATCATTTTCCTAGGATAGATGATTTATTTGAGCAGTTGTAGAGAGCTAAGATGTTTTCTAAGATAGACCTAAGATTGGATTATCATCAGTTGAGGATAAAGGAGGGGGACGTGCCTAAGAATTCTTTTAAGACATGTTATGGCCATTATGAGCTCCTTGTGATGCCATTTGGGTTAACTAATGCTCCTGCAGCATTTATGGATCTAATGAATCAAGTGTTTAAACCATTCTTAGATAGATTTGTGATTGTATTTATTGATGATATTATGCTATATTCCAAGAATGAAGAGGAGCATGGGAAACATTTAGAGATAATGTTGAAAATTTTAAGGAGAGAGAAATTGTATGCAAAATTATCTAAATGTGAGTTTTGGTTGAGTAAAATATCTTTCTTGGGCCATGTTGTGTCAGGAGATGGTATAGCAGTTGACCCATAGAAAGTAGAGGCAATGTTGAATTAGGAAAGACCCACTAGTGTGATTGAAATTAGAAGCTTTTTGGGGTTGGTTGCTTATTATAGGAGGTTTATCTAGAGTTTTTCTATGATTACTAGACCATTGACTAAATTGACGAGGAAAGAAATGAAGTTTATGTGGTCAGAAGAATGTGAGAGGAGTTTCCAGCTGTTGAAAGAAAAATTGACTACTGCTATGGTATTAGTGCTTCTTTCTGGTGATGAAGGATTTGTGGTATATAATGATGGTCACATCATGGGTTAGGATGCATGTTAATACAATATGGGAGAGTTATAGCTTATGCTTCTAGGCAATTAAAGAACCATGAGAGAAATTACTTGACCCATGATTTAAAATTGGCTACCATAGCTTTTGCTTTGAAGATTTGGAGACATCATCTGTATGGAGGCACTTGTGAAATTTTTACTGATCATAAAAGTTTGATGCATTTACCTACCTAGAAAGATTTGAATTTGAGGCAAAAGGAGGTGGATGGAGTTGATTAGTGATTATGACTGTATAATTCATTATCATTCTGAAAAGGCTAATGTAATAGCGGATGCATTGAGTAGAAAGTCTAAAAGGAGATTACCTACTATTGGGATTCATGATACTGGCTTGATGATATAATTAAGAAAAATAAGGATGCAGTTGAGTGTCAGTGATAGAGGAGTATTGATGGCAAATATAGTGGTACAATATTCTATTATTGGCAGAGTAGAGATGAAGGAATAGAGAAAATCAGACAGGAAGTGTTGAGTAGGAAGCTGACTAGGTTTAGAATTAGAGAAGATGGTATGGTGGTATTGGGACATAGAGTTTTTGTTCCCAATGATGCTGAGATGAGAAAGGAGATACTAAGAGAGGCTCATGATTCTGTGTATTCTGTGCACCCGGGTAATAATAAGATGTACAAGGGGTTGAAACATAATTATTGGTGGTCAGGGATGAAGAAGGATGTAGTTGAGTATATTTCTAGATGTTTGATTTGTCAACAGGTGAAGTTTGAGAATAAACATCCAACAAGTTTACTACATCATTTTCCAATACCTGAATGGCCATAGGAGAATGTGAGCATGAATTTTTTTTCTTCTGGTTCTCCCCATGTCCAGAGAGGTTATGATGCTGTATGGGTTATAGTAGATAGACTTTATAAGTCTTTGCATTTCCTTCCTACTAAAAACTGCCTGTAGTCCTGAAAAGTTGGCTGAATTGTATATAGTGAAAATTGTAAGATTATATAGAGTACTTTTAAGCATTGTATTAAATAGGGATTCTAGATTCACTTTTAAATTTTGGAAGGGTTTTCAAGAAGCTATGGGTACACAATTGCAGTTTAGTGCAACTTTTCATCCTCAAACGGATGGGAAGACAAAGAGAATCATCAGAACACTAGAAGATATGCTGAAGGCAAGTGTATTGAGTTTCTCAGTGAGCTGGGATGCATACAATAATCAGTATCAAACTAGTATTGGGATGGCACCATTTGAGGCTTTATATGGTAGAAGATGTAGAACTCAAGTATGTTGGGAAGAAGTTAGAGAAATAAAGGCATATGGTCCAGAAATGATAGATTTGACTACTAAGAGGATCAAACTGGTTATAAAGAACCTTAAAGCAGTATAGAATAGATAGAAAGAATATGTTGATAATAGAAGATGACCTCTTGAGTTTCAGGTTGGTGACTGGGTATTTTTGAAGATATCTCCGTGGAAGGGTGTATTGAGATTTAAAAAGAAAGAAAAGTTGAGTCTGAGATTTGTGGGGCCATATGAAGTAATTGAAAGAGTTTGACCGGTAGCATATAGATTGGATTTACCTCCAGTGTTAAAGAAATTACACAATGTGTTTCATGTTTCACTTTTGAGAAAGTGTTTACACGATGAATCCCATAGTATTCTGAATTAGGATGTAGAACTTCAAGAAGATTTGACCTTTATGCAAGTACCAGTCAGAATTCTAGATAGAAAGGAACAAGTCTTGCATAATAAAGTTATTCCTTTGATTCAATTATTATGGCAGAACAAAGATGTTGAAGAAATTACTTGGGAACATAAGGCAAGAATGAGGAAAGAGTACCCCCAGCTTTTTTATGAGTTAGGTAAGAAAATTTCGGGGATGAAATTTTTATAAAGTGGGTAGAATTGTAATACCCGCGTTCTTAAAGTAAAAGTAAATAAGTAATTTGATAGATATTACATGGAATTAAAATAATATATACATGAAAGATTTATTATTGAATAAAATAATTCTTTTAAAAAGTGGGGAGGGGGGAGGGGACAACACCTGGACGTCCAGATGTTGTCAAAACAACATGCAAGAAGTGCATGTTGGACTGCAAAATTGTGCTAAAACAGTGGGACGGTTTTGAATATATAAAAACAGTTTGTTTTGTTTTATTTTATTATTTCCTACTGAATCCCGTTTGGTTTTATTCTTTCTTCAATTCAAATTTCTTAGCAGAAAGTTATAAAGAAAATTTCTCCAATATTAGAGATAGTACAATCATTCAATTACAACAGCAAGCCTTCTGTTAGAGTTGGTGCATACTTCACGAGACCAGATCTGTAGAACCCCAGACGAACACGGCTTGGGCCCATGAAAAGCCGTAGTTCTGCAGCAAAACGGAAACCTAATTAGACCTTAATTAGGACGTATTAAGTTGCATATAAATACTCTTTATGTATTGAGCATACATTGTAAGAGATTTGTGAGGTTGATAATAAGAAACTTCTGGCAGGACGTAGCCCTATTCTTGGGTGAACCTGGGTAAATCTTGTATTCTTTTCTTTCTTTTTATAATTCGTGTGATTGACAGGTCTCAAATCATTCAACTTCATCATATTTGAGGTAAATTTTTAATAGGACTCATAATTAAATAATTATATTGTTTGAATTAAGTTTTGAAATAGTAAGATTTATGAAAGTTTATGATTAGGTGTTTGTGATTAGCAATCTCAAGAAATTGCTGAAAAGAGCAGGAAAGGCAAGGAGGTGATCTACGGGTAGCTTTAAGTGCTACGTGGTGAGTTAGATTTACTTTTGGTAATCGAGACAAATAAAAATATGAATTTATGATATTTGAATAAATGGGTGAATTATAATGATTTAATGATGTATTTTCTGTTATATATGAAAGTTGATTGTTTTGGAATTAGAAAGTATGTTGACTATTAATTATATAAGAATTTATATTTTAAAAAAGATGGAGGAATGAAAAATATGTTGAGAAGTTTTATGAAATTTATGAAAATATGATGGAAAATGGATATGATATATAAGGAGATAATTTAATGAATATGATAAAAATAATAATTTTAAGAAAGAGCTAAATAGCTAAATTGAATGCTTGATTGTATGCTTGTTTTCATATTATTGCTCATATGTATAAAATAAAAGACCAGGAAGGCAACTGGTCTGCTTGTTTTCATATTGTTGTTCACACGCATAAAATAAAAGACCAGGAAGGCAGCTGGTCTATTTATTTTCATATTATTGCTCATATGCATAAAATAAAATACCAGGAAGGCAGTTAGTTTAGCTGAAAAGGCCGAGAAGGTAGCCAATCTAGCTGAAAAGATCAAGACGGCAGTCGGTCTAACTGAAAAGGCCGGGAAGGCAGTCGATCTAGCTGAAAAGGCCGGGAAGGCAGTCGATCTAGCTGAAAAGACCAGGAAGGTAGCTGGTCTAGCCAAAAAGACCAGGAAGGTAGTTGGTCTAGCTGAAACATGTCGACATGTGGGAATATGTTCCTAAATGATAATATAAAATGATCTGATGAGAAAGAAAAAAAAAATGAAATTATTGATAGACAAATGAGTCTCACGAAGAGATATATGGTGAAAAATAAATATGGAATTATAATATGAAAAAAATTATTTAATTGATTGATTATATGCTGTGAACCTTGTAACGAGGTAAATAATGAGGTTAAATTGATAATCTCAAGATGATTAAATATATAAGAAGAAAAATTGATATGTTTGATACTTAATTTAAGAAGAGATTGATAAATGGTTGGAATTATGATTTGAGTATTGATAATAGAATGTTATTATTGAATTATATGAGATAATAGATGAATAAATATTAGAAGATTATTTGAAGGATTGAAGAATTATATGTGAAGAAATAGTTGATTAATATTGGTGAATTAGAAACGATTGAATTATAATATGTGACTGGAAGTATATAATCGAGTACTTCTAGTAAATTGAATTCAATGAGCTTGTGAAGCTCACTCTTCATTGTTGAAAATTTTCAGGTAGCGGGCAGAGTAAGTAGAGTTTAGAGATGATATCTGAATAATTACTTTAAGTAAGTCTCGTGGTTAAGTCCTCAGAAATTGTAAGGAAGAAGAAAGAAAATTTGTAATAAAATCTTTTCATGCATTTTGTTGTGTGTGTGTCTATACACACACACACACACACACACACTATATATATATATATATATATATATTGTTGTATATATGTGTCGGATGGGATTTTAAGACATCCGATGGATGGATTAGCCTGAAATGAATTTGATACTTTGTATCCTGATTTTGCAGTTGATCCTTAGAGTTTTAGGCTTGGCCTACCTAGTGACGGGTTCAATCCTTTTCGAACAATGAGTTCAACTTATAGCACATGGCCCGTTCTTTTGGTCCCATACAACTTGCCACCGTGGCTTTGCATGAAGCAAACATCATTCCTCCTTTCAATGGTTGTTCCTGGTAAAAAAAGCCCCGGTAATGATATTGATATCTTTTTGCAGCATCTAATGGAAGAGTTGAAACAATTATAGGATGGTGTTGATGCGTCCACCAATCAAAGCTTTAAGCTGCGCACTTCTCTTCTTTGGACCATTAATGATTTTTCAGCCTATGTAAACTTATCTGGTTGGAGCACCAAGGGGTGGGTTGCTTGTCCATGTTGTGGGGAATCTATGCATTCTGTATGGTTAAAGCACGGGGGAAAGTTTTGCTATATGGGTCATCATCGATGGTTAGCAGAAAACCATGAGTTTCGTTTTCAAAAGGATCAGTTTGATGGCACCATAGAGTTGGGATCTGCTCTTGTTCCACCGTCTGGGCACGATGTTTTAAGACAACTAGAGGGTGGAAACTATAGCTATGGTAAAACCTCGAAGCCTTCTAAGAAGAGGGCAAGAGAGGATGTTGGTACCTCTATGGAGCAAGTGCTAGTGGATGAAGTTGATAACCTTTTTGAGGGTGTGGACGATTTCCTTGAAAATGTTGATAATGAGGATATTCCCATGGATAAGGGAATTGTATATACTTTATGGAAAAAAAAGCATTTTTTTTTGAGTTACCGTATTGGAAAGACAATCTATTGCGTCACAATTTAGATGTGATGCATATAGAGAAGAATATATGTGATAATTTGATTGGAACAATATTGAATATAGATGGTAAGACTAAAGATAATAAAAAGGCACGTCAGGATCTCGAGGAAATTGGTATTAGGAAAGACTTCTATTTAGTTGTTCTTCCTAATGGAAAAGATCACTCGCCTCCAGCATGCTGTACTTTAAGAATTTCTTGACAGTTTTGGCAAATCTTAAAGTTCCTGATGGGTATGCATGAAACATCTCGAGATGTGTCAACCTAAAGGATCGTAAGCTGTTAAACTTAAAGAGTCATGACGATCACATATTGATGCAAGAAATCCTTCCGATTGCCTTAAGAGCATCTTTTCTTAGACATGTTGTAGCAGTTGTGTTTGAGTTATCATCATTTTTCAAAGCTTTATGCTCTAAATCCCTTGATACCCATGAGCTTGACTTATTGGAGTCGCGTGTTGCTTTGACACTCTGCCATTTGGAGAAAATATTCCCCCCAGGTTTCTTTACCATTATGGTTTATCTTATCATTCACTTAGCCTCCGAGGCTAGACTTGGTGGTCCCGTACACTACAGGTGGATGTATCCCGTTGAGAGGTTAGATGTTCAAAGCTAATTTGTGTACTTTGTTTTTTTATTTTTATTTTTATTATTGGCTACTTAATTTATCTTTAATTTTTTGGCTTTGCAAGGTATTTAGTGCGTTTGAAATCTTACGTACGTAATAGAAGTCGACCCGAGGGGTCAATTGCTGAAGGGTACAATGGGGAAGAGTGTCTAACATATTGCTCACAAAACTTCAAAGGTGTAGAGACAAAATTCAACCGCCCCCAAAGGAACAATGATACTGTAAATTATCCAGGTGAATACATGTTTTCCTCGGGTGGATGGATAATGGGAAAGATTGTAAGTGTTGAGCTCGATGACATGTCATTGTCTTAAGCACATCGCTATGTGTTGCTCCATAATGATAAACTTTTCGACCTTCGTAGGTTAGTATCAATAAAGGAACTTAATAATCATGTGTTTAAATTAAGTTGTTATTATTTCTTATTATCACTGTGATGGATAACAGTTAGATGAAAACATCAATTATTGCAGCGAATTTTTGGCTGCTCAAAGACTAACCAACCGTTCCAATCGACCAATACAAAGTCTCGAACAAAAGTGGTTGGTTGAGAAATTTCCCTCATGGTTTATGAGACAGGTTAGGCATAATAACAATTGTCTTCGAATGTTATAAGTGTTTTCAATAGAACATTGACTGTTGTTGTCTCATATTAATTGCTGGAAAATGTTTAGGTGCCATGGATGGTGGATAACAATTATTTAGATGAAATAATTGCCTTTTCTTGAGCTCCAAATAATGTTGTGAGGAGATTTAATGGATTCAACATCAACAGCTTTAAATTCCACACAAAATAACGTGAAAGGTGTAGACGATCTCAAAATTCGGGAGTTATGGTTGAAGGGGATGATAAAATGTATTATGGTATGCTCAAAAATATCATCGAGTTGGATTACTATGGGACGTTTAAGATTGTGTTGTTCCATTGTGATTGGGTGGATATTAATTCACTCAGGGGTTTAAAGAAAGATGCAAGTGGGTGCATTCTCGTGAACTTGAATAGGTTAATACACTTTGGTCAGTTATTGAAGGATGACCCGTTCGTACTTTCATCTCAAGTGAAACAAGTGTTTTATGTGCAAGACCCAACAAGAAAGGAATGGTATCATGTTGTGATCACAAAGCCAAGGGACTTATATGAAATGGGGGAAAAATGCAGGAAGAGGATGATGACACTTACAATCAGTGCATGCCTTCTAATGTAGTGGTAGACGATCAATTAGATTGTATCTCAACTTGGGCTAGGATGGACATTGATGAAGATACCAACTAGTTTTATTTGCATTTTCGTGTAATTATATTTGGATGTGTATTTATGCGATGCACATGTGTGTCAACGAGTTTTGTAATGTTTTATTGTAATCTACCGGGTTACTGTTGCTTTGTATCACACAGTTCAAGAGTCCAGAACTTTTTTGCGTACAGTTTGTGGAATGCTACTTTAGAATGTCGTAAATTTCTATTTTAGTTGTATTATTGATTATTGCTTGTTCTTTAAATCTTATTTGAAACACTTATTTGTTCATTTGTTCTCCGGTACTATGAAGTTATTGATTGCTGCATTTGCTGCGACCTCTTGACCATTCCTATCTTTTAGGTGCGGTTCTTCTAATTCTTGTTAACTTTTAATGCATTCTTGATAGTGTGAGATAATCATTTTTATGTTTTTATGTATACAGATTGCAAGATGTATAGGTCAAAAAATATTCCTCCCTCAGTTAAAGATAACATGTCAAACCAGTCTACAGCTGAGTCTTCACACCATTAAGAAGATATTCACCATGAGCATGAGTATCACCTTGATGATGATCATGACTCATAAAATGATTCTGAGACCTAGCCAATAACAACGGGAAGTGATCACAATGATAGTGAACAATACGAGATAATTGGCAATTTTTGTATTATAATACATTCTCTCTATAACTAGTTTGATATCACATTGTTATACTAATTATAAAATTTATGTTTTCAATGTATAGATTCTGAAGGGAGGGTAAGGAAGCAAACACGTGTCCTGAGAACCTCACAAGTGTGGTCCCTTGAACGTGGGGAAAAGATTGTGGTCCACTTCAATGCACGTCATCAACCTATTAAGAAAGGTGGCCAAATGTTAAGTAGTTGGTTAGGTAAGGTTGCAAAGAGAGGGAACCTTTGTCCGCTTAATTACACGGATTGAAGGTTCCTTCTAGCTACAACAAGGACCTTGTTATATTGATTCGGGTAAGAAACAACTTAATAACCATTGATTACCTCCAATTTTTTTTGTTTTTTTTTTGTTTTCGTGGTGTTGTACATGCATAATCCCGAACATCAATAATGCTTATTTGACATCGATTTCCTTTCTTTTTGGTAAAGGAAGTTCCATTACCTTATGATTGAGGCGATAGACAAATTTTGTTGAGGATGATAGGGAAAAAATGGAGGGACTACCGATATGTGCTTAAAAGGAACCACATGAGGAACAAAACAAAACAACAAGTTTTGAGCAATGATGTTCCAAAAGGAGTAGATCAAGACCAGTGGAAGCAACTGGTGAACTACTGGTTCTCTGAGTAGAGTGAGGTTGTTTTAAGATAATTATGTTCATTTGGAATCTCATTGTTTCTATTTTTCTAATAATGACTTGTTATTCAATTGGTTTATTATTGGTGTAGAAATATTCTACTATAGGGACAGCGGCACGTGAAAGACAACAATGTCCTCACACGTCCGGTTTAAAGAGTTTTGCTAGAATACGGGATGAATATGTGAGCTAATTTGCTTCATTCATCCAATCTTTCATTTGAGATGTAGTGTATTGAGTCACAATTTGAACTCTTTTCATAAATGGTAGAAGATGACACATGGGAATGAGCCCGAGCGCGTAGAGTTTTTTGCTGAAACTCATAAATGCAAGGATGAGACTTTTATTGATGATGCATCACAACAATTTATGGTAAGTTCACTTACATATATGATGGAATGCTTGAGTCCTATCTCATTTGTTGGTTGATCAAAGAAGAAAATTGTATTTATTTGTCATGGTTGCCAAATGTTAAGCTGAGTTTATCTTTTACTGTACATTTTGAAGATAAATGATCAAACCCCAATCACATTAAGGATAAGGAATAAATCTCATTATATAGTTTATAGATCCAATGAATCTCATTTGAAACATAAAAATAAAAACCTTGTAGAAAATATGATAATCAAGACCTTTATCAGATAGATTCATGCATGTACATTGATTGTGATATTTTGGGTATAATCCAATTGATAATCACACTTCTCTTCTAAAAGAGGTAAGTTTGAAAATATCAGATTCATTAGGGTCAAATTGAGGCTATGAGCTCCCCTTATTTGATCATTTAGTTCTATAATATATATTTTCATCATATCCTAGAAACTGTAGGTGATGCTGAATCAAGAAATGCATACTCAATTATTGGTGTTTGTGGAAAATGTGGGGAGGAGTACTGTATAAATTAAGCATATTAGGCTCTTTCTTATTGAGAGCGCACGTTCTTTATTATAACATTTTCAGGGTTTTCAATGATTCTTGGGGTGATTTTCCTTGCAAATAAGTGCAATTATGGTGAAAACAACATGCTGTTTTTTTATGATATACTTTGCACTTTTCAAGCCTCTAAGGTTGTTGGTGTCTCTTAGTTATTTTGTTGCACCATGTATATATATATGTTTATGCATATAAAGGGATCTGGTTCTAAAGATTTAATATCAGTTATGGGTTTTCTATTAAGTTGTTTTCTTGATAGGATTGAAGTTTACTAGTTGGGAAGTGCTTTTTGCGGAGACAACATGTTAGGTTAATAAAGTTGATATTAATAATGCAGTAATTTTGCTTTACACCAACATTATTTATCATTTTTGTTGTCATTGAAAATGGTTCTGAAAAATTGCTACTGTGTTCATGTTTGTGTCACTTACCATGAAACAACTGTGCAATATGAGTTTGATGGGGCTTGTACCCACTTTATAGTCTTCAAAACATGATTTCCCTTGGATAAGGCAGGAAGATGCTTTCTTCTTTTTAGACCATGGAAAAAGTCTGTTGCTTTGTAGACAGGGAATGAATGTTCACTGTCTTTATGTTTGTTTAGTTATACTGTCAGAGTAATGTACAGTTGAGACTAATGAGGTGTATAAAACGTTCATGTGATCTTCCTTACATGATATGGATGTTGTTTTTCAACTTTATTGACAGTGGAAAATTTTACTGTCATTTGGTGTTTTGTCTTATTTTTCTTAGATAGGGGTGGGAAGGTAGTGAGAGAATCATTCAATTTGTTGAGGTCACTTAGACCATATTTATATGTTGGTGATGAGATAATGGCCATGGATATTTAGATCTGCTACTGATCATAATACTATAGTATAAATTTTGGCTTTTCCTTTTTTTCTTGTATCCTGTTCCTCAGTTTATTGATAAGTTATTCTTATGACATTGTGAATTGTGTGTTGGAGGTCATAACATTTGTCTTTGTGTCCTATGGCATTTGCCAAAAATAGAACTCATCATGTGCATCAAGATGTAGTCTCACTATTTTTAGCAATAATTGGGGCCGAGTAAGGAGGTGTTAAAGAGTGTTAGTACCCAGGATAGTGGGCAGTGATGATGTGAGGGATCTTTGTAGTCACTCTATGCTTAACCTGGCCCAAGCAATGCCAAAAATTCCTATGTCTTTCTTATCAGGTTAGGAAATGGATGGTAACTGGATGATGACAAATGCATGAAAAAGCATGAAGAAATTGGTAACTAATCATTAACAGGATTGTTAAGGCAAATATATGTAGGGATTATTAAAAGTTCAGAGCTTAGCACAATCTTTTTAATTGTTTTTTTTTTGTTTTTGTGTCAGGGCATTCTTGCTATGATGTTTGATAATTATGTTGTTTTTATCGTTCTTCCTCGTTTATGTATTAGTTGAATTCATGTACTGAAGCCTTAAGGAGGTTTTTCAGTAGGACCTTTTTATTTAGTGGCAACCATGTTATTGCTTAAGTCTCAATTTGATAAGCCTGTGGCTAAAAATTAGTCTGTATTATTGTTTGGATAGTATATTTGTTTTTCTTTTGTAGGAGGTTTTGTGGAAAAATAGGGGAAATTTTGCCAGTTTTTCTATAAAATATAATAAGCAACTTTTGTTTTATGAAAATTTCGTTGCAATTAGCTACTCAATATTTGGAGGAGTTTAATCTTTATTGTTTCGTAATTGTAGGTGATAGCTGAAGCTCGTGTTTCTAAACTTGTTGCAGCTTTAGGATCCTCTGATGCTAGCAATAATTTAGCAATATAAAATGAAGTCTTCACCGAGCTTATGGGTGAAGAGAGTTCCGATCGTGTCCGAGGTCAGGGTTTTGGAGTTACACCCTCTGCTGTGTTTGGACTTTCAGCTCAAATGAGGAATGATATGGGATACCATGAGGCTTATGCTGAAGAGATAAATAGTCTGAGAGCACAAATGGAAGAAAACAATCAATAGCATTCGCATCAGATTGAACAGTATGTGCATTAGATTGAACAATAGGCGCATCAGATTCAAGAAATAACAGCTAAGCACAATGATCAAATGAATAGTATGCAATCTCAAATGGATGAGCTGAAGTCGTTACTACAACAATTGGTTAATAGAGGACCTCAAAATTGATGTTAAGTGTGATGGTAACTATGTTTTTTTTTTTTGTACATGAGATGACTTTTGTACTGATTAAAAGAATTTTTATGGATGATGGTACATTTTATATATTGAAGAACATTTTGAAATTTTATGGTACATTTTACATATTGAAGAACATTTGAAATTTTATGGTACATTTTATTTATTGAAGGGTTCATTTTATGGTACAATATTAAACTAAAATAATGTGAAAAACACAATTAAAACACTTATGTAGCGGCGCTTCTAAGTGCTAGTATATTTTGGAAAAGGGCCGAAACATACCGGCACTTAGAAGCGCCACTATATAACCAAAATAATGTGAAAAACACACTTAAATAGCGACGCTTCTAAGTCCCGGTATATTTTGGAAAAGGCCCGAGATATACCGGCGTTTAGAAGCGCCACTATATAAGTGCTATATTTCGGCACTTAAAAGAGCCGGTATATACCGTTGCTTAGAAGCGCTACTATATAAGTGCTATATTTCAGTGCTTTTAAGCGCCGAAAAAATATGCACATTGCGGCGCTTTATTTAAGCGCCGGTATTTGCGCTCCGACACCACACATACCGGCGCTTTATTCGGTGCTTGCGAAAAGCACCGAAAATGCATATTCCGGCACTTTAAAGCGCCGAAATATGCAAAAAAAAGCGCCGATGATAACCTTTTATCTTGTAGTGTTTGTAGCACTAAGATAGGCAGTGCAATCTGTACTAGTCATATTTTTGTTACAAGCAGCATGACCATGGGCAAAAGCATTAGGATAAGGAAAGATGTTGTAGTGGTCATAATCTTTTCCTGTGGACGTGACAGTCCCTAGTTCTGAGAGAATGTAAGCTAGACTTAGAGCAAAAGGATCTCCATTCGAATACATCCCTGAATTGCAGAGAAAAATTGTGACATTTGTGCTTGGCACACTTTTCACAGTATTGCACAACAAAAATAATCCAATTAGGATCACTGCTAATTTCTTAAGGGAACCCATCCTTTTATTTTTTTATTTTTTTTTTGTTTTTTGTTTTCTCATCTCCTTATCAGAAAGTTCTTTTGAAATTTAGGTGGATGCTTTCTTATTGGTTTTTTCATCAATGTTAGTTTTTTTTTTTTTTTTTAAATACATGACTTGTCCTTGATAATTTGTGTTACTTTGAAATGTTCCATTAGATCATTCTTTTTATTTATTTATTGTTTAATTTGGTAGTCGTTTGAGCCTGTTATTACCATAAATATTATCGTTTTATCAAATGAAATGGATAGATAGCATTATCGAGCTCTCTTATTGATTGGTGCATGCTGATTGGTATAGCAGGTTGTGGTCGCCCTTGTCTTATTTTACTTAAGATTTCTCAACTTATTTTTGTAAGGGTAACGATTTGGTGAGTTCGACCTCATGTGAGCTTGAGCCAACAACTGTTAGATTTTTTTTTATAAAAAAATCTACAATAATTATATTTTTTTTAAAGCAACAAATAAAGACTAGAAAAAAATAGTTTGGCATAACAATGCATTAGAATTTGTCGTTAACTAGTTTGCCAGTTTGTCTTAATTTTTTCCAAATATAAAGATACAAAACCTATATCCAAATCTTTAGATTAATGATGTGATGATTGAATGGTTTTATATTTTTTTTCCTGCCTAGAAGAAACATTATATTCTTATCTAGAATTGAACACGAGCTACTGTGCAGCAGCATCTGTGCAGGGGCGGTGCACAACGCCTATCAAACACTCATTCAATGATTATATCAATTTGTTGTTCTCAATTTTAGTTCATCAACTTAGTAATCAAATCTAAGTTTGTGATTATACCTTCTTTTACCTAAAATTTTTCAATTCTGACTTTATTAATATTGTTTTAGGGAAGTCTATTAGCGTCATCTTAAATGGATAAAAGTTGGATAGATAAACCGAGGTCGAGTAAAGCTTATATGGATGGCGTTGCAAACTTCATTATATTTGCGTGTCAGAAAACTTGTGGTAGTGGGAGTATTGTTTGTCCATGTAGGAGATGTGGTAATTGTTCTTCATTCGAACAAGAAGTTGTTCAGGAGCATCTATTATATAATGGGTTTAGTCCAGATTACACCAAGTGGGTTTTTTATGGTGAGAAAATCTCTTGTATACACCACTCTTCCTTTAGTTTACAACCCACCAGTGTTATAGTTGGCTTTATGGGACGAGATGACATGTTGGGTTTGCTCCAAGGTGCCTTCGAGGTTACTTGTGCAAACCAAAACAATGAACCCTTAAGTGAAGGAATTGAATTGGGATCTTCAAATGAGCATGGTGAAAAGCAACAAGCCTATAGGATGTTTGAGGACAATAATTATAGTGAGCCTTTACACATCAAACATCCAGTTCATTATGCTATTGATGAGACGACTTAGTATCAAAATTTGATAAAAGATTATGATCATGAACTTTATCCGGGTTGTCAGAATTCACAAAGTGAACTTTTATGTTATACTTACTACACATCAAATGTTTGAATGGGTGGTCTGGTAAATCTCTTACTATGTTGCTTGAGTTTATCAACATGGCATTTTCGATGTGTGCTCCAATGCCATCAAATTATTATGAAGCCATGAAGATTATCAAAGGATTGGGTCTTGGCTATGAGAAGATTCATGTTTGTCGTAATGACTGCACATTGTATTGAGGTGAACATGTGAATGATGAATTTTTTCATGTGTGTGGTGTGCCACGGTGGGTTAAAAATAATGCTGATGAGGAGGATCCGTTGAATGAGAGGGATGCTCTATCTAAAAAGAAAAAACCAGCTATAATATTACATTATTTTCCTCTAATATCGAGATTGAAGAGGGTATATATATGTCATCTAAAATGGCTTCCTTGATGAGTTGGCATTTTAAATAGTGGACAAATGATGAAATTTTAAGACACCCGGCGGATGGATTAACTTGGAAAGAATTTGATACTTTGTATCCCCATTTTGTAGCTGATTCTCATAGTGTTAGGCTTGGCCTAGCTAGTGACGGGTTCAATCCTTTTCAAACAATGAGTTCTACTTATAGCACATGGCCCGTTCTTTTGGTCTTATGCAAATTGCCCCAATGGCTTTGCATGAAGCAAACCTCATTCATCCTTTCAATGGTGATTCTCGGTGAAAAAGGCCTCGGTAATGATATTGATATCTTTTTGTAGCCTCTAATGGAAGAGTTGAAACAATTATGGGACGGTGTTGATGCGTTTGATGCATCCACCAATCAAAGCTTTAAGCTGCGTGCTTCTCTTCTTTAGACCGAGGGGCATGTTGCTTGTTTATGTTGTGGGGACTCTATGCACTCTATATGGTTGAAGTGTCAGGGAAAGTTTTGTTATATGGGTCATCGTTGATGGTTAAAAGAAAACCATGAGTTTCATTTTCAAAAGGATCACTTTGATGGCACCATAGAGTTGAGATCTGCTCCTGTTCCACCGTCTGGACACGATGTTTTAAGTCAACTAGATGGTGGAAACTACATCTATGGTGAAACCTTGAAGCTGTTTAAGAAGAGGGTAAAAGATGATGTTGGTACCCCTACGGGGTAAGTACTAGTGGATGAAGTTGATAATCTTTTTGAGGGTGTAGACGATTTCCTAGAAAATGTTGATAAGGAGGATCTTCCAATGGATGTGGGAGTTGTACAAACTTTGTGGAAAAAAATAGGCATTTTTTTTAGTTACCTTATTGGAAAAACAATTTCCTTCGTCATAATCTAAATGTGATGCATATAGAGAAGAATGTATGTGATAATTTGATTGGAACAATATTGAATATAGATGGTAAGACTAATGATAATAAAAAGGCACGCTGTGATCTCGAAGAAATTGGTATAAGAAAGGACCTCCATTTAGTTGTTCTTCCTAATGGAAAAGATTACTTGCCTCCAACATACTACACTATGTAAGAAGGACAATTTCTTGATAGTTTTGGCAAATCTCGAAGTTCTTAATGTGTATGCATCAAACATCTAAAGATGTGTTAATTTAAAGGAGTGTAAGCTGTCAAACTTAAAGAGTCATGACGGTCACATATTGATGCAAGAAATCCTTCCTATTGCCTTGAGAGTATCTTTTCCTAGACATGTTATAGCAGTTGTTTCTGAGTTATCATCATTTTTCAAAGTTTTATGCTCTAAAACCCTTGATCCCCAGGAGCTTGACATATTAGAGTTGCGTGTTGTATTGACACTTTGCCATTTGGAGAAAATATTCCCCCTGGTTTCTTTACCATTATAGTTCATCTAATCATTCACTTAGCCTCAAAGGCTAGACTTGGTGGTCCCATACACTATAGGTGGATGTATCCTGTTGAGAGGTTAGATGTTCAAATCTCATTTGTGAATACTCGATTTGTATTTTAATGGCTAGTAAATTTATCTTTTAATTTCTTGGCTTTGTAAGGTATTTAGTGTGCTTGAAATCTTATGTACGTAATAGAAGTCGACCCTAAGGGTCAATTGCTGAAGGGTACAATGGAGAAGAATGTTTAACATATTGCTCACAATACTTCAAAGGTGTAGAGACAAAATTCAACCGCCCCCAAAGGAACAATGATAATATAAATTATCCGGATGAGTACATGTTTTCCTCTGGTGGACGGATTATGGGAAAGATTGTGAGTGTTGAGCTCGATGACATATCATTGGCTCAAACACATTGTTATGTATTGCTCCACAATGATAAACTTTCTCACTTTTGTAGGTTAGTATCAATAAAAGACATTAGTCATGTGGTTAAATTAGTAGTTATGTTTTGTTATCCTTGTGAGAGATAACAATTTGATAATATCGATTTTTTACAGCAAATTTTTGGCTGCTCAAAGACTAACCAACCATTCTAATCGATCAA
Source organism: Bretschneidera sinensis (assembly GCA_023935145.1). NCBI lineage: Eukaryota > Viridiplantae > Streptophyta > Magnoliopsida > Brassicales > Akaniaceae > Bretschneidera > Bretschneidera sinensis. Next base: position 20,993,975 of record CM043705.1, on the reverse strand, counting down.
TACAAAGTCTTAAAGATAAATGGTTGGTTGAGAAATTTCTCTCATAGCTTATGAGACATGTTAAGCATAATATCAATTGTCTTTGAATGTTAGAAGTGTGTTCAATAAAACATTGACTGATGTTGTTTCATATTAATTGTCTGAATATGTTTAGGTGCCATGGATGGTGGATAACAGTTATTCATATGAAATAATTGCCTTTGCTCGAAGTCCGAATAATTTTGTTAGGAAATTTAATGGATTCAACATCAATGGCTTTAAATTCCACACAAAGGATCGTGAGAAGTTTAAATGATCTCAAAATTCGAGAGTTGTAGTTGAAGCAGAGGATAAAAAGTACTATGGTGTGCTCAAAGATATCATCGAGTGGGATTACTATGGGAAGTTTAAGATTTTGTTGTTTCTCTGTGATTGGGTGGATATTAATTCACCTAGAGGTTTGAAGAAAGATGCAAGTGGGTGCATTCTTCTGAACTTGTCTAGGTTCATACACACTGGTCAGTTATTGAAGGATGAACCATTCGTTATTTCATCTCAAACAAAACAAGTGTTTTATATGCAAGACCAAACAAGAAAGGAAACAGATTGTATGGTAGGACATAAATTGGGAGAATTTGCTCCTACTCTAAATTTTCATGGACATGCAAAAAATGATAATAAATCTCGTCTTTAATAAAATTAATATAGATTCAGTAGTGAGAGGTGAACCTTATGATAAATAAGAGAAATAAGAAGTCATATACAAAAGTATACGCTTTAGGTCAACATATATGTATGTCTGCCCACAAAGCACGAAGAGTAATTGATCAGATTCGTGGATGTTCCTACGAGGAAACACTTATGATTATAGAACTCATGCCTTATCGAGCATGTTATCCCATTTTTAAATTGGTTTATTCTGCAGCAGCCAATGCTAGTCATAATAAGGGTTTCCGCGAAACGACTTTAGTCATTAGTAAACCGAAGTCAACGAGGGTACTACGGTGAAAAATTTCAAACCCCGAGCACGAGGATGGAGTTCTTCGATAAAAAGACCCACTTGTCATATAACTATCATATTGGAAGATATATCCTTCTATGCAGAATATAAAGAATATGTAATGTGCTTAAAAAAACCTAGATGGATAAATAAGAACATAAATATGACATGTCCTAATATATATAATTGTAACGATCTATATCGGGTTGTCCACCCCCGAGATGGTGTTGTAACATTTTGAAAATTCCAGCACGAAACATATATGCAACAATAAAATTAACACCAATAGAAAATTTTAAATCAATCCTCAACCCTCAACAGGGGAGGTACATCATTCTGATCTTGACTTAAACATTATATACAACGAAATATACATGAATTTTTACAAATAAAATTTTATTTTTATTTTCTCATTAGTCTGAGGATGTGGACACGTACGTGGCTTACAGATAATGATTTTGTCTGAACCTCAACTCACCAAACTATTTGTCATGCCTGCTACCTGAAATCATTGTACAATGAGGGGTGAGCTTCACATGCTCAGTGAGTTAAATTTATTAGTACTCAATTTGTATAAATTGTCTTTGAATATTTAATCATTTATATCTCATACAACTTGATATTAGCATTTCACTATCACTACACATATCATAAGTCTCATTCTCTATCAATCTCTTCTTCTTATTTATTGGTTCACCTTAATAATTAGGTTCACAACCTAAAGTCTACCATTTATATGATTCTTATCATATCATACTTCTATGTTTCTCTCTCACCATAACTGTCTCTCTGTGAGACTCATTCATCTATAAATAATTCACAATAACAAACAATACTTCAATATTTCAGTAATGCAATCAATATTTAAAACAGATGTAATGCATGAATTCTTATTAGGGAACGTCTTCCCACATGTCAACATGTTTTTATCTTAGACCGTCCCCCTCTCGGTTCTTTTATTTCCAGCATATACCGGCTGTCACGGTATTTATTTCCAGCATACACCGGCTGTCACGGTTTTCATTTATTTCCAGCATACACCTGCTGTCACGGTTTTCATTTATTTCCAGCATATACCAGCTGTCACGGTTTTCCTTTATTTCTAGCATATACCGTCTGTCATGGTTTTTCAATTAGACTGGCCCTCCCCGGGTTCTTTTATTTTATGCATATGCATATGAACAATAACATAAAAATAAACATGAATTCAAATATTTAAATTGGCTGTCCAAATTATTCTCAAATTATTATTGAAAGAAATTCCACTAAATTCATCTCCTCATAAATCACATCAAATCATCCATCATAGCTTGTTAAGATCCATTAAATTTCATCTCCTCATAATTCGTATCAAAACATCAACCATAGCTCATCAAGAATTTCATTTATCGCTTTTATTATTAAATCAACTTATTATTCCAAAAATATTATTTCTCACATAATAATTTTCTACATGTCCAAAATTCCTATCATACCTATCAATCAATTTTTCATCTACCACCAAAGCCTAAGCTAATAATTTATTTTAATATTATCACTAGATATTTCATTTTATATCTAGATTACTTAAAGTAAATCTAACTCACCACGTAGTACTTAGAGCTACCCGTGGATCATCTCCTTGCTTTTCTTGCTCCTTTCAGCAATTTCCTCCCGTTGCTGATCGTCAACACCTGACATAATATTTATTTTAAATCTCTAACTTATTCTTCAATTCTTCATAATTTACACCCTTTGAAAATTTCTACTTTGAATTCCAGGAAATTTCTTGTATGCTAAAAATTCAAAAATAAACATCACATTATTGCTTTCTGTTTTTCTTAGAGCTCCCCATAGTTAACTATAAAATTCTCTCATAAATCCCATCAAAATTTTGCCCTTCAGCCTTTCTTTCGGTCCCCAAGCGTTTAGAGAAATAGAGAAATTGAAGGAAAACCAAATTTGATAAGTAATAAAGTAATTTACATGAAAAATTGTTGAAACGGCAGCTCCAAAATTTTTCATTCTCAGGAGCTTCTACCCCCCAAACTGCTGCCACAATTACACTAACATGTCTCACATGCAAGCCTAAAAACTTTCACTTGGCAGCAGGTGGCAACACCTTCCCCCCCCTTTTAAAAATAAAACGTTTTTTTTTTCTTTTTTCTTTTTTCAACTTCGTGCTGCCACGAATTTTTTTTCTTCTATTTTCTTTGTAACTACGCCCCACGCGTCCAATTTTTTTTAAAGAATTGTTTTATTTAAATAATAATAAATATTTTACATATATTTTATTTTAATTCCATGTCATATTTATTAAATTATTTCTTTGCCCTTACCTAACTCAAGAAACAATTGTGAATAATATTTCTTCAAAATTGTTTCACGCTTTCACATAATCTCTTTAATATCCTTTTTCCGCCACAAAACTTAAACTAATGAAATTATTTTATTATACAAGATTTGTTCTTTTTGTCTAAAATTCTTACTGGTACTTATATATAAGCCCAAACTTTCTGAATTTCTATAGCTTAGCTCGAAATATTATAATATTCATCATGTAAACACTTTATTAAAAGTGAAACATGAAATACATTATATAAATGTTTTAATTCTGGATGTAAATCCAGGCTACTCACAACTAGCCCAACTTTTTCAACAACCTCATAGGGTTCCACATACATCGGATTCAACTTTCCTTTCCTGTTTAAATCTCAATACACCTATTCATTGAGATATTTTTCATTACACCCAATCACCTACTTGAAACTCAAGTGGTTTTTTTTTATTTTTAGCATAGCTATTCAGTCTACTCTGTGTTACTTTACGATTCTCTCTAACTAATTTGATCCTCTCAGTTGTTAACTCAATAATTGATGGACCAAATATATTTCTCTCTCCCACTTCTTCCCAACATATAGGAATTCTACACCTCCTACCATACAATGTCTCAATCGGTGCCATCCCAATACTAGTTTGATACTAATTATTATAAGCAATTTCAATCGATGACATTTAAGCATCTTGACTTACTGAGAAACTTATCACATTTGCCCCTCACATATCTTCTAGTACTCTAATAATCCTCTCTGTCTGAGCATGAAAAATTATATTAAATTGTAATTATGTACCCATGGCTTTCTAAAAGCCTCTCCAAAACCAAGATGTAAATCTACCATCTCTATTTGACACTATGCTTAATGGTGCTCCATACAACCTTACAATTTCAGCTACATCCCTCTTCAATCCTGACCACTAGAAATTTTGTCTCAATCCTCTACACATCTTATTGTTACTTGGTTGCATGGAATCTACATCATCATGTGCCTCTCTCATTATCTCCTTTCTCAATTTCGCATTATTGGGAACACAATTTCCATGTTCCAATATCAAAAAACCATTATTTCAAATTTTGAACTCATATTGCTTTCTAGTAAGCACTCAAAGCTTAATCTTTTGTATCTCTTCATCTCTACCTTGTATCTCTAAAGCATTTTACTATAGATGACTGCACAACCATATTCGTTAACCATGATCCTTTATCTCTGATATTCAACTTCATTCTTATCTCTCTAAATCTATCATCAATTTCACATCAAGACTCCCAATAGTAGTTAAACTTCTTGTAGACTTTCTACTCAATGCATCAGCTATCACCCTTGTATTTTCTAGATGATAGTGAATTCTACAATCATAGTTACTAATCAACTCCATCCACCATCTTTGCCTCAAATTCAACTCTCTCTGGGTAGGTAAGTATGTTAAACTCTTATGATCAATGAATATCTCACAAGTGGCTCCATACAGATGATGTCTCCAAGCTTTAAAGTAAATACTATTGCAGCCAACTCTAAGTCACGAGTAGGGTAATTTCTATCATGAATCTTCAATTTCCTAGAAGTATGGGCCACAACATTCCTATGTTACGCATATTCTAATCATTGATGTGACGTATCATTATACACCACAAATCCTTCATCACCAGAAGGAAACACTAATACTAGAGCTGTAGTCAATTTCTCCTTTAGTAATTGAAAATTTTTCTCAGACTTCTCTCACTATACAAATATCACCTCTTTCCTGGTCAGTCTATTCAACAATATTACAATAATAGAAAAATTCTAAAAGAATCTTTTGTAATAACCAGCTAACCCCAAAAAGATTCTAATCTCAATCACATTAGTTGGTATCTCCTAACTTAACATTGCCTCTACCCTTTGTGGATCAACTGCTATGCCATTTACCCATTTTACATGTTCCAAAAAATTATTTCATTCAGCCAACACTCACACTTAGAGAACTTTGCATATAATCTCTCCCCCCTCAGAATTTTCAACACAATTTCTAAATATTTTACATGCTCTTCCTTAGTCTTAGAATACACCAAGATGTTATCGAAGAACGCGGCCACAAGATTATCAAGAAATGGTTCAGACATATTATTCATCAAGTCCATGAATGTTTCTAGAATATTAGTCAATCCAAATGAAATCACAAGAAACTTATGACTATAACGTGTCCTAAAAACAATCATAGGTACGTCTCCCTCCTTTATCCTTAACTAGTGATAACCTGATCTCAGGTTTATCTTAGAAAACACTCTCACTCCTTGCAACTGCTCAAACAATTCATTTATCCTAGATAAAAGATATTTATTCTTTTTCAATTATTTGTAGTCTATACATAACCTCATTGTTCCATCTTTCTTCTTCACAAACACTACATGGGTTTCTCATGATGATACACTAAATCGAATAAATTATTTATCTAATAACTCTTGAACTTTCAACTCTCTTAATTCAGTAGGTGTCACTCTGTAGGGTGCTATTAGATATATGTGATGAACCTAGTATCACATCAATAGAGAATTAAATCTCCCTACTGGGAGGTGACCTAGACAACTCATCACGAAACACATCATGAAAATCTTTCACTACCAAGATTTCTTCTAACTTTCTATTTTCCTTTCTAGAATCCATTATATATGCCAAATACTCCTCACATCCTTTCTTTAACCATCTACTAGTTATCAGAGTAAAATAAGATAGTTCGAGAGTATTTTATGTTCTCTCTGAAAGTTACACTTATGTCCATATCTAGAACACTACCTTCTTTCTAAAACAATCAACCATATTCAAAGATAATAAATCAACTTCAGATTCTCTATCACTGATACGAATCACATAACCCTTGTAAACATTTACGATTATCACTCTATCTCTAGTGGGAACTTCAACAAAAATATTTTGCATCAAAGTGCTAATACATATTTCAATAGACTTCATATGAATACCTGATGCAAAAGAACGGGTTGTACCAAGATCAATCAACATTGATATGTCCACATTCTCTACACATAAAGCACTCTAAATTTTGACAATTCTGGGATAAACATCTTATTTGAATATATCTATAACAAACTTCTGTCTCTAATCATACATCAGATTTCCACTTCCCCTTGGTGGCATACTTACTTCCTCTGCCATGACTCCCAGTTCCCATAACTTGTCTCCCAAATCCAAGGGTCCCACCAATAGTATTCTGAGCTACAGAAGTAACAGATCCTGATTGCCTTTAACTCTATACTTCAGTTCCGTGTGATAAGGAACGCCTCATCTGGATGGTCTCCTACCCTGCACACTCATACTGGTATCACCTCTATGTTCCTCAAATCTAGATTTCCTCTGCCAATTCCTCATTCATCAAAATTTCATCACATCATTCTCAATCTGAAGTGCTATATCCACCAATTTGACATAATTCATATGCTTCATGTAAGATAGTTTCGATCAAATTTTAAAACATAGTTCATCTTGGAACCTTTTACACTTTCTCCTCTAGGTCTACCATTTTCGGTACAACCATTGATAAGACCACAAATCTGCTATCATACTGAGCCACAGTCAACACATTTACCCCAAATAAATAAAATCTCTATTTTTTTGGGCTCTAGAGGTATAAGGAAAGTATTTATCAAGGAAAAACCTCCTAAAACCTATTCTAGGTTAAGGGTCTATCTACATCTGCACTTACCCTGGGAAGAATATCCTCCCACCATTCTAGGGCCTTTTTCTCTAATTTGAATGTAGCAATGGCAATCCTCTGCCTATCAGTCATTGGTAAAATATTAAAAAAAATCTTTCTACCTGTTTCGCCCATAACATATGCTTAAAAGGGTTTATAAATCCTTTAAACAACAAAGCATTCAACTTAACATATTTGACAAAACAATCTCTCTACATCTCGTGCATAAACTCACTTTCTCCCATTTTTAAACGTCTATCACTACTGGATTAACAACCTCAGGCATTGCTCTAGCCTGTTCATCAAGTCTACGCTATAAGCTATCAACTCTATCATCTGTTACATTCATTCTCTCAAGAGCATGTGTAAGAGCTTATCTTAGCTCATCTCTTTCAACTTCAGATTCTCTCACACCTTTACCAATATCAATTATATTGTCAACACGTTCCTTTCTAGGAACTACAAGTTCAGACTCAACCTTGACTTGTCAAAATATTGGGGGCCTACCACGCCCTCTCAAATAAAAAACTCTAACTCTAGCTCTAGCACATTCACATGTCATCCTCAGAATATTTAAAATATAATTTATTTTAATCTTCCACTTTCTTACTATTTATGCAGTCTACAGAATTATAAAGCCTAATGCTCTGATACCAAAATTATAACGACCCATCCCGAGTTGGCCACCCTCGAGACAGTGTTGTCATATTTTGAATATCCCAGTATGACACATATATGCAACAATAAAAATAACACCAATAATTTTTTTTATATCAATCCTCAACCCTCAATAGGAGAGATACATCATTCTGATCTTGACTTAAACATTCTATACAATGAAATATGCATGAATATTTACAAATAAATTTTATTTTTATTTTTTCATTAGTCTGAGGATGTGGACATGTACGTGGCTTACGGATAATGATTTTGTCTGAACCTCAACTCACCAAACTATTTGTCATGCTTGCTACCTGAAATCGTTGTACAATGAGGGGTGAGCTTCACAAGCTCAGTGAATTAAATTTACTAGAAGTACTCAATTTGTATAAATTATCTTTCAATATTTAATCATTTATATCTCATACAACTTGATACTAACATTCCACTATCACTACACATATCATAAGTCCCATTCTCTATCAATCTCTTCTTCTTATTTACTGGTTCACCTTTAGACCATCAATTATCTCATAATTACCTCGTAATAAGGTTCACAACCTAAAGTCTACCATTTAAATGGTTCTTATCAGATCGTACTTCTACGTTTCTTTCTCACTATAATTGTCTCTCTGTGAGACTCATTTATCTATAAATAAATTCACAATAACAAACAACACTTTAGCTTTTCAGTAATGCCATCAATATTAAACAGATGCAATGCATGAATTATTATTAGGGAATGTCTTCCCACATGTTGACATGTTTTTATCTTAGACCAGCCTCTCCCGGTTCTTTTATTTCCAGCATATACCGGCTGTCACGGTTTTCTTTTATTTTCAGCATATACCGACTATCACGTTTTTTCAATTAGACTGTCTCTCTCCCAGTTCTATTATTTCATGCATATGCATATAAACAATGATATGAAATATGCATATGAACAATAACATAAAAATAAACATGAATTCAAATATTTAAATTGGCTATCCTGATTATTCTCAAATTATTATTGAAAGAAATTCCACTAAATTAATCTCCTCATAAATCACATCAAATCATCTATCATAGCTTGTCAAGATCCATTAAATTTCATCTCCTCATAATTTGTATCAAAACATCAACCATAGTTCATCAAGAGAATTTCACTTATCGCTTTTATTATTAAATCAACTTATTATTCCAAAAATATTATTTCTCACATAATAATTTTCTACATGTCCAAAATTCCTATCATACCTATCAATCAATTTTTCATCTACTACCAAAGCCTAAGCTAATAATTTATTTTAATATTATCACTAGATATTTCAATTTTTATCAAGATTCAATCTAACTCACCACGTAGCACTTAGAGTTGCCCGTGGATCAACTCCTTTCTTTTCCTGCTCCTCTTAGTAATTTTTCCCGGTTGCTGATCATCAACACCTGACATAATATTTATTTTAAATCTCTAACTTATTCTTCATAATTTACACACTTTGAAAATTCCCACTTTGAATTTTAGGAAATTTCTTGTATGCTAAAAATTCAAAAATAAACATCACATTATTGCCTTCTGTTTTTCTTAGAGCTCCCCGTAATTCTCTATAAAATTCTCTCGTAAACCCCTTTAAAATTTTGCCCTTTCAACCTTTCTTTCGGTCCCTAAGTGTTTAGAGAAATAGAGAAATTGAAGGAAAACCAAATTTGTTAAGTAATAAAGTAATTTTCGCTTATATATATATATATATATATATATATATATATATATATATATATATATATGAAAAATTGTTGAAACAGCAGCCCCCAAATTTTTCATTCTCGCAGCTTCTACCCCTCAAACTGCTGCCACGACTATGCTAACATGTCTCATATGCAAGCCTCCAAACTTTCACTTAGCAGTAGGTGGCAACACTTGCTGTCACGTTTTCCTCTCTTTTTGTTTTTTTAACAAAACTTTTTTTTTCTTTTTCCTTTTCTTTTTTCAACTTCGTGCTGTCACAATTTTTTTTAAATAATTGTTTTATTCAAATAATAATAAACTTTTTACATATATTTTATTTTAATTCCATGTCGTATTTATTAAATTACTTCTTTTTCCTTACTTTACGAATACGGGTATTACAATAATAGTGGAGGCTTATGGGACAAAAAATAAATCCACTTGGTTTCAGACCTGGTACAACCCAAGTTCATCATTCTCTTTGATTTACACAACCAAAAAATTATTCTGAGAGTTTACAAGAAGATAAAAAAATACGAGACTGTATCAAGAATTATATACAAAAAAAATATAAGAATATCCTCTGGTGTCGAGGGTATTGCGAGTATAGAAATTTAAAAAAGAATCGATCTGATTCAGGTCATAATCTATATGGGATTCCCAAAATTATTAATTGAAGATAAGCCGAGAAAAATCAAAGAAATACATATGAATGTACAAAAAGAACTTAATTATGTGAACCGAAAACTGAACATTGCTATTACAAGAATTTTAAATCCTTATGGACACCCTAATATTCTTACAAAATTTATATTTGGACAATTAAAGAATAGAGTTTCGTTTCGCAAAGCAATGAAAAAATCTATTGAATTAATTGAACAGGCAAATATAAAAGGAATTCAAGTGCAAATTGTTAGGCGTATCGATGTAAAAGAAATTGCACGTGTCGAATGGATCAGAGAAGGTAGGTTCCTTTACAAACCATTGAGGCGAAAATTGATTATTGTTCCTATACAGTTCGAACTATCTATGGGCTATTAGGAATCAAAATTTGGATATTTGTAGATGAAGAATAAAAAAACTTTACTTGTCTTTATGTTCTACCCAGTGAAAAAAAAAATTTGAATTCTTCTTTCTATTTTATGTTCAATCAATAAAAATGAGAAATTCTATAAGGTTGAATAAAAATTTGATTGATCATTTGATCTAATTGCTATGCTTAGTGTGTAACTTGTTGTTTTTTTTTTTAGGATTAGGATTCACAAAAGATGAACCAACCCATAATAAGAATAATAGCACTAATAACCAACTCATTGCTTCGCATTATCTAGATCCAAAGAACCAGTCAAGATATGATATATTAGTTATATCATTGCAGCAACTGGAATTTTTTTTGCATAAAAAAAAGAAAAATCTATATGATTATAAGTTATGAAGCGAAATAGAAAAGTATGCGGATAAATGGAAGGATGAGAGAAAGAGAAAAAAAAGAAATATCAATGATATATGATTCCAATATGTAAGGTCTATGAGGTTTTCTCATAAAAGGTAATGTAATAAAGCATCAATACAGATTTATCCATAATTAGATAAATATGTTCATAGAACAAAAAAATTAAGAACCTTGAGCCAATAAAAATTGAGAAGATTGACTCAAGAACAAATTCAAAAATTTTATTTTTATTAGGGGCTCCATTGTAGAATTCAGACTTAACCATTAATCAAGAAGCGGTGGGAACAACGAAACCTATGAATGCAGAAGATTCTATTGAAAACGAATCCTAATGATTCATTGAGTGGGATGGCAGAACAAACTAGAAACCAATTCATCTATTCCTATTCTGATTATGAGAGTTCATCGGCCAGCCCTAAAACTGACATACATATTGAAAGAGTATATATTCGCCTGCGAAAAGTTTATTTCATTGGATTGATAAATTTTGGTCGATCCAATATGAAAAAAAGGTAAAACAAAATAAAAATTTGTTATAACATTATACATTACATTATGTAAAAATAGAATTCAAGATGAATTCTATTTTCAAAAAATATATAAAAATTTAGAATAGATTAGATGAAATCTCAAAGAATCCTATGATTCAGTCTATTATTCATTAACTACATGTATATCTTAATACAATCTTTTTTAGTCCTTTCATTCGCGAGGAGCTAGATGAGAAGAAACTCTCATGTCCAGTTTTGTAGTAGAGATGTAATTTAGAAACAACCATCAACTATAACCCCAAAAGAACCAAATTTCATAAACAACATAGAGGAAGACTGAAAGGAATATCTTATCGAGGCAATCGTATTTGTTTCGGTAGATATACTCTTCAAGCACTTGAATCCGCTTGGATCACATCTAGACAAATAGAAGCAGGGTGGCGAGCAATGACACGAAATGTACATCGTGGTGGAAAAAATATGGGTACATTTTTTTTCTAGACAAATTAGTTACAACAAGACCTACGGAAACATGTATGGGTTCGGGAAAATGATCTCCTAAATATTGGGTAGCTGTCGTTAAGCCGGGTAGAATATATGAAATGGGCGGAGTAGCCAAAAATATAGACAGAAGGGCTATTTCAATAGCGGCGTCAAAAATGCCTATAAAAAGTCAATTCATTATTTTGGGATAGGAATATAGAATCACAAAAGTAAAACAATTGCAGGTTTTTTTTTTTAAAACAATATTTCTTTTTTTTTTTACTTTGTCCTTCGCATTGAAATAAAAGAACAGTTAAAAAAAAGATATGATTCAACCTCAGATCCATTTGAATGTAGCAGACAATAGTGGGGCCCGAGAATTGATGTGTATTCGAATCATAGGGGCTAGTAATTGCCGATATGCTCATATTGGTGACGTTATTGTTGCTGTGATCAAGGAAGCAGTACCAAATACGCCTCTAGAAAGATGGAAGTGATCAAAGCTATAATTGTACGCACTTGTAAAGAACTCAAACATAACAATGGGATGATAATACGATATGATAATAATGCCAGAGTTGTCATTGATCAAGAAGGAAATCCAAAAGGAACTCGAGTTTTTGGTGCGATACCTCGGGAATTGAGACAGCTAAATTTCACTAAAATAATTTCATTAGCTCTTGAAGTCTTATCATGTTGTGATCACAAAGCCAATGGACCTATATGAAATGGGAGAAAAAATGCAAGAAGTGGATGATGGCACTTAAAATCAGTGTATATCTTCTAATGTAGTGGTAGATGATCAATTAGATTGTATCTCAAATTGGGTTAGGATGGACATTGATGAAGATACCAATCTTTAATGTATTGATGTATCTTTTTTTGGTTCAATTGATTACCTATGGTGTTCTTCCCTTTGTCTTTTTCACTACATATTTTAAAATATAGCCAAAATATGTTAATGTTTAAGTCCACCATATTATTCTCACTATGTTTTGGTTTGTTTGTTTGTGTATGTGCATGCTTCAAGCTTTTAATATAGGGATAACTGTTATGATGTTTTTCTTGTTTAAGGTGGTGACTGTTTGTTGTACACTTTGAAAACAAGGCAAAACAAGTTATGAAAAAGGAAAAAAGATTGGAAGATTTAACCCCTTCAAAGATTATTTATGTAGCTGATCCCAACTAGTTGGGGATTTGATGCTTAGTTGAGTGAGTGAGTTTGTTTCTTTTTAGGTATTATCGAATGTTAATTCTTACATATTCTTATGTTTTTTGCTGAATTTTGTTGCCCGTATGATTTCCCCACACCTGCACAGGGGTTCCAACACCTGTATAGGGGCTGCTGCTCCAGCCCTAGCCCAAAGGCTGCAACACCATTCCCTACATAAGGGTGTAACAACCCATCCCGGGTTGGCCACCCCCGAGACGGTGTCGTCACTTTTTGAAATCCCAGCACGACTCATATATGCAACAATAAACAATAATACTAACAAAATTTTTTACATCAATCCTCAACCCTTAATAGGGGAGATACATTATTCAGATCTCAACTTAAACATTTTATACAATATAATATGCATGAATATTTACAAATAAAATTTTATTTTATTTTCTCATTAGTCTGAGGATGTGAACCATGTGGCTTACAAATAATAATTTAGACTGAATCTTAACTCACCAAACTATCTGTCCTGTCTGCTACTTGAAATCATTGTACAATGAGAAGTGAGCTTCACAAGCTCAGTGAATTAAATTTACTAGAAGTATTCGATTTTATACTTCCAGTTACATCTTAAAATTCAATTACTTCTAAAAAATCTTCCAATATTCATTAATCTTTTTCCTCAAATAATTCAATAACAATATTCTATAATCACTACTCAATTTTATAATTCCCCTATTATACAATCTCTTCTTAAGTTACTCATCAGACATATTTTCATATTTCTTCCTTAGCATTTTTGTCTCTCTGTTAGACTCATTCCTCTATCAATAGATTTACAATCATAAATAGCACTTTAACATATCAAGCAATAACAATAAATACTTAAAGCAAATGTAATGCGTGAAGTTAAATGTTTTTATTATTGGGAACGTCTTCCCACATGTTGACATGTTTTTATCTTAAACCAACTGTCTTCCCGGTTCTTTCATTCTCATTTAGACCGGCTGCCTTCCTGATTCTTTCATTCTCATTTAGACTGGCTGCCCTTCTGATTCTTTTATTTCTAGCATGGCTTAATGGTAGGCGCTCAATCCTGACAATTGGTATCAGAGTCAAGGTCACGGGTTCAATTCCCAGCGGTGCAATTGCTGATGGGGAGATTATTGGCAGGTGTTGTCAGTAATTATCTTATGGCAGAGGCCCAGGTGGGGCCAAGTCACAATCGAAACGTAACACTTGTGTGTTATGTAGTATAAGAGATTAGAGTTGCACTTTGGCTAACAGCTAGAGCTTTGGCATAGTGGTAGGCGCTCGATTCTGACTGTCATGGTTTTCATTTAGATCGGCTGCCCTCCCAATTCTTTTATTTTTATTTAGACTGGTTGCTTTCCCGGTTTTTTCATTTTCATTTAGAATGGCTGCCTTCCCGGTTCTTTTATTTCATGCATATGCATATAAATAATGATATGAAATATGCATATGAACAATAATATAGAAACAATCATGAATTCAAACATTTAAATTAACTATCCTGATTATTCTGAAATTATTATTTGAAAAATTCCACTAAATTCCTCTCCTCATAAATCATACCAAATCATCAATCATATCTTGTCAAGATCCACTAAATTTTCTCTCCTCATAAATCATATCAAATCATCAACTATAGCTCATCAAGAATTTCACTTATCGCTTTTATTATTAAATCGACTCATTATTCCAATAATATTATTTCTCATAAAATAATTCTCTACACATCCACTATTCCTATCATACATATCAACCAACCTTCATCTATCACCAAATCATAAGTTAATGATTTATTCAAATACTATCATTATATATTTCTTATTTATCTTGATTACTTAAAGTAAATCTAACTCACAATGTAGCACTTAGAGCTACCCATGGATCACCTCCTTGCATTTTGACGCTGGCCAGAATAGCAATTATTCTGCAGGCTAGTCGTAACAGATATTTCACAGGGAGAAACACAAGAAAAACCTTAAAAACACAGAGAAACAGCTCTGATGCTTTATTTAAAATTATGCAAATACCAATAATAATCTTTCCGTTTGTGGCCTCCTTATTTATAAGGCCAAAGGAAAAAAAGAAAAAATCCCCGAAAACATAAACCTGGGAAAAACTAAAGAAATTACTAAAATTAAGTGATTGTATTAAGGGCAGAATCAACGGTAGTCAATTCTGACTTGAATAAAAAAGGAAATTGCAAATGGAAAGTTTCTTAAAACTGAAAACTGCAAATTTGAAGGCTTAAAATAGAATCAACGGCAGTCAACCGTTCTAGGTAGTCCACCTGCCATTTTTGCACTGATCTGCCAACTCGAGGTATCTCAGTGCCAACAACGTGTTATCTGACAACTCAGCATCATCTGACTCGGATCCTCCTGCATCACATTTCCTGCTCCTTTCAGCAATTTCCCTCGGTTTCTGATCGTCAACACTTGACATAATATTTATGTTAAAATTTCTAATTTATTCTTCAATTCTTCCATAATTCACACCCTTTGAAAATTCCCACTTCGAATTACGACAAATTTCATGTATGCTAGATTTCAAAAATAAAACTCATGTTATTACATTCTGTTTTTCTTAGAGTTTCTCGTGCCTCTCTATAAAATTCTCCCGTAAACCACTTCAAAATTTTACTCTTTCAACCTTTCTTTCAGTCTCTAAGTGTTTAAAGAAATATAGTAGTTTGAATTGAGGATATGAGAACACCAAACAGGATTTGGTAAGTAATGAATAAACAAAGGAAAAACAATATATATACAAAAAAAAAAAAAAAACCATTGCATGTCTGTTCCTAGACTCCAGGTGTTGTCCACGTTTTTTCTTTTTTTTTTTCCTTCTTACCTGGACGCTCCATCTTCTTCTTTTCAATTTTTTTTTATTTTTTATTTTCTTTGTAACTACGTCCCCACGCATCCATTTTTTTCAAAAGAATTATTTTATTCAATACTAAATCCTTCACGTGTATGTATATATATATATATATATATATATATATATATTATTTTAATTTCATGTCATATTTATCAAATTACTTCTTTACACATACTTTAAAAATACGGGTATTACAAGGGGCTACTGCACCAACCCCAGCCCAGAGGCTGCTGCACCTGCACAGGGGCTGTTACACCAGCCCCCCAGAGGCTGTAGGGGCATAAGCAGATGATCTAATTTTTGCATATATAACATAAACTTTCTTTTAATTTTGGATACTAGATTCTAAAATGTATGGTTATTACCCAGTTATATTCCTATTATCTTATGTAACATATTCTCCTAGGTCACTTAGATATGGTTCTATTAGGCTATTACCTAACCAGCTCTAAAAAAAAAAAAAAAAAAAACTTACATGTTCACCGTTTGGATTATTAAAAGAATGTCTCTTATAGAATGAAGGTGTTCTACATTAGGTTTGAATGATTAAACAAGGGTTTGTGATTCTAAAAGCAATTATGAAATAACATAATAACAAATAATAAGAAGTTAGAAAAGAAGATACTTTAGGCTTCACCCTTAGATTCCATTCAGCCATAAAGACTTCAAACATAGGGTTGTGGTTGCTACTGGAGAACATACTATAGGCCATTAGGTGCTTCTAATTCCGCTGCAACTACAGAGAACCCCATATGCCCCATAAGAGAAAGAAACTACATATGCACATATATGAATATCTTGTGATATATATAAACTTGCTCTCCTTGAGCTTCTCAGAGCGGAAATCAGCATAACTAAAGTCCTCTATTTTATACAATAAACTGGGATTTTCAATTCGACTTAATTATACCTTTTTTAAAATAAAAAAAATGTTTGAACCTTTCAAATTGGAGTTAAAACTGATTCTACTATTTTGGCTATATATATAATGTTATTTTGCATTTTTTTTCTTTATTTGATAATCAGAAAAAATACATGAATCCTAATTGCCATATCAATTTCAAAGTTGAGTTTGAGGTTTGCTGATGAAGAGCTGCAGTGGTCAAATATCCTTTTGTTCGAACTAAGATAATGTATAGAAGCTCCTTGTCGTTCATACTGAGAGTCTAGGTTGCGATATGCATAGCTTGAGTCCATTTGGAGCCATATATTAGCTTATAGTAGTTTCCTATACAGAAATATGCTTTCCAGTTGTGAACTTGGAAAAATAGGCAGATGATTGCCACATGAAGGCAGTTGGAGGAGTAAAACCGTATGTCTTCTTAAGTAGTATAGAGACATATATGTGATATCATGAATTCATTGTAATAAATTCAAGCATTAATTGTGGCAATTAATAAGTGAAGATAAATGTAATAAATTCAAGCATTAATTGTGGCAATTAAGTAGAGGTAGATGTAGTAAATTCAAGCATTAATTGTGGCAATTAAATAGAGGCAAATGTGCTCCACTAAGCATTAATTGTGGCCAAATTAATTCAATTATTCTTAGTGCATTTCTCCTATAAATAGGATAACCATAGAGCATATTAAGAGTTAGCAAGTTAGAGTGTTAGAGAAAAAACACAAGGTGTATGCTTAAGGAATGTTGGTTCATATTCTCAATGGTTGTATTGAGAGTATAAGGTATATATAACCAACCTATATATGGTCCATGTTTAACCCTTTGGCTATCCATTGATTGTGGTAACAAGTGTATGGAATACGGACGGACGTTCTTGATGGAAGAACATGTATAAATACAGGTTTGGTCCCTAGACTCGGTACTTCTCATTTTTTTCATACACCATCAAATTGAAGAGAGTTCTGAGAGTCTAGAAGAACCAATATCGAGAGAATAACAGATTGTGTAAGTGAAAAGCTTCAATGGCTGGAGGTATGTTTACGGTCTTTATAATTTTGCATTTAATCTATATGCTATTTAAGTTGTTTAGCATGTTTAGATTATATATTTAAGTTCTAACATTTGGTATCAGAGCATTGTTTGCCTCTGCCTTGAAGTATTAAGCAATCTGTAATACTTTCGATTTATACCCGAAAAATAATTTGATTTCAAATTTTGTTTTTCGAGTATTTTTTGATGGAAAATAATGTTAGAAATCATTAGGAAATTTGGTTTCTAGTATTTCTGAGTTTTAAAATATTGGAAGCCAATTTTATGGATTTTCACTATGTTGCATATGATTTGTAATTATTTACAAAAATAAAGTTTATAAACCCTTATAGGTATTAATTTTATTTATATGCTTAAAATTATGTGTTATGTATGTATAACTTTTTTGGGTTATGCATGCAATTTAAGTTTAAATAGTTTTAGTGCATAAATAATTTGATGTTGGGCATGTATTTTTAATTTTGTGATTATTTTGCTCAAATTAGGATTACACATATATACTATTTATGCTAGTTCTATATATGTAATTTCAGTAAATGCTCATTTTTAGCATGCTTTTGTTTTTAAATTCATATTTTTAGAATGAGTTTATTTTATGCAATGAATTAAATTAATTGCATAATATTATGTTTAATTATGCAATTTATGTTTTATTTATGAGAACTTTATTTACATATGATAACATATTATTAAGTTTAGATATTGTTAGATTATGTAAACTTAGGTTATTCTCATAAAACTTAATTTGTGCATAACACATTAAGGTTCATAATATATTACTATGAACAATTAAGTTAAAAATTATGAATAATTCATAAACAATTTGTAGTTGGCATAAGACAGCATGATCTAGGACAATGCTCTGTCTAAGGATTCTGGTTTTTAATGAAGCTTTGTCCCGACCAATTATCTTGGGAGCACTCTTAGTGATTGCCTATTATGTTACTGCGTAATTGCTTTTAGGCATTAAGTAGAGCCTAAAATATAGTAAATATAAATGTCTAGTGAACCATATAATTTTAAAATATTTAAAGAGTAGCCACAGCATCTTTAATTATATAAAATTATATATTAAGTGGATTAGGATCACATAATGGACATTAATTGTAATTAATTATATGAATATAATGATTTTATCCCACAGGGATTTTATTGTGTTTATATAATTAATTAGGATAATATATTAAAATTAGTTTTTCTTAATTTACCCACAAGAGTTAAGAAGAATTAATTTAATAGTTTTATCATAAAGTTTAGAGATAGAAAAACATCAAACTGTAATCATAATATACATTATGAATTTAGTAAAAATAGTTTGATAAAATTTATCATAAAGTATAAAGAATCTTATTGAATTAAAAATTTAGCCCACAGATAATTTTTAATGAAATTAGATTCAATTTCAGCGTGTTTTTACATTGGTAAAACATGCAATTTAGAAAATTAGACCTCAAATCTTGACATAAGCTTTTGGACTTTATGCAGTTACTCAACCCACTAGTTTCTCTGATATCCGTTGTGACATACCTAAACTTAGGGGAGATAACTATAAGGTATGGAAGGAGAGGATTCTTCTTCATCTAGGGTGGATGGACATAAATTATGCTATTAGGAAGGACGAACCACTGGCAATCGTCGATAACAGCACTGCAGCTACTGTCACGCTATATGAGCGATGGGAGCGATCCAATCGGCTCAGCATGATGTTTATCAAAACTAAGATAACTGCCGGTATACGTGGTTCTATCGACCAGCATGAGAAAGTCCGCGATTTGTTGAAAGTCATTGACGATCAATTCATCACTTCAGAAAAGGCATTGGCAAGCACCTT
Source organism: Bretschneidera sinensis (assembly GCA_023935145.1). Classification (NCBI taxonomy): domain Eukaryota; kingdom Viridiplantae; phylum Streptophyta; class Magnoliopsida; order Brassicales; family Akaniaceae; genus Bretschneidera; species Bretschneidera sinensis. The sequence continues at coordinate 20,974,339 of CM043705.1, read as the reverse complement.
GATAATGAGATTATCATCTCTTAGACTCACCAGCGTAAAAGGGGTGCGCGAGCACATAATGCAAATGCGTGACATTGCGGCTCAACTTAAGAAACTCGAGGTTAATATATCGAAATCCTTCCTAGTGCACTACATTCTAAACACCCTTCCAACTCAGTACGGGCCTTTCAAAATCTCGTATAACACATATAAAGACAAATGGTCAATCAATGAATTAATGACCATGTGTGTTCAAGAAGAAGAAAGACTTGTGATGGAACTGGGTGAGAGTGCAATGCTGGCTACTACCCGATAGAAGGACAAAGCTAAACCTATCAAATCTCAAGCCAATTAGAAGGGGAAAGGTAAAATACCACCTCAAGCTGATATCAAGAAAGAAGAAAAATGTTTCTTTTGTAAAAAGAAGGGACATATGAAGAAGGAATGCATAAAATTCCAAAAATGACTTGAGAAGAAAGGTAATCCAACCTCGTTTGTTTGTTATGAATCTAATATGGTTAATGTTAATATTAACACCTGGTGGATTGATTCTAGATCCACAATCCATATTGTAAACTCCTTGCAGGGTATGCAAAACCTAAGAAAGCCAATGGGAAGTGAGCAAAGCATCTTATCAAGCAATAAGATGGGCTCACATGTGGAGGCGATTGGAACGTGCATTTTAACTTTAAGTAGTGGCTTTATTTTAAAATTGGAAAGGACCTTTTATGTACCAAGTTTTTCACGAAACTTGATTTCTGTTTCCAGACTTATACCATTTGGATATTCCTTTAATTTTCAAGACACATCTTTCAGTTTATTTTATAAAACTGATTGTGTTGGGAATGGTATTTTGACTGATGGTATTTATCATATTTATTTACAAAATGATGCCACTTATAGTTCAATGCATGTTCAAACTGGCATTAAAATGTGTAATATTAACGATGATTCCTCTATGTTATGGCACCGGAGATTAGGACATATCTCCATAGAAAGAATTAAAAGATTATTGAATGAAGGGGTATTTAGTACTCTAGATTATACTGATTTTGAGACTTGTGTGGACTGCATTAAGGAAAAGCAGACCAACAAGTCCAAGAAAGGTGCTAATAGGAGTTCAGACATATTAGAAATCATTCATACTGATATATATTGTCCAGACATGGACGCACATGGTCAGAAATATTTCGTCACTTTTATCGATGATTACTCACGATATATGTATATCTATTTGCTTTATAATAAGAATGAAGCATTTGATGCCTTCAAAGTCTTTAATGCTGAAGTTGAGAACCAATGCGGAAAGCAAATACAAATTGTGAGATTCGATAGAGGTGGAGAATATTATGGTAGATACACAGAAAGTGGACAAGCACCTGGTCTTTTTGCCAAGTTTCTTCAAGAATATGGGATTGTTGCCCAATACACTATGCCTGGTTCCCCAGACCAGAATGGTGTTGCAGAAAGAAGAAACCGAACATTGATGGACATGGTGCGGATTATGCATAGCAACTCCAACCTTCCTATATCCTTGTGGACTGAAGCACTAAAGACGGCTGTGTATATATTAAACCGAGTTTCAACCAAGGTTGTTCCTAAGACACCATTTGAATTATGGAAAGGTTGAAAACCGAGTTTGCGACATATGCACATTTGGGGATGTCCGTCTGATGTGAGGATTTATAACCCACAAGGAGAAGAAACTGGATCCGAGGACCATTAGTGGGTATTTCGTTGGATATGCCGAAAGGTCCAAGGGTTACAGGTTTTATTGTCCAACTTATACTACTACGATTGTGGAATCAAGAAACGCTAAGTTTCTAGAGAATGACATAATCAGTGGGAGGGATCAGTTCAAGAACTTAGTTCCTGCACATGATCATACCGAACCTGCACATGATCATACAAAATCTCGACCTTCATCAAATGATAGATTGGTTATAGTTCATAACACGCCTCAAGTACAAGGTCGTGTTGACCAATCAATCATTGAGGTTCCACAAGCTGCTGACAACATTCTAATAGATCAAGTAGTTCAGGAAATACCATAAGTTCCTGAATAACCAGTTGAACCACAAGCTCCCTTGGGAGATATTGGTACAACATTAAGAAAATCTACTAGAGTCAGGAGATCAGCAATTCCTAGTGATTACATTGTGTATCTACAAGAATCTGACTATAATTTTGGAGCCGAAAATGATCCTAAAACTTTTTCACAGGCCATAAGTTACAAAGGGTCAACCATGTGGCACGATGCCATTAAGGAAGAGATGAATTCCATGAAAAACAACGAAGTCTGGGATCTTGTAGAGTTGCCTAATTGGGCAAAGGCCATTGGTTGCAAATGGGTCTTTAAAACCAAGATAGATTCATTAAGCAACATTGAGAGATACAAAGCAAGACTCGTTGCTAAAGGATTTACTCAAAAAGAAGGAATCGATTACACGGAGACTTTCTCTCCTGTATCTAAGAAAGATTCTCTTCGTATTATTTTGGCATTAGTTGTTCATTTCGACCTTGAGCTGCAACAAATGGATGTGAAAACTGCATTTCTTATGGAGATCTAGAGGAGGAGGTTTATATGAAACAACATGAAGGTTTCTCCTCTAATGATGGTGAGCATTGGGTTTGCAAGCTTAGGAAATCCATATACAGTTTAAAACAAGCCTCCCGTCAATGGTATTTTAAATTCAATGAAGTAATTTCTTCATTCGGTTTTGTTGAAAATCCCATGGATCAATGTATATACCAAAAAGTCAGTGGGAGTAAAATTTGTTTTCTTGTTTTATATGTGGATGATATTTTACTTACAACCAATGATAAGGGCTTGTTGCATGAGGTGAAACAATTTCTCTCTAAAAATTTTGATATGAAAGATATGGGTGAGGCATCTTATGTCATTGGCATTAAGATCCATAGAGATAGACCTCGAGGTGCTTTAGGTCTGTCACAAGAAACCTATATCAACAAAGTTTTAGAGAGATTTCGGATGATAGGTTGTTCACCAAGTGTAGCTCCCATTGTGAAGGGTAATATGTTCAATTTGAATCAATGCCCGAAGAACGATTTTGAGAGAGAATCCATGAAGAACATTCCATATGCTTCTGCAGTCAGAAGCCTTATGTATGCTCAGGTCTGCACTAGACCTGACATTGCATTTTTTGTAGGGATGTTAGGGCGATATCAGAGTAACCCAGGTATAGACCACTAGAGAGCTACAAAGAAAGTAATGAGGTATCTTCAAGGAACTAAAGACTACAAGCTTATATATAGACAGACAGACAATCTGGATGTGATTGGCTACTCTGATTCAGACTTTGCTGGCTGTGTTGATTCACGTAAATCAACATCAGGGTACATTTTTCTAATGGCCGGTGGAGCTGTTTCTTGGAGAAGTGTCAAGCAGACATTGACTGCTACTTATACTATAGAAGCCGAGTTCGTCTCCTGTTTTGAGGCTACTTCACATGGTGTATGGCTTAGGAGTTTCATTTCTGGGCTTAGAGTCATTGATTCTATATCTAGGCCATTGAGAATTTTCTGTGACAATTCAACTGCTGTCTTTATGGATAAAAACAATAAAAGTGGAAGTCCAAGTAAACAATCGACATTAAGTATTTAGCCATAAGAGAACGTGTAAAAGAAAAGAAAGTGGTCATTGAACACATTAACACTGAATTGATGATCGCTGATCCTTTGGCTATAGGCATGCCACCTTTGAAATTCAAGGATCATGTAGAGAAAATGGGACTTGGTTCCACTTTGTAAGTGTATACATACAGTTTATTAATGAAACTCTTACATATTTTGATGTTTTCTCATATTCATGTGCACTTTAATTTCTTTGAGAAAATTCATATGTATAGGACCAAGAATAAACATAGGGTTTATTCATTAAGAAATGTTACCACATGAAGAATAATACTTGAGGAACTAAATGCATCATAATACATGGAAGGTAATACTCACTCTTAGAGGACTTATCGTCATGATTCATGTATTTACTTCTTAAAATATATCAATGGGATTAAGTTAGGTTAAACATATAGACCAAGTGGGAGAATGTAATAAATTTAAGCATTAATTGTGGCAATTAATAAGTGGAGGTAGATGTAATAAATTCAAGCATTAATTGTGGCAATTAAGTGGAGGTAGATGTAACAAATTCAAGCTTAATTGTGGCAATTAAATGGAGGTAGATGTGCTCCACTAAGCATTAATTGTGGCCAAATTAATTCAATTATTCTTAGTGCATTTCTCCTACAAATAGGATAACCATAGAGCATATTAAGAGTTAGCAAGTTAGAGTGTTAGAGAAAAAACACAAGGTGTATGCTTAAGGAATGTTGGTTCATATTCTCAATGGTTGTATTGAGAGTATAAGGTATATGTAACCAACCTATATATGGTCCATGTTTAACCCTTTGGTTATCCATTGATTGTGGTAACAAGCGTATGGAATACGGACAGAAGTTCTTGATGGAAGAACATGTATAAATACAGGTTTGGTCCCTAGACTCGGTACTTCTCATTTTTTTCATACACCATCAAATTGAAGAGAGTTCTAAGAGTCTAGAAGAACCAATATCGAGAGAATAGCAGATTGTGTAAGTGAAAAGGTTCAATGACTGGAGGTATGTTTACGGTTTTTATAATTCCGCATTTAATCTATATGCTATTTAAGTTGTTTAGCATGTTTAGATTATATTTAAATTCTTACATTCATATCATCTTATTAATATTACTATTGCAGAGCACTATATGTCACCTATCATCTAACAAGAAAGTGGCAATAAATATCAGTGCACTTTTTTGGGGAGGGGGGAGGGAGGCGGTTGGACTTTTTTTTATTTTATTTTCTTTTCATTTTATCTCATATTATTCCATTTCTTAACCTAATACATTGACATATCATTTGACATTTGTTGGGAAAATGCCTATGCTTATGCGTTTTAGTTTGCATGGTATGCAGGCATGACACTGTATTGCAGTTCACCTCATTTATAGCTCTTTTAACCTCATATTTATATGTTTTTGTCGTCTTTTTTTGAAATATATAAGCATGTTTATATTTTTATGTATACAGATTTCAACAACATGTTTAGGTCAAAACCTATTTCTCCCTCAGTCAGAGCTACTATGTCAAACCAATCTCCAGCTGGGTCTTCACAACATCAAGAAGATGTTGAACATGAGCATGAGTATCAACTTGAAAATGATCGTGACTCTCAAAGTGATAATGAGACCAGACCAATAAGTATAGAAATTTAAAACAATGATAATGTAGAATACGAGATAATTGGTAATTTTTGTATTATAAGACATTCTCTTTAAAACTAGTTTGATATCACAATGTTATTGTATTTATAAAATTTATGTTTCTAATGTATAGATTCTCAAGGGAGGGTGAGAAAACAATACTTATTTATACTATTTCTTTTCTTTGTTGTAGAGGAAGTTTCATTATCCTATGATTGAGACAATCGACAAAACATTAGTTAGGATGATTGGTAAAAAATGGAAGGATTGCATGTATGTGCTTAAATGGGACCGCGTGAGGAACAAAACAAAGCAACAAGTTTTGAGTAATAAAGTTCCAAAAGGAGTAGATCAAGACCAGTGGAAACAACTTGTGAACTACTGGTTTTCTAAGTAGAGTGAAGTTGCTTTTTCATAATTATGCTAATTAGAATTCTTTTTGTGTCTATTTTATTTTAATGATTGATTAGTCAAATTGGTTTATAGTTGTTGTAGAAATATTCTACGATAAGGACAGCAACACGTGAAAAACAACAATGTCCTCACACGTTCAGATCATTGTTTGAACTCTTTTCATAAATAATAGAAGATGAAACATGGAACTGAGCTATGGTGCGTAGAGTTTTTTTTTTTTTTTTTATTGAAACCAATAAACACAAGGATGAAACTTTTATTGATGAAGCATCAATACAATTTGTGGTAAGTTCAAAAAAATTAGTTCTCAAATACTTGAAGTTAGAGAATTTTAATTCTTATATCAATTATTCTTGGATCATTTTTATTGGTGTTCACAAATAGCAAAGCAAAAAATTTGGTTATCTTGTTTGGATTGGTCTATAATAGTTATCTTGTGCAAACTGTTTATTTAGTTAGTGATATTGTCCATGAAGCTTTGTGTAAGCTGTACACAGAAAGTTCTAACTTAAGCAATATAAATGAGATTTAACGGTTTAGATGTCTATTAGTGATTCGTTTTTAACATAATATGGTTATCATTTGGGTTTCCTTTGTGAGTAGTAGCAAGTTTGTTTATCATTTATGCTTTTGAATGAGTGTATTTGTAATACTCGTATTCGTAAAGTAAGGGCAAAGAGGTAATTTAATAAATATGATATGAAATTAAAATATTATATTTATGCAAAGGATTTAATATTGAATAAAATAATTCTTAAAAAATATTTGGACATGTAGGGGCATAGTTACAAAAAAAAAATTTAAAAAAAATTACGTCCAGATTGAACAGTAGGAAAAGAAAAAAAAAACAAAGAAAATAAATATTAGATTTAAAAAAAAAAAAAGTTCCAGATTGTAGTGATCGGCAGTGGAGTGAAGAAGGAAAAAAAGTTTTAAAAAAAAACACCAAAACATGGCAGCAGGAGGCAGCACCTACTGCCAAGTTTGGTTAAATGCCTCTAAGTGTATCTTGGTTCCTACATGCCCTCCAACACATCAAAACATGGAAAACTTTGGGTGGGGGGCTGTAGATATTTGTTTTTTTAAAAAGAAAACTTTGGTTTGTATATATATATATTTCCTTAATCGTGATTACACTTAACCGTTTACGTTAGTTTTTCCTTCAAATTATTTATTTTTATTAAACATTTAGGGACCCAAAGAAAAGTTAAAATAACAAATTTTTAAAGGAGTTTACAGTGGAATTTTATAGAGAATTACGAATAGCTATCAGAAAAGCAAAAGGTAATAATGTAGTGTTTATTTTTGAATTTTTAGCATTTCCTGAAATTTTCTGGAATTCAAAGTGAGAATTTTCAAAGGGTATGGTTTACGAAGAAATGAAAAAATAATTAGAAATTGACTACAAATATTATGTCAGGTGTTAGCGGTCAACAATTGGGAGAAGAACGAGAAAAGCAAGGAGGTGATCCATGGGTAGCTTTAAGTGCTACGTGGTGAGTTGGATTTACTTTAAGTAGTCTAAATAAAAATCAAATATCTAGTGATAATATTGAATTTAATTACTAGTGTATGATTTGGTAGTAAATAAATATTTGGTTGATAGATATGATATGAATATTGGATAGATAAAAAAATTATTATGTTAGAAGAAATATTATTAGAAAAATAAGTTGATATAATAATGATGGTGATAAATAAATTCTTGATGAGCCATGGTTGATGTTTTGATACGAATTTTGATGAGATAAATTTTAGTGGATATTGACAAACTTTGAGAGATGATTTGATGTGATTTTGGATGAAATTTAGTAGATCTTGGTAAGCTTTAAATGGATAATTTGATGTGATTTGGGATAAGAGAAATTTAGTAGAATTTTAGTTATATAAATTTGAGAATAATCAGGATAGTCAATTTAAGTGTTTTGAATTTATGTTATTTTTATATTACTGTTCATATACATATTTCATATTATTGTTCATGTACATATGCATTAAATAAGATAACCGAAAGAACCGGGAAGGGGTCGGTCTAATAGAACAACCGTGACAGTCGGTATATGATAGAAATAAAAGGGACACCGTGACAGCTGGTATATGCTAGAAATAAATTTTGTGACAGCCGAGATAAGCTATAAAGAACCGGGAAGGGGTCAGTATAAGATAATAATAACCTGTCGACAGGTGGGAAGATGTTCCCATCATAATCATTCATGCATGACGTCTGATTTAATTATTTCTTGCATTATTGAAATGCTTATGTGTGGTGTGTGATTGTGAATTAAATCATAGATGAATTAGTCTCACAGAGAGAGAGAGAATTATGGTGATAAGATTATTGAAATGCTAAGGTGTGATGTGTTATTTTTATGGTGATAAGAACTATCTAAATGATAGACTTTATGATGTGACCCTCATTGCGAGGTAATTATGAGATAATTGATGGTCTTAAGGTGAACCAATAAATAAGAGGAAGAGAATGATAGAGAACGAATATTATGACATGGGTAGTAATAGTAGAGTGCTAGTATCAAGTGTAGGAGATATAAATTGATTTAAATATTAAAAGACTATTTATACAAATGAGTACTTTTAGTAAATTTAATTCACTGAGCTTGTGAAGCTCACTCCTCATTGTACAATGATTTTCAGGTAGCAGGCTTAACAAATAGTTTGGTGAGTTGAGGTTCAGAAGAAATCATTTTCTGTAAGCCACATACGTGTCAACATCCTCAGACTAATGAGAAAATAAAATGAAAAATTTATTTGTAAATATTTATGCATTTTATATTGTATAGAATGTTTAAAGATCGGATTAATGTAAATTTCTTTTGGTGTTATTTATTTTTATGTTTGCATATATGTGTCATGCTGGGATTCTCAAAATGTGATGACACCGTTTCGGGGGTGGCCAACTTAGGATGAATCGTTATAATTTTGGTATCAGAGCATTAGGCTTTTCAGATTCTGTAGACTGCATAAAAAGTAAGAAAGGGGAAGATTAAAATAAATTATAATGAACAGTCTGAGGATGACACGTGGACGTGCTAGAGCTAGAGTTAGAGTTGTTGATTGAAGAAGGGGTGGTAGGCCCCAATATTTTTGATAAGTCGAGATTGAGTCTGAATCTATGGTTCCTAGAAGGAAATGTGCTAATAGTAGGATTGATATTAGTAATATAATTGATATTAGTAAAGGCGTGAGAGAATCTGGAATGGAAAGAGAAGAGCTAAGACAAGCTCTTACACATGATTTTAAGAAAAATGAATGTAATAAATGCTAGAATTGATAACTCATAGCATATACTTGATGGACAGGCTGGAGCAATGTTTGAGGCTGTAAATCCAGTAATGATGAACGTTTAAAAAGGGGGAAATGTGGGTTTATGCATAAGATGCAGGAAGATATATTAAGTTGAATGCCTTAAAGGATCTATGAATCCTTTTATGCCTGAGTTTCGGGAGAAACATGTAGAGATATTATTTGGTATGTTACCAGTAACTGATAGGCAGATGATTGTCTTTGCTTCGTTTGAGTTAAAAAGAGAAGTTTTGGGAAATAGTGGAAGGATGTTCTTCCCAAGGTAAGTACAGATATTAATAAACCCTTAATCTAAAATAGGTTAAGGAGGTTTCTCTTGATAAATATTTTCCTTAGACCTTTAGAGCTCAATAAGATAGATATTTTATTTATTTGGGATAAGTGTGTTGACTGTGGCCCAGTATGATAGGAGATTTGTGGCTTTGTCGAGGTTTGAAACGAAAATGGTATACTTAAAGGAGAAGAAGTGTAAGAAGTTCATAGATGAATTATGTTTTAAGGTTTGATCAATACTATCGTACATGAGGCATATAAATTTTGTCAGATTGGTGGATATCCCTTTCAGATTGAGAGAGATGTGATGGAGTTTAAGAAAAAAAATAATAATAATAAAAATAAAATAAATAAAAAATAAAAATGGTTAAAGAGGCTTAAACATAAAGGTTATAGCGGTAGTGGTAGTTTGAGTGTACAGGGTGAGAGACCACCCCAAATGATGCGTTCCTTGTCACAGAAAACTGAAGTACAGAGTCAAAGGAAAGCAGGACCTATTATTTTTGTAGCTCAGAATACTATTGGTGGGACCCTTACATTTGGGAGACAGGTTATGGGAACTGGAAGTCATGACAGAGGAAGTAAATATACTACCAAGAGGAAGTGAAAATCTGATGTATGATTGAGAGACAGAAGTTTGTCATAGATATATTTTATCCCAGAATTGTTTTAATTTGAGGTGTCCTGTATATAGAAAATGTGGATATATCAATGTTGGTTGACTTTGATGCAACCCATTCTTTTGCATCAAGTATTCATATGAAATTTATTGAAGTATGTAGTAGTCCTTGGGTGCAAAATATTTCTATTGAAGTTCCCACTAGAGATAGAGTGATAATCATAATTGCTTACAAAGTTTGTTTGAAAGCGGATTTATTGTCTTTGAATATATAATTTCATTTAATGTTGAGAACAAATTGATTGTCAACGTATTATGCTTGGATTGATTGTCCCAAAAAGAAGATAGTGTTCAAAACATGGACATAAGAAGTTAAATTTTCAGAGAGAACATAAAATAATCTCGAACTATCCTATTTTTCTCTGACCACTAGGAGATGATTGAAGAAAGATGGTGAGGAGCATTTAGCATACATAATGGATCCTAGAAAGGAAGATAGGAAGTTAGAATAAATCTTAGTGGTGAAAGATTATTCTAATATAATTTCTTGATGAGTTGTCTAGGTTGCCTCCAAGTAGGGAGATAAATTTTTCTATTGATGTGATACCAGAATCATCACATATATTTAATAGCCCCCTACAGAATGACATCAGCTGAATTGAGAGAGTTGAACGTACCATTTTAAGAATTTATGGATAAACAATTTATCTGACCTAATGTATTTGGGGAATCAGGTGTTGTTAGTGAAGAAGGAAGATGGAACAATAAGAGTATGTATAGACTACAGATACTTGAATAAGAACAAAGATCTTTTACTCAAGATAAATAAATTGTTTAAGCAGTGCAAGGAGTGAAAGTATTTTCTAAGATATATTGAGATTAGGTTATCACTCATTTGATAATAAAAGAAGGAGACATGTCTAAGACTGCTTTTATAACACGTGATGGTCATAAGTTTTTGGTGATGCCATTTAGGTTGACATTAGTTCCAGAAACATTCATAGACTTGATGAATCGAGCGTTTAAACCATATCTTAACAAGTTTATGGTTGTATTTGATTTCCTGATGTATTCTAAGGAGGAAGAACAATATGTGAAACAATTAGACAATGTGTTGGAGATTCTGAGGAAAGAGAAATTATATACAAAGTTCTCTAAGTGTGGGTGGTGATTGAATGAAATAACTTTCTTGGAAATGTAATATCGGGAAATGGATAGTAGTGGATTTACAAAAGTTAGAAACAATGTTAAGTTGGGAGAGACCAACTAATGTGACTGAGATCAAAATCTTCTTGAGATTAGCTGGTTATTTTAGAAGATCCTTTCAGAAATTTTTATTATTGAAATACGGTTGAATAGACTAACTAGAAAAAAGTGGGATTTGTATGGTGAGGGAAGTGTGAGAAAAATTTCCAATTACTAAAGGAGAAATTAACTACAGCTCCAGTATTGGTGTTTCCTTCTGGTAATGAAGGATTTGTGGTGTACAGTGATACGTCACATCAATGATTGGGATATGTGTAACATAGGAAAGTCATGGGCTATACTTTTAGGCAATTGAGGATTCGTGATAAGAAATTTCCCTATTCATGACTTAGAGTTGGCTGCTATAGTGTTTACTTTAAATATCGGAGACATCATCTGTATGGAGCCACTTGTGAGATAGTCATGGGTTATACAAGTTGAACATACTTACCTACCTAGAGAGAGTTGAATTTGAGGCAAAGATGGTGGATGGAGTGGTTTGTGACTATGATTGTACAATTCCCTATCATCTAGAAAATGAGAAGGTAATAGTTGATGCGTTGAGTAGAAAGTCTACAAGAAGTTTAACTGTTATGGGGAGTCTTCAGGTGAAATTGATGATGGATAAAGTTGAATATCAGTAATAGAGGAGCATTGTAAATGAATATGGGTGTATAATCATCCATAGTAAAATGTTTTAGAGATGCAAGGTAAAGATGAAAAAAAAAAGATTAAGCTTTGAGTGCTTAATAGAAAGCATTTTGAGTTCAAAATTTTTAAATAAGGGTATTTTGGTATTGGAACATAGGATTTGTATTCCCAATGAGGCAAAGTTGAAAGAGAAGTTAATGAGAGAGGTGCATGATGATGTATATTCGATGCAATCAAGTAACAATAAAATGTATAGAGGATGGAGATGAAATTTCTGGTAGTCAGGATTGAAGAAGGATGTAGCTGAGATTGTGAGATTGTATGGAGCACCATTAAGCATAGTATCAAAGAGAGATGATAGATTTACATCTTGATTTTGGAGAGACGTTCATAAAGGCACGGGTATACAGTCGTAATTTAATATAATTTTTCATGCTCAGACAAAAATGATTTTAGAGTACTAGAAGATATGTTAAGGGCAAATGTGATGAGTTCTCAGTAATTTTGGAATGCTTACATGCTCTCAATTGAAATTGCTTATAATAACCAGCATCAAACTAGTATTGGAATGACACCCGTTGAGGCTTTATATGGTAGGAAGAGTAGAACTCCAATATGCTAGGAAAAAGTTGGAGAGAGAAATATGTCTGGTTTATCAATTATTTGAGTTAACAATTGAGATGATCAAATTGGTTAAAGAGAACCGTAAAGCAGCCTAGAGAAGATCTCTTGAAATTCAAGTAAGTAATTGGGTGTAATTAAAAACATCTCCATGAAAAAGTATGTTGAGGATCAAACAGAAATAAAAGTTGAGTCTGAGGTAAGTGGGACCCTCTAAAGATGTTAAAGAGATTATGTGAAAGCGTGAGACAAGTAGGAAGAAATATTATTCATATTTGTTTTTGGAGTAAGTAAGGAAATTTCGGGGATGATATTTTTATAAGGTGGGTAGATTTGTAATTCCCGTATTCGTAAAGTAAGGGCAAAGAGGTAATTTAATAAATATGATATGAAATTAAAATATTATATTTATGCAAAGGATTTAATATTGAATAAAATGATTCTTAAAAAAATATTTGGACACGTGGGGGCGTAGTTAAAAAGAAAAATAAAAAAATAATTTAAAAAAAAATTACATCCAGATTGAACAGTATGAAAATAAAAAAACAAAGAAAATAAATATTAGATTTAAAAAAAAAAACGTCCAGATCATAGTGATCGGCAGTAGAGAGAAGAAGGAAAAAAAAGTAAAAAAAAAAAAAAACACCAAAACATGGCAGCAGGTGGCAACACCTGCTGCCAAGTTTGGTTAAATGCCTCCAAGTGTATTTTGGTTCCTACATGCCCTCCAACACATCAAAACATGGAAAACTTTGGGTGGGGGAGCTGTAGATATTTTTTTTTAAAAAAACAAACTTTGGTTTGCATATATATATATATATATATATATATAATCGTGATTACACTTAACCGTTTACGTTAGTTTTTCCTTCAAATTATTTGTTTTTTTTAAACACTTAGGGACCCAAAGAAAAGTAAAAATAACAAATTTTTGAAGGAGTTTACGGTGGAATTTTATAGGGAATCACGAATAGCTATCGGAAAAGCAGAAGGTAATAATATAGTGTTTATTTTTGAATTTTTAGCATTTCCTGAAATTTTCCCGAATTCAAAGTGGGAATTTTCAAAGGGTGTGGTTTACGAAGAAATGAAAAAATAATTTGAAATTGAATACAAATATTATGTCAGGTGTTGGCGGTCAACAACTGGGAGAAGTTTCGGAGAAGAACGAGAAAAGCAAAGAGGTGATCCACGGGTAGTTTTAAGTGCTACGTGGTGAGTTGGATTTACTTTAAGTAGTCTAAATAAAAATCAAATATCTAGTGATAATATTGAATTTAATTACTAGCGTATGATTTGATAGTAGATAAATATTTGGTTGATAGATATGATATGAATATTGGACAGATAAAAAAATTATTATGTTAGAAGAAATATTATTAGAAAAATAAGTTGATATAATAATGATGGTGATAAATAAATTCTTGATGAGCTATGATTGATGTTTTGATAAGAATTTTGAGGAGATGAATTTTAATGGATATTGACAAACTTTGAGGGATGATTTGATGTGATTTTGGATGAAATTTAGTGGATCTTGGTAAGCTTTCAATGGATGATTTGATGTGATTTGGGATAAGAGGAATTTAGTGGAATTTTAGTTATATAAATTTGAGAATAATCAGGATAGTCAATTTAAGTGTTTTGAATTTATATTATTTTTATATTACTGTTTATATACATATTTCATATTATTGTTCATGTGCATATGCATTAAAAAAATAACCGAAAGAACCGGGAACGGGTCGGTCTAATAGAACAACTGTGACAGCCGGTATATGCTGGAAATAAAAAGGACACCTTGACAGCCGGTATATGCTGGAAATAAATTCCGTGACAGCCGGGATAAGCTGTAAAGAACCGAAAAGGGGCTGGTCTAAGATAATAATAACCTGTCGACAGGTGGGAAGATGTTCCCATCATAATCATTCATGCCTGACGTTTGATTTAATTATTGCTTGCATTATTGAAATGCTTATGTGTGGTGTGTGATTGTGAATTAAATCATAGATGAATGAGTCTCACAGAGAGAGACAATTATGGTGATAAAATTATTGAAATGCTGAGGTGTGGTGTGCTATTTTATGGTGATAAGAACTATCTAAATGATAGACTTTATGATGTGACCCTCATTGCGAGGTAATTATGAGATAATTGATGGTCTTGAGGTGAACCAATAAATAATAGGAAGAGAATGATAGAGAATGAATATTATGACATGGGTAGTGATAGTAGAGTGCTAGAATCAAGTGTAGGAGATATAAATTGATTTAAATATTAAAAAACTATTTATACAAATGAGTACTTTTGGTAAATTTAATTCACTGAGCTTGTAAAACTCACTCTTCATTGTACAATTATTTTCAGGTAGCAGGCTTAACAAATAGTTTGGTGAGTTGAGTCATTTTCTGTAAGCCACGTACGTGTCAACATCCTCAGACTAATGAGAAAATAAAATAAAAAATTTATTTGTAAATATTCGTGCATTTTACATTGTATAGAATGTTTAAAGATTAGATTAATGTAAATTTCTTTTGGTGTTATTTATTTTTATGGTTGCATATATGTGTCATGCTGAGATTCTCAAAATGTGATGACATCGTTTCGGGGGTAACCAACCCGGGATGGATCGTTACAATTTATGATGAGTTTATGAGCAAGTTTTGAAGCATAACACCACCTGAAAAAATAGCAGAGACTTAACATTCTCGTATGGGAGTATTTAAACTTGATACCCATATATATGAAAGGCAAATTTGCCATCCAGACTACAGAATAGTTTCCCTGTTTCCTTGTCTGATGCTCTGAGCATGTGTTGAAGTGATGTAAGGAAATCAGTATGATCTGTGAACAGCCTCTGAATGAGCCAAGTCTTAACATACTAGAACTTGGTTCAGCTTGAATCATTTACGTTTCTAGAAGATTGGCTCTACCATATCCTGTTCAAAAGCATGGATCGACCAGCAAATAGGCTAGCATTAGCTACTCATGTTTTAGCCGAAGAATCGAGTGTAACTGACACTTCTTGTGATTGGTAAACGGCATTTGAGTTGTTTAATATTATCATCAGAGTTTGCTGGTACTTGTGATATTCAAGTTGCAACTTATGACAGGAGAGTCAAGTAGCAACTTAAATATAGCAGTCCATTAGTGATTATTAGTTGACTGTTCTATTTGTGTGAAGTTTTGTACACAAATCATCATTATAACACTAAGTAATGATCATGAATTCTTGCGCATGTTATGAAAATAAAAATTGCTTGAAGATTTTCTCATGGTGCAAAAGTATTACTCTTTTTTACCCTACCATACGATCATAATGAAGGGCCGTATGCACATGAACGTGAGAGAAACTCAACCATTGTATTTTCTATAAAGAGATCTTAAGCCTTAAAACTTTTTGTTGGCAAATAATTCACAAGAGATACGCTGCCTTTGTCAGATAAAATATTACTCAATTTTGTTTCCCGTTAAGCTTTATTTATTTATTTATTTGTTAAGAAACGACAGCCAAACTGATATTTGATGTGACGAGACTTGAAAATGAAAAAAAATAATGATTATATACGAAAGCTTGTTGTGCCTACTTTGTTTGAATTATATTTTTGTTCTTCTTTTGCAGGAGATTTTATGGAAAAAGAGGGGAAACTCTGTCCATTTTTCTGTAAAATCTGATTACTTAACTTTTGTTCCTTTTGTTTTATGTAACTTTTGTTGCAAATGCCTACTCACTCTTTGTGGGAGTTTGTTTATTATCTTTGTTATTTCTTAATTGTAGGAGACTTCTGAAGCTCGTGTGGCTGAACTTGTTGCTGCTTCAGGATCTTCTGACGCTAGTAACAATTTACAAATATAAAATGAAGTCTTCACAAAACTTATGGGTGAAGAGAGTTCTGGACATGTACGAGGTCAAGGGTTTGGAGTTAATCTCACTGACGTGTTTGGATTTTCAGCTCAAATTAGGAATGATGTGGGATACAATAGAGCTTATACTGAAGAGATACATAATTTGAAAGCACAAATAGAAGAAATCAATAAAAAGCATGAGCATCAGATTCAGGAAATAACGACGAAGCACGATGACCAAATGACTAGCATGCAGTCCCAAATGGATGAGCTAAAGTTTTTACTGCAACGGTTGGTTAATGGAGGATCTCATATTTGATTTCAAGTATAATGATACTTAAAAGATTTATTCAGACTTCATTCAATTACTTGGTTTTGTATGAATTTACATGGTTAACAATGAATGTTTTTTATGTTAATGAAATGACTTAGGTATTGATATTTGAATTTATATGGATTTGATGATATATATATTGAAGAACAAGAGTTATATATATATATATATATATATATATATATATATATATATATATATATATAGTAAGTGTTGATATTAAACCCAAAATAGTGCAAAAACATAAGCCATGTGTATTATGACGCTTTAAAGTGCCACAATATTCTCGTATCGTGGTGCTTTAAAGTTCCATAATTTTGTGGCGCTTCAAAGCTCCAATATTTTGTGGCGCTTTAAAGCGTCAATATATTGTGATTGTGGCGCTTTAAAGCGCAACAAACTATTGGCACTTTAAAATGTTGGGACACCATACATACTGACACTTTATCTAATGTTTGGTGAAAGCACCGATATCATATTGTGGCATTTTAAAGCGCCGAAATATACTTAAAAAAACGACGGCGTCTGCGAGTTATGTTGTAGTGTGTGTCTTGTCTAATTAATATTGCGATCCCAAAGTACACATAGCAATCCACTTGAAATCCTAAGTGATAGCTTAGAGAGTAATCTTATTCTCTATACACATGTACGCACTGATTGGTCATCCAAAATGCAAAAACTACAACAGTGAGCATGAGTCTTTCACCCCAACACGTACATACAGTGCCATATGCTAATCGACGAACTAAAATATAATTTGGTTTAGCCTAAAGCATCATTAAAGCCTCAAATCAGCTCTTAATCACATGACTAGCCATCTATCATACTCTTTGAACACACGTAAGCCCATCCCCTTGTTCACCACAAGATCTTTTGGACCAGAAATTAAGCACCGAACGAAACGACACCTCCTTCTAGATAACCTCCCACTTGCATCACCTTATCATTTGTTTCAATATATGCAGTATGAGACTAAAGTATAAGAAGTGGGGACTGCATTGAAGAACAAAAAAAAGGCGATGATGATATAGTATGACTTCTATAGCAGTACTACACATATATCAATAGTTGCAGAGTTGTAACCAGGGGTAGGAATAGTTCCCCCAAGGTCCAGGATCTTTTAGACAAAGAAGATGAGGAAGTTTTACCTTTATAAATACCACCTTATATATTTTCCAAAAAAAAAAAATAACAACGAAGGCAACAGCAAAAAACACAACAAACACTTTCAAAATTTCCTCTTCCACAGAAAAACTAATCGTTCCTGGAAGATTAGCAGCTTGCCTACGAAAAGACACGCTTTCTAAAGTCCAAAATAAACCTTCGTCATGGTGGTCCTTCAACCCTAATCCATATTTTCTAGTAACTTTTCACATGACTCCCACCACTGCTTTGGTCACATAGAACCCATCCAAAAGGGCATCACTTACAAAAATAGCATTTGACACAGGTATGCAATTTGTCTTCAATAGTTTGTAACCCATATCCTTGTAATTAAGGGTAAAGTAATAATTTGATATAAATTATATTAAATTAAATAATATATACATGAAAAATTTATTATTGATTTGTTATAATTTTTGAGAGATGACATTGAGAATTTTATTGAAAAAAGTTTTTAAAAAATTGAAAAAGAAAAGTTCTGAATTTTTGTGAAATTAAAAGTTTTAAATGAAAGAAATTTTGAAGAAAAATATAGAAGAAAGTTAAGGAAAATATTTAAAAATTTTTAAGGAAAGAAATATAATTTTTCGTAATTTTTAAAAATTTATTTGAACGAAGAAAATATGAAAATTTGATTTTAAAAAAAGAATAATAAAATTGTAATTAAATAATGATAAAACCGTAAATTTTAAATGAATGTGACCAGCTGCAGAATCATAATTAAATTAAAAAGGGCTGGATTGGTTGACTTAGCTGCAGACCGGTTAGGTTTGACGGTGTTTTTGAAAATAAAGAGAAAGGCTGAGCCAGTTAACCGGGCAACCGACCGGTCAGACTGTGTCTTGTGTATTAAAAACTGTTTTTCAAGTTAAAATTACTTTAAAAATCTGTTTCTCTCTATAAAAAATTGCTCTCTTTTTAGAATTATAGAAAAATACTTCTAAATACTTTGGGACAGAAAGATTTGATGGTTGGAATTGATTGAAGTTCATGGAAGGATTTTCAAGGAAATTGGGGAAAAAAACTTTGAAAGGTAACATTTACGGAATTTATTATGAAAGTTTGAAATTTTGAAGTTATTTTAAGTATTTCTTTAGATAAAATTTGAATTTGAATTCAAGTATGAACAAAAAGAATTTTTTTTTTTTGTTGAAAGTTAAATTAAAGACAATTAAATTTTTATGCATACATGAAATTATCCGAAATTGGGTATTAAAATTTAAAAATATGAAATATAAAAGAATTGGAGAATAAAATAAAAATTCTAATAGAGATATTATGATAGGTTTTGATGATCAGTAATTGGGTGAAATTGTTGAAAAGAGCAAGAAAAGAAATGAGGTTGTCCAATACACTACAAGATGAATGACACTTGCGGACACCTTATTTCTGACACTTCATACAAACGTCGCAATATATCAACCGTCGCGCTTTATTTGTTGTGCGCCGCAATATTCAAAGAACATATATTAGCGCTTCAAAGCGACATTATATGCGAATCTTATTGCATATTGCGGTGCTTTTAAGAGCCTGTATATGCTTGAAACAAATTTCATATTCCGACGCTTGAAAGCGTCAGAATACGAAATGTTCTGCATATTACTGCGCTTGAAAGTGCCGGTATATTGGGGTGCTTAGAAGGTGTAATTTCTCACTGCCGCCCTTTCCCTGCTCCCTCCCTCGATTCAACCTCTCTCTCACAGACCAGTTCCACCGTCCACGGCCAAGCAGCCTTTCTTTACCTCACCAGCTCTGCTTCTCTACTTTCCACCACCCCCGCCAGCTCTGCTTCTTTGATTTCCACCGCCGCTCAGCCTCTCTTTCAACCTCTATTGTGGAGACTTTTGCAAGGTAGCTGGTCACTCACCCATTCTTATCTTATTTTTCATTACTTTACATTCTATTAAAAACTTTTCAGTTCTTTTACGTTGTCTGCCCTCTCTCTCTCTTGAGAAAGCAAACGGGGTTATTATTTCAAGTTTACTCCTTGTAACTTCAATATTTTTCATTTCAGGTCTACTTTAGAGACTCAAATCTGAATGAAACTAATTTGTGTTCCATTGTTGTAACAATTAGTTTTTTAGCAAACAAAATTATTTTAGAATCTCTATCTGATTGTTATAAATTAATGACAAATTTGACCTCTTTATTCTCTTGGCAGTGATTTTGAGAGCATTTTTGTTTCACCAAAGTTCTGATAATGATCTTTGCTACATTTAGATGGTTACATTTGAATTTTTACATCTCTGTTTATCCTTTCCTCTTCTATCAATATTTCAATTTATCATAGCACCACAAATTACCAGAACTTATCGTCTTCCTGTCTGGTATCAAACATGCTAATTCTAGCACCGGGGAAATTATAACTCAAGAGAAGAATTAGAATGGGAAATTTTAAGTTGAAACTTTGAATATTTGAAAATATCAACATTGTATATGACATGATTAAACTAGATATGCCAATATCAGGATCAACTTCAAATACAGCAAGAGTAAAAATGTGTCTAGAATGTGATAACCAAAGAGTCTCCTAAACTTCATTTATTCAGATAATCTCATCAGCGGTAGCTTAACCCCCACTAATACTTTGGATGATCTTGTAGTAGTAATTCCAATCATAATGAAAAGGGTGTTATTGCAGGCTGTCCAAATAAGTATTCTTTAGGGAATACTGTTGTATGAGGCTGAAAAATAGAAAAACAAATTAGCCCAGAAAAGAAACTTAATTAATTTTGTACTGGTGTAAATGTTACAGGATTTAAAGGGCCTTGTACGGTTCTTTACCTCACCAGCTTTGCTTCTCGCTTTCCACCACCGCCGTCAGCTCTGGTTCTCTGCTTTCCACCGCCCCTCAGCCTCTCTTTCAACTTCTATTATGGAGACTTTTGCAAGGTAGCTGGTCACTCACCCATTTTTATCTTATTTTTCATTACTTTACATTCTATTAAAAACTTTTCAGTTCCTTTATAGCTTGTAAACAAACTGTAGTGATCAAATGTGCCATATAAGATAAATATTGTGTTAGCAAACATTTTTTGCATAGGAACTTTAATAGCAAACTCGAGAAGCTGTACAGAAAAATCAATAGATTCCTTCCATATTGCAATCATTTGTTTTTTTTTTTTTAATTTTAATTAGCTATAATCCATGGAAGACAATGAAGAAAAAGGGAAATACTGAAAAAATTTCAGTTATATAATATGTATATTAATTATCATTATGATAATTGATTTCGGAAATTAGCTAGTTTCGTAGACACAGGAAATTATAGGAACCCTAGAATTGCATCAAAATTTTGAACTATTGGACTAGGATTTCTCTCAACTCGAGGTTCTTTGAGACAATCGAGGATTCATACCTCTTGAACAGGTCTTTTCATATCCCCATAAGTCATTGGAGTAGGTTTTTTCTTGTCAGATGCTACGAAAGCTTCTTAAGTGGGCAATTGGTGATAAATCTCCTGGAGATGGAGGGGGTTTGACAGACCCCTATGTGATAATTGAGGATTCAGACAGCTTGGAATAAGTTTTTTTTATCACCCTATAAACCATTGGAGTAAGCTTTCTCTTGTTCAATACTACGTGAGATTCTTTAGAGGACAATTGAGGTCATACTGTTCGGACAAGTCTCTTTAATCCCCATTTTGGCACACAATCTCTTGATGATTTTCTCATAACGAAATGAAAACTGGCCATCTAGGACAGGAGGCTGATCAAGAGAATGTTAAGGATTCAGACCGCTTGGAACCAATTGCTTGATTCTCCATGTGTTTTGATAAGCCCTCTATACTTGTTATACAAAGAACTCACTGTGTTAAATGTCGTCATCTTTTAGTTCCCATCTTGAGAGCTCTCTTTTAAGTTCATTATAGTTCATTCCTTCTCAATTGTACAGAATAAGAGCAGTGTAGTGAGTTCCCATCAATCACCTTCAAAATTAGCCAAAAAATCTTATTATCATGCATTTACTGTCTATTAGGACAATCTTTTCTGTTTATTGTGATTTACATGACATGTGGTAGTACTTTCACACACAAGTATATGCATATAGGTACTTTGGTCAGTTGAGATACTTCCATGATTGTCAGACTCATGCTCCTACTCTCATTCGTGCTGCTACTCTTTTGGGAACATAAATGGCATTATGTTAAGAGGAGTCCCCTCTGAATATTTGGAAACGAAGGAGATGCATTCTGTTTAATCTGCTTTAATCATGTTTTATCTTCAATTTTTGTTTTCATGTTATTCTAAATTTACATTGCAGGAAGAATTTCAGTTGGCACTGTTCAAGACAAATAAAAAAGAGAGCCTTTTTGCAGGTCGGGTACTAATCTCAAACCTTTAGCATCTCTTTGTTTCATTGTTGGCCGACCTTTAATGCTCTTCTGTACCCGTATATGCTGGTACTCTTAATAGTATTCACTCAATTAGAACTGAAAAGCACACAATTCACATACATAAAAAAAAATAAAAATAAAAAATAAAAAAACCAAGCAATGCATTGCATTCATGTGATGCACACTTGTCACACAAGGGCAGGTCATTGGTATGGGCAGAAGCTGTGAAAGAAGAAAATATATATAACTATAAATTCATTATATGGAACCTTGGCAAAGATTGCATCGTGAAAAATTGGATTTTTAAATTCTTTTGGATTTTTCCCTGTTTTGGCAAACTACATATGTTACCGTTTCATTACCTACTTTAAATGGGCAGTTAGGAGGTTTCCATTACTAAACAACCCTTGTCTTTCAACCACAATTACAACAGGTCCCTCATCTACTGGGTGGAATATGGAATACCACATCTCCCCTCTAAACGAAAAACAATTCCACTCATAAGAGGTGTTACTCTAATTAGTATAAACAAATATATAACTAAACCAACAGTAGATGATATAGTAGGACAACATATAGCCTATAGAAGCAGTTTATATCCATCGTTACTGTCTATTATATAAGCATGTCTTTTTGAGGTTATGCATGAAACCGAGATGAGACCAGAAAGTGTTTGCATGCGACAATGGTACCAAATTCTCATGAATTATACGGCCTTGTATTAACTGATTGCCTTCATATCATTACCCTTTTCACCCAAAAAAAATGGTACATAAATTCATCAATAACAGTACTGATGACATCAAATCTACAATTTCCTTAGGAATTTCTATTCTTGATAATTCTATGAGAATTGTATTAAACCTGTGATGGGGCTGCTACACAGCAGCACCTAGGATGGGATGCTGCACAGCAGCACCTGTGATTGTCAATTTGTTGTTATTAATTTCAGTTTATCCACTTCACAATCAATTTTTTTTTTTTTTAGTGATTATGCATTCTTTTCCCAAAAATAATTCATTTATGACTTTCTTAATATTGTTTTAGGAAAGTCTATTGGCGTCATCTTAAAATGGATACAAGTTGGATAGATAAACCAATGTCGAGTAAAGCTTATTTCGATGGTGTTGCAAAATTCATTATATTTGTGTGTCAGAAAGCTTGTGGTCGTGGTAGTATTGTTTGTCCATGTAGGAGATGTAGTAATTGTTCTTCATTCGAACCAGAAGTTGTTCAGGAGCATCTATTGTATAATAGGTTTAGTCCAGGTTACACCGAATGGATTTTTCATGGGGAGAAAGTCTCTCGTATAGACCACACTCACACTAGTTTAAAACCCATTATTGCTCCAGTTGGCTTCATGGGAAGAGATGACGTATTGGGTTTGCTCCGAGGTGCCTTCGAGGTTACTTGTGAAAACCAAAACAATGAACCATTAAGTGTAGGAATCGCAGTGGGATCTTCAAATGAGAATGGTGAAGAGCAACAGGCCCATGGTGTGTTTGAGTTCAATAATTGTGGTGAGCCTTTACACGTTGAACATCCAATTCATTCTGCTATTGATGAGACGACTCAGTATCGCAATTTGATGAAAGATTATGATAATGAACTTTATCCAGGTTGTCAGAATTTCACAAAGTTAAGTTTTATGTTATACCTACTACACATTAAATGTTTGAATAGGTGGTCTAGTAAATCTCTTACTATGTTGTTTGAGTTTATCAACATGACAGTTCCTATGTGTGCTCCAATGCAATTAAATTATTATGATGCCATGAAGATTATCAACAGATTGGGTCTTGACTACACATTGTATTGGGGTGAGCATGTGAATAATGAATTTTGTTATGCGTGTGGTGTGCCACGGTGGGTTAAAAACAATGCTGATGATGAGGATCCGTTGAATGAGAGGGATGCTCAATCTAAAATGAAAAAACCAACTAAAGTATTTCATTACTTTCCTCTAATGCCGAGATTGAAGAGGATATATATGTCATCTAAAACAGCTTTGTTGATGAGATGGCATGATAAAGATCAAACAAAGGATGAGATTTTGAGACACCAGGCAGATGGATTAGCTTGGAATGAATTTGATACCTTGTATCTCGATTTTCCAGCTAATTCTCGTAGTGTTAGGCTTGACTTAGCTAATGACGGGTTCAATGCCTTTCGAACAATGAGTTCTACTTATAGCCCATGGCCCGTTCTTTTGGTCTCATACAACTTGCCACCGTGGCTTTGCATGAAGCAAACATCGTTCATCCTTTCAATGGTGATT
The DNA here is from genome assembly GCA_023935145.1 of Bretschneidera sinensis. Lineage (NCBI taxonomy): Eukaryota > Viridiplantae > Streptophyta > Magnoliopsida > Brassicales > Akaniaceae > Bretschneidera > Bretschneidera sinensis. The sequence goes on along the minus strand of CM043705.1, from coordinate 20,949,996 downwards.
CCTGGTGAGAAAAGTCCCGGTAATGGTATCGATATCTTTTTCCAGCCTCTAATGGAAGAGTTGAAACAATTATGGGATGGTGTTGATGCGTTTGATGCGTCCACCAATCAAAGCTTTAAGCTACGCGTTTCTCTTCTTTGGACCATTAATGATTTTCCAGCATATGCAAACTTATCTGGTTAAAGCACCAAGGGGCAGGTTGCTTGTCCATGTTGTGGGGACTCTACGTATTCTATATGGTTAAAGCACGGGAGAAAGTTTTGCTATATGGGTCATCGTCGATGGTTAAAAGAAAACCATGAGTTTCATTTTCAAAAGGATCAGTTTGATGGCACTATAGAGTTGGGATATGCACCTATTCCACCGTTTGGACACAATGTTTTAAGACAACTAGAGGGTGGAAACTACATCTATGGTAAAACCTTGAAGCTTTCTAAGAAGAGGGCAAGAGAGGATGTTGGTACCCCTACGGAGTAAGTATTAGTGGATGAAGTTGATAACCTTTTTGAGGGTGTGGACGATTTCCTAGAAAATGTTGAGGAGGATCTTCCCATGGATGAGGGAGTTGTAGATACTTTGCGGAAAAAAAAAGAAGCATTTTTTTTTAGTTACCTCTATTGCATTATAATCTAGATGTTATGCATATAGAGAAGAATGTGTGTGATAATTTGATTGGAACAATATTGAATATAGGTGGTAAGACCAAAGATAATAAAAAGGCACGTCGTGATCTCGAGGAAATTGGTATTAGAAAGGACCTCCATTTAGTTGTTCTTCCTAATAGAAAAGATCACTCGCCTCCAGCATGCTACACTATATCTACGAAGGAGAAGCACAATTTCTTAACAGTTTTGGCAAATCTTAAAGTTTCTGATGGGTATGCATCAAACATCTCAAGATGTGTCAACCTCAAGGATCGTAAGCTGTCAAACTTAAAGAGTCATGATGGTCACATATTGATGCAAGAAATCCTTCTTATTACCTTAAGAGCATCTTTGCCCAGACATGTTGTAGCAGTTGTTTCTGAGTTATCATCATTTTTCAAAGCTTTATGCTCTAAAGCCCTTGATCCCCAAGAGCTTGACATATTTGAGTCACGTATTGCTTTGACACTTTGCCATTTAGAGAAAATATCCCCCCCGAGTTATTTACCATTATGGTTCATCTTATCATTCACTTAGCCTCAGAGGCTAGACTTGGTGGTCCTGTACACTACAGGTGGCTGTATCCTATTGAGAGGTTAGATGTTCAAATCTAATTTGTGAATACTTAATTTGTATATTAATGGCTCCTAAATTTATTTTTAATTTTTTGGCTTTGTAAGTTATTTAATGCACTTGAAATCTTATGTACGTAATAGAAGTCAACCCGAGGGGTTAATTGCTGAATGGTATAATGGGGAAGAGTGTCTAACATATTGCTCACAATACTTCAAAGGTGTAGAGACACAATTCAACCGCCCCCAAAGGAACAATGATACTGTAAATTATCCCGATGAATACATGTTTTCTTCGGGTGGACGGATTATGGGAAAGATTGTAAGTGTTGAGCTCGATGACATGTCATTGGCTCAAGCACATCGTTATGTGTTGCTCCATAATGATAAACTTTCTCACCATCGTAGGTTAGTATATAAAGGAACTTAGTAATCATCTATTTAAATTGAGTATTTATTATGTTTTGTTATCCCTGTGAGAGCTAACAGTTTGATAAAAACATCAATCATTGCAGTGAATTTTTGGCTGCTTAAAGACTAACCAACCGTTCCAATCGACCAATATAAAGTCTCGAATAAAAGTGGTTGGTTGAGAAATTTCCCTCATGGCTTATGAGACATGTTAGGCATAATATCAATTGTCTTTGAATGTTATAAGTGTATTCAAGAAAACATTGACTAATGTTGTCTCATATTAATTGTTGGAAAATGTTTAGGTGCCATGGATGGTGTATAACAATTATTCAGATGAAATAATAATCTTTACTTGAGGTCTGAATAATGTTGTTAGGAGATGTAATGGATTCAACATCAATGGCTTTAAATTCCACACAAAGGAATGTGAGAAGTTTAGACGACCTCAAAATTCGGGAGTTATGGTTGAAACGAATGATCAAATGTATTATGGTGTGCTTAGAGATATCATCGAGTTAGATTACTATGGGACGTTTAAGATTGTGTTGTTCCGTTGTGATTGGGTGGATATTAATTCACCCAGGGGTTTAAAGAAAGATGCAGGTGGGTGCATTCTCGTGAACTTGACTAGGTTCATCCACACTGGTCAGTTATTGAAGGATGACCCATTCATTATTTCATCTCAAACGAAATAAGTGTTTTATGAGCAAGACCCAACAAGAAAGGAATGGTATCATGTTGTGATCATAATGCCAAGAGACCTATATGAAATGGGGGAAAAAACGCAGGAAGAGGATGATGACACTTACAATCAGTGCATGCCTTATAAGGTAGTGGTAGACGATCAATTAGATTGTATCTCAACTTGGGCTAGGATGGACATTGATGAAGATACCAATTAGTTATATGTGCATTTCCATGTACTTGTATTTGGATGTGTATTTATGTGATACACATGTCTGTCAAGGAGATTTGTAATGTTTTATTGTATTCTTTCGGATTACTGTTGCTTTGTATCACACAGTTCAAGAGTCATGAGCTTTTTTGCCTACAGTTTGTGGAATGTTACTACAGAATGTCATGAATTTCTGTTTTAGTTGTATGATTGCTTATTTTTTGTTCTTTAAATCCTATTTAAAGAACTTATTTGTTCGTTCGTTCACAGGTACTCTGAAGTGCTTCCTACATCAGCTAGTCTTTGAGGTTTGTATTTTAAATCATATTTAGAATCAAAATAATCATTTACTTAGTTAAGCTAAGTAGAATACACAAAGTTATTCATCCACTGATCTTTGGCAAAAATGGCTGGTCCCTTAGAATTAGAAGTTCTTGATTGCTGCATTTGCTGTGAGCCCTTGACCATTCCTATCTTTCAGGTGTGGTTCTTCTAATTCTTGTTAACTTTTAATGCATTCTGATGATGACTTTGATGCTGGGTACATATCTGATTAGATCTTGTTGGCATTTTAGGGTAAGGTTACTTAAAGGTGGAAACCTTGGAATTCTAATTTGGTTGCGTATTTTATATATGGTTTTTAATTGTTTTGTTGTTGTGTTTCTTTACATATAAAAAAAATTTGTTTTCCTATAATATGATAGTATGGAGTGACGAAGAAAGAAAGAAAGAAATGATGATAATTTAATTGCATGCATTTTTATTTAATTATTTTATTATTGATGAATGAGATGCTAAAGCATCACAATTAATTGTGAAATGATTGACAGAAAGATAATCCTCATAATGAGACAACTATTATGAGGAGTTAATTAAATATGGTATGATAATCAGTGACTGAATATATATATATATATATATATATATGAGTTAAATTATGATAAATTTGAGCTTATAAAATATATGAGAAGATATTGAAATGATCATGATGATTGATTTTATATGAGAAGAGATAGATGAATATTTATGATTAAATTATGAGCTATGAATAGAAGTATACAATCGAGCACTTCAAGTAAATTTATTTCACCGAGCTTGTGAAGCTCACAACTCATTGTTGAAATATTTCAGGTAGCGGGTTGGACAAATAGATTTTTTAACTGATATTTAGTGTATTTACTTTAAGTAAGTCTCGTGGTCAACATCTTTTGAAAGAATGATGAAAGAAAATTTTTGAGAATTTGTTAATATACATGCATTTTATATTTTATATTTATTGCTTATAATATGAAAATGATGGTGTATCTACTCTGAAAAGAGTTAAGGATTTGGATGTAATATTTATTTTCAGTTGATGTATGTTTTTATATTGTTGCATATATGTGTCATGCTGAAGTAGTAAAATGTGACGATTCCGTCTCAAGGTTGCCAGTCCGGGATGGATCGTTACAATTTTGTCATAAGAGCATTAGGTTTTATGATTCTGTAGACTGCATAAAATGTAAAAAAGTGGAAGATTAAAAGAAATTATATTTCAATGCACAGTCTGAGGATACCACACTAATGTACCAGACTTAGAGGTATAGTACTGAAACAGAGAGGGTGTGGTAGGCCCCTAGTATTTAAAAGAGTTGAGACTGAGATAGTGGTTGAGTCTATGGTTCCTAAAATGGAACATGTGGATAGTACTGCTGATACTAGTAAAGCTGTGAGGGAATCTAGTGTTGGGAGAGATGAGCCAAGAGAGCCTCTTGCTAGTGCTTTAGAGATGATGAATGCAACAAAGGATAGAGTTTATAGTCTACAAAGGAATCTGGATAAGAGAGCTAGAGCAAAACCTGATGGGGTTTTAAATTTGGTGAGAGAGGATGTTCAAAAGGGATATAGTGAGTTTATACATGAGATGCAGGGAGATTGCTTTGTTAGATTCATTAAGTTGAATCCACCATCGTTTAGAGGATCTGTTAATCCTTCTGAGGCTGAGTTGTGAGTAAAACATATTGAGAGATTATCTGGCGTGTTGCTAATGATTGATAGGTAGAGGGTTGCCTTTGCTTCATTTAAATTGAAGAGTGAGGCCACTGAATGGTAGGAGGATACTTTCTCTAGGCTGAGTGCAGATGTTGATAGATCTTTAACCTAGAGTAGGTTTAAGGAGACTTTCTTTGATAAGTATTTTCCTTGTACTTTTAGAGCATAGCAGGAGAGAGATTTTATTCGTTTGAGGCAGAACATGTTGATTGTGGCTAAGTATGACATCAGATTTGTAACTTTATCGAGGTTTGTGCCGGAGTTTATACATACAGAGGAAATGAAGTGTAAGAGATTCCTAGATGGATTAAACTTTGAGATCCGATCTAAACTTTCTTATATGAGACATGTGAATTATACTATGTTGATGGATAAAGCACTCCACATTGAGAAGGATGTGGTGGAGTCTAGAGGAAAGAGAGAGTGGCTAAAGAGATCTAGGTCTGAGGGTTTTAGAGGTGGTGGTGGTATGAGTGTGCAAGGTAGGAGACCACCCTAAAGAGAGCCTTCCTTGTTACAAGGACCTATGATACAAAGTTAGAGACAACGGGATTTGTAGCTTTTATAGCTCAGAGTTTAGTTTGCAGTACCCCGAGGTTTGGGAGACAATCTATGGGAGCTAGAGGACATGGTAGAGGTGAGAGTGTGCCACCTAGGGGAGGTGGTAGTATGATGTTTGATAGAGAAACTAGAGCTTGCTATACATGAAATCAGAATCAAGGATGATAGCATTGGGACATAAGATTTGTGTTCCTAATGATGTTGAGATGAGAAATGAGATATTGAAAAAGGCTTATGATTTAGTGTATTCGATGCACCCAGGTAACAATAAGATGTATAAGGGATTGAGATAGAATTATTGGTGGTCAGGGCTGAAGAGGGATATAGATTATTATGTTTTTAGATGTTTTGTTTGTCAGCAGGTGAAATATGATAATAAACATTTAGCAGGCTTACTACAGCCTCTTCTAGTGCCTGAGTGGCCATGGAAGAATGTTAGTATGGATTTTGTTTCTATTTTTTCTTGTACCCAGAGAGTTTATGATGTTGTATGGGTGATTGTAGATAGACTTTCCAAGCGTCTCATTTCCATCCTATTAAGACTACCTAGAATCCTGAAAAGTTAGTTGAACTGTATGTAACAAAGATTGTAAGATTACATGGGGTACCTTTGAGTATAGTATCAGATAGAGATTATATATAGATTTTTAGATTTTGGAGATGCTTTCAGAAAGCGATGGGTACACCGTTTTAGTTTAGTATAACTTTTCATCCTCAAACTAATGAGCAGATAGAGAGGATCATTAGAATACTAGAAGATATACTGAGGGAAAGTATATTGAGTTTCTCAGTGACCTGGGATGCTTATTTGCCTTTGATTGAATTTGCATATAATAATCATTATCAAGCTAGTATTGGAATAAAACCATTTGAGGCTTTATATGGTAGGAGGTGCAGAACTCCAGTATGTTGGGAAGAGGTTGGAGAGAGAAAGATGTTTGGTCCAAAAATTATTGAGTTGACAACTGAGAGGATTAAACTGGTTAGAGAAAACCTTAGAGTAGACAGAAAGGGTATGCTGATAATAGAAGACGACCTCTTGAGTTTCAGGTTGGTGATTGGGTATATTTGAAGATATCTCCATGAAAGGGTGTTTAGAGATTTAGAAAGAAAGGGAAGCTAAGTCTGAGGTTTGTGGGACCCTATAAGGTGATTGAGAGAGTTGGGTCAATGGCATATAGATTGGATTTGCCTCTAGAGTTAAAGTAGTTACATAACGTATTTCAAGTTTCACTTTTGAGAAAATGTTTATATGATGAATCTTAGAGTATTCTGAGTGAGACTGTAGAACTTCATGAAGATTTGACTTTTATGCAATGTTGGGAATTTGTCTAAGAATTAAATGGATGAAAGATTGAAGCTTTAGCAGTATTTGAGCCGCGGCACAGGATTAGGCGTTGTGGCCTCTAGCAAGTCAGAAGTTTGCCGCGTCCAAGTGTGCGCCGCGGCACAGGGTGGTGTGCATCGTGGTACAAGGTGGCACAGGGCTGTGCGCCATGGTGCCCAGCACCTGTAGGAGTTTAGCCCTGGTGTGCGCCGCGGCCTGCCCTATTCTGGGCCGCGACACCTGGCACACTTGATGCTTTTTGGTCAGCACTTTGAAATGATACGTGGGACTTGATTAAAATGCATAGGTTCACTTAGACTCTTAGAGAGCCATGGGTCTTTGGTTCTTGAGATCTAAGGGTTGAGATTGACTCCAAGATTGGTTGAAGAAGTTAGTGCTCTATATAAAGGGTCACCTAGGAGCATTAACAACAAGGATGACACAAGAGTGCAAAGACACAAGTATCAAGAGAGAAGAAACACAAGAAGGGGTCTTATTCCAAGAGTGGCTGGAGTTGAGAGAGAAAGACTCTCAAATCTTTAGAGGTGTTTCAAGTGAGAGAGAGCAATCAAGAAGTGGGGTTCAAGGGCTTTGTAATTGGAATTTTCTTAGGGAAAATTTCAGGGAAACACTTAGTTCTTATCTCTTTCTTTTCTCTTCTTTCATGTATCAAAAACAAGAGGGTTCTTGATGAGGTGTTGCTGTAATTGTAAGAACTCCATTGATTTAGTGCAGAGAGCTCAAAGGAGCTCACGTGGACATAGGTAAATTGCCAAACCTTGATAACAATTGCTTGTGTTCTTTCTTTGATGGTTTGATTCCTGTTTATTACAATTCATTCTGGACTTGGGTGTTTGAAGGTCACCACATGGGATTCTTGAGGTGATTTTCAACAGCGGTATCAGAGTTGGAACAGGGGGGTATCAGAGCAAGACTCCAAGATTCAAAGGAAACTTTTTGGGTGATTCAAGAATGGTGCTGAGATCAATATCTGATCGGGTTCTTAAGGTTTAAGAACGGTGTTGTGATCAAGATTTGATTGTGTTCTTGAGATTTAAAAGTAGGAAAGCAATTGTGGGTGCTGCATAAATCTATGATTTTCTTCGCAAGATGGGTTCAAACTTCATTGTTGAGAAGTTTGATGGAAATGGAGACTTTTCTCGGAAAATCAAAGCGGTTTTTATGCAACAAAAGGTGGACTTGGCTATTGGAGAAGATGATGATTTTCCAGCAAGTATCATGGAGCTCTAGCGGAATGAGATGAAGAAGATGGCGTATAACACCATCTTTCTGCACATATCGGATAGTGTCACAAGGGAATGTGGAGACTTGGAAGATCCAACTGTCATTTGGAAGAAACTAGATAAGTTATTTCTTACCAAGACTCTCCCTAATAAAATCTATATTCTAAAATGAATCTTTGCTTTCAAAATGGATCCTAATAAAGAGTTGCAAGATAATCTTGATATGTTTAATAAACTAGTTTAAGATTTGACTAGTTGTAGTATAACATTTCTGGATGAACAATTGGTTGTTATATTGTTGAATTCTCTTACTGATTGTTTTGAAAGCTTTATTAATGCTATTGAATATGGAAGAGGTACACTAACCAAAGAAATTGTGATTAATGCTATAAGGGCTCATGATTTCAAAGCCAAGATGAGGGAAGGATCAAATGGAGAAGGGCTGTTCATTAGAGGAAGGCCAACAACTCGGAATGGTAGTAACATCCATGGCAACTACCAAGACAAATCAAAGGGTAGAGGTTAAGGCCATGGAAGATTACATTCCGAACCGAAGTTTGGAGGAAAACGATGCTATTACTGCAATAAAGAGGGTCATTTCAAGAAAGATTGCAGGAAGATGATGAAGGATGAGAAAGGAAGAAGCCATACCAACAATGGAGAGGCTTCGATTGCCAAGGGAGAACAACAAGATGATGATGTTCTTGTTGTGTGCTCAAATGTGAGCAGGAGGCAAGGCAGCGAGAAATGAATCTTGAATTCCAGGTGCACTTATCATATGTGCCCTCACTAGGATTGGTTCAAGAATTTCAAGGAAACTAATGATGGAAAGCTTTTCTTTGGGAATGATACTTTTTGCCAAGTGAGGGGAATAGGAGACATCCAATTGAGGATGTTTGATGGAGTTACTAGGCTGCTGCGGAATGTAAGATATCTTTCGGAGTTGAGAAGAAATTTGATCTCATTAGGGCAGCTAGATTCCATGGGGTACACATACAAAGCAGAGGGAGGAAAGATCAAGGTAACCAAATGATCTTTGATAGTTATCAAAGCAGCAATAAAGGATGGTCTCTATGAGATGATCGGAGACACGAAAATCAAGGATCAAGCAGCAAGCTTGATGGCTGTGATGGATAAGGCGGTTCTTTGGCACAATCGCTTGGGACACATTAGTGAAAATGGCCTGCAAGTTCTCAGCAAGAATGGTTTACTTGATGGTGACAAGGTAGAGAAACTTGATTTCTGCGAGAGTTGCGTTCTTGGGAAGCAACATTGGGTTAGCTTCAACATCGGAGTGCACAAATCAAAGGGCATTCTAGACTAAATTCATGCCGATCTTTGGGGGCCAGCAAGAAGACCAACACAAGGAGGTAATATTTACTTTCTTTCTTTAATTGATGATTATTCTAGAAAGGTTTGGGTTTATTTGCTTAAAAATAAATAAAATGCTTGGAATAAATTTGTGGTGAGGAAAAAGTTGTTGGAAACTCAAACGGGTAAGGTAGTTAAGGTTGTAAGAACTAATAATAGATTAGAATTTTTTAATAAGGATTTTGATAAATTCTGTGAGTTAAATGGGATTCTAAGACATAGAATGGTTGTGAAAACCATTCAACAAAATGGAGTTGCTGAGAGGATGAATAGGACCTTTATGGAAAAGGTTAGGTGCTTGATTATTGGTTCTGGGTTACCTAAATGTTTTTGGGGGGAAGCTGTGTCTACTGCTGCGTATTTAGTTAATAGATCACCCTCTAGTGCTTTGGATCTCAAGACTCCCGAGGAGATGTGAAGTGGTAAACCCCCTGAGTTAAACAACCTTAGGACTTTTGGATGTGCTGCGTTTACACATCAAAAGGATGATAAACTTAGCCCAAGATGTAGAAAATGTGTGTTTCTAGGATATGGTGAACGGGTTAAGGGGTATAGGTTGTGGTCCTTAAAGAAAAAAGGAACTAAACTCATAATAAGTAGAGATATCATTTTTAATGAGCATTTATTTCCCTATTTGGAGAAAACTAACCCTGCAGGAGATAGTGGGCAAACCAACCCGGTATTTGTGGAGCATAGCATCAAAGAAAATTCAGTTCAGGTAAAGCAAGGAAGGCAAGAGGGTTCGGACCAGGTAGAGCCCATTGATAAAGGCCAAGCTCAGGACACTTAAGAGGAGGCTAAACTAGAAAGGGATGATGCAACAAATTAGAATGATTATCAGCTCACAAGAGACTAGGAAAGGAGGCTAGTCAGACCACCTTTGAGATATGGTCTTGCGGATGCTAATGTAGCAGCTCCTTATTCAGAAGGAAAGATAAGTGAACCAGAAACTTACATTGATGCCAAGGGATGTAAGGATTCGTCAAGATTGAAGCTAGCTATGGAGGAGGAAATGGATTCTTTGAGGAAGAACAACTCTTGGGAATTGGTGCCTAAACTAGAAAAATAGAAAGTTGTGGATTGTAAATGGATTTACAAGATCAAAGAAGGGAACACTCCAGGGGATAAAGTCAGGTATAAGGCTAGGTTGGTGGTGAAGGGCTTCACACAAAGAGAAGGCATAGATTTCACTGAAATATTCTCACTGGTTATGAAATACAAGACGATAAGGATAGTGTTAGCTATGGTGGTCCAATTTAATTTAGAGATCGAGCAAATGGATGTGAAGACAGCGTTCTTACATGGAGAGCTTGATGGGACCATCTACATGAGGTAACCCAAAGGCTATAAGGAAGGAAGGTAGGGAGATTTGGTGTGCCAATTGAAGAAATCTCTCTATGGCCTGAAGTAATCACCTCGGCAATGGAATAAGAGGTTCGATTCCTTTGTAACTAGCTTGGGTTTTATGAGGAGCTACTATGATTCTTTCTTATACTATAAAGGTCACAAAGTGGAGGAAATGGTGATTATCCTCATTTATGTTGATGGTATGTTGTTGGCTGGTAACAACAGGGAGAGGATAGAAAGGTTGAAGTCTCAACTTAGTTCGGAGTTTGAGATGAAGGATCTTGGTCATGCACAAAAGATCCTTGGGATGAGTATATTCCAGGAAAAGGAGAGAAATAGATTGAAGGTTTCTCATTCTTCCTATATAGAAATGATGATATCTAAGTTTTCTATAGAAAATAGTAAACCAGTAAAGATTCCCCTTGTTGGTCATTTCAAGTTCTCCAGCGATCAATGTTCGAGATCGGATGCAGAGAAGAAGAAAATGGAAAAGGTCCTTTACTCTAGTGTGGTTGGATCTGTCATGTTTACAATGGTAAGCACTAAACCCGGCATTGCTCATGCGATTAGTGTTCTCAGCAGGTTTATGAGTAATCCCGAAAAAGAGCATTGGCTTGGGATGAAGTGGTTGCTGAGGTATTTGAAGGGAAGCTCAGAAGTGGGGTTTGTTTATGAGAAGAGGGGTAAGTATATCTGTCTAGAGGGTTATGCTGATTTGGACTATGGAACAGATCGGGATAAAAGAAGATCGATTACCTCATACTTCTTCAACTTAAATGGATGTTGTATAAGTTGGAAGACTCAGTTGCAGCCGGTGGTAGCACTCTCAACAACCGAGGTAGAGTACATAGCAGCAACGGAAGCCATTAAGGAGGCTATGTGGTGCAAAGGGTTGTTGGAAGAGTTGAAGGTCCTAAAAGAGTAGGTGGTGGTGTATTCGAATAGCCAAAGTGTGTTGCATTTGTGTAAGAATCCGGTGTTCCATGAGAGGACAAAGCATATGGACGTTCGGTATCATTTCATTCGGGAAAATGTTATGAAATGATGCATTCATGTGAACAAGGTGGCCATGGAAGAAAATCCTGCAGATTTAGGCACCAAAGTTCTACATCTAAGCAAGTTCAATCATTGCCTTGGACTTCTTAGGATTGGAGTCGGATAATATGGTGACTTATGTTGAGTTTGGATCCTGAGTTCTCTGCACAATGGGTTCGGGTTTAATTTCTTAGACAAAGGTAGAGATGGTTGGGAATTTGTCTAAGAATTAAATGGATGGAAGATTGAAGCTTCAGTAGTCTTTGAGCCATAGCACAGGATTGGGCACCGCGGCCTCCAGCAAGTCAGAAGTTTGCCTTGTCCAAGTGTGCACTGCGGCACAAGGTGGCACAGGGCTGTGTGCCGCGGCACCCAGCACCTAGAGGAGTTTAGCCCTGGTGTGTGCCACAGCCTGCCCTGTTCTGGGCCGCGGCGCCTGGCACACCTGATGCTTTTTGGTCAGCACTTTGAAATGATGCGTAGGACTTGATTAAAACACACAGGTTCACTTAGACTCTTAGAGAGCCATGGGTCTTAAAGGGTCACCTAGGAGCATTAACAATAAGGATGACACAAGAGTGCAAAGGCACAAGCGTCAAGAGAGAAGAAACACAAGAAGGGGTCTCATTCCAAGAGTGGCTGGTGTTGAGAGAGAAAGACTCTCAAATCTTCAGAGGTGTTTCAAGTGAGAGAGAGCAATCAAGAAATGGGGTTCAAGGGCTTTGTAATTGGAATTTTCTTGGGGAAAATTCTAGGGAAATACTTAATTCTTATCTCTTTCTTTTCTCTTCTTTCATGTATCAAGAACAAGAGGGTTCTTGTGGAGGTGTTGCTGTAATTGTAAGAACTCCATTGATTTAGTACAGAGAGCTCGGAGGAGCTCACAGGGACGTAGGTAAATTACCGAACCTTGATAATAATTGCTTATGTTCTTTCTTTGATGGTTTGAATCCTATTTATTACAAGTCATTCTGGACTTAGGTGTTTGAAGGTCACCACCTGGGATTCTTGAGGTGATTTTCACCATGCAAGTACCAGTTAGAAAGGAACATGTCTTGTGAAATTAAGTGATTCCATTAGTTCAAGTCTTATGACGGAATAAAGATGTTGAGGAGATTACTTGGGAGTGAGAGGCAAGAATGATGAAAGATTATCCCTTATTATTTCATGAGTTAAGTAATAAAATTTTAGGGACAGAATTTTTATAAGGAGGGTAGAATTGTAATATCTGTATCCTTATAGCAAAGGTAAAGTATTAATTTGACATAAATTATATTGAATTAAATAATAAATACATGAAAGATTTATTATTGATTTGTTTTAATTTTTGAAAGATAACATTGAGAATTTTATTGGAAAGAGTTAGAAATTTTTAAAGAAGAAAATTATTGAATTTTTGTGAAATCGAAAGTTTGAAATGGAAAAAAAAATTGAAGAAAAATATGGAATAAAGTTGAGGAAAATATTTGGAAAATTTTAATGAAGGAAATATAATTTTTAAAAATTTTTAGAAATTTTTTTGAAGGAATAAAATATGAAAAAAAATTGATTTTAAAGAAAGAATGGCAAAATTATAATTAAGCAGTGGCAAAACCATAAATTTTAAATGAAGATGACCGGTAAAAAATCATAATTAAAGTAAAAAGGCTGCACCGGTCAACTAGGCAGTCGATCGGTTTGGTTTGAGGGCATTTTTAAAAATAAAGAGAAAGGATGAGCTAGTCGGTTGGGTAGCCAACCGGTTAGACCGAGTTTTGTGTATATATTTTTTTTTCAAGTTAAAATTAGTTTAAAAATCCATTTCTCTCTCTAGAAAATATAGAAAAAATACTTCTAAACACTTTGGGATTGAAAGATTTGATAATTGAAGATTTAAAGGTTGAAATTATTGAAGCTCACGGAAGGATTTTCAAGGAAATTGGGAAATAAGCTTTGAAAGGTACTCCCTCCGTCCCATATTTTTAGTCAACTTTCTATTTGCACAAAGTTTAATGCAAATGTTGTTTTGTCTAAAATACTCTTCAAAGTTAAAGTTGAGTTAAGTAAATGTGGATCCTACAAGAGTTATGTGTGACAAAAAAAACAAGATATTAAGGGTATATTTGTAAAGTCATTGATTTTTTAATCCAATTTAATGAAAGTTGAGAAACAATATGGGACATCCGTTTTAGGAAAGACAGACTAAAAATATTAGACAGAGGGAATAATATTTATGGAATTTGTTATGAAAGTTTGAAAATTTGAAGTTATTTTCATTATTTATTGAGATAAACTTTGAATTTTAATTCAAGCAAGAATGAAAAGATTTTTTTTGCTGAAAGTTAAATTAAAGACAGTTGAATTTTTATGCATACATTAAATTACCCGAAATTGGGTATAGAAATTTAAAAGTATGAAATAAGAAAGAATTTGAAAATAAAATAAAATTTCCAATAGAGATATTATGATAGATGTTGGTGATCAACAATCGGGTGGAATTATTGAAAATAACAAGAAATGAAATGAGGTTGTCCAAGAGTAACTTTAAGTACTACTAGATGAGTTAGATTTACTTTTACTAATTGAGACCAGTATGAAACATGAATTGATGATAATCGAATTGCTTATTGAATTATAATGATTTAATGACGTATGCACAAATATGATAGTTAATTGGTTGATTAAGTATGAAATATGATTAAATGATATATTGGAAAATAATTATATGGCAAAGTATATATTTGAAATGATAGATTGATGAAATATGTACTTAAAGGATAATTGAAATTCTTGAAAACCGATATTGATAAATTGATATGATATGTGAGGAGACAATTTAATGTGTTATGATGAAATAATGATTGTGAGAAAAAGATAATTAAATTGAATGATTTGATGCATGCCTGCTTGCATGTTATTATTCATATGCATAAAGGGAAGACCAGGAAGGTGGCTAGTGTAATGACCCATCCCGGGTTGGCCACCCCCGAGACAGTGTCGTCACATTTTGAAAATCCCAGCACGACATATATATGCAACAATAAAAACAATACCAACTGCAATTGTTACATCAATCCTCAACCCTCAACAGGGCAGATACATCATTCAGATCTTGACTTAAACATTATATACAACGTAATATGCATGAATATTTACAAGCATTCTTTTTTTTTCCATTAGTATGAGGATGTGGACCACGTGGCTTACAGATAATGACTTCATCTGAATTTCAACTCACTAAACTATTTGTCATGTCTGCTACCTGAAATCATTTTACAATGAGGAGTGAACTTCACAAGCTTAGTGAATTAAACTTGCTAAAAGTATTCAATTTGTATAATTAATCTTCTAATATTCATTCATCTATATCTCATATATTTTGATAACAACATTCTATTTTCACTACTCATATCAAATCAACTTCTTTTATAAATCTCTTATTCTCATATAATTAATCATCATGTTGAGACTGTCAATTCTATCTCATAATTACCTCATTATGAAGTTCACAGCATAAAATCAGTCACCTAAATAGTTTTCATCATTTCGTATTTTCATTTTTTTCTTCTCAGCATAATTCTCTTTATGAGACTCATTCATCTATCAATATATTTACAATCATGAATAACACTTTAGCATCTCAAGCAATACCAATCAATATTTAAAGTAAATGCAATGCACGAATTATTAATTGGGAACGTCTTCCCACATGTCGACATGTTTTTATCTTAGATCGGTTGCCTCCCTGGTTGTTTTATCACCAGCATATACCAGCTGTCACGGTTTTCATTTCTCACCAGCATATACCGTCTGTCACGGTTTTCATTTCTCACCAGCATATACCGTCTGTCACGGTTTTCATTTCTCACCAGTATTTATCGATTGTCACGGTTTTCATATCTCACCAGCATATATCGGCTATCATATTTTTTCATTTATCACCAGCATATACCGACTGTCACGGTTTTCATTTCTCACCAGCATATACTAGCTATCACGGTTTTCATTGCTCATCAGTATATACCAGTTGTCACTGTTTTCATTTTATGTATATACATAACAATGATATGATATATGCATATGCACAATAATATAAAAAGACACATGTATTCAGACATTCAAATTAGTTATCCTGCTTATTCTCAAATCATTATTTGATCAATTTCACTAATTTTTTCTCCTCATATATCATATCAACTCATCATCAATAGCTCGTCAAGAATTTTACTTATCATATTTATTATTAAATCGACTCATTATTCCAATAATATTATTTCTTATATAATAATTCTTTACACATCACTTATTCCTATCACACCTATCAACAAACTTTCGTCTATCACCAAATCATAATTTAATAATATATTCAAATATTATCACTATATATTTCATATTTATCTTGATTACTTAAAGTAAATCTAACTCACCATGTAGCACTTAGAGCTACCCGTGGATCTCTTCCTTACCTTTCCTGCTTCTTTCAACAATCTCTCCCGGTTGCTTATCGTCAACACCTGACATAATATTATGCTAAAATTTCTAATATGTTATTTAATTCCTTCATAATTTACACCCTTTGAAAATTCCCACATTGAATTCCGGGAAATTTCATGTATGCTAAATTTGAAAAATAAAATTCACATTATTACCTTTTATTTTTCTTAGAGCTTTCCGTGACTTTCTGTAAAATTCTCCCGTAAACCCCTTCAAAATTTTACTCTTTTAACATTTCTTTCAATCCGCAAGTGTTTAAAGAAAGAGAATAGTTTGAATTGGAAAAAGAAGAAAACTAATCAGGATTTGGTAAGTATAATTAAAATAAAGAATAAAGTATACATATATATATATATATATATATATATATATATATATATATATTTGTCATCGTTTACTTAATGTTGCACTGCTAAACATGCAGCCTATTTACCATCCTTGGGCAACACTCCAGGTGTTGCCAAGTTGTTTCTTTTTCTTTTTCCTTCTCCGCGTTGGAGCCTTCCATTTCTTTTTCTTTTTCTTTTTCCTTACATGTTTTCCACGTGTATTTTTTTTAAAAGAGAATTGTTTTATAAAATTTTGATCTTTCGCATATGTTGACCCTCATCTATATTTTAATGATGACAAAACACAACCTTAATTATACTAACAGTGCTATCTAAGTGTATTAAACAAGAAAAGCATTCAGTCAAGGATCAAGGTGCATGAACTTAATCCGAATCAAACATCAACTCAAGACAGAAGATCTAGTATAGGTTAAGGTATTGAAACAAGTTGTAAATCTCACTTGTTAAGGTAAAAAGCTTGTCTTATGGCTCCTTTTGAAAAACCGTTGTAAACAGACCGTTTCAATCAAATGTTTTTAAGTTAAAAACATTTCAAAACATGACAACTGGGTTGTTAAGCAACCCAGTCGACTGGGTACTTATATGAGAAGACTGGTATATGGGACAGTATGTCCCCAGTCGACTGGGTCACACATACCAGTCGACTGGTAAGTCATACCCAGTCGACTGGTACTTTTAATAGCCTTAAAAATGGTTTCTTTTAACTTGACCCAGTCGACTGGTACTAAGACCTTGTCGACTGGTAGTTCAAAAAATATGACCGTTGAGACGCGAGATTTCAACACAAATTGTACCAAAACGTACCAAATCAGTTGAGAATGGGCATATTACATCAAGGCTATATAAACCCACTTTATTGAGCATTTCAAAAGATAAATTACATAATTAAATCAAGTTTTTACTTCTTGATACACAAAAAGATTTGAAATATTTATTGTTGAGCCATTCTTCAAGCTTTACCTTGAAAGAAAGATATTATTCAGTTGTATAAGCTTTCATTGTAGTCTCTCTACTATTTACTTTACAGCATTTATTGTAAAGGGATTAGCTTCCGAAAGGAAGAGATTAGCTTCTGAGAGGAAGGAATTCTTGCTTCCGAGAGGAAGGGATTGATTGTAAGGTTTGTGCAACACCCGTGAAGTTGCACGACTAAGTTTCTTAGTGGATTACTTCAAGGAGGTTCCTTAAAAAGAATGGACGTAGGGTCGGAACGAATCCGATATTGCCGAACCACTATAAACTGAGTTTGCATCCTCTATTCCTTGAACTCTTTATTTACAGCACATGTTGCTTATTTATATGCTTGTGGTGTTATCTGTTTTATAAACTTGTGTTTAATTAGCAAAAGTTTTTAGAAACCCAATTCACCCCTCTCTTGGGTTGAAACCTCAGTCTACAATTGCTATCAGAGCCTCGTTCTCAATTTTAGGCTTAATATCCTTGAGTTGATCCGATGGCAGCAAATAACTATTCTGAGGGACACTCATACACTAAGCCTCCTTTGTTCAATGGCTCCAACTATAACTATTGAAAAAACTGAATGAAAATCTTTGTCGAATGACACGATTATAATCTGTGGAGAGTCATTAAAGAAGGACCTAGAATTCCATCAAAGGAAATAGCTATTGGAGAAATCAATCATACAATACCTAAACTCAAAACTGAGTACAATGATGTCTCTCAATAGTAGAGCCACAAGCGTTTTACATTGTGCTTTAGATATATCTGAATACAATAAAATCTCTGCATGTGTTTCGATTAAGGAGATATGGGATAAATTGCAAGTTACATATGAAGGAACTAGTGAGGTTAAAAAATAAAAAATCTATATGCTAGTATCTGAATATAAATCTTTTAGAATGTCTCCTAACGAAACAATTTCTCAAATGCACTCATGTTTCGCAACTATTTTTAATGGTTTGAAGCTTCTTGGTAGGAACATTGAGGAGTTTAAACTAACAAGAAAAATCTTAAGATCTTTGCCACCCACCTGGAAAGCAAAGAAGATGGCCATCATGGAGGCCAAAGATCTCAACAAACTTGATGTAGAGACACTTCTTGGGTCATTGTTGACATATGAGATGGAAGAAATGAATCCCATTGTCAATGATGATGAGAAGAAGAAAAGGGTAATTGCTCTCAAAGCCTCTACATACAATAGAGAAGAGGAATCGGAAGAAGAGGCGGAGAGCAGCGAAGAAGATAGTGAGATGGCTTTAATCACCACACAGTTTCATAGGTTCTTGAAGAAAAGCAAGAATCCTTAGACAAAGGATCCCACTTCAAAAAAGGAACCACTTGTGTGCTATGGATGCAAGAAGCCTGGTCACAACAAGGCCGATTGTATGGTTACAAGCAAACCATACAGGTGCTTCAAGAAGAAAGCTATGATTGCAACTACTTGGAGTGATGATGAAGAAAAAGAATCATCGGATAAAGAAGTTGGGTATGAGGAAATTGCCAACCTATGCCTTACGGCAATTGATGATGAAAATAAGGTATTGTTTTATCCATCTTCTAAAAATAATATTGTTAGTAGTAGTAAAGAATCGTTAGAAGTCATAAATGAAATGCATGATGAATTGAAGAAATTTGATTCTAGGAACTTAACTCTTAAGAAAGAGGTATCATCTCTTTCTAAAGAAATTATAAGTCTAAAAGAAGAAAAAGATAAACTATATTCATTGCTTTATGATTCTTCTCAAGATTTCCTAAAAGATGAAAATGAAAACTTAAAGAATAAGATATTAGAATTGAATAGCACTATCTATATCTAGACTCATGCTTGGAAAAGAAAAGCTTGATGAAGTGTTTTCTTGCCAAAGATTAAGTGGAGGAAAATCCGAGCTAAGATACTCTCCATTAGACAAGCAAAAATCAAAAGAGAGCTAATTCATGAAAGCCTCTTGTGTGAATGAAGCCTCTACTTCAAAGACTACTAGCAAAGTCAAAAGCATTCTCCCAATGAATGCTAGGAGACCTAGAAATACTAATTCTAATACATATACTAGAATGAAACATCCTAGAAATACTCATGCTTGTATGTATGCTCATTCAAGATATGCTTATACACATCCTAGAAATAATCATCATGTGCATCCTAAAAACAATATGCATAATCAAAACTTGCATCCTGCACAAGCATATCCTAGGAATTACTATCATGGTTATTCTAGAAATAATATGCATACTCATGAAAATACAAGCATGTATCCTAGAAATCGTCTTCATACATTTTCTGGAAATGACATGTATATTCATATTCCTTACAATGGAAACATATATCCTAGGAACTCATATCCTAAGCATTATAGGCATGCACAACTATATACTCCTAGAAATTTCAAAAACTATCATCCTAAGATTGTGAATTATTAACATGTCTATAGATCACCATATGTTGTTAAGAAAGTATGGGTCCCAAAAGAAACTGTATTTTCAAGGACTAACCCGAAAGGACCCAAGAAATTTTGGGTACCTAAAAATGCCATTGTGTATCCTTGTGTGATGTAGATATGTCTCCACACCAAGGAAAAAGGTAACTGTTGGTACCTTGATAGTGGATGCTCAAAACACATGACCGGTGATAAAAGTGTATTCAATGAGCTAACTCTAAGAGATGGTGGATTTGTCACCATTGGAGACAACACGAAAATAAAGATCATCGGGCATGGAAAAGTTGGTAACGATTTCTCAACCATAGATAATGTATTGCTAATACAAGGCCTTAAGCCAAATTTACTAAGTATTAGTCAACTTTGTGACAAAGTTAACAAAGTCACATTTGAAACCTCTCATTGTCTAGTTATAGACATCAAGAGTAACAAGATCAAGTTTGTTGGCTATAGATATGAAAATATCTATATAGTTGATTTAAAATCATTGCATTCCGAAAATGAAAAATGTTTTCCCGCATTTAGCGTAAACCTATGGCTGTGACATAGAAAGCTTAGTCATGTGAACATGAATTTGCTAAAATAATTTCAAGAAAAGATTTAGTCATTGGACTTCCCAAAATCAAATTTGAAAAAGATAAAGTATGTGATGCTTGTCAAATGGGAAAACAAACTAGGATTTCTTTTAAATCAAAGAACGTAGTCTCAACTACTAGACCATTGGAACTTTTGCATATGGACTTATTTGGTCCAATAAGTACCATTAGTCTAGGTGGCCATCAATATGCTCTTGTTATTGTTGATGACTATTCAAGATATACATTTGTTATCTTTATTGCTTATAAGGATGAAGCTTACAAAGGATTTGAAAACTTTTGCAAAAAGGCTCAAAATGAAAAAGGAATTTGTATTTCAAGTATTAGAAGTGATCATGGAAAAGAATTTGAAAACCAAAGTTTTTCAAAATTTTGTGATGAAATAGAATTAATCACAACTTTTCAACTCCTAGAACTCCTCAACAAAATGGAGTTGTTGAGAGGATAAATAGAGCTCTAAAAGAATTTGCAAGAACATTGCTTTGTGAAAATAGTTTACCAAAATACTTTTGGGCCAAAGCAATAAACACTTCGTGCTATATCTTGAATAGTATTTTAATTAGGCCTATGCTTGATAAAACTCCGTATGAATTATGGAAAGGAGAAAGCCTAATATCTCCTATTTTTGTACTTTTGGTTGTAAATGCTTCATCCTAAATAACAATAAAACTAACTTGGGTAAATTTGACTCTAAGACTGATGAAGGGATATTTTTAAGATATTTAACCTCTAGTAAGGCTTATAGAGTCTTCGACAAGAGAACTCTAGTGGTGGAAGAATTCGTACATGTAACTCTTGATGAGTCTAACCCAATTAGTAGTAGAGAAGTTTCTTTTAATGATAATGTAGATTTTATTCCAAGAACGGAAACACTTACTCCTTTTGTTGACCCAAAGGAGAGTCCACCTCAAACAAATAAAGAGATGAAAACTCTCAAATTGGACTAACCATTTACAAGTTGACAAGAGGATAGTCTTCCCAAAGATTGGAGGTATATAAATTATCACCCGATTGATCAAGTAATTGGTGATCCTTCACAAAGGGTAAGAACTCGTTCTTCTATTAGAAATATTTGCAATTATGTAGCTTATTTGTCTCAAATTGAACCTAAGACATTTATTGAAGCTGAAAAGGATAATGATTGGATAAATGCAATGCAAGAAGAAATAAATCAATTTGAAAGAAACAATGTTTGGAATCTAGTTCCTAGACCTAAGAATCATACAATAATAGGAACTAAATGGGTATCTAGAAATAAGATGGATGAAAATGGAATAGTAACTAGGAACAAGGCTAGACTAGTTGCTAAGGGATATAATCAAGAAGAATAAATAGATTTTGATGAGACCTATGCCCCCGTAGCTAGATTAGAAGTTATTCGAATGTAATTAGCATTTGCATGCTTTAATAATTTTAAGTTATTTCAAATGGATATAAAAAGTACATTTTTAAATGGCTTTATAGAAGAAGAGGTTTATGTTGAGCAACCTCTTGGATTTGAGAATCCTAGTCTTCCAAATCATGTCTACAAGCTCTCTAAGGCTATAAGTGGGTTGAAGCAAGCTCCAAGGGCATGGTATGAAAGATTAAGTAAATTTTTAATTGACAATAATTTTATAAGAGGTAAAGTAGACACAACCCTCTTCACAAAAACTCACATAAATGACACTCTACTAGTTCAAATATATGTTGATGATATTATATTTGGTGCTACTAATGAATCTATGTGTCAAGAGTTTGCCAAGTGCATGCAAAGTGAATTTGAAATAAGCATGATGGGAGAGCTTACCTACTTCCTTAGACTTCAAATCAAACAATTGAAAGGAGACATCTTCATCAATGAATCAAAATACACTAAGGACCTACTAAAGAGGTTCAGGATAGAAAGCTCAAAGCCACTTGGTACACCTATGAGCACATCTGCAAAACTTGATCTTGATGAAGGAGGTAAGTGTGTAGATACTAAATATTATAGAAGTATGATAGGAGCATTGCTTTATTTGACTGCAAGTAGACCTGATAAAATGTTCAGTGTATGCATGTGTGCTAGATTTCAGGCTAATCCTAGGGAATCACATGCAACTGCAGTGAAAAGAATCCTTAGATATCTACAAGAAACTCAAACTATAGGATTATGATACTCTAGAGATTCATCTTTTGATCTTGTAGGATATTCAAATGCTGATTTTGCCGGATGTAGGTTAGATAGAAAAAGCACAAGTTGAACATGCTAATTCTTAGGTGAAATATTAACCTATTGTACTATCAACTCGAGGCTGAATATGTAGCAGCTGGAAGTTGTTGTGCCTAAGTGTTATAGATGAAATAACAACTAGAAGACTATGACATAAACTTTAAAAGTATCCATATACATTGTGATAATGCTAGTGTTTTCAACCTAACCAAGAACCCTATTCAGTACTCTAGAACTAAACACATAGAAATTAGACATCATTTCTTAAGAGACCATGCTCAAAAAGCTAATATAAGACTTGAATTCATACCTTCAGAAGATCAAATAGCTGATATTCTTACAAAACCTCTAAGTGAAGCTGGTTTCTGCAAAATTAGACTGTTAATGGGATTGTTAGATTATGATAAATTGTATGTCTGATTGTTTCTTCTTTCATCATAATGCATACTTAACATCTAGTGAAAGAGTATTAATCCACATTTAATGTCTCCCTCACTCAAGATGGCATAGATAAAAAAATTTTGTACTAAGACTCAAAAACTGAAAAAAAAAAAAAAAAAAAAAAAATTAAGGGTCCAGTCGACTGGTAAGTCTATCCCAGTTGACTAGTAAGTCTCTGCCTATTCTTCCAGTCGACTGGTATAGCCTTACCAGTCGACTAGACCTTGTTTGGAGCCATTTTTTAAAATTCAGTTATCAACCCAGTCAACCGGTATAAACTACCCAGTCGACTAGTATCTGTCTGCCAGTTCATCCAGTCGACTGGTACCTTGATCCAATTGACTGGTATGCAAAACTATTCATCTCTGAAAAAGGACCCAATCAACTGGTATCGCGATTCTATAAATAGGCTCTTTATTTTTTCCAGATTTTTACGCCATTTTCAAAAACCCTAGCTTTCTCTCTCTACAAAATCTCGTCATTTTAATAAATAAAAAGAACCTTCAAAACACTTCCTAAACACCTTGATATACTCATCCACACCATCCATTTCAACTTTCTATGGTTGAAATCTCCCATTTCCACCCAAAACTCCTTTTTACCAAAAACTCTTTTTTTTCCAAAAAGAATCCGTATTCAAACCACCGTTGGGAGACCACATGCGCCTACGAAGCCAAGGTCTACCAAATCCATGGCTCTAGATTCATGGGAGAAGGGCGTGGCGGGCTCGTCAAGCAAGAAGCCCATAACAGAGCTTGATGATTCTTTATTTTCCAGCCAAGCAGCGAAGAACAAGTATACCTCTATCATTCGGCACAAGAAAATCATGATGGGTAGAGTTATCAACTTTAACTCTATTTGTCATGGTAATTTCGATATATTACTTGCCTTCGAGGCAATAAACTTGACGCCACTGGTCAAGATACATGAGAAGCACTACCTGAGACTGATTCACTAGTTCTATGCGAACTTGGTGAAACTCAGTCCACTGGCTCTGAGATTTAGAACCAGTGTTATGGGTGTGGAGTTTGAGGTCACTACTGACCTCTTGATGAGCATCTTGAGGATCTCTGTGGGAGGGATCAAATGGATTCTGGATGGATGGCCAGACAATTTCGAGGTTGAAGAGGCATGTCAGATAGTTAGGGGCTACCCTAACTATGTGTTTTGATCCACTACATTTCACACATGTAGTGACATGCCCCTAGACTCGAAATTGTTCAACCTCATTGTGAGTTAGACCATCCACCCGAGACTCAGGAGTCGGGGGTATCTATCTAAGATAGGTATCGTATTGATTTGGTGCCTTAAAACTGGGCACCAATTCAATATCTACCCCCTGCTGCTCGCCAACATGATTAATGACGAAGCGAGTGACTCTGGATGCCTTCCCTACGGGATGCTCATCACGTTCATCCTCTAGCACTTTCAGGTGTCTCTCCCCGCCTCGGAGGCTCAGGACATCGGTCTCAAGGACATCATCAACATCTTCTCACTGAAGAAGATGGGATGAAAAGTCCGAGACTGCTTCATCTACTCTAAGGCTGGGAAGCACATTCGGATTGGAGAGGATGACAACAGTGATGATGAGGACGAGGGTCCAGATGCTGCTGCTGCTACTCCTATAGATACGGACGACCGAGTACCTCCTATGGGTGACTCGAGTACTAGTCAGGCTGGATATGGTGATCTCCTTCAGGCTATCACGAGCTTCCAGCTGACCATGCAGTCCAGCTTCCAGAGTTTGAGCTCAACAGTCGATAACATGCATTACGACCTCCGCTCTCTCCGGGATGACTTTGAGTTACATCGTGAGCATACCAAGGGCTCTTAGCTGAGCTTCAAGATCTTGCTCATGGTGGCTCTGACTCTTCTGCTCCCTGGGTCATTTTTTTATCCACCTTTGATGTACATAGTGATATAGTTTCTCATTGTCTTAGCACGGACATATTTTCATCTTTTATTGTATCTATACTTCTGTTTCGGCTGTACGATGCCTAGTTTGTATAGAATATTGTTATATATGATGATGGTTCATGCTTAGACTTATTTCATGTACTTGTTTTACATATGTGTAATATAGTTGCATGCTTTATCTCTTAATATTCGGATAATTGCTTTAAAATTGCTTCTGCATGTATGAAAACTTTCAATTCTTCTCGGGAAAGATTTTGAACTCTGAATGATGTCAAATTTTTCCATACAAGTTTTTTTATGCATGCTCTTCATGTCTATTATAGCTACATAGCTTATTTTTTGGTTTACTACCCCTTTTTCTATTGTTGTCAAAACGGGGGAGAAAAATGAGAATATGTGAAAACCTACTGTAAACTCAAACTAGTGCATAGATTTAAGGGGAGCATTGCTCAAAAGAACTTGGTACATGTTTATAAATGTTGAGTTGATTGGTTGGGCTGCATATAAACTGCTTTTAATCCTTTTACAGGTTAGTTTTATTCAAAAAACAGAGGAGACTCTACTCGATTTTTTCAAAAAAATCCAACGTTTAGTTTTTTTTAACAGTTTTCTCTCATTAGTTTTGTCATCATCAAAAAAGGGAGATTGTTGACCTTCACCTATATTTTAATGATGACAAAACAAAAAATTTATTATACTAACAGTGCTATCTAAGTGTATTAAGCGAGAAAAGCATTCAGCAAAGGATCAAAGTTCATGAACTCAACCCGAATAAAACATCAACTCAAGACAGAAGATCTAGTATAGGTTAAGGTATTGAAACAAGTTGTAAATCTCACTTGTTAAGGTAAAAAGCTTGTCTTATGGCTCCTTTTGAAAAATCGTTTTAAACAGAACTTTTCAATCAAACATTTTTAAGTTAAAAACATTTCAAAACATGAAAATTGGGTACTTATACCAGAAGATTGGTATATGGGACAGTATGTCCCCAGTCTACTGGGTCACACATACCAGTCGACTGGTACTTTGGGCAGAAGGTTCTCAGTCGACTGGTAAGTCATACCCAGTCGATTGGTACCTTCAATAGCCTTAAAAATGGTTTTTTTAACTTGACCCAGTCGACAGGTAGTTCAAAAAATATGACCGTTGAGACGCGAGATTTCAACACAAATTGTACCAAAACGTACCAAATCAGTTGAGAACGGGCATATTACATCAAGGTTATATAAAACCCACTTTATTAAGCATTTCAAAAGATAAATTACACAATTAAATCAATTTTTTACATATTGATACACAAAAAGCTTTGAAATATTTATTGTTGAGCCATTCTTCAAGCTTTACCCTGAAAGAACGATATTATTCAGTTGTATAAGCTTTCATAGTAGTCTCTCTACTATTTACTTTACAGCATTTATTGTAAAGGGATTAGCTTCCGAAAGTAAGAGATTAGCTTCCGAGAAGAAGGGATTCTTGCTTCCGAGAGGAAGGGATTTCCTTCCAAGAGGAAGAGATTGATTGTAAGATTTGTGCAACACCCGTGAAGTTGCATGACTGAGTTTCTTAGTGATTTCCTTCAAAGAGGTTCCTTGAAGAGAGTGGACGTAGGGTCGGAACAAATCCGATTTTGTCGAACCACTATAAACTGAGTTTGCATCCTCTATTCCTTAAACTCTTTATTTACAGCACATATTACTTGTTTATATGCTTACGGTGTTATCTGTTTTATAAATTTGTGTTTAATTAGCAAAAGTTTTTAAAAACCCAATTCACCCCCCTCTTGGGTTGAAACCTCAGTCTATAGTATATATATTATTCTAACTCCATGTCATATTTATTAAATTACTTCTTTACCCTTACTTTACGAATACGAGTATTACAATTCTACTCACTTTACAAAAATTTCATCTCCGAAATTTCCTTATCTAACTCAATAAACAATTGTGGACAATATTTCTTCATAGTTGCTTCACGTTCTTAAGTAATCTCTTCAACATCTTTATTCCACCACAGAACTTGAACTACTGGAATTACTTCATTACAGAAGGCTTGTTCTTTTCTGTCTAAATTTCTTATTGGTACTTGTATAAAAGTCAAACCTTTCTGAATTTCTATAGCTAAGCTCAAAATATTATTAGATTCATCATGTAAGTGATTTAGCAAAAGTGAAACGTGAAATATTTTATGTAACTGCTTCAACTTTGGAGACAATTTCAGGCTATACGCGACTAACCCAACTTTCTCAACAATCTTATAGGGTCCCACATACATTGGGCTCAACTTTCTATTCTTTTTAAACTTCAGTACACCATTCCATGGAGATATATTCAAAAATGCCCAATCATCAACTTGAAACTCGAGAGGTCGTCTTCTATTATCAATATATCCCTTCTGTTTGTTCTGTGTTGCTTTAAGGTTCTCTCTAACCAGTTTGATCCCCTCTGTAGTCAAATCTATCATTTCTAGACCAAATATCTTTCTCTCTCCAACTTCTTCCCAGCATACTGAAGTTCTACACCTCTGACTGTACAATGTCTCAATCGGTGCCATTCCAATACTAAATAGATGTTGATTATTATAAGCAGATTCCATCAATGGCAAGTAAGCGTTCCAACTTACTGAAAAACTCATCACATTTGCCCTCAATATATCTTCTAATACTCTAATAATCCTTTTTGTTTGAGGACGAAAAGTTATATTTAATTGTAATTGTGTACCCATGGCTTTTTGAAAGCCTTTCCAAAATCAAGATGTAAATCTAGCATCTCTATTTAACACTATCCTCAATGGTACTCCGAGTAGTTTAATAAGACAAAAATGAGGTGTTTTAGATATTTTATCTACAATCACCCACACAACATCAAAACCTCTCTAGGTATAGAGAAAACCATAAACAAAATCCATGCTCACATTCTCCCATGGCCACTCAGGTACTAAAAGAGGTTATAATAAGCCTGCTGAGTGTCTATTCTCAGACTTCACTTACAGATAAACCAAACAACTAGAAATATATTTAGCTACATCCCTCTTCAATCCTAACCACCAAAAATTTTGTCTCAATCCTCTATACATTTTATTGTTACTCAGGTGCATTGAAGATACATCATCATGTGTCTCTCTCAATATCTTCTTTCTCAACTCCACATCATTGGGAATATATATTCTATGTTTCAATACCAGAACACCATCATTTCAATTTTTTAACTCATATTACTTTCTACTAAGCACTTCTTGCTTAATCTTCTCTATCTCCTCATCTCTACCTTGAGTTTCTAACAAACATTTTACTATGGATGACTGTACAAGTATGTTTGTTAAAAATGATCCTTTATCACTGATATTCAACTTCTTTCTTATCTCTCTTAAATCTATCATCAATTTCACATCAGGACTCTCAATAACAGTTAACTTTCTTGTAGACTTTATACTTAATGCATCAGCTACTACATTAGCCTTTCCTGGATGATAATGAATTGTATAGTCATAATCACTAATCGACTCCATCCACCACGTCTGTCTCAAATCCAACTTTCTCTTGGTAGGTAAGTATGTCAAACTCTTGTGAACAGTAAATATCTCACAAGTGGTTCCATACAGATGATGTCTCCAAATTCACTATGATAGCTAACTCTAAGTCATGTATAGGGTAATTTCTCTCATGATTCCTTAATTACCTAGAAGCATATGCCATTACCTTCCTAGTTGCATCAACACATATCCCAACTCTTGATAGGATGTATCACTATACAGTACAAATCGTTCATCACCAGAAGGAAATACCAATACCGGAGCTGTAGTAAGTTTCTCCTTTAGTAATTGGAAACTTTTCTCACACTCCCAGATCATACAAATCTCACATTTTTCTTGGTCAATCTAGTCAATAGTACTGCAATAACAGAAAAATTTTGTATGAATATTCTATAATAACCAGCTAACCCCAAGAAGATTCAAATCTCAGTCACATTTGTTGGCCTCTCCCAACTCAACATTGTCTCTATTTTTTTGTGGATTGACTGTTATACTATTTCTAGACACTACATGTCTCAAGAAAGTAACTTTATTAAGCCAAAATTCACATTAAAAAAAATCGCATATAATCTCTCATTCCTCATAATCTCCAACACTATTTCTAAATTCTTTACATGTTGTTATTCCTTCTTAGAATATATTAGAATGTCAAATACAACCATAAACTTGTTAAGATATAGTTTAAACACTCTATTCATCAAGTCCATGAATACAGCTGTAACATAAGTCAACCCAAATGGTATCATAAGAAACTTATGACTATAACGTGTCTTAAGAGCAGTCTTAGGCACGTCTCCCTCCTCTATCCTTAACTGGTGATAACTTGATCTCAAGTCAATCTTAGAAAATACCTTTGCTTCTTGAAACTTCTCAAATAAATCATCTATCTTGGGTAAAGGATATTTGTTCTTAATGGTTATCTTATTCAACTATTTGTAGTCTATACACAATCTCATCATTCTATCTTCTTCTTCACAAACAACATAGGGCTCCCCAAAGCGACACATTAAATCGAATAAATTGTTTATCTAACAACTCTTGAACTTTCAACTCTCTTACTCAGTGGGTGTCACTCTGTAGGGTGCTATAAATATATGTGATGAACCAAGTATCACATCAATAGAGAATTTAATCTCCTTACTGGGAGACAAACTAGACAACTCATCAAGAAATATATCAGAAAAATCTTTTAATACTAATATTTATTCCACCTCTTTATTATCATTTCTAAAATCCACCACATATTCCAAATACCCCTCATATCCTTTCCTTGACCATTTACTAGTAGTCAGAGCAAAATAAGATAATTTAAGAGTATCTTACGTTCTTCCGAAAAATTAAAATCCTTTTGTCCTAGTATCTTGAACACCACATTTTTCTTACAAAAATCAACTCAAACGTGATACGTCGACAATCAATTCATTCCCAAAATCAAATGAAAATCTATCATATTCAAAGGTAATAAATCAACTTCAAATTCTCTATCACTGATACGAATCACACAACCCTTGTACACATTTATGATTATCACTCTATCTCTAATGGGAACTTCAACAATAATATTATGCATCAATAGGCTAATACATGCATCAATAGACTTCATCAATACATTGGATGCAAAAGAGTGTGTTGCACCAAGATCAACCAACATTGATATATCCGCCTTTTCTACATACAATGCACCTTAATTTAGGACAATTCTGGGATAAATATCTCATTTGGTTACATCTATAACATGTTCTAGTCTTTCTATCACATACCACATCCTTTAGGTAGTACACTCCCACCTCTACCATAACTTCCTATTCTCACAGACTATCTCCCAAATCTAGGGGTCCCACCAACATTACTTTGAATTATAGAGGCTATGGATCTAGCTTACCACTAACTCTGCATTATAGGTATTTTTTTTTCACACGAACAACTCCTCTTGGGTGGTCTCCGACCTTGTACACTCATACTACTACTACCTCTAGAAATTTCATGTCTAAGTCTCTTCAACCACTCTCTCTCTCTTCCCTCCCGCCCCCCTTAAACTCCATCACATTCTCAATCTGATGTGATATATCCACCAACCTAACATAATCATATGTTTCATGTAAGATTGTTTCATTTTAATCTCAAAATGTATTCCATCTATGAACCTCTTATACTTCTTCTCCTTTATGTCTACCATTTTCAATACAAACCTTGACAATGTCACAAATCTGCAATCATACTGAGCCACAGTCAACATATTTTACCTCAAATAAATGAAATCTCTCTTCTGTTGGGCTCTGCCAGTATATGAGCAATTTTTATAAAATAAAAAACCTCCTTAAACCTACTCTAAGTTAAGGGTCTATCAACATACATACCTACTCTGGGAAGAATATCCTCCTATCATTCTAAAGTTTCTCCTTCTAACTCAAACAAAGCAAAAACAACTCTCAACCTATCTGTCATTGGTAAAATACCAAATAATCTCTCTATATATTTCACCCATAGCTCAGACTCAAAAGGATTCATAGATCCTTAAAGCAACAAAGCATTCAACTTAATATATCTAATAATCTCCCTGCATCTCGTGCATAACCTCACATTTCCCCTTTTGAGCGTCTATCATTACAGGATTTACAACAACTTCAGGCACTGCTCTAGCTTGTTCATCAAGTCTATGCTATAGACTATCAACTCTATCATCTGTTACATTCATTTTTCTCAAAAGCATGAGCAAGAGCTTCTCTTAGCTTATCTCTTTCAACTCTAGATTCTCTCATACCCCTACGAATATTAATTATACTTGTTGACCCTCACCTATATTTTAATGATGACAAAACACAACTCTTATTATACTAACGATGCTATCTAAGTGTATTAAGCAATAAAAGCATTCAACCAAGGAACAAAGTGCAAGAACTCAACCAGAATCAAACACCAAGTGAAGATAGAAGAACTAGTATAGGTCTAAGGTATTGAAACAAGTTGTAAGTCTCACTTGTTCAGGTAATTAGCTTGTCCAATGGCTCTTTTTGAAAAAGCATTTTCACATAACCTTTTAAACAAATGTTTTTTAAAGTTAAAATCTATTCAACACATGAAAACTGGGTTGTTAAAGCAACCCAGTCGACTGGGTACATATACCAATCTTCTGGTATAAAGGTTAGTATGTTCCTAGTCGACTGGATGCCTCATACCAGTTGACTGCTGTTTTGGTTAGAGATTTCCCAGTCGATTGGTAAGACATATCCAATCAACTGGTAATCTGGGCAGAAAGTTCCTAGTCGACTGCTAAGACATACCCAGTCGACTGGTACCTTCAATAGCCTTAAAAATGATTTTTAAAGAGAACCTAGTCGACTGGTACTAAGACCTAATCGACTGGTAGTTCAAAAAATATTACTGTTGGGACGCGAGATTTCAGCACAAATTGTACCAAAATGGACAAAATCAGTTACAAACGGGCATATTACATCAAGGGTATATAAACCCACTCTATTAAGCATTTTAAAATAGAGTATTACACATTCAAACAAGTTTTTACTCATTAATACTCAAAAAGCTTTGAAAAATTGATTGTTGAGCCATTCTTCAAGCTTTACCTAGAAAGAGAGACATTATTCAGCTGTATAAGCTTCCATTGTTGTCTCTCTACTGTTTTCTTTACGGTATTTATTGTAAAGGGATTTGCTTCCGAAATAAAGGGATTTGTTTCTGAAAAGAAGGGGTTTTTGCTTCCAAGAGGAAGGGGTTTGCTTCTAAGAGGAATGGATTGTAAGGTTTGTGCAACACTCGTGAAGCTGCACGACTAAGTTTCTTAGTAGAGTACTTCAAGGAGGTTCCTTGAAAAGAGTGGACGTAGGGTCGAAACGATTCTGATATTGCCGAACCACTATAAACTGAGTTTGCATCCTCTATTCCTTAATCTCTTTATTTACAGCACATATTACTTGTTATATGCTTACTGTGTTATCTGTTTTATAAACTTGTGTTTTAATCTGCAAAAAAAGTTTTAAAAACCAATTCACCCCCTTCCCCTTTTGGGTTGAAACCTTAGTCTACAATTGGTATCAGAGCTTCGTTCTCAATTTTTGGCTTAATATCCTTGAGTTGATCCGATGGCAGCAAATAGCTATTATGAGGGACACTCATATACTAGGTCTCCCTTGTTCAATGGCTCCAACTATAAGTATTAGAAAAATAGGATGAAAATCTTTTTTGAAGGACAAGATTATAATCTGTGGAGAGTCATTGAAGAGGGACCTAGAATTCCATCAAAGGAAATCACTGTTGGAGAAATTAATCATACAATGCCTAAACTCAAAACTGAGTTCAATGAGGAGGATTGTAGAATGATGTCTTTCAATTAGTATAGTAACAAGTATTTTACATTATGCTTTAGATATATCTGAATACAATAAAATCTCTACATGTGTTTCAGCTAAGGAAATATGGGATAAATTACAAGTTACATATGAAGGAACTAATGAGGTTAAAAAATCAAAAATCTATATGCTAGTATCTGAATATGAATCTTTTAGAATGTCTCCTAATAAAACAATTTCTCAAATGCACTCACGTTTCACAACTATTGTTAATGGTTTGAAGCTTCTTGGTAGGAACATTGAGGAATTTGAATTAACAAGAAAAATCTTAAGGTCTTTGCCATCCACTTGGAAAGCAAAGAAAACTGCTATCACGGAGGCCAAAGATCTCGACAAACTTGATGTTGAGACACTTCTTGGGTCATTGTTAACATATGAGATGGAGGAAATGAATCCCATTGTCAATGATGATGAGAAGAAGAAAAAGGTGATAGCTCTCAAAGCCTCTACATATAACAATGAAGAGGAATAGGAAGAAGAGGCAGTGAGCAGCGAAGAAGATGGTGAGATGGCTTTAATCACCAAGCGATTTCATAGATTCTAAAAGAAAAGCAAGAAACCTTACACAAAGGATCTCACTTCTAAAAGGGAACCACTTGTGTGCTATGGATGCAAGAAGCCCGATCACATCAAGGCTGATTGTATGACAACGAACAAACCATACAAGAGCTTCAAGAAGAAGGCTATGATTGCAACCACTTGGGGTGATGACAAAGAAGAAGAAGAATCCTCAGATAAAGAAGTCGAATATGAGGAAATTGCCAACCTATGCCTTATGGCAATTGATGATGAAAATGAGGTATTATCTTCTCCTTCTTCTAAAAAAAACAATGTGAGTAGTAGTGAAGAATGGTTAAAAGTCATAAATGAAATGCATAATGAATTGAAGAAATTTGATTCTAGGAACTCTACTCTTAAGAAAGAGGTGTAATCCCTTTCTAAAGAGATGATAAGTCTAAGAGAAGAGAAAGAAAAATTATCTTCATTGTCGTATGATGCTTCTCAAGACTTCCTCAAATATGAAAATGAGAATTTAAAAAAGAAGATATTAGAATTGAATGGTACTATATCTAGACTCATGCTTGGTAAAGAAAAGCTTGATAAAGTGCTTTCTTGCTAAATATTAAGTGGAGGAAAATCTGGTTTAGGATACTCTCCATTAGGCAAGCAAAACTCAAAATAGGGCTTATTTATGAAAGCTTCATGTGTGAATGAAACCTCTACGTCAAAGGTTAAAATCACACCCCTATTGAATGATATCATGTCTAGAAATACTAATTCTAATGCTAATATAAGATTGAAGAATCCTAGAAATACTCATGCTTATATGTATGCTCATTCAAGGAATGCTTATGCACATGCTAGGAATAATCATCATGTGCATCCTAAGAACAATTTCTATACTCAAGACTTACACACTGCACAAGCATATCATAGGAATTACAATCATAGTCATTTTAGAAATAATATGTATACTCATGATAATGCAAGCATGTATCCTAGAAATTATCCTCATACATTTTCTGGAAATGACATATATATTCATATTCCTCACAATAGAAACATGTATCCTAGGAACTCCTATCC
The DNA here is from genome assembly GCA_023935145.1 of Bretschneidera sinensis. NCBI lineage: Eukaryota > Viridiplantae > Streptophyta > Magnoliopsida > Brassicales > Akaniaceae > Bretschneidera > Bretschneidera sinensis. The sequence continues at coordinate 20,915,710 of CM043705.1, read as the reverse complement.
TAAGAATTATAGACATGCACAACTAAGAAATCCTAGAAATTTCAATAACTATTATTCTAGGAGTGTGCATAATCAACATGTCTATAGATCACCATATGCTGTTAAGAAAGTATGGGTCCCAAAAGGAACCGTATTTTCAAGGACTAACCCCAAAAGACCCAAGAAATTTTGGGTACCTAAAAATGCCATTGTGTATCCTTGTGTGATGTAGATATGTCTCCACACCAAAGAAAAGGGTAACTCTTGGTACCTTGATAGTGGATGCTCAAAACACATGACTAGTGATAAAAGTGTATTCAAGGAGCTAACTCTAAGAGATGGTGGACTTGTCACCATTAGAGACAACACAAAAATAAAGATCATCGGACATGAAAAAATTGGTAATGATTTCTCAACCATAGATAATGTATTGCTAGTACAAGGCCTTAAGCCAAATTTACTAAGTATTAGTTAACTTTGTGACAAAGGCAACAAAGTTACATTTGAGAGCTCTCATTGTCTAGTTATAGACATCAAAAGTAACAAGATTAAATTTGTTGGCCATAGACATGAAAATGTTTATATAGTTGATTTGAAATCCTTGCATTCCGAAAATGGAAAAAGTTTTCCTGCCATTAGTGAAAATCCATGGCTATGGCATAAAAAGCTTGGTCATGTGAACATGAACTTGCTGAAAATCATTTCAAGAAAACATTTAGTCATCGGACTTCCCAAAATCAATTTTGAAAAAGACAAAGTATGTGATGCTTGTTAAATGGGGAAACAAACTAGGATTTCTTTTAAATCAAAGAATGTAGTCTCAACTATTACACCTTTGGAACTCTTGCATATTGACTTATTTGGTCCAATCAGTACCATTAGTCTAGGTGGCCATCAATATGCTCTTGTTATTGTTGATGACTATTCAAGATATACCTTTGTTATCTTTATTGCTTACAAGGATGAAGACTTCAAAGGATTTGAAATTTTTTGCAAAAAGGTTCAAAATGAAAAAATGGATTTGTATTTCAAGCATTAGAAGTGATCATGGAAAAAAATTTGAAAATCAAAGTTTTTTAAAATTTTGTGATGAAAATGGGATTGATCACAACTTTTCAGCCTCTAGAACTCCTCAACAAAATGGAGTTGTTGAGAGGAAAAATAGAGTTCTAGAAGAATTTTCAAAAACAATGTTTTGTGAAAATAGTTTACCAAAAAACTTTTGGGCTGAAGCGGTAAACACTTATTGCTATATCTTGAATAGAATTTTAATTAGGTATATTCTTGACAAAACTCTATATGAAATATGGAAAGGTAGAAAGCCTAATATCTCTTATTTTTATACCTTTGATTGTAAATGCTTCATCCTAAATAACAATAAAACTAACTTGGGTAAATTTAATTCTAAGACCGATGAAGGAATATTTTTAGGATATTCAACCTCTAATAAGGCTTATAGAGTTTTCAACAAGAGAACTCTAGTGGTAGAAGAATCTGTACATGTAACTCTTGATGAGTCTAACCCAATTAGAAGTAGAGAAGTTTCTTTCAATGATGATGCAGATTTTATTCCAAGAACGGAACTCCTACTCCCATTGTTGACCCAAAGGAGAGTCCACCTCAAACAAATGGAGAGATGGAAACTCTCAAAGTAGACCAACCATCTACAAGTCGACAAGAGGATAGTCTTCCCAAAGATTGGAGGTATGTAAACTATCACCCGATTGATCAAGTGATAGGTGATCCCTCACGAGGGGTAAGAACTCGTTCCTCTATTAGAAATATTTGCAATTATGTAGCTTATTTGTCTCAAGTAGAACCTAAGATATTTATAGAAGCTGAAAAGGATAATGATTGGATAATTGCAATGCAAGAAGAAATAAATCAATTTGAAAGGAAAAATGTATGGAATCTAGTTCCTAGACCTAATAATCATTCAATAATTGGAACTAAATGGGTATTTAGGAATAAGATGGATGAAAATGGAATAGTAACTAGAAACAAAGCTAGACTAGTTGCTAAGGGATATAATCAAGAAGAAAGAATAGACTTTGATGAGACCTATGCTCCCGTAGCTAGATTAGAAGCTATTTGAATGTTATTAGCCTTTGCATGCTTTAATAAGTTTTAAGTTATTTCAAATGGATGTAAAGAGCGCCTTCTTAAATGGCTTTATAGAAGAAGAGGTTTATGTTGAACAACCTCTTGGATTTGAAAATTCTAGTCTTCCAAATCATATCTACAAGCTTTCTAAGGCTCTATATGGGTTGAAGCAAGCTCCAAGGGCATGGTATGAAAGACTAAGTAAATTTTTGATTGACAATAACTTTATCAGATGTAAAATAGACACAACTCTCTTCACAAAGACTCACAAAAATGACACTCTTCTAGTCCAAATATATGTTGATGATATTATATTTGGTGCTACTAATGAATCTATGTGTCAAGAGTTTGCCATGCAAGGTGAATTTGAAATGAGCATGATGGGAGAGCTTACCTACTTCCTTGGACTTCAAATAAAACAACTAAAATGAGGCATCTTCATCAATCAATAAAAGTACACTAAGGACTTATTAAAGAGGTTTGGGATGGAAAGCTCAAAGCTACTTGGAACACCCATGTGCACTTCAACAAAACTTGATCTTGATGAAGGAGGTAAATGTGTAGATACTAGATATTATAGAAGCATGATAGGAGCTTTGCTTTATTTGACTATAAGTAGACCTGATATAATGTTCAGTGTATGCATGTGTGCTAGATTTCAAGCTAATCTTAAGGAATCACATGGAGTTGCAGTAAAAAGAATCCTTAGATATATACAAGGAACTCAAACCATATGATTATGGTACTCTAGAGATTCATCTTTTGAGCTTGTACGATATTTAGATGCTGATTTTGCTGAATGTAGGTTAGATAGAAAAAGCACAAGTGGAACATGCTAATTCTTAGGTGCAATGTTAACCTCTTGGTTTTCCAAGAAACAAAATTCTGTTGCACTATCAACCGTCGAGGTTGAATATGTAGCAGCTAGAAGTTGTTGTGCTCAAGTGTTATGGATGAAACAACAACAAGAAGACCCTTTAAAAGTATCCCAATTCATTGTGATAATACTAGTGCTATCAATCTAACTAAGAATCCTATTCAGCACTCTAAAACCAAACACATAAAAATTAGACACCATTTCTTAAGAGACCATACTCAAAAAGGTGATATAAGACTAGAATTCATACCATCAGATGATCAAATAGCTAATATTCTTACAAGACCTCTAAGTGAAGCTAGCTTCTGCAAAATTAGACTATTAATGGGGTTGCTATATTATGATAAATTGAATGTCTGATTACTTCATCATTCATCATTATGCATACTTGACATCTAGTGAATGAGTATTAATCCTTGTTTAATATCTCCCTCACTTAAGATGGCATAGATAAACAAATTTCGTGCTAAGACTCAAGAATTAAAATTTTCTTAAGAGTCCAGTCGACTGGTAAGGCTATCCCAGTCGACTGGAAAGTCACTGCCTAATTTCCCAGTCTACTAGTTCAACTAGACTTTGTTTGGAGCCAAAATTTTGAAATTCAGTTATCAACCCAGTCGACTGGTATCTCTCTACCTATTCTTCCAGTCAACTGGTATCCTGACCCAGTCGACTAGTATGCAAAACTGTTCATCTTTGCAAAGGACCCAGCCGACTGGTATCCTTATCCCAGTCGACTGGTATCGCGATTCTATAAATAGTCTCTTCATTTTTTTTCCAGATTTTCACGCCATTTTCAAAAAACCTAGCTTTCTCTCTCTACAAAATCTCGCCATTTTGATCCAAAAACCATCAAAACACTAACAAAACACATCACTTTACTCATCCCCAACATCTATTTCAACTTTCTACGGTTGAAATCCACCATTTCCTCTCAAAACTCCTCTTACCCAAAAACTCTTTTTCCCAAAAATGACCGATAGAATCCGAGTTAAATACACCATTGGGGGACCAAATGTGCCTACAAGGCCAAAGTCCACCAAATCAATGGTTCCAGATTCGAGGGGCAAGGGCATGGCAGGCTCATCCAGCAAAAAACCCAGAACAGAGCTTGATGACACTCTATTCTCTAGCCCAGCGGTGAAGGCTAGGCATAATTCCGTTATCCACCACAAGAAAATCATGACAGGTAGAGTTGTCAATTTTGACTTTATTCGTCATGGTAATTTTGACATATTACTTGCCTTCGAGGCCATACACTTAACCTCACTGGCCAAGGTACATAAGAAATACTACCCCAGACTGATTCACCAGTTCTATGTGAACTTGGTGAAACCCAGTCCACTGGCTCTAAGGTTCAGAACCAGTGTCATGGGTGTGGAGTTTGAGATCAATACTGACCTCTTGATGAACATTTTGAGGATCCCTGTGGGAGGGATCCAATAGAGTCTGGATGGATAGCCAGACAATTTCGAGATTGAGGAGGTGTGTTAGATCGCTAGGGGCGACCCTAACTATATGTTCAGACCAACTACATTTCACACATGCAGTGATATGCCCCGAAACTCAAATTATTCAATCTCATCGTGAGTTGGACCATCCACCCGAGACTAAGAAGTCAGGGGTATCTATCAAAAATAGATACCGTATTGATTTGGTGCCTTAAAACTGGGCACCACTTCAATATATACCCCATGCTGCTCACCAACATGATTAATGGTGAAGTGAGCGACTCTGGATGTCTTCCCTACGGGATGCTCATCACGCTTATACTCTAGCACTCCCGAGTGCCTCTCCCTGCCTCCGAGGCTCAGGATATCGGGCTAAAGGACATTATCAACATCTCCTCAATGAAAAAGATGGGATGCACGGTCCACGACGGCTTCATCTACTCCAAGGCCGGGAAGCACATTTGGATTGGAGAGGATGACAGTAGTGATGATGAGGATGCTGCTGCTGATATGGATACAGATGCTCGAGCACCTCCTTTGGGTGACTTGATTTCTAGTCAAGCTAGATACGACGATCTACTTCAGGCTATCACGAGTCTCCAGCTGACTATGCAGTCCGGATTCCAGACCTTGAGCCCCTCCATTGAGACCCTCCGGGATGACTTCGAGCTGTATCGAGAGCGCACCGAGAGTTTACTGGCTGAGATTCGTGATCTCATTCATGACGGTATATATTCCACCATTTGCTTAATGTTGCGCTGCTAAACATGCAACCTATTTACCATCTCCAGGTGTTGCCACATTTTTGCTTTTTCTTTTTCTTTTTCCTTCTCCACGCTGGAGCCTTCAATTTTTTTATTCTTTTTCTTTTTTTTCTTACATGCTGTCCACGTGTCTTTTTTTTAAAGAATTGTTTTACAAAATTTTGATCTTTCGCATATATATTATTTTAAGTCCATGTCATATTTATTAAATTACTTCTTTACCCTTACTTTATGAATACATGTTTTACAGCTGGTTTGGCTTAAACATGTCGACATATAGGAATACGTTCCCAGATGATATACCGAAATTGGTATTTTCCAATACAATGCTAGTATGGAGTGATGATGAATGAGCATTTTTATTTGATTATTTTATCATTGATGATTAAGATACTAAAGTATCAGAATTGATTGTGAAATGATTGATAGAAAGATGAGTTTCATAATGAAACAACTATTATGAGGAGTTGATTGAATATGATATGATAATTAGTGATTGAATATGATATATATATTATGAGGTAAATTATGATAAATTTGAGTTGACGAAATATATGAGAAGATATTGAAATTATAAACATAATGATTGATTTTATATGAGAAGAGATATATGATTGTTTATGATTAAATTATGAGCTATAACTAGAAGTATACCAATCGAATACTTCTAGTAAATTTAATTCACTGAGTTTATGAAGCCCACATCTCGTTGTTAAAATATTTCAAGCAACGAACAGGACAAATAGATTTTTGAGCTGATATTCAGAGTATTTACTTTAAATAATTCTTGTGGTCAACATCTCCAATTGTTGGTATTTGTCTAAGGTTTGCACAGGTCCAACCATGGTTCAAACATGGTTAAAATCTAAACCAAGAATGGAGAATTAAATTTCAGCAAGTTAGAAGGCTTCACACATATGTGTGCATCAATTTGGAGCAAGGGAAGACTAGGCACACTGGTGTGTGCACTTCTGCACACAAGCTGATGGAGTGTGTGCACTGCTCGACAGCATCAGTGTGCACCAGCAGTGCACCGCCCCCTCTCCAACGCCACGCCGTCTAGAAGGTAAGCTCCAGGACCACTCCAACGGCGCATCGGCCATCCACCAACGACGCACCGTCCAGCAAGGGTGATGCTGGGACAGAACCGGCGCTGCACCACTCAGCCATCTGCGGTGCATTGTCCAGCGTGCACATAAGCACACTCTGCCTCAGCACCGCACCGCACCCTGCTGAGTGCCACACCGCCAGGCACACTGCTGCAACGAGGCAGCAGGCATAAAGGCTCTCCAAAGTGTGTGTGCGCAATACCAAAACGCGCAATACCACTTGGAGGATGTTGAAGGGCTAAGATTAAAAGGAGATCATGATCAAAGGGTGGAGATTGAATCACAAGAATGTCCAAGAAGTGGGAGGCTATAAAAGGGGTTCCTTAGCCTCATTTTTAAGAGATAGAACATAGACAACAACACAAGTTTGTGACATTGTGAGAGATCAATTGTAAATACAAAAGAGAATTGTGTGAGAGACATAAACACAAGAGGGACTCTTTGTAGTGAGGCTGGTTGTAAAAGAAGAGAGGTTAGTAGAGAATTGATAGAAAGCATTGTAATAGGTCTATCACTTTCTCGTTCTCTTCTTGGTTTCTTCAAGAACTTAAGGTTTCTTGAAGGGGATTGCTGTAACTTGTAAGAACCATTTGAGATAGTGCAGAGAGTTTGGAGGAACTCACGGGGACGTAGGCACATTGTCGAACCTCGATAACAAATTGCTTGTCTTCTTACTTTCTTTGATTTTCTGTTCTTGTGTTCGATTGCTAAAATTATTTCTACAAGTCATTCTAGACTTGGGTGTTTGGAAGATCACCACCTGGGCATCTTGTCAAGGTGATTTCCAACACCAATCTTGTGAAAGAATGATGAAAGAAATTTTTTGAGAATTTGTTAATTTATATGCATTTTATATTATATATATTGTTTCCGATAAAAGAATGATGAATTGTCTCCTCTGAAAAGAGTTGAGGATTTTGATGTAATATTTCTTTTCAGTTGATGTATGCTTTTATATTATTGCATATACATATCATGCTGAGATAGTAAAATGTGACGATTCAATCTTGGAGTGGTCAGTCCGAGAAGGGTCGTTACATTATATTTGTGTTTCTATCTTGTTTTTTCTAGCTATTGAGACTAGAGATATCTACAATACTTGCAAAGACCATAAACCACGTGTTTGTCCTGCTGAGTCGCACTATGATTAAGTTGATTTTATATAGTTCTAATGTTATAAGGTCATTTATGCAATGATCCATTACACAATGCATACTTTTCTAACAACTACATTACTTTTCTTCTTCCCTAATTAGTCTCACATATTTTATTCCATTTTTTAAAAAGAATTACATTTATGTTGTATTGCTTATCTCTCTGCTTTTCTAAATTTATTTTCAGGCTAATCAGAACAAGAGAGTTCATTTTGACCTCTTTAATGTCTTACTGTAACTTTGGACTCGATAACACAAACGAATCTGAGGTGAACTGTGTCTACTGCGGTAAAAAATCTACGACAGTAACCAGTGGGATCAGACCGAGTACTAAAGAACACAATCTCTTACAACCGAGTACTCATTGATCCCAGTCCAAGCCAACAAATCGCTAACACATGTTCACCACTCAGCCATGTGTTATATGGCAAAAAAATCCACCCTAACACTTTCCTTACATTTTTTCATTCTATTAAACAAAGGAAAGAAAATCTTTTTGTTTCTTTTCCATTTTCACTCTCTACTAAACATTTTTCATAATGTTAAATGATGGTCAAGTTGAGAAATTGGTAATCCAAAGATGTGTAATCTATCTTGCAAATGTTTCTTGAACTATTTTTAAAAAAAGGAAATCGGCTGTTAAACATTTGATCTAGCAAACTCAGTTGCACTATGGTTAAGTTGATTTTATCCGGTCTTAATGTTATAAGGTCATTTATGCAATGATCCACTACACAATGCATACTCTCCTAACAACTATGTTACTTTTCTTCTTCCCTAAATAGTCTCACATATTTCATTCCATTTTTTTTAAAAGAATTACATTAATGTTGTATTGCTTATCTTTCTTCTTTTCTAAATTTATATTCAGGCTAGTCAGAACAAGAGGGTTCATTCAGACCTCATCAGTGTCTCAGTGTAACTTTGGACTCGATAACATAAATGAACCTGGGTGAACTATGCCTACTGCGGTAAAAAAATCTATGACAGTAATCAATGGGATCAGACCGAGTACTAGAGAACACAATCCCTTACAATGGAGTATTTATTGATCCAGTTCAAGTCAACAGATCGCTAACATACGTTCACCACTCAGCTATGTGTTACGGGACAGAAAAATCCACCCCAACACTTTCTTTTTTTCACTCTATTAAATAAGGAAAAGAAAATCTTTTTATTTCTTTTCCTTTTCACTCTCCACTAAACATTTTTCGTAATGTTAAACATGGTCAAGTTGAGAAATTGGTACTCCAAAGATGTGTGTAATCTATCTTGCAAGTGTTTCTTGAACAATTTCTTAAAAAAAAAGGAGAAATAGACTATTAAACATTTGATCCAGCAAACTCAGTTGCAGTTCTAGTACCATGCCATGATCACCCTGATGCAAATATGACGATGATGTTAATGTACGATCAGTAAAAGGTAGCATATAATCTAATAATTTCATGGTATGCAGTCGCTTGCAGTCAGCTTTTAGTCTCCAAAGTTAATGGCGACACACTTTTAAGAGAAAAGAATGCTGCGACCCGCACCAACTTTGCTTAACAAAGAGCCTCTCTACTTTAATCATTATTTGAAAAGCTATGGTCTTTTAATAAAGCTAATGCTAGAAGTGTAATCATTTTGGGATAGATTCAAAACACCAACCAATAAAACTTCCTATCACTGGCTCCAGGGCCAGAAATACAAAAATGCCAACAATGTCCTTTTGTCCCTATTTATCTTGACATGGATCATCAAGTATTACAGGAGTCTATATATATACAAAATCTACTTTTTTTTACCTTGGTGGGTGGTTGGGTAACATCAATCCTCCAGATGCATAAAAGTGATTGCTGTTTTATTTGAAAATTTAGTACAACCACCACAATCTCCTTCTCGAAAATTATTTTTTAACACCTTCTCTATCATCATTTTTTGATATTTTAAAATGGACCAATAGGAATACAAGAAACAATTTGTTATAATGATTTTTTGATTTTTTTGTAGTGAATTTTAAAAAAGTAAAATAATCAATTAATAGTAAAGTTTCTGCTCATTCGTAATATTATTGGTGCAATAGCCGGGTATCAAAATTGGGTATTGATATGCTAGTACTCAGTTAGAAGAAAAAAACATTTCTATATGAATCACACAACTAAATCATCAATTTAGATAATATGTAATTGCAAAAAACTGATTAATAATTAATAAAAATTAGATTAATCTTTTTTCACGTTTTATTGATTTTACCTTCAATAAATCACAGTAGAGACTGAGATGCGAGATATGGTTTAATTTAAGTATTTCAATAAATAATTTATTTATCTTTATTGAATAGAAAATGACAAAAATTTTAAAGGAAAAAAATTCCAAAAAAGCACTAACCAAAGTAAATATTGTACTATCACTTTCTTATTTACCTTTATTCCATTCAAAAAGAAAAATATTTGAACCATCAAGCCCTACTTATACAGATGATAAACTAACTCCCAAATTCAGGGTTCTCTGTTTTTGGCTGCAAAAAACAGAAGGAAGAAAAATGGTTTCCACTTCTTCTCCTCCTCCTCCCCCTTCAAAGGTGAGAGAGCACATGCCAATCCTTTTTTAATTTCTCTAACACCAATTTAGTTTCTTGTTTATTCATTCTTTCTTTTCTTAACTGTGAACACTTACAGGAAGTTGAAACATCCAACGAGAAATGGAAGGAAGGAGACCCTTCTCGCCGAGCCAAATGGTGGTACTCAACTTTCCACACTGTCACAGCCATGATAGGTGCTGGCGTTCTCAGCTTGCCTTATGCTATGGCCTACTTAGGATGGTATATATATATATATATTTATATATGCTAAAACTCATGTCATCAACAAATTAGTTAAACCTTAATTTAAAGTCTAAAGACTATAACTTTGTTTTTTTAGGGGGCCAGGGATAATGGTGTTGGTTTTATCTTGGTGCATAACATTGAACACAATGTGGCAAATGATCCAACTTCATGAATGCGTACCTGGGACTCGATTCGATCGATATGTAGAGCTTGGTCGATATGCTTTTGGGCCAAAATTGGGGCCTTTGATTGTTCTTCCTCAGCAACTGATTGTTCAAGTTGGGTGTGATATAGTGTACATGGTCACTGGAGGAAAATGTCTGAAGAAATTCATGGAGATGGCTTGCACCCATTGCACTCAACTGAGACAATCATACTGGATCTTGATCTTTGGTGGCATCCATTTCTTCCTCTCTCAGCTTCCCAATTTCAATTCAGTTGCTGGTGTCTCTTTAGCAGCTGCAGTCATGTCACTGAGGTTCTTTTTAACTTTTTCTCATGCATCTTCTTCTCTTCTTGATAATTTAACTTCACCAATGAATGCTTAATATGTTTACTGTATATATCATACATGATGCAGCAAAAATTTTACTTTGTTTTGATGTCTATTGGAAATTTTCCCAAATCACACGGAGTATATTAATTTGATTTTCAATTAAACCATCATACACCGTCAATTTAATGAAAAAAAGAATAAAAAAAGATGAAAATAATAAAAGTGGACACAAAATTTAAGTGGTTTGACACAATCTTGCCTACGTCCATGAAAAGAATAAACATATTATTTACTATGAGAGAAATACGAGGAAAATACATATTGTGTTCACCTAACTGTTCCCTTGTCCATGTGTTGCTTTGTGTGTATTCCCTTATATTCTTAATATATATATATATATATATATATATATATAGAGAGAGAGAGAGAGAGAGAGAGAGAGAGCCACCCAAAACTTGTCTCCAAAATATTTGGTCTCCAAAGCAAAAGATTTATGGTCTCAAAGTCAGAAAAGATTTCATACTCAAACATTTTACCTATCAAACTCCTAGAATCTCACATTAAGAATATGAGTAGTAAGTCTGTAACCAAAAATTAAGTGATCAAAGTATGAGTTAATTGAAAAAACTTGAAGCCCCTAGACCTCAAACTTGATTTGCAAGAAAACCAACTAAAAGTTTATCTAATTAAGCTCAAATTCTTTGGTGTGCATTTAAGTAGAAAAATTATAAGGTAGAATTTCGATTATTAACTTCTTTTTTATAAGGTAAAAAAGAAATAAAGTTTTCTTTACATTTATTCCGTACTATATTGGCTCATATGGTGGAGTAAATTTGATTACCATTCATGAAAAAAATGATAAAAAGTAAATTATAGAGTAAATTACAAAAACTTAATTTATCTAGTTTTGGTGAAAGTTACACTTACATATCTCTATTTGATAACATGTGTTAGTGATCTGTTTGAAAATTACAATTACATCTCCCTATTTCATAACATACATTTGAACCCTTGATATCTGAAAATTTATTTTCTAATGTTGGAGAAGCAAAGTACGGTTAAGTTTGGCAGCTAAATAAGACCTTTATTATACATTACTCTATTATACTCGTGTCGGATTCTCGACACTTAAGGATATGATATTCGAACACTCTAAATTAAAAGAAAATCTATGAAAAATAGACTAATCCGACACTCAAGCACATATCCGTATATAACACTTATATCCCGAGTCCTTATAACATGGAGTAAAACATGTAACTACATAAAAACTAGCAATAATAAAAATATTTAAGATTCAGATGGACTGAAGTAGACTGACATAAATAAATAACCTATATATGTTGTTAATGTATTATATGGGCTTAGTCCCACATTGGTTGTGTATAGCTTTGCTTCTCCTATTGGCTTATATAAATAGGATAGTCTCACATTGGTTGTGTATAGCTTTGCTTCTCCTATTGGCTTATATAAATAGGATAACTCCCTTTGTAAGTAAATTACATCATTCAATACAATTCCTCTCTTTGTATTGTCTCACTTCCTCTCTTAAATTCATCATGGTATCAGGGCCATAATGGTTCTCAGTATTTTAAGAATTGAGTATGCTCTATAATTGCCACTATTAGTGGATCTTTCACATCAGAAATTCTCGGTATATTAAGAGTTAAGTATGCTCTGTGATTGCCACTATTAGTGGATCCTTAACATCAGAAAAACTTCTAGTATATCCTTTTCATACCTGTTGGGTCATCACTATAGTCGGAGTCTCATTCTCCATCGACATCATCTCCGCTGCCACTCCTGTTTCAGAAACGTTGTTGCCACGTCAGCCCTAAAAGCCACATCAGTGCCACCTCACTCGTTGACATCATATCTGCTGCCGCTCCTGTTTCAGAAATGTTGTTGTTGCCACGTCAGTGCCACGTCACCCGTTGACCACCACATCATCAGTTGACTGCCATGTCACCAGTTTCTTAGAGGTTCACCTTCCTCTTTGTGCCTATGGCTGAATCATACTTACCTCAGGTTATTACTACTGTTCTGGATGAATCTAATTATGTTGTGTGGGCTCAAGAAATGTCTGGTTTCCTCCGTGGACAAAAATTGTGGCGTTACGTGACTAGAGATATCACTGAACCCAAAAAGAAGGACGACGAAGATGCTGACAAATATGTTGACCGTCTAGAGGACTGGGATAGTAAAAATCACCAGATTCTCATATGGTTTCGTGCCACTATTATCCCAGAAATCAAACTTCAATTTGGTACACTCCATACAGCTAAAGAAGCTTGGGATCTTCTCCAACACCGCTGTGCCAGGGTAGACATCTCAAATCGGTATCGTCTTCTTTCCACCCTTCATAGCATGCGCCAAGAACCTGGACAAACTGTCAACAGATTTCTATCTCAGATGACTGCCGTGTAGAACCAGTTAGCTCTCACTGAGCCAACTTGGGAATGCACAAAAGACGTTGATGTTCATGGAAAGTACCGAATTGAGACACGTATTATGCAATTCCTGATGGGCTTGATAGAGGAATTTGAACCTGTACGAGCTTCAATCCTACACCGGCGCGCGATACCTCCCCTAAATGACATCCTTTCTGATATACTCAGTGAGGAAACACATCTCGCCACATTACAAGGATCTCATAAAGATGTTGCCCTTGCAGCACCCGTTGCTCTTGCCACACCAGCTGCCAAGACAAACCTATACCAGAAGCCCTTATATTACAAGTATTATCATTCACAAGGGCATGAATTATTCAAATATCCTTCTCGCCTATGTAAAGTCTGCAGAGAACTGGGTCACTATCTTGCAGACAGTCCTAAACTTCCATCTAAAAATCAGTTAAATGGGAACCAATATTGCTCTCGAGGCTCATACAATCGGTTCTATTCCAAGACAAAGAACACCATTGTTGTAGCCACTGATGCTACACCAACTTCGTCCAGCTCTCCACCTGATTGGAGTGGTTTATGCACTGTTCTTATCGAAGCTCTAACTAAAACTGGTAACAATATAGCCATGTCAACTACACCAGGTACATCCCGATGGTATTTTGATTCTACTTGTTGCAATCATTTGACTTCTGATGCCTCTATATTTTCCTCTAAAAACCGTGATAAGCATGCACCTACTATTCACACTACCAATGGATCAAATATGTTGGTCAGCCACACTGGACATATTGACAATTCTCATTTGTCTCTCCTTGACACATATTTGGTTCCTAATCTTACGCTTAACCTTATATCTGTTGGACAACTATGTGATCTTGGATTTGATTTGCATTTTTCTTCTACTAGTTGTCGTGTGCAGGACCCTCAGACAGGAAAACTCATTGGAATTGGCCGTAAAGTTGGACACCTCTTTGAACTCACTCACCTCCAAGTCCCATCCTCACCATCACCAAACCAATTAGCTGCATCCATCCCAGCACTCTCTCCCATGGAATTGTGGCACTTAGGTCACACTTCATCCAGCCCTCTACGTTCTCTTATTTCTAGTGGTCAGTTAGGATCACTTCAGCATGAGTCTTTTCATTGTATTCATTGTCAACTTGCAAAACAATCAACTTTACCTTTTAATGAGAGTCAATTTGTTTCCCTTGCACCTTTTGATTTAGTACATTCTAACGTTTGGGGGGCATTCTTCTCATGCATCAATGGGTGGTGCTCGTTATTTTGTTATATTTGTGGATGACTATTCTCGTTATACTTGGTTGTTTCTTATGAAAAGCAGATCTGAACTCTTTCAAATATATTCTAATTTTTCTTCTATGGTTCAAACTAAATTCTCTCGGAATATCAAAAATTTTCGTTCAGATAATGCAATGGAATATAAAGACCGTGCTTTTCTAAACCTACTTCACAAAAATGGCACGCTTCCCCACCGTTCGTGCCCCGGAACCTCCTAACAAAATGGACGAGCCGAACGTAAACATCGGCATATTCTTGACACCATTCGTGCTCTACTCATTTCGTCATCATGCCCTGAACGTTTCTGGAGTGATGCTGCCTTATCCGCAGTGCACACAATCAATTGTGTCCCTTCCGCTACAATCTAAAATCAGTCTCCATTCGAGCGCCTTTCCGGTAAACCTCCTAATTACTCTAACCTTAGAGTATTTGGTTGCGCTTGTTTTGTTCTTCTCAAACCACATGAACACAACAAATTACAACCAAGGGCTCATCTTTGTTGTTTCATTGGATATGGTATTGAGCATAAGGGGTATCGGTGCTGGGATCCTATTTCTAAAACTCTTCGTATCTCTCATCATGTCATTTTTTAGGAACATCAAATGTTCTCTTCCTTATGGTCATTTGACATGTCAACCATCACTAACTCCAGATTCTTTACTGATCCATCTTTTGAGTTATTTCCTGATAATCCAGTTTCAGGTACTGTTGAGTCCACCTCCGAATCACCAGCTGATATCACCCCTTCCGTTCCGAACCCAGCTCCAACTCTAGAACCCTCAGCTGACCTCACCTCTCCTACTCAATCGGTCTTGCCCGAGGATATTCCTATGTCTGATGAGTCTGCACCAACTCCTTCTAAGAGTCATCCTCTAGATCACCCCCGCAGATCTACCAGGGTAACTCATCCCCCTTCTCATCTTGTTGATTACCATTGTGATTATCATTGTTTTTCCACTATACTTTACCTACATGAGCCTCAATCCTATAAGGAGGCTAGTACTAATCCACTTTGGCAAAAAGCAATGGATGAAGAACTTCAGGCCCTAGCTAAAACTCATATCTGGGATATTGTTGATCTGCCCCCTGGAAAAACTCCTATTAGGTGCAAATGGGTGTTTAAGATCAAGACACTTTCTGATGGCTCTATTGAACGATATAAAGCCCGAATTGTTGCGAAGGGATTTGCTCAAGAATATGGCATTGACTATGAAGAGATATTTGCTCCAGTGGCGAGGCTCACATCTGTCCGTACACTCCTTGCTGTCGCCGCCATTCGAAGATGGACTCTATTTCAAATGGATGTAAAAAATGCATTTCTCAATGGGGATCTTCTTGAGGAAGTCTATATGCATACACCTCCCGGCTTGGATGCCCCTCGAAACAAAGTTTGTCGCTTTCGTCGTGCCCTATATGGTTTGAAACAAGCTCCACGTGCTTGGTTTGCCAAATTCAACACTACCATTCATCAGTTTGGGTTCACACCGAGTGCTCATGATTCAGCTCTGTTTATCTGCCATACTGCCAACGGTATTATCATTCTTTTACTATACGTGGATGATATGGTTATTACTGCAGATGATCTACATGGTATTTCTAAACTCAAAAAGTTTCTTAGTGGCCAATTCGAGATGAAAGATCTTGGCGTGCTCACCTATTTTCTTGGCCTCGAAGTCTCATCTAATTCTGATGGATTTTTTCTCTCTCAGGCCAAATATGTCTCGGATCTCCTTTCCAAGACTGGGATCACTGACTCAACCACTGTCACTACTCCTCTCGAGCCGAACGTCAGACTTACCCCACTCGATGGTTCACCTCTTCAAGATGCCACTCGATATCGTCAACTGGTTGGAAGTCTTGTATATCTTACTGTCACTCGCCCTGACATTGCCTATGCCGTTCATCAGGTCAGTCGGTTCTTGTCCGCTCCTCGGACCACTCATTACTCGGCTATTCTTCGCATTCTTAGGTATGTCAAGGGTACTTTATTTCATGGGCTTCATTTCTCAGCATAGTCTGCCCCCGTTTTACAAGCCTATTCTGATGCCGATTGGGCCGGAGACCCCACCGACAAACGTTCAACCACTAGTTACTGTTTCTTTTTGGGTAATTCTCTCATTTCCTGTCTTAGTAAGAAACAAACTGTGGTTGCTCGCTCCAGTACTGAAGCTGAATATCGTGCCATGGCTGATGCAACTCAAGAACTTCTCTGGCTTTGATGGCTACTCACTAACATGGGTATCTCTTCCCCTGCTGCCACTATCCTACACTGTGACAACATGAGTGCTATTCAGATCGCTCACAATGATGTCTTCCACGAGCGCACAAAACACATCGAGAATGGTATCCACTTCATCCGTGATCACATTCTCCAGAATATGGTTCATCTACAATCCGTCAGTTCAGCCGATCAGACAGCTGATATTTTCACTAAGGCTCATCCACCCGGATGCTTTCGCTCTCTGGTTTTCAAACTCAAGTTCACCTCCCACTTACCGCCTTGAGTTTGAGGGGGGATGTTAATGTATTATATGGGCTTAGTCCCACATTGGTTGTGTATAGCTTTGCCTCTCCTATTGACTTATATAAATAAGATAGTCCCACATTGATTGTGTATAGCTTTGCCTCTCCTATTGGCTTATATAAATAGGATAGCTCCCTTTGTAAGTAAATACACTATTCAATACAATTCTTCTCTTTGTATTGTCTCACTTCCTCTCTTAAATTCAACATATGTATTACAAGATATGAGAATGTTTGATAGTCAATACACAATATAGAAAGCTGATCCGCAGGGATATATTGTTGATTTAAACATAACTAATAAATTGTGGTTATGATTTCAGCTACTCAACCATAGCCTGGGCGGGTTGCTTGGGTCGAGGTCGAATCTATAACGTGAGCTATGCATACAAGAAAACCAGCCCAACGGATTACATGTTTCGAGTGTTCAATGCATTGGGTCAAATTTCATTTGCATTTGCTGGGCATGCTGTTGCCTTAGAAATTCAGGCCACAATCCCATCAACTCCTGAGAAACCTTCAAAAGTACCAATGTGGAAAGGTGCAGTTGGTGCCTATTTCATCAACGCAATCTGCTATTTTCCTGTAGCATTTATAGGCTACTGGGCATTTGGCCAAGATGTTGATGATAATGTGCTCATGGCTCTCCAAAGACCTGAATGGCTCATTGCCTCTGCTAACTTAATGGTCGTCATCCATGTCATCGGCAGCTACCAGGTATCAATTAATGCATATATATATATATATATATATATATATATATATATATATATATATATATATATATGAGTTTGACTCTTTATCTTCAGCCAGTACTATGTGTAACAAAAAGAATGATTTGCAGGTATATGCTATGCCAGTGTTTGACCTGTTGGAAAGGATCATGGTAAAAAGATTCAACTTCCCACCTGGATTTGTTCTCAGACTCATCACTCGATCTGCTTATGTAGGTGAGATTCTTATTGCAATTTTTGAAAGAGTGGTGATACTACGGATTCAATTTTGTGGAAATTACCACGGAATCTAAAAAGTTTATGGATAATCACGGAAAAATTGAATAGTAACTTCAGTATTTAAATTTTTTCGTGTTAAATTTTTTAAAACAATTACTATTCAATTTCTTTATAATTACTAGTGAACTTTCCCGGTTCCATGAGATCACCACTTTTTCTTGAAATACACAACAATTTTGGACTTTGAAGCTAGAGGGAGAGCTACTCTGCATCAATATATATATAAGCAATGCCAATTAATAGCCTAATTGAAACTGCATGGCATTTCCTTTTCCATTTGAGCATCTAATGATTGGAAAAGATATTCTTGCAGCATTTACACTATTTGTTGGGGTCACCTTCCCATTTTTTGGTGATCTTCTTGGCTTCTTTGGCGGATTTGGTTTTGCACCCACTTCCTACTTTGTAAGCTTTTATCCTTAATTTTTCTTCAAATTTTACATTACTAATTGAATTGGAGAATGATCTATCTTGAGCATTCTTGTAGCTCCCCAGTATAATATGGCTGATTGTGAAGAAACCAAGCAGATTCAGCTGCAATTGGTTCATCAACTGGGTAATCAAATTAATAACTATGCCCTTTTTTGTTCTTTTTTCCCTAACCAGCAATGATACTGCATCTTAATTTCTTCTTTATATACGAGTGTCAATTTTTTTATGCATCAATTAAAATTTCAAATCCTGTGTATTAATTTCAGGGTTCCATATTCGTCGGAGTGTTCATAATGTTGGCATCCACTATTGGCGGGCTGAGAAATATTGTCACTGATGCCTCCACATATAGTTTCTACACATAAATTGTGATGAATTAATGAATTATGCCATGAAAAAATTAGACAAGTTAGTTGAGCTGATGATGTTTCTTGGTGTGTTTTCCTTAGTTTGAGCAAGCAATCATTTAAATGTAATCATCCAATTCGACTACTTTATTCGGGGTTTGTAGATTTTTAGTTTTATGATTTTTCTAACAAATATTTTTATCGAATTCATGTTATCTATTTTCAGCCTGCTCTTGAAACGGAAGCTAGGAAACCATCTTAGCGTGGGTGGAATGATAGAGACTTTGTGAAATTTAATAAAATTATTGGTTTCAATTTTTATATTTGTGAGTGATCAGACCACAAATATTTTTCTTATAAATTTTCTAAGTTAAATATGAATGACATGCTTTTGATTCGTCTGAGGAAATAGATTTAGTATGGTTTACACAAATTGATCCATAATACTATTTTATCGTTAAAAAAACAAAAAAAAATGAAAGCAAAAAATAAAGTAATTTTGCAAGTTGATAATATGTAAAATATCTGCAAATAAAGGATGTGCCATGTATTTGAGTTATGATGCTACATTGCTAGAGAATTGACAAGCATTGGTTGATTCTAGGTTGAGGCAATTGTAAAATAAAAATAAGATTAACCGCCTTTTTACTACAGGTGCCTCTCTCTCATTAATGAGAAAGGAGAAAAAAAAGAAGGCAAATAAAGAAAAAGAGGTTAATGATGCTGATTGACAAATGACAAGCAATAAGCAATTTGTGAACAGCGCTCAAAAAGTGGGTTAGTTGGGATGGGAGAAGCTTACGGAGATTTTTAGTTTAAAGGTGATGTTAGTATTTATCTAAGGTTTAAACATGTCTAAACATAGTTTAAAGATGGTTAAAGTCTAAATCAATGTTGGAAGATTAAAATACAGCATGTTAAAGGAGTGCACACATGTGTGTGCATCCATTTGGGTGTGTGTGCACACCCCTAATCAACAAAGCAAAGTAATGCGTATTGCTGTGTGAAGGGCATCATCTGTGTGCGCCTCACCGCCCCTTCACCAGCGTCTCACCGCCCAGCAAGAATGCAGTTTGAAGAAGGGTAGCGCCGCATCGCCCCTCCACCAGTACCGCACCGTCCAGAATGTGGTGCAAAAGAGTTTTGCCTAGCGCCTCACCACGCCTTCACCAGCGTCTCACCGCCTAGCAAGAATGCAGTTTGAAGAAGAGCAGTGCCGCATCACCCCTCCACCAGCACCGCACCGTCCAGAATGTGGTGCAAAAGAGTTTTGCCTAGCGCTTCACCGCCCCTGTTCAGCGCCTAGGCGCTAGGCACATTGAAGCACACATGGACAGCTTGTTTAAACCTCCTCTTAGGTGCGTGGATGCAAGGTTAAAACACACAGCACCACTTAGGATTGATGAAGGGCCATGGCTAAGTGGTCATCAAGATCTAAGGGTGGAGATTGACTCTCAAGATTGGACAAGAAGTTGGTGCACTATAGGAAGGGTCACCTAACTTCATTCTAGACATAACATTGTGATATAATTTGAGATCAATTGTAAAGAGTGACAAGACACAATACAAGAGAGAATTATGTGAGAGTGCAAAGACACAAAACACAAGAGGGACTCATTGTAGAGAAGCTGGTTGTAAAGAAGAGAGAGTAGTATAGATAGAGAGCATTGTAATAGTTCTTATCATATTCTTTCTTCTCTTCTTGGTTTCTTCAAGAACTTAAGCTTCTTGAAGAGGGCTACTATAATTGTAAAGAACCATTGATTTAGTGCAGAGAGTTCAGAGGAACTCACAGGGACATAGGCTATTGCCGAAGCTCGATAACAAATCGCTTGTCTTCTTTTCTTTCTTGCTTTCGATTGTTGTATTTCTTTCTACAAGACATTCTAGACTTGGGTGTTTGGAAGATCACCACCTGGGCATCTTGTCAAGGTGATTTCCAACAGTGGTATCAGAGCTAGCACAGCCGACTATCGGAGCAAGAACAAGAAGGTGACGGAGCCAAGACTCCAAGAATCAAAGATCAAACTTCTTGGGTGATTCAAAAACGGAGTAAAGATCAAGATCAGACCGTGTTCTTGAGGGTGATTCAAGAACGGTGTTAAGATCCATCTTCGATCGTGTTCTTGAGGTTGAAGAAAGAATTTGTGGGTATTGCATAAATCTGGGATCTTGTCCGCAAAGATGGCTTCAAATATCGTGGTTGAGAAGTTTGATGGTAAGGAAGATTTTTCCCTGTGGAAGCGGAAGGTCAAGGTGGTTCTAATGCAACAGAAAGTGGACTTGGCTATTAGAGAAGATTATGCTTTTCCAGCAAGTGTCACGGAGGACCAGCGGGTTGTGATGAAGAAGATGGCTTACAGCACCATTTTCTTGTACATGTCGGATAGTGTCACAAGG
Organism: Bretschneidera sinensis; assembly: GCA_023935145.1. NCBI lineage: Eukaryota > Viridiplantae > Streptophyta > Magnoliopsida > Brassicales > Akaniaceae > Bretschneidera > Bretschneidera sinensis. The sequence goes on along the minus strand of CM043705.1, from coordinate 20,894,552 downwards.
GAGTGCGGAGACTCGGAAGATCCGGCTGTCATATGGAAGAAACTAGAAGAGTTGTTTCTTACCAAAACTCTCCCTAACAAAATTTATCTTCTTAAAAGAATCTTTTCTTTTAAAATGGATCCTAGTAAAGAGTTGTAAGATAATTTTGATGTCTATAATAAGCTAGTTTAAGATTTGAATAGCTATAGCATTACATTTCTGGATGAACAATTGGCTGTTATCTTGTTAAATTCTCTTCTTGATTGCTTTGATAATTTGATTAATGCTATTGAGTATGGAAAGAATACTTTAACCACGGAGATTGTGATCAATGCCATAAGGGCACATGACTTCAAAGCCAAGATGAAGGAAACATCAAGTGGAGATGGGCTATTCGTAAGAGGAAGGCCAGCAACTCGGAATGGAAATAACAACCATGGCAACTACCGGGAGAAATCAAGAGGTAGAGGGCAAAGCCATGGGAGAGCACATTCCAAATCAAGATTTGGAAAGAGGTGCTTCTACTGCAACAAAGAGGGCCATTTTAGAAAAGATTGCAAGAAGAAGATGTGGGATGAGAGAATAAGCCACACCAACAATGGAGAAACTTCGATTTCCAAGGGAGAACAGCAAGATTATGTTCTTGTTTTGTGCTCAAATGTGAGCAGGAGGCAAGGTAGCGAAAAGTGGATTCTGGATTCCGGGTGCACTTATCACATGTGCCCTCACAAGGAATGGTTCAAGAATTTCAAGGAGATCAATGATGGAAGGGTCTTCTTGGCGAATGACAATTCTTGCCAAGTGAGAGGGATTGGAGACATCCAATTGAGGATGTTTGATGGACATCACAAGGCTGCTGCGAAATGTGAGGTATCTTCCAGATTTGAAGAGAAATTTGACCTCATTGGGGCAACTGGATTCCATGGGGTATACATGCAAAGTAGAGGGAGGAAAAATCAAGGTGGCCAAGGGATCTTTGGTAGTGGTCAAGGCAGCAAGAAATGATGGACTCTATGAGATGATCGGAGAGACAGAAATCAATGATCAAGCAGCAAGCTTGATGGCTGAGATGGATAGGGCAGCCCTTTGGCACACTCGCTTGGGATACATGAGTGAAAAGGGCCTGCAAGTTTTTAGCAATGATGGTCTACTTGGTGGTGACAAAGTAGAGAAACTGGTTTCTGTGAGAGTTGCATTCTTGGGAAGCAACACCAGGTCAGCTTCAACACCGAAGTGTACAAATCTAAGGGGATTCTTGACTACATTCATTCGGACATTTGGGGATCAGCAAGAACACCAGCACATGGAGGTAACTTTTACTTTCTGTCTTTAATTGATGATTATTCAAGAAGAGTGTGGGTTTATTTACTTAGAAATAAATCAGATGCCTTGGATAAATTTGTTGTGTGGAAGAAGTTGCTGAAAACTCAAACGGGTGGGGTAGTTAAGGCTTTACAAACTAATAATGGCTTAGAATTTTTCAATAAATATTTTGATAAATTCTGTGAATTAAATAGCATTCTAAGACATAGAACGGTTGTAAAAACACCTCAGCAAAATGGAGTTACTGGGAGGATGAATAGAACCCTTATTGAAAAGGTTAGATGCATGTTAATAGGATTTGGTTTACCAAAATATTTTTGGGGAGAAGTTGTGGCCACAGCTGCATACTTGGTAAATAGATCACTCTCTAGAGCTTTAGAGCTCAAGACTCACATGAAGATGTGAAGTGGGAAACCCCCTGAATTAAACAACCTTAGGACTTTTGGGTCTGCTACATATGCACATCAAAATGAGGATAAACTTAGCCCAAGATCTAGAAAATGTGTATTTCTATGATATGGTGATGGGGTTAAGGGATATAGGTTGTGATCCTTAGAAAAGAAAGGCATGAAACTCATTATAAGTAGGGATGTTATTTTTAATGAATTGTTCCTTACTTGGAGAAAACTAACCCTGCAGGGGCTAGTGAGCAAACTAGTTTGAAAGTTATAGAGCATCTCATCAAGGAGAGTTCGGTTCAGGTAGAGCAGGGAAGGCAAGAGGGTTCGGACCAGGTAGAGCCCTTGAATGAAAGCCATGCTCAAGAAACTCAAGAAGAGGCTGAACAAGAAGAGGTTGATGCAGCAAGTTATAATGACTACGAGCTCACAAGAGACTGGGGAAGGAGGGTGGTTAGACCACCTTTGAGATATCAGTTTGCGGATGCTAATGTAGCAGCTCCTTGGATAGAATGAGAGGTTGAACCAGAAACTTACATGGATGCCATGGAGTGTAAGGATTCGTCAAAGTGGCAGCTGGCTATGGAGGAAAAAATGGATTCTTTGATGAAGAACAACTCTTGGGAGTTAGTGCCCAAACCAGAAAAATAGAGAGTTGTGGATCGTAGATGGCTCTACAAGATCAAAGAAGGGAATACTCTAGGGGATGAAGTCTGGTATAAAGCTAGGCTGGTGGCGAAGGGGTTCACACAAAGAAAGGGCATAGATTTCACCGAAATCTTCTCATCGGTTGTGAAGTACAAGACGATACAGATAATGTTAGCATTAGTGGTCCAATTTGATTAGAAAATTGAGAAAATTGATATGAAGACAGCATTCTTATATGGAGAGCTCAATGAGATCATTTTCATGAGGCAACCCGAAGGCTATGAGGAAGGAAGACAAAGAGTGTTGGTGTGCAAATTGAAAAAATCTCTCTATGGCCTGAAACAATCACCTCGGCAATGGAATAAGAGGTTTGATTCCTTTGTAATCAGCCTAGGTTTCATGAGGAGCTACTATGATTCGTGCTTGTACTATAAGGGGCAGAAGGTTGTGGAAGTGGTGATCATCCTCATCTATGTTGATGACATGTTGCTGGTTGGGAGCAGCATGGAAAGAATAAGAAAATTGAAGGCTCAACTCAGTGAGGAGTTTGAGATAAAGGATCTTGACCATGCACAGAAGATCTTTGGGATGTGTATCATCTGGGAAAGGGAGAGAAACAGATGGAAAATCTCTCAAACTTCTTACATAGAGAAGATGATATCTAAGTTCTCTATGGTAGATAGCAAACTAGTGAAAGTTTCCCTTGCTGGTCATTTCAAGTTCTCCAGTGATCAATGTCCGAGATCGGAGGCGGAGAAGAAGGAAATGGAAAAAGTCTCTTATTCTAGTGTTGTTGGTTCTGTTATGTTCACTATGGTAAGCACTAGACCTGATATTGCTCATACAATAAGTGTTCTCAGCAGGTTTATGAGTAATCTCGAAAAGGAGCACTGGCTTGGGATGAAAGGGTTGTTAAGGTACTTGAAGGGAAGCCCAGAAGTAGAGCTAGTTTATGAGAAGAGAGGTAAGTCCATCTGCCTTGAGGGTTTTGCTGATTCGGACTATAGAGCAGACCGGGATAAAAGGAGATCGATTACATCCTACTTTTTCAACTTAAACATATGTTGTGTAAGTTGGAAAGCTCAGTTGCAACTAGTGGTAGCACTTTCAACAACTGAGGCTGAGAACATAGCGGCTACGGAGGCCATTAAGGAAACTATATGGTGCAAAGGGTTGCTGGAAGAGTTGAAGGTACTGAAGGAGAAGGTTGTGGTGTTTTCGGATAGTCAAAGTGCATTGCACTTGTGTAAGAATCCAGTGTTCCATGAGAGGACAAAGCACATGGATGTTCAGTATCATTTTATTCGGGAAAATGTTACGAAAGAATGCATCCATGTGGACAAGGTAGCCATGGAAGAAAATCCTGCGGATTTAGGTACTAAAGTTCTACCTCTAAGTAAGTTCAATCATTACCTTGGACTACTTAGGATTAGAGCTGGCTAATTGATGACTCAAGATAAGTTTGGATCCTGAAGCTCTCTGCACAATGGTTCGGGTTTAAAAACTTAGACAAAGGTAGAGATTGTTGGTATTTTTCTAACGTTTAAACATGTCTAAACATGGTTCAAAGATGGTTAAATTCTAAACCAAGGTTGGACGATTAAAATACAGCATGTTAAAAGAGTGCACACATGTGTGTGCATCCATTTGTGTGTGTGTGCACACCCCTAATCAACAAAGCAAAGTAGTGAGCACTGTTGTGTGAAGGGCAACATCAGTGTGCACCTCACCGCCCCTTCACCAGTGCCTCACCACCCAGCAAGGATATAGTTTGAAGAAGGGCAGTGCCACACCGCCCCTCCACCAGCAACGCACCGTCCAAAATGTGGTGCAAATGAGCCTTGCCTAACGCCTCACCGCCCCTTGTTCAGCGCCTAGGTGCTAGGCACACTGAAGCACACATGGACAGCTTATTTAAACCTCCTCTTAGGTGCGTGGATGCAAGGTTAAAACACACAGCACCATTTAGGATTGATGGAGGGCCATGGTTAAGTGGTCATCAAGATCTAAAGGTGGAGATTGACTCTCAAGATTGGACAAGAAGTTGGTACACTATATAAAGGGTCACCTAGCTTCATTCTAGACATAAAATTGTGATATAATTTGAGATCAATTGTAAAGAGTGACAAGACACAATACAAGAGAAAATTGTGTGAGAGTGCAAAGACACAAAATACAAGAGGGACTCATTGTAGAGAGGCTGGTTGTAAAGAAGAGAAAGTAGTATAGATAGAGAGCATTGTAATAGTTTTTATCATCTTCTTTCTTCTCTTCTTAGTTTCTTCAAGAACTTGAGCTTCTTGAAGAGGGTTGCTATAATTGTAAAGAACCATTGATTTAGTGCAGAGACTTCAGAGGAACTCACGGGGACGTAGGCTATTGCCGAACCTTGATAACAAATCGTTTGTCTTATTTTCTTTCTTGCTTTCGATTGCTGTATTTCTTTCTATAAGTCATTCTAGACTTGGGTGTTTGAAAGATCACCACCTGGGCATCTTGTCAAAGTGATTTCCAACAGGTGATTTGCAAGAAAATTAAAATAAATTGTTTTCGAAGCTCCGAGGCTTAACAAAAATATATTTTTATTTTCATTTTAGGTTTATTGCATGACAAATCCTTAAACTATGAATCCATAACATTTAACTCTCTGAAATATTAATTTAACGTAAAGGCCATTGAACTATGAATTAATAGCAATCAACTCTTTAAATTTATTTTCAGAAAAGAAACTTAACCAGAACTTAAAGGAGAATTCCACTTGTTTAATGATTTGCCTAGGTCCAATTTTTAGAGCGAACATTCACCATATAGTAATAATCAAATGGAAGAATCCTCACTTATTATATTTTCGTCGAAAAATGGATTTAAAGAGTTGATTGCTACTAATTCATAGTTCAAGGACCCTGTGTGCCAAATTAATAATTCAAGAAGTTAAATACTACAGATTCATAGTTCAAAGATCTGTGCTGTAATAAACCCTTTTCATTTTTGTTGTTGGAAGGTAGCAACGTATGAGCTATCCAGTCTCTATTAATAATAGTCCAAAAAAATGAGATACACTCTTAACAATATGTAAACATACGATGCAGATATATTGCATGCTAATTGTAACCAAAATGTAGTTCAATCTTTAATTGTTAGAATTTTGGTTCAAATTTTCACCCAAAAAAAAAACTTTTAATTGGTTTGAAAAAAAGTGGTTTCTTATTTTACAGTTCCTTATTCTAGTAGAAGTAGTAGTAGTTTCTGATTAGATGGTGGTTTGTTCTAATAGGAGTCTTAGTAGTAAACTCTTATGTTGTTATTTTTCTGTTAGTATTAGGAAAATTTCCTCTATATAAAAGTGGTCTTAGAAAAGGTTTGAGACACACTCATAATTCCAATATACATTGTAAATCAGAGGGGTTTGCTACTAGAGTTAGGATGAGTGTTTTAGGTGTTTGGGGTTTTGGCTTGTTAAGTAAAGAGAACACTTACAACCAGAGCTAGGTTGAGAGTGTTGGTTGTATTGATGTTTTCAGGTGGTGAGGTAGTGAGAATTTAACAACTTTGCTCTTTCTAAAGCTATAATTGTAGATTAATAAACTGGTGAAGTTTGTTAGTGGACGTAGGCAAAGAGGTTGTCGAACTATGTTAAGTTATTGTGTTTTTGCTCTTTGTTTGTTTCGCCTATTTAATTGTTGTGATTGTGTTTTTTGTCAAAAATTTGAGTATGTGGATTTTAGAGGTAAAATCTTAATAATCTTTTAATTTTTTTATTAATTGATTTCCTTGATTGGTTACTCACCTAATGTGCTAACTTTATATAAGCTTTTCAAAAATAAAATTACTAGTAAAATTAATAAAATAAACTAACTACTCCAACTAGGAATAAACCAACTAAATCTACTAACTCTAAAATAACTAATCCTACGTGGTTTAGATTTCTAACATTGCCTCCCTTAAACCAATTCTTCTTCTTCTTCTTCTTCTTCAGATAACCTAGATTTTGCTTGTATCCATTTGCTACTAACCGTACTTTGAAACTATCTAGTGACTCCACATCACATTTATGTTGATCTTGTGGTGCATCCATCCCTTCTTTTAGCTTGTCACATTCATCCTTGAGAAACTTGGTGAGAGCCTCCCTCTCCTCAGCAACACCATTTGCTTTCTTTGTTAACTCACCCTTTTTTTCATCAATGAGTTCCCACTTAACTTCAAACTTTGCATTCTTCACTTTCAGTTTTTCTACACCAGCCATTAGTTTCAGTTTCTGAGCCTTGACTACAACTAGTTCTTCCTTGAGTTTCACCTCTAGAAGTGATAATTCAGTTGACTCACTTCAAGGTCTCTATTTTCTTGTTTGCACAATCAACTTGCTTCTTTTTGTCTCCAAATGAAACCAAGGACTTCTGAAGATCAAGCTTGACTTTGTTAATCTCTTCCTTCTCAGGTCAATCTCCCCCTTAAAATCACTCAAAGTTTTTTCTCTCTCATAAAGAAGATTTGACCTCTCTGCTACATCCTTCTCTTTATCACCTAATACCCTTGACTAAATTTTCAACTCATGTTCCCTTTCACTAATTAGGTCCTCCCACTGACTAAGATCCACTTCTCTCAGCTCCCACTTCCGTATCTTGGTCTCAATTTCTTCTTCCACCAATTTTCGCTTTATCTCAATTTCAAATTCATACTTTCTTGTTCTCAAAATAGTTTCATGTTTGGCAATGACTTTTTGAATTCCATCAGCATCCTTGCTTGCAAATTTTTCCTATGAAACAAGCAGCTCTTGCTCTCTTTTCTACAACGAAGATTTCTTTTCAAATCTTCTTTAGATAAGGAAACAAGAGTCAGCTCTAGGATGGAGTATGTAGTGAGTTTTAATTTACTCGCAAGCGCACGAGTCATTTGCAATATAGCGTTGTGCAAGTGCGAGGTCGAATCCACAGGGAATTGCGTTGTGAAAATATAATTTAATCTAAACCAACTCTATTTTAACCTAGTTCCGAATTTCAGATGATAATTTGCAAAAGAAATTAAAATTAAACTAAATTGATTTTTAAAAACTAATAATTAAAACACTAAGGTTTCCAAATCCACCCCACTGAAGTTAAGCATATATGTTCTAAAAATATAGCATATCAAAACATTCCATGAATCCAACTATAAGACAAATAACAAATAATATCTCAACTAAACCAAAAGCATCTAATGTATCCGCTCTTAACAAATTACAAAGGAAATCCAATATAATCGAAAATCATTCAATGTATCCATCAAATGAAACACAAGGAATATCCAACAGACAATTTAAACTCAATCAATTATAAGATTAACTCAAATAATTGACAGAACATTTATTCTAAAAATTTTCAGATTTGTACAAGCAAATCTGAACTACTACGCCAAACAATGGTGGGGCTTCATCTTCAACCTTAGCTGAAGAGTCTAGCCACTCATAACTATGAAACTACAATTCATAATAAAAGTGCTAAACATTTAAACTAAAACAACTAAATGTAAAGAAATAAATAAATAACTTTACATGGGAGAAATTTCACTCGCTGACGGGCGGTGCTTCCCTTTGTGGTGACAAAGCCTTCGAGATCCACCAGAATGCTAGCGGAAGTCCACCGGTAAACACCAAAATGGCTTAGGAATTGTACACTGAATGATGAAGTGGAGTGGGTCTTATATAAGCAAATACCACAAGTGGAATGTGTTTCCAATCCGATGTGGGATGTGCGATATAGAAATTTGTTTCCAACCGATGTGGGATATTGGATTTAAGTCTTCACATGCCCTTCAAAATTTCTGTTCACGCTGAAATCCCGCACAGCCTGACCTTTGTCTACTAAAACGGCCATAACTTTCTGTAGAAAAATCATTTTTATGAGCCGTAAAATTCTCCAGAAAATAAACTTCTGGATCTTTCTAAGCATATATGGCTCATATCATGGTTCTTCTTGAATCAATACAGTTTAATTTTCAAAGATGATTGATCTGTACGGGTAATTCTGGCAATTTTAATGAAACTCCTTTCCCAGTGCTTGTAAACCTGAAAAACAATGAAAACAACCCAAAGTAACAAATTCCTAAGCTAACAAATGTAAATTAAGTGGTCAAAATATGCAATATTTTTCACTCATCAAATACCCCCAAACTTACATTTTGCTAGTCCCTTAGCAAAACAAAATATAAAAAAACTAAATGAACAACAAAGATTATAAAGATAAGTTCAGTATTCATGGTGTCCAAAAATTTAAGGAGCATTCAAAATCATAAGATTCATTTATGAGCAAGCTTAAATAAGTTAAACCCATCTTCACAATGAATAAGAATTTAAAACTTAATTACTTACAAGAGGCATGGTAAGACATCACAAGCTTGAATCAGTGTAAAGTGAATTAGCATATACAGATGAGGTTTCCAAATAACTTCAATGTACAAGGTATTCAAATCTCAAGATCCACAGAATTTCTCGTCGGAAAGAACAATGAAGGCATAGTTTTTTTTTTTTTTTTTTAACATAAGGCTCTACTATGTTTAGTTCCCTTAAGCTTTCTAATTGACCCATGTAACGAGTGTTGAGTCAATGACTCCCAAACCAGATGGTTTTAGGGCATTAGGTGTAAAGATACCCCTAAAGACTTACTAACTCGAGTCAGAAAGGCTATGAAATTAAACTGGCCTTAACACTACCAAGCAAAATTCCACCTTTCGACGTGAACACTCACTGCTTACTGAGGTAAGAGGTCCAGTTACTCAGCGAAAAGTTTTGCAATGATCATTATGAATAAAATTCTCACCTTTTGACGTGAACACTCACTGCTTACTGAGGCAAGAGGTCCAGTTACTTAGTGAAAAGTTTATTGATGATGATCATTATAAATATTAGTAGTATTAGTTGTTTTTTATTTTTATTTTATATATATGCCCAAGTGTTTATCCAACAAGTCATCCAGTTTCAGTTAAGACAAGGAAACGTATACATTCAACTCACTTATCATACCTCACACAAATATGTGCTGATGTGCTCGTGTTAGATTAGATCAAACATGTGAATTCTCGAAAATGCCTAAAGTAAGTAACTAAAGTTTAAACTCTATCATCAGATCATGTGTTCAAAGTTTTAAACTCACCAATGAAATCACATCACAATTTATCACAATTTTTCAGAACAACCAAAATTTTTAGATGAACATGAACATGCATTTATCTTTACGACAAAAAGATAACAAATTAGGACAAAGTGTGTGATGTGTCTCCCATACCCCCAAACTTAAATTACACATTGACCCCAATGTGTGACTAATATGGAAAGAGCTGACCTGAGATATGGAGAACTATCTGGACTGGTATGGCTCATAGCATACCCCCAAACTTGAACTGAAGTATGCATTGTCCCTGAAAAATAAAAAAACTGGAAAACAAAAAATACTGGAAACAAACATTAATCATAAAAATGTGAAATAATAAATAAACATAAAAGATAAGCTGTGGGGTGCCTCCCATGAGCGCAAAGTTTAACGTCTTCAGTCAGACCCAACATTAGTAAACATGCCCAACTAAGCACTCCACCATCTGATCAATAAATAGGAATGAAAAATGATCAGGCCTAGTGGCAGCATTCAATTTACGGTAGTCTAGACACTTTCTCCATCTTGACTGCACTCGAGTTGGAACCAACTCGTCGTCTTTATTTACTACCGTCAATTCAGCACATTTGGGCACGACTTTAATCAGGCTCACCCCCTTGTTATCAGAGATGGGATAAATGATCCCTGCCTCTAACAGCTTAATATCTTCTGCCCTCACAACCTCTTGCATAGCAGGGTTGAGCCTTCTTTATGGCTCCCTCGATGGCTTGGCATTCTCCTCCAACTATATCGTGTGTATTACCAACGAGGGGTTGATTCCCTTGACATCCTCAATAGTCCAGCCTATAGCTTCCTTATGCTCTCTTAAGACGTCAAATAATTTCTCCTCTGGAGCATCACCCAAATCTAAAGCTATAATTATAGGCAAAGAATCTGCTGGACCTAGGAACTTATACTTAAGATTGTCCGATAAAGGCTTAAGTTCCTTCTTGGGGGGTTTAGGTGTTGTGGTTTCCTCCGTCTCACTGATCTTTAGAGGAGCAGACTCCCAAGTAGCATTTTCTTGCTCAAACAACTTATCTAAGCCCAAATCCTCTTCAAATTGAGCAAAGCATGCCTCCAGGGGGTCCTCAATACGTGATTCATCCATAATCTCCTCCGTTTCACTGCTCTTCTGAGGATCAGACTCCAAAATGGCATTCACTTCCTCGAGTAACTTATCTAAGCCCAAGTCCTCTCCAAAGTGAGCAAAACATGCAGGGGATCCTCAAACTCCTCTCCTTTCTTGGGCGCTTGTAATCTCTCAGGGTAAGGCGCTTTAGGTAAAAACGACCTAGGGAGATCCTTAATGATAGGTGTGGCTGTAGAAGGCTCAACATCTCTCTTTTCTTTGTTGCCACTTTCTTGCCCTTGTATAGGAGTTGATAAATTTTCCACCGCAAACTGTTCCTTTGGGTTAGGATCAGGTTGACTGGGGAACTTTCTTTCCTCTCCTTCACCCACGTAACTTGCGATTTGATCAATTTGACTCTCTAGCTCGGCAATCGCTTGGGTGTTTTCTATGGTTGCACTCATCACTTCACTCATAGATTGGCTAGTCGTTTTCATGAAATCATTGAGAGCGTCCTCCAATGACTGTGAGACTGACACTGGCGCTTGAATGGGAGCTTGGTAAGCGGGTGATGGTGCTGGATAGGCATAACTTATGATAGAGGAAATTTGGGAGGGTATTGATTGTGAGCATGATAAGGGGCTCCTCCCTGATTCATCAGTTGGTTCTGCTTCCATGAAAAATTAGAGTGGTTCCACCACCCTGGATTGTATGTTTAAGAGTAAGATCCATTTGATTCCCAACAACAGTCATTGAAAGCATTCATTTGTTTCATGGGGTACTCGGCACAAGCCGACATTGATGGACAATTCTGTGCTAGATGCATAGGACTAGCATAGATGGAACAGCTATCAACATTGAATGTGTTGGTAGCATTGAGGGACGGGCCGGTCATTTTCATGTACTCTTTAATGGTATCCTCTAAAGACTGTGAAACCGGCGCTGAATTCATTCACATAATTTTTTTTTTTTGTTAACTAACTAGTAGAAAAATAAAATTAATTCAGACAAAAAATTTTCACAAACCAAATAACTCCCCGGCAACGGCGCCAAAAACTTGTTATGAGTTTTAATTTACTCACAAGCGCATGAGTCGTTTGCAATATAGCGTTGTGCAAGTGCGAGGTCGAATCCACAGGGAATTGTATTGTGAAAATATAATTTAATCTAAACTAACTCTATTTTAACCTAGTTCCGAATTTCATATGATAATTTGCAAAAGAAATTAAAACTAAACTAAATTGATTTTTAAAAACTAATAATTAAAACACTAAGGTTTCTAAATCCACCCCACTGAAGTTAAGCATATATGTTCTAAAAATATAGCCTATCAAAACATTCCATGAATCCAACTATAAGACAAAAAACAAAGAATATCCCAACTAAATCAAAAGTATCCAATGTATCCGCTCTCAACAAATCACAAAGGAAATCCAATTTAATCGAAAAGCATTCAATGTATCCATCAGATGAAACACAAGGAATATCCAACAGACAATTTAAACTCAATCAATTATAAGATTAACTCAAATAATTGACAAAACATTTATACTAAAAATTGTCAGATTATACAAGAAAATCTGAACTACTACGCCAAACAATGGCGGGGCTTCATCTTCAACCTTAGCTGAAGAGTCTAGCAACTCATAACTATGAAACTACAATTTATAATAAAAGTGCTAAACATTTAAACTAAAACAACTAAATGTAAAGAAATAAATAAATAACTTTACATGGGAGAAATTCCACTCGCTGACGGGCGACGCTTCCCCTTGTGGTGACAAAGCCTTCGAGATCCACCAGAATGCTAGCGGACATCCACCAGTAAACACCAAAGTGGCTCAGGAATTGTACACTGAATGATGAAGTGGAGTGGGTCTTATATAGGCAAATACCACAAGTGGAATGTGTTTCCAATCCGATATGGGATGTGGGATATAGAAATGTGTTTCCAACTGATGTGGGATGTTGGATTTAAGTCTTCATATGCCCTTCAAAACTTCTGTTCACGTTGAAATCTCGCACATCCCGCACAACCTGACCTTTATCTACTAAAACGGTCATAACTTTCTGTAGAAAAATCATTTTTACGAGCCGTGAAATTCTCCAGAAAATAGACTTCTGGATCTTTCTAAGCATATATGGTTCATATCCTGGTTCTTCTTGAATCAATACAGTTTAATTTTCAAAGATGATTGATCTGTATGGGCAATTCTGGCAATTTTAATAAAACTCCTTTCCCAGTGCTTGTAAACCTAAAAAACAATGAAAACAACTCAAAGTAACAAATTCCTAAGCTAACAAATGTAAATTAAGTGGCCAAAATATGCAATATTTTTCACTCATCAGAGTACTTCTCATCTTTTAGGGTTTCGCGTTGTTCGCCAACTCTTACTCTTGCAGTCTCTAACTCTTTTTCAAGTTGAGTTAATTCTTAAGATCTACTAAAAATGTAATTCTCTTTTTGATTTAGTGAAGCTTGTCCATCGAGTAATCTTTCTTGTTCCTATTGCAAAATCTTTCGTCTTTCACTTAAAGAACGTCTCTGAATCATTATCTCTTTCTCTTTTGCATCGGAATTGGCCTTAAAAGATACAATACGCCTAATAAGATCATCTTCACATGTTTTAATTTCTTGTAGCTTCCTCTCTGCATTACGATGATAACGACTAGCTTCTGTTTGTAAAGATTATGTTGTATGCAACTTTGAGTTAACCTTTGCATATTTCTTTCTGGCATTCTCTACCGTTGTGCAAGCTTCAACCAATTTACTCTCCGCTGCAACCTTCATTTCAGCAGATTCTGCATGCATCTTCTTTACTCTGTCTACACCTTTATAGAAATTAATTAAAATATCTCATGGTACTTTTGCTGATTTATTATGCATAATTTTCTCAAAAACTAATAATATTACAGCTTCAAAAACATAATGTCGAGATTTTTTATTTTTTGCACGAGCTCTATTCAAATCTTTTTTTTTTTGCTGTTGTAAGTTGTGTCTCATCATCCGATTCAAGAACTTCATTATGTACGACATTCATAACTTCTATGTAATGAAAGAAAGTCTTCATCTTAATTTTCTACTTTTCAAAATCTTTTTTCCCATCAAGCTTGAATACATGGTATTCGACATATTTTGTCATTGAACCCATTTTTTTCCGCTTAGCTCTGATACCATATGTTAGCTGCAGAAAAATTAAGAATAGAAAGACTTTCTTAGGACACATACAAATTGATGAGATTTGAGAGAAGAATAACTACTCTTTAAATTTTTTTATGGATTGATTTCTTGATTTCTTCTTGATTGATTACTCACCTAATGTGCCAACATTTATATTGGCTTCTCAAAAATACAATTACTAGTAGGATTAATAAAATAAACTAACTACTCCCACTAGGGAATAAACTAACTAAATATACTAGAATTAAAATAACCAATCCTACTTGGTTTAAGTTTCTAATATTGGTTCACAAAATTAAGTGCATCTATGATTCCCTAAAGTTGCAATTCAACTATTTGGTTCTCAAACAAGGTTATAATTAAATTTCATTTCGTTTTAGCCAAAACAGTTGAAACGTTTCGGTTAAGCTATAAACCAAAACAAATTATCTCTATATTTTGTTTTATCTTTTGTTTCGACTTTCGTTCGAATCATCTTATTTTTCCGAAACATAACATATGATTTTTTTTTTCATTTTTTTACTATCATCATCCATTAGTTAATTTTGTTTTGACAGGATATGTTTTTTATAATGACACATTTAATTAAGTTTAAAAAATTTTGTAATGTAATTGCTAAACTTTTTTAGTTAATGTTGTTTTAAATTAGTAGTTCTTAAAATATCATGAATTTGGTGTTGTTTTGTGTTAATATTTGAATTTTAGATAATAATTATGATTATGTATTGGTTAATACACAATTTTTATCATTTAATATTTAAATAATAATAATTTTATTATAATTTGTATATAACTATATATATTTTAAAATATGTAACTTAACAAAAACGTATTTAAAATATCGTTAAATCTGAAACAAAGCACAAACAAATTGAATCAGAAACTGTTCATAACTGAAACAAAACATTGCTCGAGCGGAATTGGTAACCTTATTCTCAAACCATAAAAAAATAATACAAAATTTAATGAAAAGATAGCCCATAAGTGGACTCAATTCGGTCTTTAAAAAAAAGTGTGACTCAATTCATAACAGTGCAACCCAAGTTTCCGCATAGCATCCTGCACTTATTTTTCTTTTTTCTGTGTGGCTAAGAGGTGAACAGAAAACCGCACCGTTTGAGGACAGGAACGAAACGACGCCATTTTGTTACATTGCCTTCGTGTCAAGCCCTAAGTCCATAACCACCAGTTTCAATTTCTGCTTCCTGTTTTTTTTTTTGTGTTAATGATAAAAACTAAAAACTAGCCAGTACTGATTTTAGAGAGAGACAGTGTAAACATTTGTGTGAAGAGAGAGATGGAGACTGCAATATGTGGGAGATTAGCTCTCTCACCTGGTACCGTTTTTAATCCCAAACCAGGTTAAGTTCTTTCTCGTCTTAATTTCTTTAGCTCTTCTGTTTAAATTTGCAAAAAGATCGATTGTTCCTTTTTTTTTTTTTTCTTTTGTAATGTTTTATAAATTCATTATTTGATTGATTGCAATTGCTCTCATCGAACGGTCAAAAATTCATCTTAGTAGCTTTGCTTAGCTAATGATTTTTTAATTCAAAGCTTGATATAAAGAAATCGTGAGGGTTGTGTTATAATTCTTTCTTTTCATTCATCACAATTTCTCTGCAGTTAGCTTTCGGACAATATATCATTTCACACCCAGGCTTTCTTTATTTTTTATTTTTTCGATTTTGGGAAATTTTTACCCTTTCGCTATATAAATTAGCTTAATTAAATACTACTAGTGCTGATGGAGTCAACAGAATATGGTGGTTTCTTTTGTTGTTCCAGCGAGTTTGGAAATCGTTTTCTGATTCAATTGTTGTTGATTTTTTTTTATGGAATCTTATTCAGAAGTTCTCATTTCTCTAATGATAATACTTTGTTGGAACATGATAATGAGTTATCTAGGAGAGATACCTCTGGTGGATTGTTATCTTCTAAATTAGCTTCTACAACTATTACTCAAAAGGGGTGATTGCTTGATTAGCTAATCGAGGTGGATTTATTCACTGAAATTGGACAAGAAATTGGGGTTGTGTTGGTATTACACAAAGTGTACTATATAGAATGCTGAGGAATCTGCAGATCATGTACTTTATGATTAATGCTCAAACAGGATAATTAGAAATCTCTACCAGCTCATATGCTATAGGTGATATAGATTGGCAACGGGTATTGAATTGGATAAAACACATTTGGGAGGTGACGGCTTTAGAGTTCTGATGACTAAGATTGTGAGCTGCTCACTTTCAGTACATTGATAGAGATGGAAAGTTAAAAATAAAAATAAATTAAAAAAAAAACCTTGAGAGTTCACGTCAACGCATATATACTAGCTCTACTTTTAGAATGATTGTTGGTTGGATAATAGCTGAGGTGCTTGTCTGGAAATAGTTCAGGACATTGCAAAGATTTGGAATATGTCACTGGGTTTTAGTTTTCTCTGCTCTACGGTCGTACTGACACATGAAAATCTATGTATTTTCTGGGTGATATTTATCCAAAAAATTGACGATATGTCTTTTGTGCAACCATATAAGTGTTACTTTATTTGTTAAATTGATGTTAGGATATTAACCATCCTAACATGTTATGCCCATTCTTATTTTAGATGTTCTTCTTTCCTGTCTCCAATCTCCATTGCCTAATTTTCTTTCCATTTTTTATTCAATAACTTTTTACTTGGTAAGCATTACAAGGGTAGTAATTTGTAATTATTTCTTATACTAACGCTTTATTCATTTTCTTCAATGATGATAAATTGATAATATACAACAGGGGAGAAACACTCTCTTTGTAAAGGACCATGCACCAATCGTGGCATTCTCATGGCTGTATCAGCAACAGGACCAGGTAAAGGAGGGGGAGTGTTGGAAAGACCAGTTATAGAGAAAACTAGTCCTGGCCGTGAATCTGAGTTTGATTTGAGGTATCTACACAAATTTAGTAAGCTGTTCCTTTTTTTGTATATTCTGCGTGGTAATATTATACATTTATATCTCATTGCATTGAATGAGTGCATTTTTATCATAAATTTATATTGTTATCACTTTATGCTCTGTGAATAATCTTCCTGTCTGATTGTGAAATCAAAGTGGATGATTGATCCATAAAGAAATGTTGTTTTATAAACTAAAGTAGGAGGTGCTATGTCGTGTTGACAATTTAAATCCGGAAACTGACCTCAGGTTAAAGAATCTAGGGGAATAGCATTTTTTTGTTGTCTATTTTGCAACATATGCCGTTTCAAGTTAAGATCTCTATTCTCTAATTCAGATATACTTTTTTAATCCACGTTTTCTCTAGCTCAGATTATGCTCCATCCATACTTATTAGATTGAATTTTCTCATTTAAATGTACATTTTATCGTTAAACACGCTGGTGCTATTTAACTTTGCATTAGATGGTGTCTACAAAAATGAAATAACATGTGGAAGTTGACAATATCCTCAATCTACTTGAGTAGCGAAAAGGGAAAGATAATTGCATGGTGTCTGATATTCCTTCTTCGTAGAATAAAATGAAATAATGGATTGAAGTTTTAATATGTTACTGTGACACTTGTTCAGGAAATCGAGGAAAACAGCTCCACCTTACCGTGTGATACTGCACAATGACAATTACAATAAAAGGGAATATGTCGTCCAGGTACTGATGAAGGTCATCCCTGGGATGACACTTGACATTGCTGTTAATGTAATGCAAGAAGCACACCACAATGGCTTGGCAGTGGTGATTATTTGTGATCAGGCTGATGCTGAAGAACACTGCATGCATCTGAGGGGCAATGGGCTTCTGAGTTCAATTGAACCTGCAAGTGGTGGGTGCTGAAGCTTAAATGTGTTTATAATTTACATGGTTTTATCTCTGCCAAAAACTTTCTTCTTAAAGTGTTAGATGGTGTATATAGATCGGTAATGTCCATATTTGTATGAACTATGATCATCTTATGGTCAAATTAAGAGAAGTTGATGGTAGTAATTTTGAATAAAAATTTAGCATAATTTACGATCATTACTTGATTAGGTGTTATTTGATGAGAAGTGGTAGGCAATTATTGTTTCATATTTAGGCTCTGATTGGCAGGAGAGGAATGTGGGCGGAAAAGAAATGAAATAAAAAAAAAATATTGATCTTTTCTATGTGGTTGATAGAGAGGGATGAAAAAGTAGAAATAAATAAGAAAATGACAGAAAATAGTTAATTTTACTCTTTATTCTCTAATTTTTTATTTTTTTTCAATCAACAAAAAAAACAATGAAAATTGGTACGAGAGTGTTTATAAAATAATTTTTGTTTCATATAAATTGAAATTAGGTTAAACACTTTTAAAAATATGTTTTATGAAATTGTTTTTATTTTAAAAAAATTAAAATTATGTCGATTATTTTATCAAATACTAAATAGTATAGTTTTATCATTGATTTAACATTAATTGTTTTAAAAAATCATTTTATAAACTATAAATCAATTCTACTATGCAAACGGGATCTTAATGTCCATAGCTTTTGTCCCTGTATTGTCAAGTGAATCGCTCATTTCTCTTTACTAGGCAGTTATGTTTTCATCTAGATTTAAAGTCGTTCATGACACAAAATATCATGAATAAAACAACTGTATGAAAGAACAAAGTGAACTTGAAGACAAAATCACTATTAAGATACTTATCAGCAGCTCTCTGAAGTTCTTTTAGAAATTAATTTCTCAAACAATAACAACCGCAAATTTATTTCTGTTTTGCTTTTAGTCGTATTAATGCCACATCGAGACGTATCAAGTTTCTTCTCTTTTATTAATTGAATGGGCAATTAAATTAACTCAAAATATTTAAAAGAGATCGAATGCTCAAGACCGTACTAGATGAAGCTTTCGATTATGGTTCCAATTGAGTAATTTTTACCTAGCATCACTTTTTGTTCGCTTTTACTTTTGACTTTTAAGAACCAATCAAAAATCGATTCCATTTTCCCAAATTTTAAAAATAATTATGTGATTCAATTTTAGTAAGAGCTGAGGTAAAACTTAATTCAACAGCTAAGCTCGTTCGAGATATTCATTTCGAAATTTAATTAAATCAAACTCAAATTCAAATTATAATTTTGACTAAATTAGTTTATCGATTTAAACTCGAATAATGTTAAATTAAACTAATAAAATTAATGAACCAATTCAATTTAATTAATAAATTAAATATATATTATATATATTATAATAAACACATATTTGTTATTTTAAAATATATATTTATTATTTTATTTCTAAAAACTCAGTTCGAACTCGAGTGCTAACCGAGCTCATAAATTTCACTTTATAAGTCATCTCAAATTCAATTTTCTTAATTCCGACTCAACTCATTCCAATCCACTACTAAGTAAGAGGTTTAAAAAAACTATAAAATTCGAACCCATCTTTTTTTTTTTTTTTTTTATAAACAGAAGATAAAGGAGGTGCTTTTGGGCAAAATGGACTCTATTCGCAGCCTTATGTCACATGCATCATGAAAGACCAATGAATTAGTGGGAAAATATTTTCATCACAGCACAAGTATCCTATTCTGTCAGACAGTTTCAAAGGGTAATGAAGATTGAAGACTGATGAGAACAAATTGAATGCCTGCTCAACAATATGCTATTGAAGTGGAATACAACGAAAAGATAGAGAGACGGGCAATTCATCAGGCCTGGTCAAAGACACCATCAACATGAAATAGCCTTGATACTGAAAATGTTTTAGCTCTGAGGCAGATTTTTGTCCCTGATGAGGTCATTGCTCCTGTAAATAATCATGATCACAATTTTAATGCCAGACTCGTGAAACAATATACAACTCCATCTCAAAATATAATATTCTTTGGTTTCACCAACCAGCTTTCAAACCCTGAATGAAAGCTGTAAACATGGAGTCACCATTAGAAATGATGCAGTGGGTCAACATCTAGACTCATTTGCAGGTACTTGAGCAAACATGTGGATGTGGATGTGTGTGTGTGTGTGCAGGAACAAGCTTTGTGCAGTTAGTCGTTTTAAGGAATTCCCTCCTACAGGTAACACAACCCTCACAAATTCGAAGACAATACCATAGAAAATTTAACTACGTATTCGATCATGCAAGAGACCATGGTATTGTGTTGGCTCAAAGGTCTGCAGTGTGTGTAGAGGGAGTGAAGGAGAGAGAGAGAGAGAGGAAGAAAGAATGCCTGGAACAGGAGGGTAAAACGAACTATAAAACCGTTCTCCAATCAGTAAAAGTATTATCAATCAACCAATTTCTATATTCAAATTGGGATTGTAACTGGGTGAAATATGTTGGCCAAATCTATAAATTGGTGAATGACTTTCCACTATATGCCAAAGGCAAATAGAACATTTTCTTTTAAAGCATGCAACCACTCTAATAAGCACCCTATAAGATGCTATTAAAATGTATTGAAATAGGAACGAACCATAAGCAAGATTGTAGACATCATGACTCAACAGTTGAGAGGAAGGATTGGATTCCAAAAACAATGAAAAGAATTCCACCCGAGAGTGCAACCTGCATCAAAATAATCACAACTTCGATTTTAGAAACTACTTAACAAAATAATAAACCATTATTGTAATATGCCAAAAAAGGCAAAGTGTCCATGATTACTATTTTCTCAGATATCTGAGATGCCAAGCTCTTTCCTCCAAGGACAGCAGCAGTTGTGCACAATGCTTGTGCTCTGAAAAAAGAAGACCATAGTCAGAAACATATACAGAGGATAGATGAATATGTGATACATAGATATCCTAGAAAAAATACATGGAAAGGTTTACAGGGATAACTTACACAACTCCACCCAGGACCACACCAAATGGATTTTCATCAGCAGCCAAACCAATGGTAGCAAGCTGAACAGGCAGTTACTATCAGTGCATGATGGTGAAGATCCAAATGATTTCAACCATGGCATATACCCAGATATAGGCAGTTCTAGTTGGTGATGCTTACCTGGCTCTTGTCACCCCATTCACCAAAAAAAGTTATCGAAAATGCCTGGAGAATGTAAAGGTGAAAGTAATTAAGTAAATTTCAGCCTTGCTGACTTTTAAATTTAATAGTTCAGAAGAAACATTCACCTTCAAAAAGATGGGAGAGAAGAACTGTGAAAGAAATGGCCGCTTCTGCTTTTTCAATTCATCATTAACCTGGAAACACAGGAAATAGTTTAATATTTTAGCACTAGAAATGTCAAGTTCATTAAATAGTGATATTATTGCAATACCTTGCTGCTCTCTTTCACTGTTCCTCCATTAGTCTTCCAATTAGCATCCTAATCATACAATAAAAGTGAAGTCAAAAGGAATTTAAAGTTAAATATGAGGCAAGTCATAATAAGAGGATAACCAACCAATTCCACTTCAACTTCAGCCAATTCTTCAGCCTCCCTGTCAAAAAATGTAGAATCAGACTCCTGTTCAAGCAGAATTTATCTCCACTAATCTCTCAACAATAGTTTATCCCCAAGCAAAAGGTAGCAAACAAAAGAATGATTGCATGTAAATAAACCATTACCCTCCATCTGTGAATCCATCCCATAGAGACCATAGCCCAAAACTAAAGAACAACAATGTTGTTATGTGATGAGTCCATTTGCGAGAGATCTGCACAGTAAAGATCACAGCACATGTTGTAAAGCAACTGGAACAGGAAGGAAACACAAAATAATATGAGCCTGTTTGATGCAAATTTAAATGAACACATGCACTTGACAATATAATGAACATCAACAGAATTAATCAACCATGAAGATTGAGTGAGGATGTGCTCTAGAACCAAAACTCTGATTCGAGTACAAACAACATATACGTTGAAAGTTAAATTCATACATAACATTTATGATGCTAGAAGTTACATAAAGTTGGACTGCAGAGAACGATTAAGAAAACACAACTTTATTTAGCTCAAGGATTGACCAGAACTCTGCAAGCTTGAGCTAAGTTCATCCACCATTCAACCTAGGTGCGCTTTATATGGATAAACATTTAACTTATCAAGAAAAATGTTCAAGCTCCATTCAAGCTTGAGAAGCCAGGCTTGAGCTAAAGTAGAATTGGCTCAATAATATAATCAACTTTAGCTGCTCAGGGGCAAGCCACGTATTGTGCTGTTTCTTTCAAAAGCTACACAAAATGTGGCATCCAGAAAATGAGAGAAAATGTATAATGAAAACTATAATTCATTTCACAGTGAAACAAATAGGTTTACATGTCTTCGCAAGTACCCCCATTGTTCATACAAGACTTCTAACATGCTCATAAGTTTAGCTGAACATACTCAAAGATAGTTTTACCTAACCAAATACATAGTTCTGAAAGAACTATGCACATAATGGCCACAGATTCAGAGCAGTACAATCGATTTGTATTCTTGAATAAATCTTTAGCAAACTTGGAGGGAACACAACTTACAAATAAATGGAATATTGATTGATACTGACAATAACAAAAATAATAAACCATTATTATCAGGGTAGAGTCCTTCTACAAACATTAAAAAACAACCAATACGCATAAGCATTTCTCAGACAGCAATTAGATGCTTACCAGATTTGGAGCAGCCCAACCAACAAGAGCAGAAAGAATAGTCATCAACTAAAAATGGACAAAATCGTGAGGCTTCAGAAAATACAACAGATACTAAATTTACAGCAAAGTAAACATAAAGGATAAAGATGCCAATAAAACACTTACAATTAAAGCTCCCAGGCAACCAGATAACACAAGTCTCCTTGGATGACGCATTGCCAAGATCTAGGAACAAGTAATAAGATGCCACAAAAAATTTAGATTACAAACTTTTAGAAGAAAAACAGTGTTGGTTTTCTGTTTCAACTTGCAAAAACATATAAAAGAAATATTAAGCAATGATCAAAGTGAGAGTAGAAGTTCAATCCTCTACTTATAGTAAACTGAAAGCTACATAATGGAAGAGGCATCTTTTCATCGAGGAAGAACAATTGAGAAATAGAAGCCTGAAAGCATAATTTCTTGACTCTAAAATGACATATTCAGTGACCAACTCAAACTCTTCTATGCTACAAACCTCTTGTGAAAAATATCACGCTCATTAGGGACTAATTGTCCCTCAACAATACCCTACGTTTCCCCCCTTATCTTTCATATTTAAGTTGTAATGACACTTACGTTGCATTTGATAGCATGGAATTGAGATTTGAAATTGGAATTGCGATGGAATCTTGATCTTTTTTAACTATTTTCATGTTGAAAAAAATTATGATTCCACTTTAATTCCAATTCCAAACCCTAATTCTATTCAACCAAACGTAGTGTTAGTGTTTTTTCTTCAAACAGGCTATTATTAATGATAAAATTAAACTATAAACTATTAAAATATTTTATATCTACGTTTAGTATTATTCCATTATTAAATTTATTAGATTCGTTACAGAGTCAAATCAGATTTTCTGTACTCCCTTCATCCCACAAAGATTGTCCATTTTTTATCACGTGTTAAGAAAGTGCATTTGACTTGCTGTACATAGTACGTGGAAAATTTTTGCAACACTCAAAAAAGGAAAGATGGACAATCTTTGCTGGACAGAACGAGTGTTAGTTTATAATTTAGCTTTATTATAAATACGTCACTCATAAACTGTTTGTGTGCTTTTAAGATTTGCACTGATAAATGTTAACAGATGAAAAGTTTGCGAGTGTTCTTATTGGCCCCCGCGAGATAAAATATTGGGTCCACCCCTAGCACTCATGGATACTTTAACCAACAATGGATACACCACTACATCAAAAAGCAGAAAAGCTAATAAGTTCTCATAAAACTAACAAACCGATTGGTATCAAATGAAGTGTACAACCTGTTTGGTATAAATGAATTCCATAGTTTTTACGAAATTCATTTGCAATTCCATAGTTTTTTATGTTTGGTGTCCTAATAAAATAAAGAATTCATTTACAAATGGATTGACTACATGTTTGGTTTACTAATAAACCATGGAATTCATTTGCAAGTGATTTGGAATTGAGTAAGTCTTGAGCAAATTCTAACCAAATTGATTGAATTTGCAAATGAATTTTAGACTTTTTCTAGTAAAAAACTACAAGGATGAAACTACCCTTATTATAAATTTCAAAATTTTTCTAGTTTGTAGACCCTTTTTTCTATTTTGCAGCCCTAGTTCCTCTCTTGTTCTTCTCATTCTTTGTCCCTCTTCTGGTCTCTCCCTCTTGCCTTTGGATTCTATTGCTTCTCCTGTTTGAAATATAATCTCCACTATCATTTCTGATGGTGATCTATGCACCTTGCTAATGGTTTTCATTTTAGGCTACAATAACTTCATTGCAGTTGTATGTGTGTCTATGATATACATGTCACGTGTGAGCTTATAGGTGTGGGTGGGGGTAGAGCTTTAATAGGTGTAGCTGGCACCATAGTCACTATGACTAAGAGGTAAGGAATAAGTTTTAAGCTAAAAATCTGTGATGCAAGCCTTAATCATCCTCATACCCATAATAGTTACATTTATGTGCAACTATTTCTATTTCTATACAGATGAACGCTTAGCTTGTGCATATGATATATTTTTTGGATTGTACTCACATATGATGATGCTAGGAGTGTTTACGTAACATGCAGAAAATTGATTCAGTCTTTTGATTGATTCCAAACACAAAATTTATTTCAATTTTACGGTAAGTAAAACTATACCAAACATGAGAACTCATTTGAGTTCATTTATGTTTCCTTTACTTATTGTCAGTAAAGGAGACATATGGAATTCAATAACACATCCTCAAAACCTTCTTAAGTGGCCATGGTATTAACCAGCCAGGTAGTTTCTGAGGCCATTACTAACCAAATAAGAAGTATTAATCATATGAGAAAACACTATAACCCACGAAAGTTCTAGAGGAATACTAAACAATGAAATGAGAATTGATCATTGTGTCCTTTATTTATTGTCATTAAAGGAGACAGATGGATTTCAGTAATACATCCTATTTACACAAAACCTTCTTAAATGATCATGGTATTAACTTAGCCAGGTAGTTTCTTGGGCCAATACTAACCAAATACGGTAAAAGTATTAATCATATGAGAAAACACTATAACCCATGCAAGCTCTGGACGAATATTAAACAATAAAATGAGAATTGGTCCTTGTGTCCTTTACTTATGGTCAGTAAAGGAGACAGATGGATTTTAGTAACACATCCTATTTACATAAAACCTTCTTAAGTGAACATGGTATTAACCATCCAGGTAGTTTCTGGGGCCAATACTAGCCAAATAAGAAGCATTAACCATATGCAAAAACACTATAACCCATGAAAGTTCTGAAGGAATATTAAACAATGAAATGAGAATTGATTTTTGTCTCCTTTACTTGTCGTCAGTAAAAGAGGTTGATTTCAGTAGCACATCATATTTACATGAAATATTCTTAAGCAGCCATGGTATTAACCAGCCAGGCAGTTTCTGGGGCCTATACTAACCAAATAAGAAGTATTAATCATATGAGAAAACACTATACCCAATGAAAGTTCTGAGGGAATATTAAACAATGAATTGAGAATTGATGCTTGTCTATGTGGGACCCATGGAATCAAAACCATACATCAAGATAGTATAGTTATATAATGTAAAAATGCACTTTTCATAAAGTAAGCATTTTGGAATCTACAGTTTGTCAAATATAACTTTTTCCCCCCGAAAGAAAGAACAATCTCTATATTCAATCAATACCTAACTAGCCAATTCATAAATCAAACTCATGAAATCAACCATAAAATGAGTTTCCTCATGTTTGCAAATAGCATACAATAATTTTGATAGTAGGATCTCTCTGTTTTTTTTTGTTAACTTCCTTCAGCAACAAACTTCGACACCAATTTGTTTTACATTAACATTTATCTTTGAAAATTCAAAAAAAAAAAAAAGAAATTCAGATGAACATGCTCCAATTTCCTAAATATTTTAATCATCAATCGCATCATAAACTAATTTTTTGGTCCAAATCAACACATCCAAGGCATGCCAAACTACATCCTATCGACAATTCAATAGAAATCAATCGTTCTATCAAAATCAAATACAAAACATAATCAAAACCCAAAAACAAAAACAAAAATATAATGAAAAGAAAAATAACTAACCGCAGCAGCAAAGAACGTCTTGTCGCCAATCTCTGATAGCACAGTCATGGCAAGCGACTTGGCAAAACCCTTAATCGACCAAAATCATAATTACCACCAATCAGAAAATCCAAATTATAAGAAAGGAAACGAGCTTATTACAGATTAATTCGATTGATTGATTAATTACCTGCACAATGGAGCTCATTTTTGCTCAGTCGATGAAAAGGAGAAGAGCTGAGAAGGAACCCTAGATTCTGGTAGAGAACAGAGAGAGTACGTCAGAGAGATCGATGTTCTTGGATGCTCCGACTATCTCTCTCTCTCTCTATAAGAGAAGTGAGGTTGAGTCACTTACTCGGGCCTAGTCGTTGAAGTCTCAAAATCGGCTGAGGAGACGAAGACAAGACGACTGTTATATATATATATATATATATATATATATATATATATATATATATATATATATATATATCTTATACACACTAAAAAAAGTACTCCATTGTCTAAGGGAGCGTGAACTTCACTTCCGGGGAGTCGTGAATGCGGTAAATGGACATATGCTTTGAGTTTTCATTGGATAAGGGAATTTCTCAAGCAAGTACGCGATTTATTAGACTGTGGCAACCACGTTTTTTATTCTGATTTGTTGGAGCTTCTTGCGTGGATGGCTAGCAGATGATTCTCTGTCAACAAAATGCACCCATTGTCATAACATGTGACATGAAGTTGGAAATTTTATATTAGTGAATGAATCCCTTTTATGGTTTTATGTGCATGGTGAGAGTTGTTAAGTTGGGTCTAAGTTGGGACTATGATCATTGAGTAGGTCCAACTAACGATGAGTTCTTTGACCTTGACTAAGTGCACGAAAAGTACTTATACTTCCTTTGTTGTGATAATGGAACGAGTAATAGAACACTCATCTACTTTGTAATAATTATTATATTGTTTAATAGATTTAAAATTATTAAAATAAATATTATATTATAAAGTTCATTACATCAAAACAAAGTAATGGGTATTATATGTTTGAGAAAGTGTAATAGGTATTTTATTACAAACTTGATTCATCATTGATTGAAAAAAACATAAATTAAAAACCTGATTCTCATTTTTTTATATTTATTTTGTTTTACTGTTTCTCTCATAACTATCTTAGGTCATTTTGTTCATATGTGATTCTCTTAATTTCGTCGACGATGACCTCCAATTAGTTTTAATGGTTTGGGGTTTTTCAAGTGCCAGTTTTCTATTTCTTTCTAGATTTTTCAAATTCATTCAATATTTTTCTCTTGCTGCACTTACTCATTTTGTACATCTCAATCATTTTTCTTGTTATGTAGTCTTTAACTTTAATTCTCTGTATTTTCTGATTTTTTTTCCAAAATTTAATTTCTTTTCTCCTGAATGTAAATTGTTCTTGATAATAAAAGATATAAAGCCACAAAGGCCTCTTGTTTTCTGTCAAATAGCCTATTTCTAGACTAGTAGAGTTTGCAAATGTAAGTGGTTCCTCTCTGTTGACCACGCACATAACTGGATGAACAAAAATTTTCTTATACCATATTCCAACATAATGTTTACTTAAGTTACTAGGACTAAAGAAACCTAATTCGAAGATTTGGTTGTTGAAGGTAAGAGAAACCATTTTTCCCCCCAAAATTTAAATTCTCTCCTCATGAATGTATATTTTTCTTTTTTATTATATGTTATAAAGCAATTCAAATTAAAGATAAGGATTCTGCAAACAAATCTAAGACATGTTTTCAAGTTTCTGCAATGATTGGGTGCCAAACTTTGCAAATAAATGTTTCCTTTTGGGATAAAAAAAAAGTAGAATTAAACATTTAAAAAATTAGTGGAGTAAGGTTGTGATCACCACATGCATTTTGATTTGGAGTGCACAAGAAAATACATGTAAAGGGTTTTCTTTGCAGGGAATTGCATCTTTTTTTGTCCATTTTTAGTTTCTCATTAATGTATGAATAATAGTAGTTTTATTATATTTCGTCAAAAAAATATTTGGTGTGGTTTATGATGTTGTATGTGGTTGATTTTTTGGTATGATTTTTTTTTTATATATTTGCGATATATTTTTTTTGGTAGTTTTAGAAGAATGGACTTTTGCTTGGTGATTTTTTGCTGGTTTTGGAGAATAGAACTATTATACAAAACAAGTGAACAATGAAAAAAATAAATTTTTATGTGCAATCATGAATCTTTTGAGCTTGTCAAAAAGGGAATTGTTGAGAAAGAAGAAATTGGTTGCTTTACTTATGAATTGTTTGCATATTGTACACGTAGCATAGTGGTTTTTATAGTTACTTACTACTAGTCTTCCAATTACACGTGCTCAGAGAAAGTCATTAGCAAGAAAAAGTTATACACTTGATTTTAATGCAAATAAAGAGATAATTCATAGGTTTGTTTACGAGCGTGATGTCATTTGCATTGAACAACTTAGGATGAATAGGCATGCTTTCACAATTTTAGGTGAGAAGCTTCAAACAATTGGTGGTTCGAAACCATTCAAATATTTACCCGTTGATGAGTAAGTAGCGATGATTTTACATATATTAGCAAATCACACTAAAAATCGAGTTGTGAAATTTCTATTTATGAGATGTGACGAGACGATAAGCAAGTACTTTAAAATGTTTTGCATGCTATTATACGTCGACAAGGAGAATTATTGAAGAAACCTAAATTGATCCCAGAAAAATTCCACAGACGAAAATGGAAGTGGTTTAAGGTATTTATTGTTAATTTTTTTCCCATGTTTGCTGTTGTGAGTTTTAATTTACTCGCAAGCGCACGAGTCGTTTGCAATATAGCGTTGTGCAAGTGCGAGGTCGAATCCACAGGGAATTGCGTTGTGAAAGTATATTTTCAATCTAAACTAACTCTATTTTAACCTAGTTCCAAAATTCAGAATGATATTGCAAAATAAATTAAAACTAAATTAAATTGATTTAAAAACTAATAAAAAGCACTAAGGTTTCCGAATCCACCCCACCGAAGTTAAAGCATATATGTTCTAAAAATATAGCCTATCAAAACATTCTATGAATCCAACTATAAGACAAAAAACAAAGAATATCCCAACTAAACCAAAAGCACCCAATGTATCAACTTTTAACAAATCACAAAGGGAATCCAATTTAATCGAAAAGCATTCAATGTATCCATCAGATGAAACACAAAGAAAATCCAACAGACAATTTACACTCAATCAATTATAAGATTAACTCAAATAATTGACAGAACATTTATACTAAAAATTGTCAGATTTGTACAAGCAAATCTGAACTACTACGCCAAACAACGGCAGGGCTTCATCTTCAACCTTAGCTGAAGAGTCTAACCACTCATAACTATAAAATTATAATAAAAAGTGCTAAACATTTAAACTAAAACAACTGAATTTAAAGAAATAAATAAACAACTTTACATGGGAGAAATTTCACTCGCTGACGGGCGGCGCTTCCCCTCGTGGTAGCAATGCCTTCGGGATCCACCAGAATGCTGGCGGACGTCCACTGGTAAACACCAAAGTGGCTCCGGAATTGTACACTGAATTATGAAGTCAGGTGGTGTTTATATAGGGGAAGTCACGGAGCACTGCAGGTTTCAGATTCGATATGGGATACTGGCCCAAGTGCGCTCGATCACAGAATGGTGCGATCGATCGCATGTCTCGTGAGCACGATCGCGTGTGCGCTCGATCGCATGTCTGTTACGATCGATCGCAGACGCACTGAACAGCAACTATTTCGATGTGGGATGTTGACCTTGCGCTCGTTCATAGGCAGGTGCACTCGATCGCATATCTCGTGCGATCGATCGCAATATCTCCAGAAGCTTCAAATCTCCTTAAATGCTTCATTTTCTCCACAAAGCTGTAAAAACACACAAAACACAAGAAAGACGTAAAATAAAGTGAAATACTACTTACTAAGAGCATAACAAATATAAGTTAAGGGTCTAAAATATGCAATATTTAAGACTCATCAAATACCCCCAAACTTATATTTTGCTAGTCCCTTAGCAAAACAAAATAAAAGACTCAATGAAAAACAAAGAACATAAAGATAAAGTCATCACTCATGGTATCCAAAAATTTAAGGAGCACACATCACCATGATATTCATTCATAAACAAGCTTAAAAAGGTAAACCCATCTTCGCAATGAATAGAAATGTTAAAATCTAATTACTTACAAAAGGCAGGATAAGGCATCACAAGTCTGACACTGTGTAAAGTGAATTAGCATATAAAAATGAAGCTTCCAAATAACTCCAATGTGTAAGGTCTCCATGTCTCAAGATTCACCAAATTTCCCATCAAAATGAACGAAAAAGGCATAGTATTTTTTTTTTTTAATAAGGCACGACTATGTTTAGTTCCCTTAAGCTTTCTAATTAACCCATGTAGCGAGTGTTGAGTCAATGACTCCCAAACCAGGTGGTTTTAGGGCATTAGGTGTAAAGACACCCCTAAGGACTTACTAACTCGAGTCAAAAAGGCTACGAAATTAAACCAACCTTAATATTACCAAGCAAAATTCCACCTTTTGACGTGAACACTCACTGCTTACTGAGGCAAGAGGTCCAGTTACTCAACGAAAAGTTTATTGATATTTAATTTTTTTTTTAATATTTTCCTATGCCCAAGAGTTCATCTAACAAGTCATCTAGTTTCAGTTAAGATAAGGAAAAATACACATTAAAATCACATGTCATACCTCACATAATTTGTGCTAATGTGCTCGTGTTAGATTGGATCAAACATGTGAATTCTCAAAATGCCTAAAGTAAGTAACTAAATTTTAAAAATTTATCACCAGATCATGTGTTCAAAATGTTAAGCTCACCAATGACATCACATCACAGAAAATGTTTAGATCAACCAAAATTTCACAATAACATGAGCATGCATTTATCTCTATGACGAAAAGACAACAAATTAGGACAAAGTGTGTGATGTGTCTCCCATACCCCCAAACTTAAATTACACATTGACCCCAATGTGTGACTAATATGGAAAGAGCTGACCTGAGATATGGAGAACTATCTGGACTAGTATGGCTCATAGCATACCCCCAAACTTGAACTGAAGTACGCTTTGTCCCTGAAAAATAAAAACTGGAAAACAAAAAATACTGGAAACAAACATTAATCATAAAAATGCGAAATAATAAATAAACAAAAGAAAAGATAAGCTGTGGGGTGCCTCCCATGAGCGCTAAGTTTAACGTCTTCAGCCAAACCAAATATTAGTAAACAGGCCCAACTAAGCGCTCCACCATCTGATCAATAAATGGAAATGGAAAGTGATCAGGCCTAGTGGCAGCATTCAATTTACGGTAGTCTAGACACTTTCTCCATCTTGACTGCACTCGAGTTGGAACCAACTCGTCGTCTTTATTTACTACTGTCAATTCAGCACGTTTGGGCACGACTTTAATCAGGCTCACCCCCTTGCTATCAGAGATGGGAAAAATGATCCCTGCCTCTAACAGCTTAATATCTTTTGCCCTCACAACCTCTTGCAAAGTAGGGTTGAGCCTTCTTTGTGGCTCCCTCGATGGCTCAGCATCCTCCTCCAAATGTATCCTGTATGTCACCACCGAGGGGCTGATCCCCTTGATGTCCTCAATGGTCCAGCCTATAGCTTCCTTATGCTCTCTTAAGACATCCAATAATTTCTCCTTTAGAGCATCACCCAGATCTGAAGGTATAATCACAGGCAAACTATCGACTGAACCTAGGAACTTATACTTAAGATTATCTGGTAAAGGCTTAAGTTCCTTCTTGGGGGTTTCAGGTGCGGTGGTCTCCTCATTCTCATTGCTTTCTCGAGGATCAGACTCCAAAATGATATTTACTTCATCGAGTAACTTATCTAAACCTAAGTCCTTTCCAATGTGAGCAAAGCATGCCTCCAAGGGATCCTCAATACGGGATTCATCCATAATCTCCTCCGTCTCACTGCTCTTCTGAGGAGCAGACTCCACGATAGTATTTGCTTGCTCAAGTAACTTATCTAAATCCAAATCCTCTTCAAACTGAGCAAAGAATGCCTCCATAATGTCCTCAGACTTCCCTTCTTTCTTGGGCACTTGTAGTCTCTCAGGGTAAGGCACTTTAGGTAAAAACGACCTAGAGAAATCCTTAATAATACGAATGGCTG
Organism: Bretschneidera sinensis; assembly: GCA_023935145.1. NCBI lineage: Eukaryota > Viridiplantae > Streptophyta > Magnoliopsida > Brassicales > Akaniaceae > Bretschneidera > Bretschneidera sinensis. Next base: position 20,862,503 of record CM043705.1, on the reverse strand, counting down.
TAGATGGCTCAGCATCTCTCTTCTCATTGTTGCCACTCTCTTGCCCTTGGTGCATAGCAGGGTTCTCTTCCACTTGATTATCCACTTGTCTCCCAGACAAGTATGGGACAGTTGATTGCACTTGTTCCTGCCAATGCATTGGAGTTGAAGGATTTCCCACCGCAAACTGTTCCTTTAGGTTAGGCTCAGATTGACTGGGGAACTCTCCTTCCTCTCCTTCACCCATGTAACTTGCGATTTGATCAATTTGACTATCTAGTGTGGCAATCGCTTGGGTGTTTTCTATTGTTGCACTCATCATTTCACTCATAGATTGGCTAGTCGTTTTCATGAAATCATTGAGAGCATCCTCCAATGACTGTGAAACCGACGCTGGCGCTTGAATGGGAGCTTGGTAAGCGGGTGATGGTGCTGAATAAGTTGAGTGACCATAATTTGGAATTGGTGGAGGAAATTCGGGAGTGTATTGATTGTGAGCATGGTAAAGGGCTCCTCCTTGATTCATTGGTTGGTTCTGCTCCCATGAAAAATTAGAGTGGTCCCACCACCCTGGATTGTATGTTTCAGAGCAAGATCCATTTGATTGCCAACAACAGTCATTGAAAGCATTCATTTGTTCCATAGGATACTCGGCACAAGTCGGCATTGATGGGCAATTCTGTGCTAGATGCATAGGACTAGCACAGATGGAACAGCTTTCAACATTGAAAGTGTTGGCAGTATTGAGGGACGGGCTGATGCTTTACACAAGAATAATATATAGGATTTGGTTGACTTGCCTCATGGAAAGTCTGTGGTTAGCAGTAAGTGGGTTTACAAAATTAAGACTTGTTCAGATGGTACTGTTGACAGGTACAAGGCTCGACTTGTTGCCAGGGGTTTTACTTAGGAGTATGGTGTGGACTATGAGGAGACCTTTGCTCGTCTATCTTCTACGCGTGCTTTGCTGGCTATTGCAGCCTCTCACCATTGGTCACTTTTTCAAATGGATGTTAAAAATGTATTCCTTAATGGTGATCTTAGTGAGGAAGTCTATATACAGCCACCTCCTGGACTATCTAATCCAACAAACAAGGTATGTCGTCTTCGCCGAGCTCTGTATGGACTTAAGCAGGCTCCTCGAGCATGGTTTGCTAAGTTTAGCAACACTTTGTCTAGCCTTGGATATTCCATCAGCTCCTATGATTCAGCCTTGTTTGTTCGCAGCACAGACCGGGGCATCATACTTTTTCTGTTATATATATGATAAATCCTATATATTATTCTTGTGTAAAGCATCAAGTTCCTTTTTCATCGCAGTCTGCCAAAAAGGGTTAGTAGAAGCCTCACGATAGGAGTGAGGCTCATGTAAAGTAGCTAAAGCATGAAAGTAACGAAAATCCTGGAGGTGGGATGGAAGAGATCATACTCTGGTGGATCGACGAAGGTCTGGAAGGGAAGTGTGAACATGATCCTCATACGTAACAGACCCTGGGGGCTCAGGCGAAACGATGTCGAGAGTATCAGGTGGAGTGGAATAGAGAGTATTAGGTGAGGGAGACTCGAGCAAGACATTATTGGTGTGAGGTGAAGGAGACTCGGGCAAGACATCACTAGTGTGAGTAGGAGAAATAGGAGGCTCCATAAGTGCGGTAAAAGGGGGAAAAGATGGCATGCTGAATTTACCAATTTCATGAAATAGTCTATGCTCCCAGAAAACTACATGACTGGAGATGCGAAGACGACGAGACACAGGATCATAACATCGATAGCCTTTTTGTTCAATTCTATATCCAAGAAAGCAACACATTCGAGAACGAGGCTCGAGTTTGGTGCGCTCATGAGGTTGGAGTAAAACAAAACAAACAGAACCAAACACACGAAGATGGTGGTATAAGGGAACATAGCCAAACAACCACTTGTAAGGAGTACAATTATCAAGGATAGGGATAGGCAGCCTATTGATCGTGTAGACAGCTGTTAGAGTGGCTTCACCCCAAAATGGGGTAGGAACAGATGTGGAAATGAGGAAGGCTAGAACAGTGTCTAAAATGTGCCTAAGTTTACGTTCAGCTCGACCATTTTGTTGTGAAGTACCAAGACATGACAAGTGAGGAACAGTGCCATAATTTTTTAGGATGACTTTAAAAGTATGTTGAGTATATTTTAAAGTATTATCAAAACAAAAAACTTTGATGGGTTTTGAAAATTGGGTTTCAACCATTTTGGCAAAAGTGCGATAAATATCCAATAATTCAGAACAAGATTTCATTAAAAATACCCAAGTGTAATGAGAGAAATCATCAACAAAAATTACAAAATAGCGTGAACCACTCATACTAGCAACAGGAGAAGGTCCCCAAACATCAGAATGAATTAAATCAAACGAATCAGTAGCATGAGACTCACTATTATTAAAAGGCAAAGCCGGCTGTTTTCTAAGTTGACACGAAATACAATTAAAAGAACTTTTAGACATTGACCCTAACAAACCCTTTGAAGCTAAAAGTTATACCCGAGATGCACATGCATGACTAAGACGTGAATGCCAAAGTGCAAGGGATGGTGGTGACAAGGAGGTAGGAGTAGAGACATTTGAGGCGGGAAGGTGTAAGGATGAGAGTTCAAATATGCGCCCAATTCTACACCCGGTCCCAAGGGTCTGACCAATACGAGGATCATGCACATTCACACCAGAAAAGTCAAAGACAAGTCTATATCCAAGTTCACATGATTGCCCAATGGAAAGAAGATTATAGGATAATTCTGGCACATGAAAAACTTCAGGAATAGAAAGAGAACGACTATTGATGGTGCCTATAGTTTTAACAGTCATAGTGGAGCCATCAGCTGTGCGAATGAATGAGGAATGAGGTGAAGGTGCAGATATGGTAAATGAAGCTAGGAAAGGTGCCATATGGTTGCAACAAGCAGAATCAAAAAGCCAAGAGGTAGAATTACCTGGCAGGACTGAGAGGGCAGAGGAAGATGCATTACCAGAACGAGACTGGATGACCTAATTAACTGTTGCCTCGAAGTCAGCTGCAGATAAGGTGACAGTAGATCCTGATGACTTGTCAGAGGGTGCAACTGAAGATGAAGCTGTAGCTGCAGATAGAAATGGAACAACTATAAAGAGAGTGCTCTCAGGATGAGCAACTACTACAGTGGGAGCATTGGATCTTCCCCTTTGCCAACATTTATCAATAGTGTGCCCTCTACATTTACAAAAATGACAGAAATTGTTGTCGCAAGGCTTAGGAGGAGGTCGAGAAGAACCAAACTTGTCAGAATGTTTTAGCTGAAATGATGAAGAACTAGATAATGGAGCAGCCAACACTAAAGGACTATGTTGAGAGTGCATGGTCTGTGATCTACTTTCTGCACGAACAAGTTCAAAGATGGCATTGTCCAAAGTAGGGAGAGGAGAGCGATGTAAAAGTTGCACACGAATAGGTTCAAAATCATCACGTAATGCCATAAGAAAATGGTGAAGACAATGTTGATCCCTTCGTTCAGCATACATTTTGGCATCTGTAGGATCCTTCCAAATAGGATCAGAGAGATCAATTTGATTCAATAAGAATTGCATGCGAGCAAGAAAATCATTAATACTTTGCCCCGGTTCTTACTTTAGACAGAAGAGCTCAAACAGGAGCTGATATTCTCGAGCACCATCAATAGCAGAATAGCGAGAAGCAAGCATATCCCAAGCAGCCTTGGCTTCATCAAAGCTACCAAATATGGCAGAAATATATGGAATAGTAGTATTACAGAACCATGTAAGAATTTGATGATGATTACTTTCCCAATCAATGAGATGAGCAAGAAGAGCATCATCAGTTTCAATCAATGAGATGAGTAAGAAGAGCATCATCAGTTTCAGTAGCCCCTTTAACTGGCTTATCGACAGTACCAACCACATAAGACCAAAGCTTACAACTTTTGAGGAAATTTTGCATAGATTAAGACCAAACAATATAGTTTGTACCATCCAATACAGACTGAACATGATGAAAAATATCTTTTTCTGCCATCTGGTCAAATCTGGTCGTCGGTCAATGGTCAACAGCTGAATAGTGATGCCGATGGAGCAGCGACTGAGATGACTTCGATGGAGAATGTGACTCCGACTATAGTGTGACCCGACAGGTATGAAAATGATATTCAAGAAGTTTTTTTGATGTGAAGGATCCACTAATAGTGGCAATCACAGAGCATACTCAACTCTTAATATACCGAGAACCTTTAAGAAGTTTTTTTGATGTGAAAGATCCACTAATAGTGGCAATCACAGAGCATACTCAACTCTTAATATACCGAGAACCACTAAGGCTCTGATACCATGTTAAGGTTTAAGAGAGAAAGTGAGACAATACAAAGAAGAGAATTATATTGAATAGTATGATTTACTTGCAAGTGAGCTATCCTATTTATACAAGCCAATAAGAGAAGCAAAGCTATAAACAACCAATGTGGGACTAAACTAACTAAGCAATAACTAGGCTATGCATAATCTAACAGCATCAGCATTAAGATTTCTTTATTGTCTTGAGTGTGCCTATATGATTATGCAATTCAATCTTAACTTGGTTTGCTGAACATGGATTTCATAGAAAATTGGTGGAAAATTCTTGTTTTACAGATATGATTCTTCTATTGAATCTTCTTTGCATATTTTTAGAGATTGCTCATTCCCTAAGGATGTTCGGCTTACTGTGATTCCATCAAATCATCACTCTACCTTCTTCTCCCTTAGGCTGAAAACTGGTTGGTTTGGAACGTCGTGGATAAAGGTTAGTTAAGTCATTCTTCTCATTTGCGGTTGGGTTTTGTTGCTAGGTTATGGGTTTGCTGCACTGATAGTAACAAGTATTGTATTGTTGGTATCAAAACCAGTCTGCACCATGCTTGCTTTGATATCGATAATCTTGAAAGGAATCTAGTCTCTGCATTCATGGATAAGTCTAAATCCAGTTCTGTCATTTGTTTGCACCATGTACAGAGTATTCCACCTCTGGATGGATGGATTAAGATTAATATGGATGGCAGTGTTTGCTGTCAAGATAAGAAGGCAATAGTTGAGCCAGGGATTTTTTGAGATCCTACTAAATGCGGGCTTGAGGGCTTTCTACCGAGTTAGGCTATTGTGAAATCACTTTGGCCGAGCTCTATAGAATCAGGTATGTCTTAAAGATGGTTGTGGAGAGAGGCATTGGCAAGGTGGTTGTGGAGTCGAATTTTGTGCTGGCCATTCACTCTCTTAACCATGCTGATATGTACCTCTATAAATATAGGATTGTGATACAAACTTGTCGGGCTTTGATGGAGGTGTTTACCTATTGTGATTTGAGACATACTCTCTGAAAGGGTAACCAATGTGCAGACTTCATGGCGAAGTTAGGTTATGGTCATTTGGGTCTGAATTCTTATTTGAATCCCCCTTTAGGTCTAGCTCTTTTGATTGCTACAATAAAGTAAGAACCTCTTTTCCTAGAGGCTAGTTGTTGTTTTCTTTCATAACTCTTGTATCTGTTAGAAAAGATTTAAATTTCTCACAATTATTAATGGCATCCCAATGACTTTTCAATAACCATTATTTGATCATTTTAATATATCTAATAAATTGAGAGTTACAAATTTTGTAACTATTTTTATTTTAATATAAGAATTACACATTTTGTAATTATTTCTACTTTAATATAACTGATAAATTAAGAGTTACACATTTTTTAATTCTGAATTAAATTCTTAGACTTATTTGTGCCTATAAATACCAAGACATTTCAATAGCCTAAAACACATTTTTTTTAGATTCTTCTTCTTGTTTTCTATACTCTAAGAGAGTTATTCTATTACTTTCTACATATTTGTGTTTTTGGGTAACCTTGATCATGTCGGTTCATCCTTGCTTCCGAGTAGACGCGCACATTGTAGAAGGTAAAGCTGTAAGGACCTGGGTTTTATCTTGGAACATGTTAATGTAAGAAAATAACTTTCTAGTTTCACACATAATTCTATTTTAATTAATTTATAGTTTTTTTTTATAAAAATCTGTTTTGATATTAGTTATAAACAGTTTCAAATATTTGTTCAATTTTTAAAACAATTTATGTTTTAAACAAATTACATTTCAATTCTAAGCAGTGTCTGTTTTCTTTAAAATGCCATTTAAATATAAAATTTAATAAAATGAGTTTTATATCTGTTTTAAATCATAATAAAAAATTATATTCAATTTTTAAATATGTTTTTAATAATAGTTAATAGTACTTAAATCAGTTTTTGTTTTGTTTTTTTAGAAACAGTTACATATCAATTTCAAATTTGTTATAATAATCAAACATATACGATTTTATTTTATAAACGAATTTATTGATTATTTGTTTTCAATAAAACATTTAAAAGGAAAAACAATAAAGCAACGAAAACAAAAATATCATTATTACAAAGTTTTAGAATACTTGATATCTTATTGAAATTTGTATTAGGCGGTAATTTGCACATTAATTAAATTTGATATATTTTGTAAATAATATACACTATTGTATAATTTTGTGATAATCTTATTCATATAATTTTGAATATTTGAAATATTGAACCTAGATATTATTACTCGCGGAAATTTGATTTGCTCTAACTAGTTCTTAGAATGACATTATACTAGGAAGTCAATATTGTAAAACCAAAAAAAAATAAATTGATATTCTTTTTTAGGAGATGGCAAAAGCAAATGATGTATTGGTTAACGACATTATGTTTTATACCCGCTCTAGAAAACTCAACTCAACCTAAAGAGACATCTACTAGTGAGTCTAAAAGCTCTAAGTACAACCCGTAAGAAATAGAGTACTATTGTCACAATAGAATTCTTAGTGACCTGTTGCCACATTTTTACAACATTTACTACTCTATCAAAAGTGGTAAAGATCTATGGAAAGCCTTAGAAGATGAGTATGGTATAGATGATGCGGGTACAAAAAACGTTTAGTGCTTTAAACTTGAACAAATACCGTATGGTAGATAGTAAATCAATTAATGATCAAATTTATGAATTTCAAAACCATCTTAGAGGTGTAGAAGAGAATGGTACTAAGTTTAGTGAAGATTTTAAGGTGTCAAGTCTCATAGATAAAACTTCCACCTTCTTGTAATGAATTTTCCAAAAGACTTAGACATAAATAAGATACCTTGACCTTAACCTAAGTTTTAGTTCTCTTAGAATAGAAGAACAACATAGGTTAAGTTTCAAGCCAAAAAATGAGATCGAGGCTAAGGTGAATATGATAGAACAAACTAAAAGCTCCAACCAATTTAAGCATATAGGAAGTAGTTTTGAGAATAATAGTAACAACCAACCTAATAACTTTAGGCCCAACAATTCACTCAATAACTTTCAACCCAACCAAAATCATCAAAACCAACTCAATCATTCCCATAACCTAAATTCTAAGAGCTTTAAAGACAAAGGAACAACTCAAGGACCATGCTACGTATTGCCTGGTATTGTTACTACAAGAAAACTAGTGAGTACAAGCTTAACTTTGGGAATAAAGGCTCTCCAGTCAGTACACTAAAAGATGGTGAACCCTATATTAGGTCTCAATCTAATCATTCTTTAGTAAACTTTACTTTTGAAGATAATAAATGGTGGTTAGATTCTGGGGATAATATAAATGTTTGTTTAAATTGTTCACTGTTTAAAACGTATCAAAACTAAAGTAGAGGAAATATGACTCTAGCAAATGGTACCACTACACGAGTGCTAGGAATTGGAAGAATTGATATGAAGTTGACGTCTGGGAAGACATTGATTCTTGAGGAAGTGCGGCATGTTCCTGATGTTAGGAGAAATCTAGTTAGTGAATCTTATCTAGTTCAACATGGTTATGGCTTGTTAAGAAATAAAATAAGGTTGTAATAAGTAGAAACAATGTTTTCATTGGGAAATGATTTATTTTTTATGGTTTATTTAAATTAAATGTCTCAAGTACTTTGAACTATATCTCTCATTTAGTTTTCAATATTGAATCTAAAAATGTTTGGCATGGAGGGCTATATAAGTCTTGGAATGATAAAGAAATTGATGGATTTGGGTTTAATTCTTACTGCCTCTTTAGATATCAAGCATAAGTGTGAGATTTGTGTACAAGCTAAATAACCTAAAAAGCCTTATAAAACTTTCAATCGAAATACTAGTCTCCTAAAACTCATACATAGTGATGTTTGTGATTCAAACCAACCTCCAACTAGGAGTGGAAATAAATACTTCGTAACATTTATAGATGATCACTCCAAATATTTTATGTCTATCTCACTAAAAAAAAAAAAGATGAAGTGTTTAATAAATTTAAAACTATAAGAATAAAATTAAAAATCAATTAGAAAAGAAGATTAAAATTCTTAGGTCCAATAGAGGTGGGGAATATAGTTTGAATGAGCTTAAGGGTTTTTGTAAAGACAATGGGATAATTCATGAAGTTACTCTTCCTTATTCTCCCCAATCAAATGATGTAGATGAAAGAAAAAATGGAATATTAATGGATATGGTTAATTCTATGCTACTAAGTTCTAGTGTACTTGAGAGTTTGTGAGGGGAAGCTATTCTATCATCTTGCTATATATTAAATCAAGTAACATCTAAGAATAGCAAGAAAACTCCTTTTGAAGTCTGAAAAAATAGACTTCCAAGGTTCGATATTCTAAAAATGTAAGGGTATCTAGCTAAGATAGCTATACCCAAACCAAAAAGAAAGAATAGAGGACCCCAAAACTATAAAGTTGTTTTTATATATTATGCCCAAAATTGTGGTGCAAACATGTTCTTAGTGATAAACTTTGAAATAAGTGAAATATCCAATAACACAATAATCGAAGCTAGAGATGCAACATATTTTGAGGATATCTTTCATTTTAAAACTAAGGTGTCAGTTCAACCTTATAAGGTACAATTAAATGAGGACATACTTTCTAGCTCATCCCAAGGAGAAAAATCTGAAACTTTTTTGAACCTAGAAGAAGAAAGAGGGGGAGATTTGAAAAAAATTTTGGAGATGAATTCTTTACGTTTTTAGTAGAAAGAGAACCTTCTACTTATAGTGAAGCTATGTCTTGTGGAGATGCATCTTTCTGAAAAGAAACGAGTGATAATGATTTTAAATCAATAATACAAAATAATTCTTGAATTTTATCGGGCTTTCCTTTTGGGAGTAAGCCTATAAGTTGGAAGTGTGTTTTCAGGAAGAAGTTGAAACTTGATGGAAGTATAGATAAATATAAAGCTAGGTTAATAGCTAAAGGTTTTACGTAAAAGGAAGGGATAGATTATTTTGATACTTATTCACTGATTACTAGGATCGCTACTATTAGAACTCTTTTATCACTAGCATCTATACATGACTTCGTAATACATCAAAAGAATGTCAAGGCAAAATTTTTAAATGGATACTTACATGAGGAGAACTATATGGAACAACCTGAAGGCTTCAAAGTTAAAGGCCAATAACATAAAGTATGTAAACTAGTAAAATCATTGTATTTTTTAAAACAAACTCCTAAGCAATGGCAAGAAAATTTTGATAATGCTGTCTTGAGTTATGACTTCAAGATCAATGAACATAATAAATGTTTGTATTATAAAAATTTTGGCAAAAAACATGTGATTTTATGTCTATATGTTGATGATATCTTAATTTTTGGGACAAATTTAGTTGTGGTAAATAAAGTGAAGTCCTACTTATCTATGAACTTTGATATGAAAGATCTTGGAGAGGTGTTAGAGTTGGTGCATACTTCACGGGACCTGATCTGTAGAACCCCGGACGAATACGGGGGTCTCGCTCCCTAGAGAGTGGGCGGGGGTTAGAGGGCAGCGCCCTCGAAACTTTTGGGCCATGTACATAAGTTGGGCTTGGTTTTTTGCTTGACGGTTTAGGCTTGGGCCCATGAAAAGCCATAGTTCTGCAGCATAACAAAAATCCTAATTAGACCCTAAGTAGGATGTCTTAAGTTACATATAAATACTCCTTATGTACTGAGCATACATTATAACAAAGAGATTTGTGAGGTTGATAATAAGAAACTTCTGGCAAAACATAGCCCTATTCTTGGGTGAACATAGGTAAATCTTGTTTTCTTTTCTTTCTGTTTATAATTCGTGTGATTGACAGATCTCGAATCATTCAAGAAGCCCATGTAATCTTAGGAATGAAGTTAGAAAGAACTTCATAATGGATAATTTTGTCTCAGTCCAGAGCACTAGAAAAAATGCTTAGAAAATTTGGATATTATAATATTAAGTTTGTGGCTACTCCGAATGATTCGAGTGTAAGTTTAAAGAATAATTTAGGGAAACCTGTATCTCAGTTAAAATACTCTCAAATAATAGGATCACTATTATAGTTTATGAATAGAACAAGACCTTATATTGCCTATGTAATTAAGAGACTTAGCATATATGCTCACAATCCTAGTAGAAAGCATTGGATTACCTTTGAAAGAATTTTGAAATGTATTATAGGAACTTTAGGATACTCTTTACAATAAAAAGTTTTTCCTAGTGTGGTAGAAGGGTACAGTTATGTAAATTGGATTATTAATAGTTTAGATGTAAAGTCTACTAGTGGATATATATTTTTGTTGAGAGGTGCAACAATATCTTGGGAATCTAAAAAATAATCAATAATATCTAAAAGTACTATAAAGGTTGAGTTAATAGCTCTAGATACAACTTATATATAGGCTTAGTGGTTAAAAAATTTATTGATGGATATTCTTATTGTGAGCAAACAAGTGCCCTCTATACATGTACATTGTAATTGTAAAGTTATGATAGATCTTACACAACACTTTCATTCTAATAAGAAGATGAACATACATTTCCAAGTGAGATATAAGTCAGTCAGAGGATTGTTGAGTAAAAGTGTTATATCTATAGATTTTGTGATATTTGAAAGGAATAAAGGTAATAACTTGATTAAAGGTCTACCCATGAGGGCTATACTTGATTCATAGAGGGGGACAAGCTTAGCCCACAAGGAGTCACCAACAGGAGTAACCCAACCTTTGTTATTGGAGATCTCATGAAAACGTTTCAATGGTTAGGAACAACTTGTAGTGCATAACTCATTTTTAGCACTACTTTCGAGGAGCATGTCTCCATGAGAGCATCTTATTCCCATCCCTAAGGTGATAGTGCTCATTGGTGTGATGTTCATGATGCGTATTTACCTTGAATGAGACGGGGCATGTATTTTCATGAGGTACTTGTCACACTTACCTTTTGAGGCTTAACTAAGTTAGAGTTGTTGTGAGGTCGTGACTATGGGATTGGGCTATTCTCTAGAGACTCTCATAAGAATCAAGATAACATCGCATAGCCATTAATAATGTTAATCTATGAACCTGACCTTATATCAAGTACTGTGTGTGACTTGTTGAAGTCTAATCAAGAGACTTGATTCATGGTGTAGTCCATTACGATTCCCTCAGATGAATAATGTCAACACTAAGTTTATACTCAAGTCCTGAAGACTCTTGCACCTATTACATAGTACTAGAGTTTCCCTTATATATTTTCTATAGTTATATCTTATTTTATGTTATTTTATTCTTTTTATTTAGAGTTTCGAAATTTTAAAACTTGTGGGGGATTGTTAGAAAAGTTTTAAATTTCTCACAATTATTCATGGCATTTAAATGGCTTTTGAATAGCCATTATTTGGTCATTTTAATATACCTAATAAATTAAGAGTTACACATTTGTAAGAGTTATACATTTTGTAATTATTTAAATTTTAAATTCTTTTTAATTATGAATTAAATTCTTAAGCTCATTTGTGCCTATAAATACCGAGCTTTTTCAAGAGCCTAAGACACACAATTTTCATATTCTTCTTATTATTTTCTATACTCTAAGAGAGTTCTTCAATTACTTTTTATATATTTGTGTTTTAGAGAAACTTTGATAGGATCATTTCTGTTAGGATTTTGGCTCAATTCCCACAAAGAAAACTTCTAATTGGTTTGAGAAAAGTTGTTTCCTATTTTGTAGTTTGCTTGTTCTAGTAGGAATAGTAATAATTTTCTATTAGATTGTTGATTGTACAAGTAGTAGTAGTCTAGTATGATGTTGTTGTTCTTTTCCTAATAGTATTAGGAAAATATCCTCTATATAAAGGGGGTCCCAGAGAAGATTTGAGACACACTCATAATTCCATATACATTGTAAACTAGAGGGGTTTACTACTAGATATAGGATGAGAGCTTTAGGTGTATTGGGATTTTGGTTTGTCAAGTAAAGATAATACTTACAACTAGAGCTAGGTTAAGAGCTTTTGTTGTATTGTGATTTTGGGATGAGAGTTTGACAACTTTTCTCTTCCTAAAGTTATAGTTGAAGATTAATAAAATAGTGGAGTTGTTAGTGGATGTAGGCAAAGAGGTTGTTGAACCACATTAATTATTGGTGTTCTAATTCTTTGATTGTTTTGCCTATTTAATTGTTGTGGTTATGTTTTTTGCCTAAATTTTGAGTAGGTGGATTTTAGAGGTAAAACCCAAACAGGTTCATCCTTGCTTCCCTATAAACATGCACATTATAGGAGGCAAAGCTACGAGCACTTGGATTTTATTTTGAAGCCAATCTTATCCATTCGTACCCGAACGTAAGAAGACTATAACGGTCTTAGGACAATGACTTTCTGCGACTCACATGCTAGCTCCTTCTATTTTCTATTTTTTAATTACTCATTTTATTTTGTTATACTATTTTGTTTTATATCATATATGTATTTTGTGTTAAAATTATTTTGATTTCTACAAATATATATATTCTGAAATTGTCTATTTAATTTTTATATCACTAGTTATATAATTTTTTTGCCCAACAGTGTAAAAAAAAAAAAAATTGGTTTGCTGAGATTAAGTGTGACTTAACACCATCATGTTAATTTGTTTTAAGAATAACCCTGTGACAACTTCAAATAGCAAGGTTGATGATAATTGATAAATAAGCCACTAATTATATACACCTGACCGAAATGGATGAATTTAGACTGTGATTTTCCTACACGTATGTCATTCCATTAAATTATTATTTTTTATTAATATAAAATTAACAAGGTATCTAAAAGTTTTTAAGTATATTTTTTTGGAGTCCACAACTTTTTAAATTTTACTTTCTTATAATTTTAAATTGAAAAATTATTTAATTAGTAATAAATCAATAATTTTGCTTACATTGCACGGGTTAGTTTAAATTTTTTTATTATATTAAAATTTAAAATTTATTATTCTATTATTTCAAAAATAAATTTTTTTGAGTGAACATTATAAAGAAATAATTATGGTGTGGTGTTGTGAAAATTAAATAATTTATAAGACGTAGAAATATTAGTTATGTTAACTATGATATTAATAATGTTTTATATAGTCATAAAACATGTTCATAGAAATGTAAATATAGAAGTAATATAAAATTATAAAATTTCAAATAGTTAAATAAGAAATTAATATTTATTATGTAAAAAATTAAGAAAATAAATAGCTAGTATTTAATTTCTTATAGACAATCTTTTATTTACCCAACATAACATGTTGGTATAAAATGTAAATATAGGAAAAAAAAATTAAATTTTAGAATATAAAGTAATGAAACTAAGATATCAATATTATATTCAATTTATTTTTTAACTAAAAATATATAATAATTTTATTAAAAAATGAACTAAAATTTGCAAACACTATAAGAAAAACGGTCATCAACGTCAGATACGAACAAAATCTGTCTCTGATAGTTCGTTTTCCCTTGGTGATAGTCATCACGTCGGTGATGGATCCTTCAATGATACCATCCTCGCTGGTAATATTTTCATAGAAGGATAAAAAATCCATCGGTGAAAACATTATCACCGACAAATATTACTGACGGAAAATCCTTCAATGATAGATTTTAGAAAAAATATTTTCTCCTCAATTTTACTTAAAAAAATACTTATTACCAATGGAAAAACTCCCTTGGTGATAATATTTTTTCTATACCTTTTTTAGTTCTTCTCTGTTTAAACCTGTTCCAAATGCATTTAAAAAAATACAAATTAAAATTCATTCAAATATACGTAAAAGAAAAAAATTACATGATCATATGTATATTCATTATATATATATATAGTAGTTAAAATATACATAAACCGAAACCAAAACTAGCAATCCGAAATGGATTGCATATGTTCCCATGTGTCACATTCGACTCCACAAACGTGGGGGTATCCATTACACGAGTATTTTACATTTTTACTGTAAAAATCGCTAAGTGTTGAACTTTCATAGTCAAAACCCTACACATTTTCTAATTTGGCGTTCCAAAATAGATTTTGTTTGTTCTCATGAATCATGTTCGACTCTACAGACATGTCGGTACCCTCAACTCGTCCATTACACGAATATTTTATATTTTTTCCCTAAAAACCTCTAAGTGTTGAACTTTCATAGTTGAAACCCCATATATTTGCTAATCTAGCAATCCAAAATGGATTTCATTGTTCTCACGAGTCGCAGTCAACTCCATAGACGTGTTGGTACCCCTAACTCATCCATTACATTAGTATTTTACATTTTTTCTCTAAAAACTGCGAAGTGTTGAACTTTCTTAGCTTAAAAACTGCTAAATATTTTACATTTTTGGCTTAAAAACTGCTAAGTGTTGAACTTTCATTTAAAATTTTTTACTTACAGTTGGTAATGCATGTGGAAATGGCCCAGAAGGTGTCATCCCAAAATGATGCATTGTTTGTTGTTTCTCTTTCATGTTTTAGAGACTTGATGACAGTTCCACCCTTATTTTCCTCTCTTTCTCCAGTTCTTGTTGCACTTGTCTTACATTAGTGAACGGTGTGAAGCATGATTCGGTGGATCTGCATGAAGAACTGCTTCCTAAAGAGCCACTAGCAAATATACAACCATTTATCATCCCACCGAAGCTATAAAATCGTCCTTTCTTGATCGCTCTAGTTGCTTATATCCATTCCTTAGGATTGATCTGACCTTGTGAGGATGCTTTAGTTTGGTCAACATTTTTTTTTCTCATATACACTCCTTATAACTTTCATCCTACTAATAACGAAATGATCAAGATGACATGGGGATTATTTTATAGACATTTGAAAACTATTTGCCTGAAAAATAAACTTTAAGGGTGTAATTAGATAACTATTCGAAGAGCAGAGAAATAAAGTATGAAATAGAAAGAAACAAATTTACCTGATGAGAGGAAGAATAAGAGCCTTGAGGATGGTCGATTTTGTTAGGGTTTTGGAGATGAGAGAAAAAGATAAATCCCAAAAAATCAAATAGAAGACATATGAAAGTCAGGTAGTTTTCAAAGTGTTGTTAGTCTTTTTTCTTACTCACACGTATGCATGAGTTAATATTATAACAAGGGCAAGTTTGACTTTGCATTTTCTTCTAGTGAAACTTATCTGATGGACTGAGTTGTCATTTTGATACTAGTGGAGTGAGTTGTAATTAAGATGAAACCACAATGATATGTTTATAGTTTACCCATATAATTTACATTGATTATATTTAAATTCACCATCTAAAATGTTGGGATTTTACCTCTAAAATCACTTCCTCAAATTTTAGGTAAAAAACACAACCACAACAATTAAATAGGGAAAACAATCAAAGAATAAGAACACAACAATTTAACGTGGTTCGAAAACCTCTTTGCCTACATCCACGAACAAATCCACGACTCTATTAACATTCAATTACAACTTTAGGAAGAGAAAAGTTGCTAAACTCTCGTTACCTCACAACCCCAAAGCCCCAATACAATCCAAACTCTCAACCTGACTATAGTTAAAAGTGTCATCTCTACTTGACAATACAAAACTCCAATACACCCAAAGCTGTCATCCTAACTCTAGTAATAAACCCCTCTAGTTTACAATGTATATAGGAATTATGAGTGTGCCTCAAAACTTCACTAGGACCCTTTTATATAGATGATATTTTCCTAATCCAATTAGGAAAGAACAACAACAACATAGGAGACTACTACTACTACTCCTATTAGAACAATCAACCATCCAATAGGAAACTATTACTACTCCTACTAGAATAAGCAACTACAAAATAGGAAACCAAATTTCTCAAACCAATTAGAATTATTTCTTGTGAGGATTTAAGCCAAAATCCTAACAAATCTCCACATTGGCTCAAATTCTCCACCTCATTATTAAATTTGACTTTATTCTTGGTGTGATCCTTCCTTTTGGTCTTCCCATCTCATCCGCTTACTCTTCGAAGTAATCATCCTCTCATTCAACATGTACAATCTATGTTTGTTCATGGTATATATCATCACTACCTTTGAACTATCAAGAACTTGCATCTCATTATTCTCACTAGCCTTTTCATTATCACTCTCCTTTGTTCTAGTTAACTCCTCCAAGTCCTCCATCATGGCTTTGCTTTGCAATTGTGTGTGTTTCTCTTCCTCATTGTATATGCACTCCTTATTTGAAAATCTAGAGACTTGGATCTTGATCTTTCATCCTCATTCCTTGAAGTGCCCCACTCGTTCAC
Source organism: Bretschneidera sinensis (assembly GCA_023935145.1). Taxonomy (NCBI): domain Eukaryota; kingdom Viridiplantae; phylum Streptophyta; class Magnoliopsida; order Brassicales; family Akaniaceae; genus Bretschneidera; species Bretschneidera sinensis. Next base: position 20,845,934 of record CM043705.1, on the reverse strand, counting down.
TTTTTTTGGCTCTTCTCTTGATATAATCACAAAAAATTCTTAAACCTCTAACATACTTGGCCTGTACCACGGGAACCTCCCCATCCATCCAAACTTTCTTTCCCACCATTAACATCATGACAATGTCATCTTCTTCTGGTGGCAAGTACTTCATCTCTGTCAATATACTACTCAACAAATTAGTGATAACGGTATTGAAAAAGACTAGTAGACATACCATCACCCATCTTTTTTTTTTTTTTTATCAAATAGCTCAATATTTATCATGATTACTTTTTTCTATTTTTGCTATCATAACCACAACTCTGATACCATTTGTTGAGATTTTACCTCTAAAATCCACCTACTCAAATTTTAGGAAAAAAACACAACTACAACAATTAAATAGGCAAAACAAACAAAGAGCAATAACACAACAATTTAACATAGTTTGGCAACCTCTTTGCCTATGTCCATCAACAAACCCACAATTTTATTAATCTTCAATTACAACTTTAGAAAGAGAAAAATTGCTAAAATCTCATTACCTCACAACCCCAAAGCCCTAATACAATCAAGCTCTCAATCTAACTCTAGTTGTAAATGACATCTCTACTTGACAACCAAAAACTCCAATACACCCAAAGTTTACATCCTAACTCTAGTAGTAAATCCCTATAGTTTACAATGTATATGAGAATTATGCGTATACCTCAAAAGTTTACTAGGACCTTTTTATATAGATAATATTTTCCTAATTCAATTAGAAAAGAACAACAACATAGAAGATTACTACTTTTACTATTACTACTTTTATAGTTAGAACAAACAACCATTCAATAGGAAACAACTATTAATCCTACTAGAATAAGCAATTACAAAATAAAAACTATTTTTTTTAAATTAATTAAAAAAAATTATTAGTGAGAATTTGAGTCAAAATCTTAATAAAAATATGTTATTAGTAGTCCAATCGTAACTTCTAGATGTAAATCATTCAATTAAAAATGTTAATTCCAATTCAATCAAACTGTTATTTTCAATCCTCAATTAAAAATGTATTATAAAGTCAACTCATTATTTGAGGTAGGCATTTACTGTACCTCTCTGTAGCACATATCACTCTGCCCCTGCTATAGCTCCACGACATGAGATATATCGCTAGCTCATTAATTCCAGCTCAAGGGTCAAATCACAGAGAAAATATCATTGAGAAAACCCATCTTAAATGTAAATGTAACTTCTTTGTTGATTTGCTTGACAAAGTACATATTCCCATGCAGCCAACAAAAGCATGCATGAAGTTAAAAGCAGCAGCAGCAGCAGCAACAACAATAATAATAATAATAATATAAATTAATTAATTATTAAAATAAAAAATTATATAATAATACAAATTAATCTGATTATTTCAAGGGACTAAATCTTGATGATGTTTGCAAACTCGATTTTGTTAATCCAGGATGATTGGAATTATAGCATGAATTAGGTGATAACAAGGGTATATTTGCATTATTTTGAAAGAGAAAGATGCCTGAATAGTAAAACACATTTCACGTGGTTTCAATTGATTAGCTTAATTATTCCAGTTTGCTTAGCGTGACTTGACAAGGACAGATCACAGGGGAAGCGAAAGACCGCTTGGCCTTGGATTTTTCTTGTGATTGGAAATATTCTAAAAGTGACCTACCAACATGGTAGATAAGCATCTTTTTCCTTGCTCACTATTTTTGTGCCCAGGAGTACAGTCACATAGGACAATAGACAGCAAGATGCTTGTCCCTCTTTTATGAGACTGCAGTAGCAGGCTTCAAAGCATCAGAGGAAAACTACGGGTCCCCGATTCTTGTTCATGACTTCATGGTTTTTACTGCTTAATATGCACTCTGGTCCTTGAAGATGGGCCCGATTCCTATTTTAATCCTTAGGGTCTGAAAAATAACAATCAGGTCAACAACGTTCATTTTGCCATCAATCAAGTCTTTTCGTGTCCATTTTTCAGAAATAAATTACTTTAATTTCCACTTGGACACTGAGGTAGTTAATTTCAAGCTGATTTCAACAAACAAAGGAATATAAACTAGAAAATTAACAATCTAAAAACCAAATTAATTTTCTAATTTTTAAGCATATTATGGAGTTATTTGGGAACCCACTTTGTTTGGGTTTCCAAACATCTCCGATGAAAAAAAAAAAAAAAAAAGTAAAACAATCAAGACGAAATAGAGCAAAAATTCGGCCCATTCTGCTGTAGATTTCGATGATGTCAACACGACGGTGGTGACGGCTAAGACAGGGGGCTCGCGTTGTGGAGGTTGAAGACCCAGTGGCTCGTGTTAGAGGCAAGGAAGGGAGCTTTAGTTTTTTTAGGGTTTGGCGAGGAGATGGTGGTGAAGTTGCAACAACGCTGCTATGGGGGATAAGGGGTTTGGTCTTTGAAAATGCCAAGAGATAGAGGATACGAAGATTGTGGTGAAAAGAGATGATGCGGAAGCCCTGAACGATTCGAGACCTGTTAATCACATGAATTATAAACAGAAAGAAAAGAAGACAAGATTTACCCAGGTTCACCCCAGAATAGGGCTACGTCCTGCTAGAAGTTTCTAATTATCAACCTCACAAATCTCTCGTTATAATGTATGCTCAATATATAACGAGTATTTATAAGCAACTTAAGACGTCCTAATTAGGGTTTAATTAGGATTTCTGCCCTGCTGCAGAACTACAGCTATTCATAGGCCCAAGCCCAAATCGCTAAGCAAAAAACCAGACCCAACTCATGTACAGGGCCTGAAAGTTTCGGGGGCGCTGCCCCCTAACCCCCGCCCATTCTTTGAGGAGTGGGACCCCCATGTTCCTCTAGGGTTCTACAGATCTGGTCCCGTGAAGTATGCACCAACTCTAACAATCTTCCACGTGGTAAATACTTCACAAACATGGAAAACTTCCCAGGACTCTGTTTCTTCAAGCCCATCTCAGTGGCACACCAGTCAAACTTTACTAGACTAACTGCCTTAGTCAAAAAATCTGGGTTGTTCACTTTTGTATCGAATTTCTTCAAGATTATCACATTTTCTTCAATTTTTTCTCAGATGAAGTGATACTGGATATTAATGTGCTTTGTCTGTGAATGAAATGTATGATTCTTTACTAAGAAGACAACACCTTGATTTTCACATTTCACCATCACTGCTTGTTGTTTAAACCCAAGCTCAACACACAACCTTTGAAGCCAAACCAATTCCTTTCCAGCATTAGTTATTGCCATATAATCTGCTTCTGTAGATGAAGAGAGAACAACACTTTGCTTTTCGCTCATCTAACTCATTGCCCCACCAAACAAATTGAACACATATCCGCTTGTAGACCTCCTGTTATCAATGTCTCCTCCCCAGTAAGCATCAACTGATCCTACAATATCAAGATTCTTCTTGCCACCCATACCTCCATAACATAATGCAAACTCTAACGTGCCACGAAGATATCTAAGAACTCTCTTGATTGCAGTCCAATACTCTTTCCCAAGATTAGACATATATCTACTCAATACTCCCACTGCTTGGGCAATATCTAGTCTTGTACATACCATGGCGTACATCAAGCTTCTAACCATACTAGCATAGGTACATATGCCATCTCTTTAGCTTATTTCTCCATCTTCGGGGAAAATTTCTTCAATACTTCTTCAGTATACTTCTTTTGACTTAGCCACAGTTTTCGATTTTTATGATCCCTCTTTATCTGCATACCCAATATAAAGTTTGTTGGCCCTAAATCTTTCATGTCAAACTGCCTTGCCAACAAGGCCTTCACAGTGCTAATCATCTTCTTATTATTTCCAATCAATAGTATATCATCAACATACAATGTTAAAATGACAAAATCAACCCCTAACCTTTTCACATAGACGCAATGAACAACATAATTGCTGATGAACCCAAGTTGAATGACATATTTATCAAAATTTTGGTACCACATCCGTGGTGACTGCTTTAGTCTGTACAAAGGCTTCTTCAATTTACAAACCAGCTCTTTCTTGCCTTTGCTCACAAAGCCTTCAGGCTGTTTCATGTAAATTTCCTCCTCTACGTCCCCATGAAGGAAAACTGTCTTCACATCCAGTTGCGCAACCTCTAGATCGTAAGCAGTTGTCATGGATCAGACATATATGATATATGTCAACTTTGCTATCGGGGAAAATGTCTCACCATAGTCAATTTCCTCTATTTGCGAGTACCCCCTTTGCAACCAAACGTGCCTTATACTTTTCTACCATTCTATATGTATTTGTTTTTTTCCTTGAAAATCCATTTGCACCCAATTGCCTTCGTATCTCAAGGAAATTTCACAAGGCTCCATGTTTCATTCTTCTCCAGTGCATGCGTCTTCTCTTTCATAACATCCTCCCACAAATTTGCATCATCTGAGGTCCGTGATAACTCTAAAAAATCATGTTATTATACTACTTTTAGGCACGTAATTTGGTGTTGATCTTGAGCATTAGATTTGTGTTTCATGTGTTTTTAGCAATTTTTTAGTTAGTTTATTTTATTCTATTATTAGTTTGTTTTATTTAATTTTAATATTTATTGTGAATGCTGAGTCTTGGGAATTTGCTGTGCAAAAGCTCAGCGCCGCAACTCTAGACATTGAGCACTACAGCGCTGGAAGGGCGATATTTGTGAAGAGAAGACAGAAACTTAAAACTGCAGCACTGGAATTTGGCAGGGACTCAAAGCTGCAGTGTTGGTTCACGGGGCGCTGTAGCTCTGGTTAGAGTACGATATGCGCCCAGAGCTGCGGCACTGGGAAGTCAGCGCTGTAGTGTTGGCCGGTAGATTCAGAAAATTATAAATAGTAACCCTAGCTGAACGAAAGAGTGGTGGCAGTTGTTAAAAAGAAAAATAGATTTTGGAGGAGAGAAGACACAAAATGAGAGTTTTAGACTTTGGTGGAGGCTCTTCTGAAGCTTTTAATCATTCCTCTCTGGTTTTGCTTTATTTTTATTTAGTTATGTTGATGTTCTATGATATGAACTTGGTTTATTTGGATATTATTATGGAGTAGGTATTTTTTGTGTTAAGGATAGATGAATCCTAAACCTATGTCTTGAGTTGTTGTTTGGACAAATTGGAATTTAATATTTTTTTTCAAAGAGTGTGCTTTATTGTTCTTAATTCTTTTTGTTATTTTAATTTCTTCTTTAAGCATGGTGATGTGTCGAATAGAGAAGCTCTGTTTTTATGAATGGTTGAATTAATAAATATGATGTTGGGTTGTTGTCTATGCAAAAGCCAGGGTAAAACATGCCATGAATGAAATAGAAATAACCGAATAGGATTCTAGGAAATTTATGTGGTCCATTTAAATCGTAACCGAATAGGGAGTTTTAATTGAAAAGAATTCCACTGAACTTAATGCTTTTTAAGTTGAATTAATCTAGAATAGACCTAAAATATGGATATTTAAAATTAATGATTCTAGAGATTGTGGTTAGACCTGGAATAAGGAAAACTAATTTATTGGGAATTTTACCATCTTGAAAAATGTATTCGAAACTCTTGGCAATAATGGTTTAGGTGAAGTCGAGTCCTTAGCACATTAGATTATTAGAATCTTTTTCCAAAGTTTGCAATTTTTCCTTTTATTTACCATTGTCATCTATTTTTCCTTTAGTTAATTTTTAGTAAATTTGTCTCCTACAATTATTCATTTGCTCAAATAACGTTAAGAGTTGAGTCATGCTGACTGTATATTCTATTCAGTCCTTGTTGGGAACAATATTCACTCATTATTTTATTACTTGAACAATTAGTGCACTTGCTAGTATTAATTCTATCGCATCAAGTTTTTGGCGCCGTTGCCGGGGACTGAAATAAAATTTTACATTTATTGTGATTCTACTAGTTAATTTGAGAGTTTGTTAATTTGGTTTTTAATCTTATTTTTCAGGGTTTTCTTTTCTAGTGCATGACACGTACTAGTGGGGGAATACTTGCAGAATTTAATCCAGAAATTGAGTGTACTTTTCATGCTTTGAGAAGAGCAGTGTTAGTAACAGTCAATATAATGGCAGAAGGAAACAATACAGAGGTGCAACATGCACTTTGGGATTATACTGTGCCAAAGATAGATGGTGTTGAATCTAGCATCCGACGACCACCTATACAAGCGAACAATTTCGAAATTAAGCCTACCATCATTCAGATGATTCAACATTCAGTACAATTTGGGGCTTATCGCAAGAAGATCCAAATGTTCACTTAGCAAATTTTCTTGAAATTTGCAACACATTTAAGCATAACGGAGTATCAGAGGATGCAATTCACTTAAGGCTTTTTCCATTTTCACTAAGGGATAAAGCAAAAAGCTGGTTCACTTCCTTGCTAGCAGGATCCACAATGACATAGGCAGAATTGGCACAAATTTTTTTAGGGAAATACTTTAAGTTACGTAATGAAATCACTATGTTTTTGCAAGTCGATAGGGAGTCACTCTATGAGGCATGGGAACGTTTTAAAGACCTTTTGAGAAGATGTCCTCATCACGAGTTGCCCACTTAGATGCAAGTACAAAATTTTTATAATGGTTTAACCAGTACAACCCGAAATATTATTGATGCAGCTGCAGGTGGCACTATCATGAGAAAAACTCTAGAAGAAGCTATTGAATTGCTACAGAGATGGCCACAAGTTCTTATCAATGGCCAGTTGAAAGGTTACCTGTTAATAGAGCCTCAGGATTGCACAATATAGATGCTGTTATAGCTTTAGCAGCACAAATAGATGGACTTCATCCTACTACACATGTTATATGTGAATTGTGTGGTGGTAGTGACCACCATAACAGTAACTGTCAAGCAGGTAATCAATTTGCATCTAATTCATCTGCTGAACAAGCTAATCTTGTTTCAAATTTTCATAGGTAAAACAATCCATATTGCAATTCATATAATCCAGGATGGAGGAATCACCCAAATTTGTCTTGGAATCAAAACAATGCGAAACAACCTCCTCCTAAATACCTATCTCAAGAAGAAAAATCCAACTTGGAGGACATGATGGCCAAATTCTTAAATTCAGTAGAAACTTGGTTCCAAAATCAAGAAGCATCCATCAGAAATCTGGAAGTTCAGGTGGGCCAACTAGCAACTATAATTTCTGGACGTGCACAAGGCTCTCTTTCGAGTAACACAGAAAAAAAAAATCCTAAGGAGGATACCAAGGCCATAACACTAAGGAGTGGCACACGATTGGATAAGCCAAAATCTAAAGAAATCACTAATCAAGAAGGCGAGAAAGAAGAGACCACGCAAGAGGAGAAACTTGTTTAAAAAAAGAAGTCTACTGGTAAAGGTTTGATCGATTCTAACTCTGTATATGCCACCTCTTCCCTATCCTCAGAAATTTAAGAAAGAAAAATTAGATATGCAATTCTCAAAATTTTTAAAGATTTTCAAGAAATTGCATATTAACATTCCATTTGCAGAGGCTTTATCACAGATGCCTAGTTACACTAAATTTTTGAAGGAAATTTTGTCTAACAAACGAAATCTCGAGGAATAAGGAACGGTGATGTTAACTGAAGAGTGTAGCACCATACTGCAAAACAAGCTACCTCCAAAATTGAAAGATCCAGGGAGTTTTACTATACCCTGCACTTTGGGAAGTTCATTCTTTGATAAAGCTTTATGTGACCTTGGTGCAAGTATCAATCTTATGCCTCTTTCAATTTTTAGTGGATTATGAGAAGTCAAAACAACGACAGTGTCGTTGTAATTAGTTGATTGATCGATTAAGAGACCACGGGGAATTATAGAAGATGTACTGGTAAAGGTTGATAAATTTATATTCCCTGTAGACTTCATTATTCTCGACATGGAAGAGGATCGTGAGGTACCTCTTATACTGGGACGTCCATTCCTTGCTACAGGGAGAGCCCTAATTGATGTACAATAAGGGAAATTGATTTTAAGAGTCAATGATGAGCAAGTAGTTTTTGATATATATAAAATTATGAAATATTCTTCTGACTTATCTATTTCTTCTTGTTTTCAAGTGGATATTGTTGATAACCTCATTAAGGAGTTTCAGGAGAAAACATTAAATGAAGATACTTTGGAGAGATGCATCATGGAATCAGGAACTACTACCACTGAAGAACTCGTCATCCAAGAAGAAGCAAGGAACTTTGAGTCTGAAATGGGAATAGAAGTGCCAAAAGAACCAATAATAACAATTGAATTGAAAACTTTACCTGCTCATTTAGAGAAAAATATTTTTCTTGTCTTAATATCTTCTTCGTTGACAGGTAAAATGGAAGAACGGCTGTTGGAAGTCCTAAGAAGGCACAAAAAGGTTTTGGGGTGGACAATAGCGGATATCAAAGGAATTAGCCCTTCAATTTGCACCCACAAAATTCTCATGGATGAGAACTTCAAGCCTACTGTTCAACCACAGAGACGCTTGAATCCAGCAATGCAAGAGGTTGTTAAGAAGGAAGTAGTAAAATTGCTTGATGCAGGTATTATTTATCCTATTTCTGATAGTGCTTGGACTAGCCCGGTACAAGTAGTACCAAAGAAAGGTGGGATCACTGTTGTGAAAAATAATAATAATGAATTGATCCCCACTAGAACTGTGACAGGTTAGCCTTTTTGCATTGATTATAGAAAATTAAATGATGCCACAAGAAAAGATCACTTTCCTTTACCTTTTATTGATCAAATATTGGAAAGATTAGCAAGTCACAGGTTCTACTATTTACTTGATGGTTATTCGGGATATAACCAGATTCCCATAGAACCCGAGGATCAAGAAAAGATAACGTTTACATGTCCTTATGGCACGTTTGCATATAGGAGGATGTCTTTTGGTCTCTGTAATGCACCCGCAACTTTTCAACATTGTATGATGACAATTTTTTTTTATATGACCGAAAAATTTTTAGAGATCTTCATGGATGATTTTACACTATTTGGTCTAACCTTCGACGATTGCCTTCATAATCTATCTTTGGTCTTGCAGCGATGAGAAGAGACGAACCTTGTACTGAATTGGGAGAAATGCCGTTTCATGGTTCATGAAGGGATAATGTTAGGGCATAAAATATCATCTAAGGGTATTGAAGTTGACAAGGCAAAGGTGGATGTAATAGAAAAACTCCCACCTCCCACTTCAGTCAAAGTCATCAGAAGTTTTCTGGGGCATGCAGGATTTTACAGGAGATTCATTAAGGATTTTTCAAAAATCTTTAAACCTCTTTCTAATCTTCTTGTAAAAGATGTGAAGTTTAACTTCTCTGATGAATGTTTGTACGCATTTGCTACATTAAAGGATAAGTTGGTGACTGCTCCTATTGTGCTAGCACCGGATTGGAGCCTTCCATTAGAATTAATGTGTGATGCCAGTGACACTGCAATTGGGGCAGTGCTTGGTCAAAGAATAGATAAGGTTTTCAGGACAATTTATTATGCAAGCCGCACTCTTATTGGACCCCAACTGAACTACGCTACTACTGAGAAAGAACTTTTAGCTGTTGTATTTGCATTTGATAAGTTTCGATCCTATCTTATTAGATCGAAAGTTATTGTTTATACTAACCATGCAGCTTGGAAGTATCTTTTAGCGAAGAATGACGCAAAACCAAGACTGTTGAGATCGATTCTCCTTCTTCAAGAATTTGATTTAGAAATCAAAGATAAGAAAGGGACCAACAATCAAGTGGCAAACCACTTATCAAGGCTCGAAAGACCGGAAGAGACTAATATTAGCATTAACAAAGAATTTCCTGATGAGAAAATATTTTCTATTTCTTCGTTTAATTTTGTTTTATCTGTGTCTGAGACACCATGGTTTGGTGATTTTGCCAATTACCTTGTAGGAAACTAGATCCCAAGTCACTATATATATCAACAGAAAAAGAAGCTCTTTTCCGATGTGAAGCATTATTTTTGGGAGGATCCACATTTATACAAATTGTGTGTAAACTAGGTGATTCGCAGATGTGTGCCGGAGAATGAATTTAACAGTATCTTGTATTACTGCCATGACAGAGAAGTTGGGGGACATTTCAATGCAAACTGAACAGCGGCAAAGGTATTACAATCAGGATTTTATTGGCCGACTCTATTTTATGGATGCCCAGGCTTACGTTGCTTCATGTGATAGGTGTCAATGAATTGGTAACATTTCTAAACGAAATGAAATTCTTTTAAATAATATTCTTATTTGCGAAATATTTGATGTTTGGGGTATTGATTTCATGGGACCCTATCCCGCATCTTTGTCAAATCAGTATATTCTAATTGCAGTAGATTATGTGTCTAAATGGGTAGAAGCCATAGTAACCCGCACTAATGATGCTAAAGTGGTTCTCCAATTCCTCAAGAAAAACATCTTTACCCGGTTTGGAACTCCTAGGACAATAATTAGTGATCGGGGTAAACACTTTGACAATTGTCAATTTAGAACCTTGTTAGGAAAATATGGAGTGACTCACAAACTTGGCACCTCATACCATGCACAAACAAGCGGTCAGGTAGAAGTTTCAAATAGGGAGGTGAAAAGAATTTTAGAAAAAACAATGAGTACTTCTAGGAAAGATTGGGCACTCAAATTAGATGATGCTTTGTGGGAATATAGAACAACTTTCAAAACACCCATAGGAATGTCACCATATAGGCTGGTTTTTGGAAAAACATGTCATCTTCCTGTAGAACTCGAGCATAAAGCATATTGGGCTACAAAATTCTTGAATTTTGATATGATAGTTACAGGACAAAAGCTTTTGTTGCAAGTTGACGAATTAGAAGAACTTCAACTAGGAGCATATGAGAATACAAAGTTATACAAGGAAAAAACAAAAAAAAAATGACATGATCAACACATTTCAAGGAAAGAATTTGTTCTAGGACAACAAGTTCTTCTGTAAAATAACCAACTTCGTCTATTTCCGGGAAAGCTGAAATCTCGGTGGACCGGACCATACACCGTGATAAGTGTGTCATTGTTTGGTGCTGTTGAAATAAGACATGATAAAAACAAGGAGAGGTTCAAGGTCAACGGGCACAGATTGAAGCACTACATCATGGGGACGTTTGACCCTCAATCGTCCATAACCATTCTCCAAGAGCCGTAAATCGAAAAGTTAAGCTAAAGACTATAAATTAGAACTAACATTTTGTTTTTATGTTTTTTTTTTAATTTTAAATCGTATGGTGTGTTTATTTTCGTTATGTTTGCCTTTTAGTTAAGTTTTTATTGTTTTAACTTAGTTATTTTCTTGTTTTCAGGTTGTATTGGAGTCAGACCCGAGAACCAGAGCTGCAGCACTGAATCGCATACCGTGTTTTAAAAACACTCTCCTCTCACTTTCAATTCTTCACGACAATTTCACATCTCAAGAATGCCCCCCCATTCATAGACTCGATCATGCTACGGTTGGGTTGAGTCAACCCTTGGTAGAAGAATTGAACGAGTCTCCACTTCTCATATCCATGTGGAGGGCATCTGATCAGTAACTCTTTAAAGCACTCCCAGCTTTCAGAGAACTTCTCATCCTCGTCCTAAGTGAAAGAGCTAATCTCCTTACGGCACTCATTCACTCTAGACGTTGGGAAAAACTTATGGTAAAATTTGCTAAGTAGGTTTTCCCAAGATGTAATAGACCCGGACGTGTTGGAGTCCAACCACGCCCTAGCTCTATCGTGAAGGGAGAAAGGGAAGAGTCGAAGATGGACTGACTCCTCAGAGAAGTTCTGGAATTTGAATGTAGCACAAATGTCTTTGAACTTCTTCACATGACTATAGGGATTTTCAAGATCTAAGCCATGGAATGAGGGTAGGAGTTGGATAACATGTTGATACCGGATTGAAATAGAATTGAAGGAAACTAAACAAACAAACAACAAAATGAAAGATAAGAGTTCACCACCCAAGAGATAACACCAAAGGGATATAGAATATCACCACCCAAAGGATTAACACAAGGGATACAGAACTATAGGAATTCACCACTCTAAGGATTATACCAAAGAGATACAGAATTACAAGAAGGAGAAAACTCTCTTCTAAAAGCCAAAGGCTGATTTCAATTTATAAACTCAAGTCTGATTTTTCAACTTACAAACACAAGTATTTATAGAGCTTAGAACAACCCTCTAAGCTTAGGACAAGCAAGAAAACAAGGCATAAAACATGCAAGCAAACAATCCCTAAAACATGCAAGGAAACAATCCATAAAACATGCAATGAAACAATCCCTAAAACAAGGAAGGAGACAATCCCTAAAACATGCAAGGAATCAAGGAAAAGGCCAAAAGAAGAATACAATCCCGGAATTTCAGGAGGACCCAACTAGCAGAATTCAAACGGCCATATCTTCTTCCACACATCTCCAAATGGGCTGAAACTTGTTGGATTGGAAAGATGACATCTTGAACTTCAATTTAGGCTTAAGAAAGTCTCAAAAAGCAGATCGTTTGGGCCTGTTATGATGGGCCTAAATCTAATAGGCTGTTGCATCCGAATCTTCTTCCACTTTGGGTTTGGACCTTGCACCTTGCTTAGTTGATAAGAGATTTTTGTTATTTTTTGTTGGGCAGGCCCATGTTAGGTTGGACATACCCATTTCATGAGGCCTTATTTGTTAGGTTAAAGGTTTGTTGGACACACCTGTGTCAGACTCCCCCGGTTGATGAAGACTTGCCCCCAAGTCCACTTGGTCTTCTTAATCCTCAAAGTAAGGAGAAAGATCTGAGACATTAAAGGTTGTGGAAACTCCATAAGCACAAGGTAGCTCATGCCCTCTCTAACAAGCCCCTTTTCGATCAACTCTTCAATTTGTCTCTGTAATACTTCATGCTCCTTAAGGTTCAATTGATAGGCTGGTTTGTTAGGCAACACAGATCCTGGTACAAGATCAATGCAATGCTGCATATCTCTCATAGGTGGAAGGCCATGGGGAATTTCCTCTAGAACAACATCACTAAATTCCATGAGGAATGGAATCAAAGAAGGGGGAATTTCTATTGGTTCTTTCTCTTCCCTTACCACAATTGCAAAGTCTTCACCATTCTCTATCAATACTTTCTCAACCCCAGATCTGGTCGACAAATTAGTTCCCTCCCCAAAAGAAGGTTTAGGAACATGAACCATTTTCAATGGAACCAAAAGGACCTTAACTCCATCTTTCTCAAAAGAATAAGTATTTTTGAAACCTTCATGCTTAGTCTTTGTATCATACTGCCAAGGTCTACCAAGCAACAAATGATATGCATCCATAGGCACTATGTCACAAACTACAGCATTGTTATAATTCTTGCCAATGGAAAATTCAACAAAGCATCTTTTATTTACCTTCACTTCATTGCCTTTGCGAAGCCACTGGAATTTGTAAGGTTCCGGATGATCTTCAGTTTTTAACTTCGGTTTCTCCACCATTGTTGATGCCACAACATTTTCACAACCTCCTCCATCAATGATGACGTTACAGACCTTTCCATGAGAAGTGTATCTGGTATGAAAAATATTGTTCTGCAACCATTCATCTTCCACATAGGTTATGTTGAGGCTTCTTTGAACCACAAGAGCCTTCCCTCGATCAGCATAAGTAATTTCTTCTTCCACAGCAACATGTTCATTAGTTTCTGGTGAAAAATCATGCTCACCTTCCGTTTCCATGTCTTCTTCCATAAGAGACACCATTTTGCGATTTGGACAATCAGAAGCAATATATCCAAAATCTTGACATTTGAAACACCTTCGAGTTGTATTGGAAATGATTGGATGATTTGAACCTGATGTAGTTTCATTACTTTGCTTGGCCGCGGTTGTCTTGGGTATGGTCGTGGTTTTAGAAGTGGAACCACTTCCACGGTTAGAAACTCCATCTTGAATAAAGGATCGAAAACAATTACCATGTTTTTCTTTCAGTTGCTTCTCCACCTTCATAGCGAGTTTGCAAACATCATTATAAGTCCAATATGGTTGCAGCTGCACCACATCACTGATTTCAACACGTAACCCACCAAGATAGCGGGCTATCATCTGCTCTTCTTGCTTAAGAACATCACAACAAATCATTAGATGATCAAACTCTGCTGTATACTCCTTCACGGACGACTCCCTTTGCTTGAAATTATGAAATTTCATAAAAGCATATTGTTTGTAGTGGTCAGGTAAATACTTTCTTTTTAGCTCTCTCATCATCTTTGCCCATGTTGTAATACGTACTCTTCCTTCACGTTCTCGCTGCCTCTTCAAATTCTCCCACCAGATTGAAGCATGTTTCCTTAGCTTGATGGCAACAACTTTCACTTTACGATTTTCTGGAACATCTTTGAAATCAAAGATTCGCTCAACGGTAGTAAGCCAATCAATGAAATCATCTGGTTGCATCCTTCCCTCAAATTCTGGAATGTCCACCTTGACATCATAATCATGTCGAAAAACATGATTTCTTAGCTCACGGGGGTGAGGTGGTGTGCTGTCACTTGAGGCATGACCACGAGCTTGGTGAAAAGGATTAACTTCGTCTCCATCATTGCTGGAAACTTCAACGTTTGAGCCATGATGAGGGGCACCATGTTCAGAAGTTCCATAACGCTCTAGGCGTTGTTCGAGTTGCTGCACTTGTCTCTTCAAGGCTTCCATCTCGATATCTCGCAGATCTCCTTGCGGTGGTGCTTCTGGAGCTGCTATTGGAATAGCTTGACTACGACGACCACGACCAGCCATAATAACAAGAACTATGGAAATCAAGGTGTTAGATATCACACTTGAGAAACCAAAGCTCTGATACCAATTTGATACCGGATTGAAATAGAATTGAAGGAAACTAAACAAACAAACAACAAAATGAAAGATAAGAGTTCACCACCCAAGAGATAACACCAAAGGGATATAGAATATCACCACCCAAAGGATTAACACAAGGGATACAGAACTATAGGAATTCACCACTCTAAGGATTATACCAAAGAGATACAGAATTACAAGAAGGAGAAAACTCTCTTCTAAAAGCCAAAGGCTGATTTCAATTTATAAACTCAAGTCTGATTTTTCAACTTACAAACACAAGTATTTATAGAGCTTAGAACAACCATCTAAGCTTAGGACAAGCAAGAAAACAAGGCATAAAACATGCAAGCAAACAATCCCTAAAACATGCAAAGAAACAATCCATAAAACATGCAATGAAACAATCCCTAAAACAAGGAAGGAGACAATCCCTAAAACATGCAAGGAATCAAGGAAAAGGCCAAAAGAAGAATACAATCCCGAAATTTCAGGAGGACCCAACTAGCAGAATTCAAACGGCCATATCTTCTTCCACACATCTCCAAATGGGCTGAAACTTATTGGATTGGAAAGATGACATCTTGAACTTCAATTTAGGCTTAAGAAAGTCTCAAAAAGCAGATCGTTTGGGCCTGTTATGATGGGCCTAAATCTAATAAGCTGTTGCATCCGAATCTTCTTCCACTTTGGGTTTGGACCTTGCACCTTGCTTAGTTGATAAGAGATTTTTGTTATTTTTTGTTGGGCAGGCCCATGTTAGGTTGGACATACCCATTTCATGAGGCCTTATTTGTTAGGTTAAAGGTTTGTTGGACACACCTGTGTCACATGTGGCTTCAAATCAAAGTGTGTGGCATTGGTTGGTGGCAACACTATGCAGGAAGATGAGTTAGTCGCAACGGGTGCGAACAAATCCCTAAGGGATGTAGTGGAGTCCACGTTCCAAGCTCTAGGTTTCTCTACATGTTCAGGATGATTAAAATTTTCTCCCATATCAGCAGTCTCTCTCTCAACTAGTGCTCTTTTCTGCCTCCTAAGAGTTCTTTCTAAGTCGGGATCTAAATGTGTCAAATCTAAGTTCAAGGA
Source organism: Bretschneidera sinensis (assembly GCA_023935145.1). Lineage (NCBI taxonomy): Eukaryota > Viridiplantae > Streptophyta > Magnoliopsida > Brassicales > Akaniaceae > Bretschneidera > Bretschneidera sinensis. The sequence continues at coordinate 20,830,068 of CM043705.1, read as the reverse complement.
TCTCCGACCAAGCATACACCAACAGAAAAATAATGAGATACTAACCAGCAGAAGTAACAGAATAAAGCAAATTTTTTTTTTTATTTTTATTTTTTATAACTAACTAGTAGAAAAATAAAATCAATTCAGACAAAAAAATTTCACAAACCAAACAATTCCCCGGCAACGGCGCCAAAAACTTGTTGTGAGTTTTAAATTACTCGCAAGCACACGAATCGTTTGCAGTATAGTGTTGTGCAAGTGCGAGGTCGAATCCACAGGGAATTGCATTGTGAAAATATATTTTTAATCTAAACTAACTCTATTTTAACCTAGTTCCGAATTGTGAATGATATTGCAAAACAAATTAAAACTAAATTAAATTGATTTAAAAACTAATAATTAAAACACTAAGGTTTCCGAATCCACCCCACCGAAGTTAAGCATACATGTTCTAAAAATATAGCCTATCAAAACATTCAATGAATCCAACTATAAGACAAAAAATAAAGAATATCCCAACTAAACCAAAAGCACCCGATGTATCCGCTCTTAACAAATCACAAAGGGAATCCAATTTAATCGAAAAGCATTCAATGTATCCATCAGATGAAACACAAAGAAAATCCGACAGACAATTTAAACTCAATCAATTATAAGAAAATCCAACTATAACTCAAATAATTGACAGAACATTTATACTAAAAATTGTCAGATTTGTACAAGCAAATCTGAACTACTACGCCAAACAACGGCGGGGCTTCATCTTCAACCTTAGCTGAAGAGTCTAGCCACTCATAACAATAAAACTATAATAAAAAGTGCTAAACATTTAAACTAAAACAACTGAATATAAAAAAATAAATAAACAACTTTACATGGGAGAAATTCCACTCGCTGACGGGCGGCGCTTCCCCTCGTGGTAGCAATGCCTTCGGGATCCACCAGAATGCTAGCGGACGTCCACCGGTAAACACCAAAGTGGCTTAGGAATTGTACCCTGGATTATGAAGCCAAATGGTGCTTATATAGGGGAAGACCCGGAGTAATGTGGCTTGCAAAAACGATGTGGGATACAGGCCCGTGTGCGCTCAATCGCAGTGTAGTGCGATCGATCGCAGGTACGATCGATCGCATGTCTTGTGCGCACGATCTCATGTGCGCTCGATCGCATGTCTGCTGCGATCGATCGCTGATGCACTGAACTTAAAATATTTCGATGTGGGATGTTGACCTTGCGCTCGTTCATAGGCAGGTGCGCTTGATCGCATATCTGTTGCGATCGAGCGCAATGTCTCCAGAAACTTCAAATCTCCTGAAATGCTTCATTTTCTCCACAAACCTGTAATAATACACAAAACACAAGAAAAACGTAAAATAAAGTAAAATACTACTAACTAAGAGCATAACAAATATAAGTTAAGGGTCTAAAATATGCAATATTTAAGACTCATCAGAACACTTTCCACTCATTCACAGGATCATCGCTGCCCGAAAATTGGGAGACATTCTGCACAACGCCAGAAGCTGCAATTATTCCGGTTATGCACGAATTTTATGCGAATGCTGCTGAACACACAAATTTGAAGGTGAAAGTTATATAGAAATTGGTTGCATTCGACAAATGCACGATTAACAAACTGCTCGCTACTCCCAACATCCCAATTGATGAGTACAGTGCCTATGCCAAGGTGCTTGATCTCGATGAGGTAATCTAGGTTCTCTGCAAACATGAGACACAATGGAAATTATCAAGTGATGAGCGGATTTTATTTCCATCGAGTGCAATGGATAGGGCAGCGAAAGCTTGGCATTACTTTGTGGGCGCTCGTTTGCTTCCGGTGACCCATTTCAGTGATGTTATAAAATAAAGGGCAATCTTGTTATTTGCCATCTATTAAGGAATGAGTATCGATGTGGGAAGCATAATCCAAAACACCATTTTATACAGCGCGAATTCGATTAGTGCGGGATTGTATTTCCCATCTTTGATAACAGCCCTTTGTGGCTCGTTTGGTGTTACCTGGACTGCTGGGGAACAAATAAAATAACCAATTCACCCACTGGATCTCAGGACTATCTATAGGATCAAGGATATAGATCAAGCACCAAGCCAAGGAGCGTCCTCCTCACAACCTCAGCCAGCACGACAACAACAGAATATGTCACTTCTCGATCATTTGACAGTGGTTGAGACAGAGCTTCATGAGCTTCGACAATGGGATCAGCAGCAGACATCCTACGTTGTGAGTTGTTTTCAAACCAATGACCAGATGATGAGGATTTTTACCACTCATTTGGGAATCGACACACAACAGCTCCCTTCGCTACCACCATATTCCGGTAATAGCAATGAACAGGAGAATGAGGATAATGAAGAAGACGAGTGATTTGAGCTCCGACTAATCAGGGAAGTTCTTTTCTCTTACTTTATGCTAAATATTTATACATTGCGGACAATATATCATTTTAGTTTGGGGGTGGGGAAAAGTATCTGAGTTTGTGTTTTGTGCTGTTCATGTTTTTAGTTATTTTTCTGTTTGTTTTATCTTTGTGCTTTATTTTGTTTGATTTTGCCGATGATGAGAAATAGATTGACTTTGTTGTAGCCCTTGAAAATTTGAAAAATGTTGTGTTTGTCTGTGTGCTTGAGTTTGTTGTTGGATTTATGTTACATCAAACTCTTTGAACACAGTGAGCACTTACACCTAAGCACTTTGTTGTCTTACCATTTCGAAGAATGTTTATGTGAGCAATGTAGTTTCTTGAGATCTCATGGACTTTAGAACTTGTTTAAAGACCACTCGAGGTGACATTCTAGGTAGTATAGTACCAAAGAGATGATTCAGGCCATGTTTGGAACGTTTGAGCCTTTCTAGCCAACCCTTAATATATGCGATTATCCTTCGTTTTCCCTTTTTGAGCTTGAATATTTGTTGTTTTGTCACCCGATCATCTAACCTATTTTCAAAAAGAATGCTACAACTTTACCTATCACTTGTAAACACATCGATTAGTGTAATTGCTAGCAAGAATTGTGAAATATGTGAGAAAGATATAGGTGTGAATCATTCAATTTCTTAAAAAAAAAAAAAAAGAATGATGTGAAAACAATAAATGTTGGGAAAAAAGTATTGGAGTATTACAAGATAATTGAGGGAAAGTTTGAAAGAAAATTTTTATTGGTTGATGTGTTTAAGGTGATGTGAGCCACATTTGATCTTATACCATACCTTAGCCTTAGCCAAAGTTATAAGCTGAATAAAGTCTTGATGATCTCTGGAATTGTCATAGCCAACATTAGTGGAGAGTGGTGTGAAGAGCAGGCCTATGGACTCTGAGAGATTGACATTATCTTACTTGCTTGCATCAACCAATTATAGTGGTGAGGCGATTAAGTTCATAAAGGTGTTACACACACACACGTTTACAGAATTTAATGTAGGATAAGACCAGCAATGAATTTGAAATTCTAGACATTAGCAGTGTTTGGAAACTTTTCTTGAGTTATGATCTATATGCAATCTTTGAGGCATATTGTTATCAAATCAAATCAAACCATCTCTCACTCTTAGAATATATGTTTTAGGATTTTGTTTTAGTTTGCTCGAGGACTAGCAAAAATGTAAGTTTGGGGGTGTGATAACTCTAAAAAATCATGTTATTATACTACTTTTAGGCACGTAATTTAGTGTTGATCTTGAGCATTAGATTTGTGTTTCACGTGTTTTTAGCAATTTTTTAGTTTAGTTTATTTTATTCTATTATTAGTTTGTTTTATTTAATTTTAATATTTATTGTGAATGTTGAGTCTTGGGAATTTGCTGTGTAGAAGCTCAGCATTGCAGCTCTAGACATTGAGCACTACAGCGCTGGAAGGGCGATATTTGTGAAGAGAAGACAGAAACTCAAAGCTGCAGTGCTGGTTCAAGGGCGCTGTAGCACTGAAATTTGGTAGGGACTCAAAGCTGCAGCGCTGGTTCACGGAGCGTTGTAGCTCTGGTTAGAGTACGATATGCGCCCAGAGCTACGGCGCCGGGAAGTCAGCACTGTAGCGTTGGCTAGTAGATTTAGAAATTATAAATAGTAACCCTAGTTGAACAAAAGAGTGGCGGTGGGTGTTGAAAAGAAAAATAGATTTTGGAGGAGAGGAGACGCAAAATGAGAGTTTTAGACTTTGGTGGAGGCTTCTCTGAAGCTTTTAATCATTCATCTCTGGTTTTGCTTTATTTTTATTTGGTTATGTTGATGTTCTATGATATGAACTTGGTTTATTTGGATATTATTATGGAGTAGGTTTTTGTGTTAAGGATAGATGAATCCTAAACTTATGTCTTGAGTTGTTGTTTGGACAAATTGGAATTTAATATTTTTTTCAAAGAGTGTGCTTTATTGTTCTTAATGTTTTTTGTTATAGAGAAGCTATGTTTTTATGAATGGTTGAATTAATAAATATGATGTTGGGTTGTCGTCTATGCAAAAGCCAGGGTAAAACATGCCATGAATGAAATAGAAATAACCGAATAGGATTCTAGGAAATTCATGTGGTCCGTTTAAATCGTAACTGAATAGGGAGTTTTAGCTGAAAAGAATTCCACTGAACTTAATTCTTTTTAATTTGAATTAATTTAGAATAGACTTGAAATATAGATATTTGAAATTAATAATTCTCGAGATTGTGGTTAGACCTGAAATAAGGACAACTAATTTATTGGAAATTTTACCATCTTGAAAAATGTATTAAACGAAACTTGTTCATTCGAAACTCTTGGCAATAATGGTTTAGGTGAAGTCGAGTCCTTAGCACGTTAGTTTATAAGAATCTTTTTCCAAAGTTTGCAATTCTTTCTTTTATTTACCATTGTCATCTATTTTTCCTTTAGTTAATTTTTAGTAAATTCTTCTCCTACAATTATTCATTTGCTTAAATAACGTTAAGAGTTGAGTCCTGCTGACTGTATATTCTATTCAGTCCTCGTTGGGAACGATATTCACTCATCATTTTATTACTTGAACGATTAGTGCACTTGCTAGTGTTAATTCTATCGCATCATTCCTTGCCTCTTTCATTGTGCTAGGATCATCATCAGTAATATTTAAAGCATATAATGCACTGTAAGCACTAGAGGAATACCTTATGGGAGGTCTCCTAACCCATGTGGATCGCCTTATGATAGACATTGTCTCTACCCCTGAGCCAACGTCTGAATCCTCATCCTTTACATCAGAAACATGAATATCATGCTCAGACCCAACTGACTCAGAATCTGAAGTATCCGATGTAGTCTGTGGGGTAGTCTCCCACTCTTTATCTCCTGGACTAAGATCAATTTGAACCTGCTTTGGCTGTTCTGGTACATCTTGGACAGCCGTCACATCCTTTTGTGTTTCCTTGAACACAATATCTCTACTGTAAACTGTATTCTTGTTTTCTGGATTCCATAACTTGTACCTCTTGACCCCATCCTTATAACCAATGAAAATACACTTCATTGATTTGCTATCAAGTTTGTTCATTTTTTCTTTTGGCACATCCATATAAGCATCACACCCAAACACCCTAACATGAGCCAAAGCTGATGTAGGTGACTTATTCTTTAGATAACATGCTATAGCAGCCGCCACTGCCCAGAACTCTGGCTCCAGGCCTGTACAACTCAATATACTTCTCTATTTCTCTATGAGTGACCGATTGAGTCTCTTGGCCACCCAATTCTGTTGAGGTGTATATGGAGTTGTTTTCTATCTTACAATGCCGCTTGCCACACAAAATTGCTCAAACTTGTCTGAGTAAAATTCCCCTCCATTATATGTTCTCAGTATCTTTATCTTTCTTTCCATCTGATTTTCTACTAATGCTTTAAACTCATAGAATTTATCAAATGCTTCAACTTTACTCTTCATGAAGTAAATCCATGCATACCTTGAAAAATCATCAATGAAAGAGACATAGTACCTTGATTTTCCAAGACATTGGACCAGAACTGGCCCAAGCACATCACTATGTATTAAATCTAGAATACTCTTTGCCCTCGTGCCAGCGGACTTAAAATTCACATGGTTCTGCTTGCCATGTAGACAATGCTCACAGAAACCGAATCCCATGGAGCAATTTGGGACTCCCTTCATCATTTGCTTTGACGATAAATTAGATAGTCCATTTTCACTGATATGCCCAAGCCTCTAATGCCATAACATAGAGGATATCGCCTCATCATCAATCGTCTTCTTAGAGATAAAACCTCCACTGCACTGACTTTGTACTGTACTTCTCAGTAGCGATAACATTTCGTGCAATTACTAATGATCCACGAGTGATCCTGCATAAATTTTTGTTACAACCGAAATCACTCCCCCATCTACCATCTTGCTGACTGACATCAGGTTCCTACTGAGACCCAAAATATACATCACGTCTGGAAGTGTTCTGACCGTCCAATCATTCATCTTTAACTTTACATTCCCACGACCAATAATTTTCACCAAAGAGTTATCTCCCAATAAAATATTTTCCCCATCAAAGGTTTCATACTTACGAAACCAGTCCATGTGAGGTGTCATATGAAAGGATATTCATGTGTCAATTATCCAAACACTCTGATCTAATTGAGCCAAACAAGATGCCATAATTAAGTCGCCAGCATCATCATCATACTGGTCCTTGTTTCCTAAAACTGATCTCTCACCTGTTTGCTTTTCAGGGTACACACTCTTACTTCTGTAATCCTTCTTTAGATGCCCAAGCTTCATGCACTTCCAACACTTCAACCCAGATTTATCCCTACTTTTTTATCTTCCCCTGAACTTGAGTTTATCACCAGATCACTTGTAGTCTTTATCATGGGTTCGCCCTCTCACAGAGAAGACCTCCTTTGATGAGTTCTCTGTACCTTATCGCTTCATCTCCTCAGATAATAAGGCCGCCACGACATTCTCAAAAGATACATATCAGTCGTACCACCACTAATCGCAATTATCAAGTTTTCTCACGAATCAGGTAATGAACAGAGCAGCGTAACAACCTTATCGTCATCCGTCACATCAACACTGACATATAATAACTAACCTATCAAAGTGTTGAACTCATGTAGATGAACAGAGAAAGAATCACCCTTAGTCATCCGAAGGTTGTACAACTTCTTCCGCAGAAACAGTTTGTTTACTAGAGATTTACTTTGATAAAGGCTTTCTAGCTTCTTCAAAAGATCTTTCGCAGTCTTATCTGGACAGAATCGGTCAGGCACAACCGAATCAGACTTCGTGCCTTCCGATTGAGCTTCTCCCATTTCGTGATGGTCGTTGAAGATGATGTCAAAACCACCACCAGTGACGCCTCTACTGTGAACGCCGTACTCTTCGGTATCTCATCGACTATCACCGTCTATAGATCCCTATCCACGAGTAGATCCTCCATCTTTAGTTTTCATAACTCGAAGCTCTTACTTCCGAGCTTTTCGATTTTAATACGTGATCCAATGGACATGTCTGATTGTTAATCCTCGAACACATGGCTCTAATACCAAGTGAACGATTCGAGACCTATCAATTACACAAATTATAAACATAAAGAAAAGAAGACTAGATTTACCCAGGTTCACCCCAGAATAAGGCTACATCTTGCCAGAAGTTTCTTATTATGAACCTCACAAATCTCTCATTACAATGTATGCTCAGTACATAAAGAGTATTTATAAGCAACTTAAGACGTCCTAATTAGAGTCTAAATAGATTTCTGCCTTGACGTAGAACTACGCTATTCATGGGCCTAAGCCCAAACCACCAAGCAAAAAACCAAACCCAACTCATGTACAGGGCCTTAAAGTTTCGGGGGCGCTGCCCCCTAACCTTCACCCGCTCTCCGGGGAGCGGGACCCCCACGTTCGTCCGGGATTCTACATATTTGGTCCCGTAAAGTATGCACCAACTCTAACAAGCCCGGCGATGGTGGAGGTTCTACGTGCAGTGGTTGTGCGGGAAAGAGAAAAAAAAAAAGGTTGTGAGAGAGGAGGGGAAAGCCAGCCGAAAATTTTACAGAATGGGGATGGGTGCGGGTGCAGCTACATAAGGGAAAGAAAGAGAGATGGTAGAAATTTTTTTAGGGATTAAAATAGAGAGAAATAAAAAATAAAAAAATAATTAATTTTGTAATAGGTATTTAGGGGAATTAAAAAAATCCTACTAAAATGCTGTCCAAGTCAACTTAAAATTAACCACATCAACTTTCAGTTGAAAATTAATTTCATTTAATTTGCGAAAATGGATGCAGAAGGACTTGATAACAAAAAAAGAAAAAAAGGTTAAAAACCAGATTGTTACATTTCAAATCTCATGAATCAAAATGAAAATCAGGTTATTCTCAATGACGGAAATGCATATTAAGCCTTTTTACTAGTACTTTTTAATTAATGGAGGAGACATTTGACGACTTTCAAATTACATCATTTCATCCCTTACTGTGCATTTTGCTTCACCGTTCTTCCAACATGTGACCTTGAGTAAAGATTAGTGTTTACCACCACCATGGTTGCAATGGGTTGGTCCATATTTTGCACATTTCCGTAGGAGGGAAATTGCACATTTCTGGTGGAAGTTTAAGGGATTTAGCTCATCATCGATTGATTTTGTTTTCGTTTGAGTCCATTTTTGTTACGAGACAATTGTTCAAGTCATTTATAATTTAAATTAAGGGTCATGATAGAAACACATTTTCTTAAAATCAAAATACCCTTATGTTACGTCAGCAAAGTGAGCTTATTTTCATAAATTTTTTTTTTCATAATTAAAAGAAAAACAAAAAAAGTTGTCAGGAAAGCAAAACACGCTTACCTACAAGGATGATAAGTGCAAATCAATGAGATAAACTATTTTCGATTTAGTAGTGGTTTTACTTTCCGGTAATACTTAGCAAAAAGTATTGTATCTAAAAAATACATTCCTCAATTCGTGAGGGCAGCTAATGGCGTGTGAGAGAGAATAACATGATTAGAGGACGATAAAAAGGGGTCATATTCAATAAATCTTGATGAGTTCTTTTTAATGATATCGAAGTTATATATTTTTTACCATCAATTGATATAATATCGACAAAAGTTTCTTACAGTTAGAAAAATTAATTCTAAACCTGTATTAAATTATCAAAATACTTGATTAAGACAATTTGAATTTGTAAGGTTCTTTTGATCATTTTAACTCAACTGTACCAAATGAAAGGATTAAGAGCCAAATTCTACTTTATCTTTAGCCTTGTTAAGTATGGTCCCATTTTATAAGTAATGATGTACCAAGACATTTTACTCTGCCTCTGTGTAAATATCCTAGCTATGGCTATAACAATATTAAGTCACTGCTGATTTTATTTAACCCTAGCAGCATGAGATTTTTTTTTTTCTTTTGGGAGAGGAGATGAGAGGGGGGGGGGGGGGGGGGGGGGGGATTGGTTTCTACCGAAAGTCGTGACAAAAGAGAAAGTTACTAGGACCAAATGATCAAAATACCAAGTTGCTAGAATAATTACAGACACGAAATGCATGAAGAAATTATCACCAAGCTAACAACACATCAATTGATTCAAGAATTGAAACCAACCCTCTGACCCAACAAAGGTCCCATGGATCGTTCCATTAAGTGCTTTTCGGGCTAATTTCCAACTAAAGATTTACTCTAATGTAAGTGGTCGAACAGACCAAATCAATGAGCCCATATATAAATGGTCAAAAGCAGAGTAGGGATGAAAAAGCAAATTATAGTACAACAGTCACGTTTAAAGCTTTAAAACCCTGAAAATGAACATTGAAAGAAAGATTTTTATAACAAACATGTAAAGATGATGAATCCCAAAATACCTTAACAGAGAAAAATCAAAAGATTTGCGTAGTTTATAGAAAAATCTAACCTGAAATCGATCTCACTAAGCATCTCTCAATCTTTTTAATGTACCCCACCCCCAGTATGTTGGTGGGTTTGATTCAAAGCCGCTCTCTACTGCTCATTTTGCCTTTTATTTTCCCCCAACAAGCCCAGCGTGACTAACTGTCAATGACCCTTTTCTCTACTCTCACCTCTTCTTTCCTTAAATAACCGTTCTCAATTCTACACACTCTCATTCTTCTTCTTTCTCTGCCTAAAAATCTCAATGCCCAAAATGTGGTCTCTCTTTGTCTTTCTCTCTATTTTCCTCTTCACGTCTCCGTTTGCTCATCCTAGAATCTTACCACAAAGCTCAAAAACTTCGGTTCTTGATGTCACAGCTTCTATCCAGAAAACGAAGAATATCCTCTCTTTGGACCTCAAAATGATTCCTTTTAACTTCAACCAGCAAGAACAGAGCCTCCCATCTTCGTCTTCGCTTACCTTACAGCTACATCCAAGAACTGCGATTCAAGAAACTGCACATAAAGACTATAAATCGCTGACATTGGCTAGACTCCAGCGTGACTCAGTCCGAGTCAGATCTCTCTCCACGAGGTTGGATCTGGGTATCAAGGGCATTTCAAATTCAGATCTTAAGCCGCTTGATAATGGGCTAGAGTTTGAATCTAAGGATCTACAGAGCCCCATTGTGTCAGGGACGAGTCAAGGAAGCGGTGAGTACTTCTCCCGAGTTGGGATCGGCAAGCCGCCGAGTCCGGTCTACATGGTGCTCGACACTGGAAGTGATGTCAACTGGGTGCAATGCGCACCCTGCGCCGACTGCTACCAGCAAGCCGACCCCATCTTCGAGCCGGCTTCCTCGGCTTCGTACACCCCTCTCTCGTGCGAAACCCATCAATGCAAAGCACTCGACGTGTCCGAGTGTCGCAACGACACGTGTATGTACCAGGTCTCTTACGGCGACGGATCCTACACCGTCGGCGACTTCGTCACGGAGACTATCACGCTCGGCTCGGCTTCGGTCGATAACTTAGCCATCGGCTGCGGTCATAACAATGAGGGGTTGTTTGTCGGTGCGGCTGGTTTGCTTGGGCTGGGCGGTGGCTCGCTTTCGTTTCCTTCCCAGCTTAACGCCACTACTTTCTCTTATTGCCTCGTGGACCGTGACTCTGACTCGGCCTCGACTCTCGAGTTCAACTCACCCCTCCCACCAAACGCCGTTACAGCTCCTTTACTCCGCAACCATCAGCTCGACACTTTTTATTACCTCGGGTTAACTGGACTCAGTGTTGGTGGCGAGTTACTTCAGATTCCCCAGTCATCCTTCCAAATGGACGAGTCAGGAAACGGCGGAATCATCGTTGACTCGGGAACGGCCGTCACTCGGTTTGAAACCGAGACGTACAACTCTCTTCGTGATGCCTTCGTTAAGGGAACACAGGATTTGACGTCAGCTAATGGCGTGGCGTTGTTCGACACGTGTTATGATTTATCGTCTAAGAGCAGCGTTGAGGTCCCCACGGTGTCGTTTCACTTCCCCGACGGGAAAGTTTTACCGTTACCGGCGAAGAATTACCTGATACCGGTTGACTCTGACGGGACCTTCTGTTTTGCCTTTGCAGCAACATCTTCGTCGTTATCAATCATTGGAAACGTGCAGCAGCAGGGGACACGTGTCGGTTTCGATCTTGGTAATTCTCTCATTGGGTTTTTGCCCAATAAATGCTAAAATATGGAGTAGTATTTGTTCAGGTATTAGGTTACCTTCACGTTTTTACCCACGGTAAAAAGGGAGTTTTCTTACCTCTATTGAAGTGAGTGGCGGGCAGGCATGGATCCCATTTTAATCACTGTATGTCGTGGGACCACCCCTAGCGGTTTGACAAAGTTGTCGATATAATCGTTAAGCTTCTAGTTGTTGTATTTAACCTGCTAATTTAAAGAAGAATATTACCAGAAGGTGTAATAGAAGAGGGCAGTCAACTATAGTGTTAGTGCTTGCATGCTTAACACGTGGCATGGTCAAGCCTTTTATCTTTGTTGATAATTTTTTATTCACAGCGAATCTGTCAGGAGGTTTTTTTATTTTTTTTTTATTTTTATCTCTAGTGAAAAATGATTTACATGTAAATAATATTTTTTGATTCGTATTTTACACCGAAAACCGTTTTGCATAAAAAAATAAATAAATAAACAATGGAGTATCATTTTGAAAGAAAACGTTTTCGTTTAGAAAACGATTCTTTTTATGCAAAATCACCCACTTTTCCCTCTTTCTAAAAATTCTCATTCTCTCAGTTATGCTAATAAATCTCTCATCTTACTTATTTTTTTACGTTTACCTTCATGCTACAACGAAACAAAAAGAATTTAATTAAAAAATGATAATTTTACATTAAAACAAATGAAAGTTAATTTTTCGTAGAAAATAAGTTTTAGGTTGTGTATGGTATTATCATAGGTGTGTTGTGTTTGATGAGAAAAGTGTTGCGATGGTGTTGGTGTTAAAAGAGGCATGAGAGATGTTATAAAAGTTTGATAAACTATTTTGTAAAGCATCATGGTAAATTAATTATTTGTGACTGATAATAATGTTTAATAATTATAACCTTAAAAGAAATTTGAAAATGTAAAATTATCAAAGTAGATATAATGCAAAGATTTATACTCCATATGTTTTTAATTATTGTTCTATTGTATAAAAAAGTAATTGTAGCATTAAAATAATAGATATTATAACAATTTGGAGAATTTAGAGACTTAATGCTTATAGCACTAGTTCACATGCACTTTCATGGCATTTGAGTCTCGTTGAAAGAGAATTTAGAAAAAGCAAAGTTATTAAACTTTCATTACCTCACAACTCAAAAGTCACAATATACTCAAAGCTTTCAATCTAGTTGTAAATGTTTTCCTTACTTGACAACCTAAAACCTTAATGCATCCAAAACTCTCAATCTAGCTTTAGTAGTAAACCCTTCTAATTTACAATGTATATTAGAGTTATGAATATGTCTCAAACCTTCTATAGGACTCTGATGCCGGACAGAATAGCGATTATTCTGCAGGCTAGTCGAATAGATAGTTCACAGGGAGTAACATAAGAAAAACCCTAAAACAATACAGAGAAACTACTCTGATGCTTTATTTTAATTTATTCCAAAAATAAAATTATAATATTACGAAACCCTAAGACCTTATTTATAAGGTCGAAACAATATAGGAAAATAAAATTAAGGCTGAAATTAAAATAACTAAAATAAAAAGTTTCTTAAAAACTAAAAATTACCAATTTGAAGGTCTAAACTTCGTTTTTTGGCTTAAAAATGATAAAGCTTAGTATTTATCCCGAAAGCTCGTTTCCAATCAGGCTAGGGTCTTCGGGGCCCAATCCGAGCCCATAGCCGCTAAACGATGTAAACCGATTTAGGTAGCCCACTTGCCATATGACAACTCAGCATCATCTGACTCGGATCCTCCTGCATCAGTCGCCCCAGGTTGAAAGAACTCGTCCTCGAGTTCACAATAGCCACATCGGAATCCCCAAAACAAGGACTCAAGTGTTTCACATTAAAGACCTCAGGTGGCAACCCAGGAGGAAGATCCTCTGGTATCAGGTCATAAAACTTTGCTAACAGCGGCAAATCCACTCTGAAACCGAGATCTCCGTAACGATCCTCCCGACCACGGCGTTCCCTGAATCAAGCAGGATTGTAATACGGGTTTTCGAAACTAGAATCGGAATCGTGATCTTTCATCTCACGATCACCAAAATTCTGCGCCGTTAGACGCTGGGTTAACTTTGCAACCTGCCACTGTAAATCCTCAATCATCGTATCCTGAATGTTTCGATCACGGTGTGGGGCTTCCTCGTTCGGAACCTGCCCGCGACGACCACGACCACGATCACCAGCCATGGAAACTGATGAAATCTCACCCCAGGAAGATGTTGAAGCTCTGATACCAACTGATGCTGGGCAGAATAGCGATTATTCTGCAGGCTAGTCGAACAGATAGTTCACAGGGAGTAACATAAGAAAAACCCTAAAACAATACAGAGAAACTACTCTGATGCTTTATTTTAATTTATTCCAAAAATAAAATTATAATATTACGAAACCGTAAGACCATATTTATAAGGTCGAAACAAAATAGGAAAATAAAATTAAGGCTGAAATTAAAATAACTAAAATAAAAAGTTTCCTAAAAACTAAAAACTACCAATTTGAAGGTCTAAACTTTGTTCTTTGGCTTAAAAATGATAAAGCTTAGTATAAAATACTAAGGTTTTTCCGAAAGCTCGTTTCCAATCAAACTAGGGTCTTCTGGGCCCAATCCGAGCCCATGGCCCGCTAAACGATGTAAACCAATTTAGGTAGCCCACTTGCCATCTGAAAACTCAGCATCATCTGACTCGGATCCTCCTGCATCAGACTCCCTTTATATAGAGGATATTTCCTAATACTACTAGAAAAAGAACAGTAACATAAGAAACTACTACTTCTCTTATTCGAATAAGCATCTATAAAATAAGAAACCACTTTCTCCAAACCAATTAAAATTCCTTCTTGTGGGGATTTAAGCCAAAATCCTAACAATCTCCACATTGACTCAAATTTTTCACCTCATCATTAAATTTGACTTTCTTCTTTAGTTGATGCGATAATTCTTTTTGGTCTTTCCATCTTCTCCGCCTACTTTTCAAAGCAATTATCCTCTCATTGTTTAGTTTATCTCTTGATATAGTCATGAGAAATTCTTCAACCTTGAACACACTTAGCTTCTTTAACTTATTTCTCTTTGGAGGTGCCGTGAGAAACTCCCCATCTATCCAAACTTCTTTCTTCTTCAATTCATCAATATCTTTATCATTCAAGTCTGTACGATTGATTAGAGATGTCTCTTTGTAGGTCCTTTCAAGCTTGTCTCATAAAATCCTCGAAAATGTCTCGAACAACAAGATCTACATTATCACGAGAGCCAACACCAAACAAACTATGCTCACGGGCTTTATCGGCATATATTCACAAACTTCTTTCATCATCTCTAGTGACTTAGACTCTTCAATCGTCTTGTAGAGCCCTTGTTCATCAACATATCTTTGAAGGAACTTTTCCAAAGAGAGAAATCATTCTCTCCATCAAATAACTCAATATTAATTTTGTTTATCTTTAGTGTTTTTGCTATCGCAACCACAACTTTGATACCATGGGATTTTATCTCTAAAATCATCTTTCTCAAATTTTAAGAAAAAAATATAGCCACAACAAATTAAATAGGAAAATAAAATATTGAGTAAAAACATCAAGAATTAATGTGGTTCGACAACCTCTTTGCCTACACCTACCAACAAACTCACAATTACAACTTTAGGAATAACAAAGTTGCTAAACTCTAATTACTTCACAACCCAAAAGCCCCAATACACCCAAAACTATCAACCTAGCTCTAGTTGTAAGTGTTTTCTCTACTTGATAACTCAAAACCCCAATACACCAAAAATTCTCAACCTAACTCTAGTTGTGAACCCTTCTAATTTACAATTAAAATGCCCAACAACGCATTAGAACTTATTGTGCGTGCAGTCAGTAGCTTACCAAACAATGATCGCTCCTTATCCCTTAACCCTTCAGCCCCAACATTGTCCTTTATGTCAAAACCCTCACACTCTTCTTATGTAAATCTAAAATTCTTCTATAACTCCTCCAAATCCCTAACCATTCTACCATCAAATCCTCACTAATGAAACCCTACAAGCACTCTCTTAATCCTAGACCTAGAGAGAGAAACAAACTTGCCCTAGATAAGAGAAACTAAGACTTATATGGAAACCCTAGTTTAAGAGGAGAGAGACACCCTACGCTTAACCCTAGCTAGGGACTAAGTATATTAGTTGTGGGCCATTTTTGCCAATTGAACGTTATTATATTTAAAACATGATGTATAGAAAATAAATGATTATTGTGGGCTTGCAAATTCAATTCACTTTCTTTATGTTATTGTACTTATTTCAATTTCCAAGTATCGAAGAAGATCTATATGTTTTCGTCTAACTTCAAACACATATGAACAATATATAAATTTACTGTACTTAACAATTATTGAAAAGAAATATTCAATTAATACTTGCGATTCAATGACTCAACTAGTTGAAAAAAAAGTTTTGCACAAACACATATGAACATAGCTATATATCTATGAAAATTTGCCCTGTAAAGAAGTTAAAAAGAACTTTGTGGTTTCAGATAGACTATAATTGCTTGAAGGAGTGCAACAAGTTTTAATTCACCTATCAAAGTCCAGCGTATGCTATTTTAAACCTTTTAAATGGCAATGAGTTACCAACTCACATGATAAGTTGTTATAGTTTTTTTTTTTTTTTTTTTTTTTTGCAAAAATTGTTTTTGCTAGCAGCCCAAAAGAGTTAGTGTTGGCCTATTATTTTATATCCTGGTTAAAATATACTAGCATCTCAACACTCGTTTACAAAATAATGGGATTAAACGAAATAATGAGAATAAAAATTAATCAAAACTTTTAATCTCATGATGAACACATCCCTGCGTTAATCTAATAAGAAACATGTGTGTGCGTTAAATTACATTTCTAGCATCTTCCTCTACTATAACCAACCCAAAAAATATGATGTACGTCTTAGCAAAGGAAGACACTAGAAATGCAATTTAATGCACACACGTTTCTTATTAGATTAACTTGGGTAAATGTTCGTCATGATCGTTATTTTGTTTAATCCCATTGAAGAGTAGATCAGCACGCTCTGCATCTTGAGATGCTAGCTTTTTGTAGTTTCATAGAAAAAGCATATCAACACGCGCTAATATGCGTGTTGAGATGGTAGTAGATTATTATATCTATATACTATGCTTTGAAATAAGTCGTTTTTACACCATGACTCATTTTTTGACATATAACTATTTTTTTTCTTATCAATGAACCAAGGTGCTTTTTATTCGAAGTGTATTGCATTTTTTTTGTGATTATCTAGGGCGTTGTGTGGTATCTTTGGAAGATAAGAATTTTATCATTCATTTGTCTTACAGTTGCAGACAGACTTCTCTTTTTAAAATTAAAAAAGAATTGTTCCACACTCTAACAACTGTGCTGTGGGAAGAAGGCTCATGTGCATTATACAAGGGCTGCCTTCCATCTATCATTTATTCCCTTTAGTTACAGTTGTTAGAAATTGGCATAGAATGCATCCCTTCCAAAGCGATAAAGAGGCAAGTTTTTGCAGATCTACTAGCCCATCAAAAGACCCTATCGAGCTTTCTGAAGGTGATATAGAACAAATTGCAATAGTAGAAAATGGCCAATAGTTTTTGTTTCCTTTTATTTTGGTTAGAACAGATTACAATAGTATAAGATGGCCAAAAGTTTTTGTTTCCTTTTTATTTATTTAACTGTACTTGATGCATACTTGCTTGTATTACTCAGTTTAGCCCTTTTCGTTCTATAATGTAGGTTTTTAGGAATAATATATAGTGTAATGTAATTGTTGGAATTTTGGCTCAAATTCCCATAATGAGGACTTCTAATTGGTTTGGAAAAAGTGGTTTCTTATTTTGTAGTTGATTATTCTAGTAGAAGTAGTAGTAGTTTTTTATTGGATGGTGGTTGTTCTAATAGGAGTAGTAGTAGTAGTAGCCTACTATATTGTTCTTTTCCCATTAGTATTAAGTCAATATCCTCCATATAAAGGGGTTCATAGAGAAGGTTTGAAGCACGCCCACAATTCCAATATATATTGTAAATAAAAGGGGTTTACTACAGGAACTAGGATGAAAACTTTGGGTGTATTGAGATTTTGGGTTGTCAAGTAGAGAAAACACTTTCAACTAGAGTTAGGTTGAGAGTTTTGGTTGTATTGAGGTTTTTAGGTTGTGAGGTTTCAAGGTAATAACTTTTTATTTTTTTCTAAAGTTGTAAATAAAGATTAATAAAGTAGTGGATTTGTTCTTGGACATAGGCAAAGAGGTTGTCGAACCACGTTAGATTATTGTGTTCATGCTCTTTATTTTATTTGCCTACATAATTGTTGTGGTTGTTTTTTTACCTAAAATTTGAGTAGGTGGGTTTTAGAGGTAAAATCCCAAAAAATGTATCAAAGTTGTGGTTGTGATGCAAAAATAATAAAAATAGGCATGATTAATATTGAGCTAATTGATGAATTGAAGATGGAAAAATGTATGAGTATTAGCTTTTATAATTTTGTTATCACTATTTTGTTGCGTAGTATGTTGACAGAGACAAAGTATTTGCCACAGGAATAGGATGACATAGTCATGATGTTAATGGTGGGTGAGAAAGTTTGGATGGATAGAGAGGTTCTTGCGGTACCTCTAGAGAGAGATTAAAGAGGTCAATTGTGTTTGAGGATGAAATTTTTTTTGTGAATATATCGAGTGAGTAGCCAAACAAAGAAAGAGAGTGGATCACTTCAAGGAAGGTGGAAGAAAGATCAAGATCCAAGTCTTTAGATTTTTCAAATAAGGAGTGCATCTACAATGAGGAAGGTGAGCACACACAATTGCAAAGAAAAGCCATGATGGAGGACTTAGAGAAGTTGAGTAGAATAAAGGAGAGTGATAATGGAAAGGCTAATGAGGATGATGAGATGTAAGTTCTTGATAGTTTAATGGTAGTAATAAGAGATACCATGAACGAAGGAAGCTTGTACGCGTTGAATGAGAGGATGGTTATTTCAAAGAGTAAGCGGATGAGATTGAAAGACTAAAAGGAAGGATCTCACCAACAAAAAAAAAAAGTCAAATTTGATGATGAGGTGGAGATTTGTTAGGATTTTGACTCAAATCCCCACAAAAAGGACTTCTAATTGGTTTGAGAAAAATAGTTTTCTATTTTTTAGTTGTTTATTCTAGTAGAGGTATTAATAGTTTTTTATTGGATGGTTGCTTGTTCTAATAGGAGTAATAGTAGTAGTAATCTCCTATGTTGTTCTTTTCCTATTAGTTTTAGGAAAATATCCTTTATATAAAGGGATCAGAGAGAAGGTTTGAATCACACTCACAGTTACAATATTCATTATAAATCAGAGAGGTGTACTACTAGAGCTAGGATAATAGCTTTGGGTGTTTTAGGATTTTGGGTTGTCAAGTAGAGAAAGCGCTTACAACTAGAGTTAGGTTGAGAGCTTTGGTTGTATTGAGGCTTTTAGGTTGTGAGGTTATCAGGGTAATAACTTTGTTTTTCCTAAAGTTTTAAATGAAGATTAATAAAGTAGTAAATTTGTTAGTGGATGTTGTGAAAAACGCCACTAGGGATGATAATTGTCAACCACGACCACAAAATTGAAAAATTAAATGAGCAATAAAATCCAACAACAAGAAACAAAGCACACAGAAGACAAGATGTTTACGTGGTTCGACACAAGCCTACTCCATGGACACACACCAGAGAATATTCCACTATTCTAGATGACTTTGGACTACTCCTCACACAAAGCATGACAGACACCTTAAGGTAACATCGTTGCTCATAAGGATATGAGATGACCCAGTGCACTAAAGCTTATTCACGTCAAGGTTGTACCCTAGAAATACACACCTCATCGTCTGAGGTTTAAGTTTCCCATCCCTTATAAGAGCATACATCGGACAATCAAATATCCTCACATAAGAATAATTAGCAGATGTACCCGACCATAATTCCTCCAGAGTCTTCAACCCAATAGCAATGGATGGAGACCGATCATAGAAAGCATAACTCATAGCTTTAATCTAGAAGTCTTCAACAAAACCAGCCTGAGAGATCACACTCCAAGCCTAGTCTAAAAGTGTGTGGTTCATCTTTTCTTCAACTTTTGGTGATTCCTTGACAGTGTGATTAATAACAGCATCCTTACAGAAAACAATTAATGCAGTACACAAGGCCAATGCCTATACTCAAGTGCTTGATTCTTGTCTATCTCTTAATCAAGCTCTTCTACTGCATCCATGAACCAAACCACCACTCTTGTCCTTTAAGGTGTAATCCCACACCTTTCTTGAGAAACCATCGACAACTGTCAACATACACTATGATCCACCTTTAGATGTAACCCGGGAGGGATCCCATGGTCAACCGTGTACTTGGTCCGATAGACCTCTACGCTAAGTAGAACCAGGCATTAAATGCCCACACAAGTCTAGCTTCCCAATCCTTTGGCCATACAGTATATCCCGTTGAGTCAGCTCAACCATCTCTCATTCAAAAATATGCATGGCACACATATGTCACAGCCATGTCATTTCCTTCTCCGGATCATCAAATGTCAACACCATAGAAGCAACATTCACTGTTGTAGGTACCACCCTTTTTTCGTCTAGGACCCATGCATCTGGTTCAATACCCAAGGCCACCCCCTTTAAAGAATGTGGATATGGTGAGAGTGTGCATTACGATAGGTGTCTACAACTCTGCTTCCCTATAGATGATAAAAACCATCAACTTTCTTACACTTCAATATTACAAGTACTCCTTTAAATATTATAGAGAGAGCATTATTCGCAATACATTTGTCTCTCTCTAATAGTCTCTTAAGATAAGTATCTAAAGGGACATCGGCTCCAAAATTATGGACAAATATTCTCTGAAATGTGTCCGTAGAGTAGGCTTATGCTGAACCACATAAATCTCTTGTCTTTTGTGGGCTTTGTTTCTTGTTGTTGGTTTTTATTGCTCATTTAATTTTACAATCTCGTGGTTGTGGTTGGCAATTATCATCTCTAGTGGTTTTTTCACAACAAATTGATATCAGAGCCAATTGATATCAGATCTTGTGTTAGGTTTGGTATTGGCGATTATGATCTTGACTCGATGTTGAGTGGTTGCTCACTAGGTATTTGATAATTTTCTTGAGTCATGACATCGTCAACGGCAAAGAATGAGATCCTGAAATTTAACAGGTGTAGGTACTGCTCTTTTCCACCTAAGACCTATGCATCCAGCTCATTACCCAAGTCCACTCCCCTTAAAGAAGGTGGATATGGCGAGGGTGTGGATTACGATGAGTAGGCATATGGAAATGAGTGAAATCTACCAAGTCTAATACAAACCCTTTATAATTAGTAAGGAAGGTCTCGTGATGAGTGCGCTTTTAATGTATTAGATAAGGGGCCGTTTGGCATCTAAGCACAAAGCAAGGATGACATGTAAGGAGGCACCATTTGACCTTTAAGGGGTCAAATCCCTTGTCATTGGTCTATGTGAGAAATTCCAAAGCTCGAAAAATTCGGGTGCAAAAGAGTGAGAATTTAAAGCTCTCTTTTACCCAAACTGAAGTCTAGCTCTTTGTGCTTCAAGAGAATTAATTGAAATTTTAGTTCAAGTATTATTATTATACACTACTAATAAAACCAAGCACACATTTTGCAATTTTTATTCAAATAAAGAAATACCAAATATCAACTTTAAAGTAATGCAGTAAAAGTAAGTATATAAAAGAAATAAATTGCTTTGACCATGAAAAAAAAAATTAAAATTACTTGCAAAGTATGGATGAGAAGTAAATTAAAGTGCATGCATTTAAACTAGGTGGATTAATTATGTAAGTTAAACTAGATAGATTGAGACTAAATTATTTTAAACTAGATTAATTAAACTTAATACTAAATTGAATGAATTAAACTAAGTTACTTTAAACTAGACGAGTTAAAAAAAATAGGAATTAATTTAAATAGATTTAAACTAAACTACCTTAAAGATGAGATTCAAAATAACTAGTAACTAGTAACATTTTTATTGGGTCAAAGGGGACCCAAAATTAACAAGGACCAATGGGGCCCAAAATTCTTCTTAAAGAATTAAAGTTCACATGTAATTAATGACAAATTAAAATAAAACATCTAACTTAGAGAACATAAAAAAAACTTAAGG
The DNA here is from genome assembly GCA_023935145.1 of Bretschneidera sinensis. Classification (NCBI taxonomy): domain Eukaryota; kingdom Viridiplantae; phylum Streptophyta; class Magnoliopsida; order Brassicales; family Akaniaceae; genus Bretschneidera; species Bretschneidera sinensis. Next base: position 20,808,324 of record CM043705.1, on the reverse strand, counting down.
TACTAAACTAAAGGAAAGAACTTTAAAACTACAGTTAACTTAATATTGCATTTAACGAAGAGATTACATATGACTAGTAGCTAACTAAAGAAAGATACATAACTAGTGAAAGAGAAATGCTAAGAAACTAGTAAGTATCTTAAGATAAAACTTTCTAATTGAGCTAAATTAATCTAATCTATTTTCAAGGTGGTTTAAACACATGAATCATGCTAGCAATTTAGTTTGCAAAAAGCATAAGCTTAACCAACCTTTTTTGGCTAAGAAAAATTTTCATGTGCAGGGATTATCCTTGGAGATCCTTGTGCTCTTGTGGACTTAGTGAAGTTGGAAGAATGATTTGAATGAAGATTAGAAGACCAACAAAATAAATAAAAGGGTGACCGAAAATGATGAAGAACTCTCACTAGTTCTTCTTTTTATGTTTCACTCTTTGCTTTTTTCTCACCTTTCTTGAGCAATCTAATCTCTTTTGTTATATTCATCTCTTTGATCTTCCTACGCTTCTCTTTTTCTCTCTTTTTCTCACTTCTTTTTGTCTTTCTTTTTTGCATTTCTTTGCCTTAGTGTTCTGTTGTGTTTTTTTATGCTAGCACAGGGGATATTTATAAGAGGAGTAAGGGTTGGCCAAGAGATTAAAAAAAAAAATAATGGGTAAAAAGAAAGTGCATGGCTGGTTATATAGGGAAGGGGAAAAGTAGTTTCAACTTTTGAGATGAAAAAGGTGTTTCACTTTTGGGGTGTAAAGGTGGGGCTAGAGAAATGAGGTGTGGTAAGCCAAGTGAAAAGTGAGAAGGAAAAGACTTTTAGGTGGATGGACATGGGGAAGAGAGAGGGGTTTCTTTGAGGTGAAAAAAAAAGTGAAGAAGAAGGTTTACAAAAAGGTGAACAAAAAAGGACATTTTGGAGTGTTTTCGATAAAGCAAAAGCAAAAGCCAAAAAGGTGACGAGAAACTCTCATTGCTTTGGAAAACTAAAGGGAGTGGAAAAGATACAATTTTATTTGGTTTTTGATATATAATAAAGTGGAAAAGCTTAAGGAAAAAAAAAAGAGTGCAATTACAAAGCAAAATAAAGGAGAAAAATGCTTCACATTCTAAAAAAAACTGTTGTTTTTTAGGAGCTATTTTTGAGGCATAAAATGTGATTTTTTTTGGGTAAAAAAAGGTGTTATATAACATTTAGGAAAGGTTAGAAGATTAGTAAGGTAATATCCAATTAACTAAGCAAAATGAGAAAATCTTTTTTTTGGTACACACAGTTGTCCAAATAGGGAGAAAAATCAGCTACTTTATAAGTGCATTGTTGTTACTTTTTAAGTGAAAAAAATTCTTATTTTGTGTGAAAAAATGTAGCATTTTGGTATATAAAAAAAAAGATGAGAGAATCTAAGAAGGAGATGTGAGTTCAAAAAGCAAAAATAAAGAGTAAAAATTCATCATTATGGCCAGCCATATAAGGAGAGGAGAGAGACATCTTTTTGGTTATAAAAAAATAACTTTTACTTTGAGAAAAATGAACCAATCAAGGAATTCCATGTGGAATGTGATATTGGAAATTCACCCTTAAAAATTAAATGTCTTATTGGGCTTGAAATTTGGGAAAAAAATGTTTAGGCTTAGGGAAGATCAATGGGATTTAGTGGGTTTTGGATTGGGTCAAAATTTAAATGAAGACTTTGGTCTTAGATTAGTTGAATCAAATAAAGTTCAATTGATTTAAACCCAAAGTAAATTAAATTGATTTAACAAAAAGGTCTTGCAATTGCTCCTACTCCCCAATTAAATCCATACTTCCTCACTTACCAAGTTCGAGCACACTATGATCAAAGATTCATCATAGGAACTTGCGCGTGGTCCGTTAAAAAATTTTTGAACGAAATTGGGTGTCTACAATTTGCCCCCCTTTGATTGGAGCTCCTTTGAGATTTCCAATCAGAGCTCCTTTGAGAGTTCCAATCAAAGGCTTTGAGTGACTACTATTTCGTTTCAAAATTTTAGAACGATAAATATGCAATGTGTGCATAAAAGTAAATGTGATGTCGGGAAAAGTTGGTGTCATAGGATCACCTATGACAATGATACATAGCTAAAGCGTTGGAGTTGGCATCTATTCTCTCGTGCAATACTTGTGGATCGATTGGTGCCTGCTATGAGGAGTTTAGTTTGCCTGTTGATGAGGAATTTGGTTTGCCTGCTAACGAGGACTTTGAGTTTGTGATTTTGCCTGCTGACGAGGACTTTGGTTTGCCTGCTGATGAGGACCTAGGTTTGCTTGCTGACGAGGACTTTGGTTTCCCTGCTGATGAGGACATTGGGTTGCCTGCTGACGAAAACTTTGGTTTGGCTGCTGATGAGGACTCTTTTTTTTTTTTTTTGTGCCCTGCTGTAAGGGCTTTTACCTATTAGTTATGCAGACTCTTTTCATTTAAATTTATTAAATCATAAAAAACTTAGATTTGAGCTGCGTTATGGCATTTAGGATTCTTCTTTATAAAATTTTGAAAAAAGAAAAGGAACAAAGAGTACAAGAGATGTCGTTTCACTTTAAAATTTTGGTGAAGAGATCACGTGATAGTTTAAGGCTTTTTCTATTTTCAAAAACTTTTAAAGAAAAACTTTTACAGAGCCTTGGAAATTGGCCATTGATTTGTACACTCTAGCCTATTTGGCTTTTAGTGGCCTATTCTTTGACTATTTAATTTTATTTGACTCAAAATATGCATTTAAACTCAATCTTTCCTCTCACTTAGTACACATCCTCTAGTAGTTCTAAGAACAAAGCTTCAAAACTTGTCCATAATTTTTCTTTCATACTTCTTCAAAAGAAATGGCCATGGAAGTTATTTCAGCTAAGTTGATACACTGGATCGGCAATATGAAAGGCATCGAGCTCCACAATTTCTCTCACTATGGCATCAATGCGATTTCTTCGTTCAGAAGCATTAAAATTGACTGTGATTTCTTGAAGACAGCTGCAACAAGGTGGGATCCTGATACCCACATCTTTCGGTTTGGTCTTGATGAACTATGTCAGACATATGAATAAGTCAACACGCTCATCCATCGAAAGTTATCCAACAAAATTTTCCTTCCTCCACACACTGATCATTACACTGAACCTACCATGGAGTTATTTGGGATCACCAAGGCTCGAGTTGAAACTATCTTGTCGGATGACTGTTTTGAAATAGTGCCTTTAACGTCTGATCATTTTAGAACTGAAGTAAAAGATCTTACCAACCATCGTTGAAATATACTATTCATCTGCCTCTTTGTCACCTTTTCATGGTTATAGTTCGAGGGTCCATAAAACACTGCTCGACGTGGTCAAACAATCAAAAGAAGGATCATATCTGATGGGTGCTGTATTAGCTACCACTCTGAATGGGCTTGATGACTTCTATCGACGTGAGTCCATTTATCTCACCGGGAGCCACTTGTTACTCTAGGTAAGTACTTGATTACGCCCAAAATAGTAATGCGGTAGTTATAGCATGGCTTTGGGATGTCAATTCCACAGGGAGACAAGTTAACTATAAAGAAAGATGTAAACTTTAATATGAGATGATATAATCAGAATAAGTAGAGAATTTGAAATTGATGATGAAGTAATTGTGTAGTTTGTAAAATATAATAGAGGGACAACAAGGATCCGAGAATCCTCCCTAGGTTTGTTGCCCTAATTCTAACTTGATTCAGTTGTTTTTATCTCGATTGCACATTTCACATATCAAACATGCAATCGGCAAATATTCAATGAGAACATGTATAAACCCTAATTTGGTTTTTATGAAATACTTTTTATTTTCGATCCAAGCACACATGATCTATCCTATAGGTTTATCAAGAAATGACAATATATCTTTTATGACAATATTGCAGTAATGGAAAAGCCTAAAGGATAAAACTACCGGACTTAATCATACCTAAACAATCTTGACATAAGGAAATCATGACTAAATTTATATCAAGGAGAAAGATACAATCACCGGATTAGATGAAATCTTATAATTAGATTAAAAAGTAAATCATAACAATGTCTTAACAATAAAGCTCTATTACAACTGAATCAAATAAAGAAAAATAGGAACAACTACACCTAGGGATTCATCTCTTCGCCTTGCTTGGAGATTAGTTAACTATGGGGCTCATGGTTGAACACTTTGATGGAGGAGAAGTTGCTGCTTCCTTGAGTCTTCTAGCTTAATGAATGTCTAATATCAAACCTTAAGTGATCTATTTATAATACAAGGGTCCAAGGGTGTTTTAGGGTTTTAAACAATCATTAAAGACCTAATTCAGACCTAACTCGAAGAGCAAAATTCGTGTCCGTGCTTAGGCTTGGATTTTCTCGCGCCTAGGCTTGGTTTTATGCCAGCCTTGTAAACTTTCTGGAAGGTGCGCCCTAGCTCCATCTAGGGTGCGGCGCACATACTTGAATCTCTTTATTTAGCCTTTCTGAAAGCCGTCCTTTGCTCCGGTATACATGGAATCTTTGTGCTTCATTCAACAATAGCTTTTTCATCTCTTTAAGACTCAAAATACCTGAAAATGCATCAAAACAAATAAGTGATCTAGGAATGATTCTTTAGAGTTGTTAACATATAAAAGTGTAATTATAACCTAGATCAACTCTAAAAATGCTAACAATTAAGTACTATTAAGATGCATTTTATGAGTCTCATCACAACCCCCAACTAGCTTATTGCTAGTCTCTAGCAATTCAAGCGAAAACAAAAGATGAATTCTACGGTGGGAATCAAGGCAAAGTAAAGCAATACTAATGTTAACCAAGAGTAATCCACTTTTTATCTAAAAAATTGCACTTAACATACGGCATATAGAATTATTAAATTTCACCCAAGTCCAAAAGTAATCCAAACATCAATCTTAATATCGTTATTGACTCTTTACATCCATCTTACCATAATCCATTAATCCGATCATCTGGATGATTTTATGCATAACATTTGTGAATACAAGTCTTGGTCTCTAAAACATGATAAATTACGTGACATCAATCACAAAAACAAGCTCCATAGGCTTACATTTCAAACCACTCTACACTATTGTAGAAAAATCACATTAGATTGGATCAATAGGTCTTTAATAAGCTTGTAACGTTAGGCTAAGGTAAAGGTTAAGAAGGAATGGGAAGGATTCACAAGTAAAAGAACTCAATCTCTTAGCTTTAAACACAACCACTTTTAAGCACTAAATAACCTTACTTCAACACCTAACTTTTTTCAACCATTTTTTGAGCATTTTTCTCATATCACCACTTTTCTTTTCTTTTCTTCTTTCTTTTCCATAATTCACTTCTCTTTTCCTTTTTTTTCATTTTGTATTTGGCAAAAGACCATTAACCTCTTTTTTTCTTTTTTTTTCTTTTCCATAACCCTCAACTTATCTCCTTTAATGTACTTAGGTTATGGTAGTGATATTTTCTCATATTTCCATCCTTATTCCTTATAAGTACTTCTCAACAAATGTGTATAGCTAAGTTCTTTTAAGAGAAAGATAAGGATAAAATATTTTTAGGCTCATAAAGGTGAGTGAATTGTCTTTTGAAAGAAGCAAAGCTCAAATTCTTTTCAAGAAAAGGCTCAAATAGGTGACTAGCGATAAATATAGCAATGGTAAGTTTGAAAGACTCAAACGATTCAAAAATGGCCTATATCATATCCTAAGTAATATGCATTCTAGGAATTCGCCTCGAGTGATTATCAAATAAGTTCTAGAGCTTGTCAAGATCGCAAAAGTATTCATAAGGTAATCACACAAAAAACTTCTCTAAATGCCTTAGATTAATCATACAATCTTACCACAAACTAGAGTCTCTAACCAAATTAAAATTGATACTTAAATTATTCTCAAACCGAAACAAAATTTAACTTCTTCTAAATGCTGTATGTTATCTTAATTAAGCTTATATCATTGACATGTGAATTACATCCAAGGCAAACACAAAGCATGCTAAACACAAACAATAAAGGAAAATGACACCAAGCAGTTTAATGAAGGAAAAAAATAATATGTTTCCTCTACCCCCAATTGAAAAATTACATTGTCCTCAATGTGAAAGAGAAAGTAAAGAAAACTCCCTTTGTAAGTACAAGCGCACAGCAGCTGAAAATTGTGCACCTCCATGTGATCTGTATGCTATACTTTTTGTTAAAAGGCTGATATGCAAGATAGAACAAACAAAAAGAAAGCAACTGCGGTGTACTATTAAGATTCCCATCGTATGTTAGCACATGAAATGGAAAGAAACAACTAAAAATGAAAATAAAGTACGAAAAATAGTGAAAAAGAAAACACAATTAAAGATAGAATAGTGAGCCGATAAAAGAATATAAGACAAACAAGATAGGACCCATCATCGATATCTGTAGCCTCGTCCTCATTCTCTTCCTGATTGCGCCCAAAGTATAACGCGGTAGTTGTAGCACAGCTTTGGAGTGTCGATTCCACAGGAAAACAAGTTAACTACAAGAGAGGATGTAAACCTTAACACAGACGATAAAGATCAAGTGAAAGAATATAGTATTGTGTGAAAATTGTGTAGATAAATTGATGGATATAATAAAGAAACAAAAAAGTTCTAGGAATCCTCCCTAGGTTCGTTGCCTCATTCTAATATTGATTCAATTTTTTATCTCGATTGCAAGTTTCACATCCCAAACAGGAAATCGACAAATATTCAATTAAAGCGCATGTGTAAACCCTAATGTAATTGTTATGAAATACTTTTTACTTTCAAGCACCCATGACCTAACTTATAAATTATCAAGAAGTGAAAATATATCATGATGACAATACTGTAGTAATGGACAAATCTATAAGAGAAATCTACCAGACTCAATCACACCTCAACAACATCACATAAGAAGAGCATGACTAGACTTATATGGGAGAGAAAGATACAATCACCGGATTAAGGGAAAATCTTCTAATTAAATTGAAAAGTAGATCATAATAATGTTTAATGATAAATCTATATTACAATTGAATCAAGAAAAGAAAATAAGAACAACAACACCTAAGGATTCATCCTTTTGCCTTGCATGGAGATTAGTCGTCCATGGGGCTCCTTCTTGAGTCTTGGGACCTTTGTCCAGCCTCCAAGATCTTGATTGATTTTTTTTAATCTCTTTCTTCAACCTTAAGTGATCTATTTATAGTACAAGGGTTCAAGGGTATTTGTGGGCTTAAAATTGTCACATAGAAATCCTAATTAGGTCAGGAGACCATGTGCGCGCCATACCTCTCTCTTCTGGGTGCCTCGGTGCTCACTTTGGTTCGAGAATGTGCTTGCTGGAGGGTGCGGTGTTGGTCATTGGGTGGTGCACCTCTCACTCTTGGTTTTTCTTCTCAAGGCTGGAGGGTGCACCTCTCCTTAGTGGGCGGCGCACCTCTCACTCTTGGCTTTTCTTCTCAATGCTGGAGGGTGCACCTCTCCTTAGTGGGCAGCGCACCTCTCACTAAAGTTTCTTTCTTTGTTCTTTTGGGTGCTGTTCTGGAGGCCGCGGCACACACACTTTCTTCTCTTCATTTTGTCCTTTCGAAAGCACTTCTTCGCTCCGATATGCATGGGATCTTTGTGCTTTATTCCACGATAGCTTTTCCCTTTCTTTTAGACTCTAAACACCTGAAAATGCATCAAAACAAATCAATGATCCAAGAATGACACTTTAGAATTTTTAAGGTATAAAAGTGTAATTAAAACCTAATTCAACCCTAAAATACTAACAATTAAGTACTATAAAGATGTATTTTATGACTCTTATCACAACCCCCAACTAGCTTATTGCTAGTCCCTAGCAATTCAAACAAAGACAAGAGATGAATTCTAAGATAGAAGTCAAAACAAAGTGAAGCAATACTAGTGTTAAACAAAGAGCAATTCATATTTTTGTCTCAGAAATTGCACACAATACATAGCACATAGAATCATTAAATATCACTTAAGTCAAAAAGTAATCCAAGCATCAATCTTAAAATTGTTATCGACTCTTAACATCTATCTTACCACAATCCATTAATCCGAACACTTGGATGATTTTATGCATAACATTCATGAATGCAAGTCTTGGCCTCTAAAATAAATTAAATTGTGTGACATCAATCACAAAAATAAGCTCCATAGGCTCACTTTTCGAATCGCTCTCCACTGTTGTAGAAAAAACACACTACATTAAATCAATAAGTCTTTAATAAGCTTGTAATGTTGGCTAAGGTAAAGGTTAAGAAAGAACGGGAAGGATTTGCAAGTGAAATAACTTAATCTCTTATCTTTAAACACAACCACTTTTAAGCACTAAATAACTTTACTTCAATGCTCATCTCTTTCAACCATTTTTCATAAGAGCACATCTCTTGATAAGTCACCACTTTTCTTTTCTTTTTCTTCTTTTTTTACCATACTTCTCCTCTTTTTCTGTTTTCTTTTCTGTTTTTGAAAAATACCCATTCACCTCTTTTTTCTTCATTTTATTTTTCTTTTCTTTTCCACAGCCCCCAACTTATCTTCTTTAATATACTTGGATTATAGTTTTTCATATTTCCATCCTTACTCCTCTTGAGTGCTTCTCAACAATGTGGACAACTAAGTTCTTTTAGAAGGAATGTAAGGATAAAATATTTTTAGGCTCATGATTGTAAGTAAATGGGTTTTTTGAAAAAATCAAGGCTCAAATTATTTTTCAAGAAAAATGCTCAAATAGGTGACTAGTGATATATATTGCAAGGGTAGGTTTGAAAGGCTCAAACGGTTCAAAAATGACCTATATCATATCCTAAGTAGTGTGCATTCTAGGAATTTGCCTCAAGTGATTATCAAATAAGTTCTAGAGCTTGTCGAGACCGCAAAAGTATTCATAAGGTAATCACACATAAAACTTCTCTAAATGCCTTAGATTAATCATACAATCTTACCACAAACTAGAGTCTTTAACCAAATTAAAATTGATACTTAAATTATTCTCAAACCGAAACAAAATTGAACTTCTTCTAAATGATGTATGCTATCTCAATTAAGCTCATATCATTGACATATGAATTACATCCAAGGCTAACACAAAGCATGCTAAAAACAAACAAAAGGGAAAATGACACCAAGCAGTTCAATGGAAAAAGAAAAAAAAAAGTATGGAAATAAAGAATATAGAAACAAAGAGATGTGTTTCCTCTACCCCCAACTTAAAAATTGCATTGACCTCAATGTAAAAGAAAGAGTAAAGGAAACTCCCTTTGTAGCCAAAGGTGCACAGAAGCTGAAAATTGTGCTCCACCATTTGAACTGCTTTGTATATTTGTCCTTGAAAAAGAAATACGAAAGTAAAACTGGAAAACATTAAAATAATAACAATAAATAAGAAAAAGAAATATGAAAAATAGTAAAAATAAAAGGATATGTTATGGGTTGCCTCCCATGAGCGCTAAGTTTTACGTCTTAAACCAGACGCTTTTATTCCCTATTTGAAAAACATAGTTTGAATGCACCAACCACTACTTCACTGCCAAAATTCGGTGCTCGTATGCTTTGGAGAGGTCTCAAGGATGTCATCAGTAACATCTGCAAATTTTGGCTCGATATATGCTATTGTGAAGCCATGGATGAAGGTGGACTCTAATGGATTAAGGTGTTAGACCTTTTCCATGAATGAGTCAATCATGTATGCTTGGTGAGATTCGTCCACATCCTCTGATTTTTTCATTGTTGAGATGTGTAATGACTTACCACTTAGTGTCTCAATGACATTCACCTCTTTCAAATTCTTTTGTACCAGGTGCTGACCATGAGATGTGGACTGAGCTTGAGAAGGGAACTTGCCTCGCTCAGTCACATTCAAGTAGCTCATTAACTTGGACACTTGGCTTTTTATCTCTTCATGTTCTTCAACAACTTGCACAATTAAATATTCAAGCCTTTGATTAATCTTCCCCTGTGCTTCAATAAAAGCATGTAAAGTGTCTTCTAAAGAACTCCTAGAAGACACGGGTGCATGATATGGTTCAAGATATGGTGTAGGGGGTTGTGTAAGCTGCTGGTTTTTAGACTTCCAGCTGAAATCGGGGTGATTTCGCCATCCTGGGTTATAAGTATCAGAGAAAGGTGTCAAGGGCTTCTTGTACATGCCTAACGCATTACATTGTTCCTTATACATCTCTCTTATCTTAGCAAATGTGGAGCACTCTTAGGCAAGATGATCTACCCCGCCACATATAAAACATGGTTTCAAAGACGCTGCATGATTAACTACTTGTGTTGGCTTTGAGCTTTTAGTCTTTAACACCTCTAGTTCCCTAGTGAGCATCTCGACCTTGGCTTTAAGGTTATCCTCTTCCCTAAAATGGTAAATTCCACCACCATTTAGGTTCCCTATAGGTCGTGACCTATTTGTGCTTTCAGTAGCACTAGGTCCAGTCCAAGTGTGAGCTTTTCAACAAGCTCATTGAGGTACTCTATGGCCTTATCTGGATCTTTCTCCAAAAATTCACCATTACATATCATCTCTACGAATTGGCGCTCTCTATAAGTAAGTCCCTCATAAAAATAGCTCACCAAGCACTAGTTCTCATACCCATGGTGAGGGCACATACTCAATAACTCCTTAAATCTCTCCCAAGACTGATATAAGGTCTCACTATCCTTTTGTGCAAAGGTGGAGATTTGCCTTTTCAAAGCGTTGGTCTTATGTTGGGGAAAGTATTTGTTAAAGAAAGCCCGAATCATCTCAGTCCATGACCCAATAGATCATGGTCTTAGTGAGTATAGCCAACTCTTGGCTCTATCCTTCAAAACGAAAGGAAATAACTTAAGCCTCACAATGTCATCGGTTTCATCTTGACTATGAAAAGTCGTGACTACTTCCTCAAACTCTCTGATGTGCACATATGGGTTTTCATTATCCAAGCCATGAAATATTGGGAGTAATTGAATCATCCCTAGTTTAAGATTTAATTGGTGAGTATTGGCTGGAAACATGATGCATGATGGTGTGGCTGTGCGTGTAGGGTGGAGGTGATCCTGAAGTGTCCTAGCAACATTCTCATTAAGGTTATCGGCCATGTTAACAAAATCCTCTAAATTCTCACTTGAGTTTCCACTATTAGTTTATCTAGGCGAGGTTTCACTATCAAACTTGGAAGGAGAGGGTAATTCTAGTTCGGATCCTCTAATGAATCTACCTCGCAAATCTCTCGGTCTAAGCATGCACCAAATGAATCAGAGAGGAAATAAATAAAATAGAATAATAATAAAAAAATCAGAAAATCAAAACTTAGAAAAAGGAACAATAATAAAAAAATACTATAAAAAGAAAGAAGGAAAAAAAATAATAATAATGCAGCAAGCTAAAATAAGGAACGAAGTTACCGCCTTTACAGCTGCTGAAAAGAAAAACTACTTACAACTCTTCTTCCGTTATGTCTCAAAGCTGACAAACTTCCTTGTACTTAAGCGCGTTTCCCCGGCAACGGCACCAAAATTTAATTATACCCAAAGTATAACGCGGTAGTTGTAGCATAGCTTTGGGGTGTCGATTCCACAAGGAAACAAGTTAACTACAAGAGAAGATGTAAACCTTAACACAGACGGTAAAGATCAAGTGAGAGAATATAATATTGTGTGAAAATTGTGTAGATAGATTGATGGATATAATAAAGAAATAACAAGATTCCAAGAATCCTTTCTAGGTTCGTTGCCTCATTCTAATATTGATTCAATTGTTTATCTCGATTGCAAGTTTCACATCCCAAACAGGCAATCGATAAATATTCAATTAATGCACATGTGTAAACCCTAATGTAATTGTTATGAAATACTTTTTACTTTCAAGCACACATGACCTAACTTATAGATTATCAAGAAGCGACAATATATCATGTTGACAATACTCCAGTAATGGACAAATCTATAAGAGAAATCTACCAGACTCAATCACACCTCAACAAAATCACATAAGAAGAGCATGACTAGACTTATATAGGGGAGAAAGATGCAATCACCGGATTAAGGGGAAATCTTCTAATTAAATTGAAAAGTAAATCATAATAATGTTTAACGATAAATCCATATTACAACTGAATTAAGAAAAAAAAATAAAAACAACTACACCTAGGGATTCATCCCTTCGCCTTGCTTGGAGATTAGTAGGCCATGGGGCTCATTCTTGAGTCTTGGGACCTTTATCCAGCTTCCAAGATCTTGATTGATTTTTTTTAATCTTTTCCTTCAAGTCTAAGTGATCTATTTATAGTACAAGGGTTCAAGGGTATTTGTGGGCTCAAAATTGTAACTTAGAAATCCTAATTAGGTCAGGAGATCGTATGCGCGCCGCACCTCTCTCTTCTGGGCGCCTCGGTGCTCACTTTGGTCTGAGAGTGTGCTTGTTGGAGGGTGTGGTGCTGGTCATTGTGCGGTGCACCTCTCACTCTTGGTTTTTCTTCTCAAGGCTGGAGGGTGCACCTCTCTTTAGTAGGCGGTGCACCTCTCACTGATGCTTCGTCTTCTCAATACTGGAGGGTGCACCTCTCCTTAGTGGGTGGTGCACCTCTCACTCTTGACTTTTCTTATCAATGCTAGAGGGTGCACCTCTCCTTAGTGGGTGGTGCACCTCTCACTAAAGTTTCTTTCTTTGTTCTTTTGGGTGCTGTTCTGGAGGCCGCGACACACACACTTTCTTCTCTTCATTTTGTCCTTCCGAAAGCACTTCTTCGCTTCGATATGCATGGGATCTTTGTGCTTTATTCCATGATAGCTTTTCTCTTTCTTTTAGACTCCAAACACCTGAAAATGCATCAAAACAAATCAATGATCCAAGAATGACACTTTAGAATTATTAAGGTATAAAAGTGTAATTAAAACCTAATTCAACCCTAAAATGCTAACAATTAAGTACTGTAAAGATGCATTTTATAACTCTCATCACTTCCTCTTCCTCATTTTCTTCACCTGCCCCTTGAGTGGGATCAAAAGATGAACCCGGATAGGGCGGCATAGTAGGAAAGTGATCCATATTACAACCAGTAGCGGAGGCAAGGTGGTGGTACATTCGACCAAAAGAAGAGTATACCCTAGCTTGATAATCAGCTTGCCTAGCCAAGAATCGTTCTTGACGATCTAATCTATCAAATAATAGTTTATGGTACTTGTCAAAATGATTCTCTAAACGCTCAAGGTGCTCTACAACAGTGAAATTCCTAGAGGGAGGAGGGGGGTTAGGGTTTTTAGAGAAAAAAGGGCTGTTGAGTTCGTGTGTTTGAAATGAAGAGGAGAGGTGCAGAAAAAGGTTTTAATTGGGTGCAGGTACAGGTGGAAAAATAGGGAAAACCACGGCTTGGTAGAAGGTGCGCCGCAGCTTGAGCTGTGCGATTATGGGCTTCACTCTGTGGAGCACGGCGCGGCAATAGTTGAGGCGCGGGCTGGGGCGAATTTGACGTCATTCTGTGGGGCGTGACGCGACCTGATTCAAAAAAAAATCTTATTTGTTTGCCAAAAGAAAGAGAAAAATAAAATCAGCCAAAATAATAAAAATAGTATTTTTAAAAAAATCAGGTTAAATTAAACTAAAAATTAAAAATAAACTCACAAAACAAAAAGACAAAAGAAAAGTAAAAATAAAAACGTACCTTTGTTGTGTGGTCAAGTTAAGGTAAATAGACCGGAGCCATAAGTGGAATGTCTTCTACCTCTGGATCTTGCCTATTGATTAAGATCTTAAGGTGCTGACCATTCACTTTAAAAATTCGACCGTCCTTAGTGTCCTTAATTTCCACCGCTCCATTTTCAAAAACATTTTGTACTATGAAAGGACCAGTCCATCTTGACCGAAGTTTTCCAGGATGCTGATGGAGTCTAGAATCGTATAAGAACACCCAATCATTAGGTCTAAATGTTTTCCTCAAAATGTTTTTATCATGGAATGCTTTCATCTTGGTCTTATAGATTCTAGAGTTCTCATAAGCATCGTTTCTTAATTCCTCTAACTTGGTCAGTTGATACTTCCTAAGCTTACCTGCCTCTCCTATGTCAAAATTAAAAGACTTGATGGCCCAATAAGCTGTATACTCGAGCTCCACGGGTAAGTGGCAAGGCTTTCCAAAAACAAGCCTATAAGGTGACATACCTAAAGGAGTTTTAAAAGCTGTACAGTAAGCCTAAAGCGCATCAACTAGTCTCAAAGACCAATCCTTTCGATCCGGGTTAACCGTTTTTTTCTAAAATTTGTTTAATTTCCCTATTAGCAAGCTCTACTTGTCCACTGGTCTGAGGATGATAGGCAGTAGAGATTTTATGTAATACCTCATATTTTTTCATTAAAGCTTCAAAAGAACGGTTGTAAAAATGTATACCTCGATCACTAATTATAGCACATGGTGTACCAAATCGAGATAACACATTTTCTTTAAGGAATTTAATCACCGTTCCATTATCATTGTTTCGACCAGCTGCTGCCTCTACCCACTTAGATACATAATCTATTGCCACAATGATATATTGGTATCCGAAGGAAGGAGGAAAAGGTCCCATGAAATCGATGCCCCAACAATCAAAGATTTCAATAACTAAAATAGGGTTTAAGGGCATCATATTTCGGCGAGACACAGCTCCTAACTTTTGACACCTTTTACATGAGCGACAATAGGTGTTTGCATCTTTAAACAAGGTAGGCCAATAAAATCCACACGGCAAAATTTTTGGAGCGGTTTTTTTCATTGAAAAGTTGCCTCCACAAGCTTGGGAGTGACAAAATTCTAAGACACTCGCAATCTCTTCATTAGGGATGCAACGCCTTAGAATTTGGTCAGGGCAGTGCTTGAAAAGATAAAGGTCATCCTAATAAAAATTATATACCTCATATAAGAATTTCCTCTTGTCTTGAGCATTCCAATCCATAGGTATCTCACCTGTAGCCAAATAATTTACGATGTGAGCAAACCATGGAAGAGAAGTAATGGAGAGTAAGTGCTCATCGGGAAAATCATCTTTGATTAGCATGTCATCACAAGTGTCCTCAAAAGTGAGCCTGGATAGATGGTCAGCTACTACATTCTACACTCCTTTCTTATCCTTAATGGTGATATCAAATTATTGCAAGAGGAGGATCCATCGGATTAGTCGTGCCTTAGCATCCTTCTTTGTAAAAAGATACTTGAGGGCTGAATGATCTGTAAAAATAAGGATAGGAGAACCAATTAAATAAGCACGAAATTTATCGAAAGTAAATACTATAGCTAGCAACTCTTTTTCAGTTGTAGAGTAATTCATTTGAGCACTATTTAAAGTCTTACTAGCATAGTAAATGACAAAAGGTTTACCTTCACTTCGTTGTCCAAGAACAGCACCTACAACGTAGTCACTAGCATCGCACATGATTTCAAAAGGTAAATTCCAATTCGGTGACTGCATTATAGGTGTGGAAGTAAGCTTGCC
This sequence comes from Bretschneidera sinensis, assembly GCA_023935145.1. Taxonomy (NCBI): domain Eukaryota; kingdom Viridiplantae; phylum Streptophyta; class Magnoliopsida; order Brassicales; family Akaniaceae; genus Bretschneidera; species Bretschneidera sinensis. Next base: position 20,792,883 of record CM043705.1, on the reverse strand, counting down.
AATCAGTGTTTTAAAGGTCTCTTGACAAGCTTGAGTCCACTCAAAGGGGGTCTCTTTAACTAGGAGGGCATATAGTGGTCTTGATATGTTCGAAAAATTTTGTATAAACCTCCTATAAAAACCAACATGACCAAGGAAAGATCTCACATCCTTTATTGTCTTAGGGGTAGGTAATTTAGAGATTAATTCGATCTTAGATTGATCAACCTCTATCCCCTTAGAAGAGATAATATTTCCTAAGACAATACCGGATGGTACCATGAAATGGCATTTTTCTCAATTTAAGACCAATTCTTTCTCCTCACAGCGAATCAACACTCTTTCTAAATTCATTAAGCATGTATCAAATGAAGATCCAAAAACAGTTAGGTCATCCATAAAAACCTCCATGCAATTTTCAGCCATGTCACTAAAAATACTCATCATGCAACGTTGAAAAGTGGCAGGGGCATTACACAATCCAAATGGCATTCTACGAAAAGCATAAGTGCCAAAGGGACAAGTGAAAGTGGTTTTTTCTTGGTCTTCTAATGCAATTTTTATTTGATAATAACCAGAATAACCATCTAGAAAACAATAAAAAGGATGACTAGCTACACACTCAAGAATTTGATCAATAAAATGGAGTGGGAAGTGGTCTCTCCGGGTGGTAGCATTTAATTTTCTGTAATCAATGTACATACGCCACCCGGTCACAAGTTTGGTAGGGACTAGCTCTCCTAGGTCATTCTTTACCACCGTGACTCCGGACTTTTTAGGAACAACTTGTGTAGGACTTACCCATTTACTATCAGCTATGGGATATATAATGCCCGCATCTAACAGTTTCAGCACTTCATTTTTCACTACTTCTTTCATAATGGGGTTAAGCCTACGTTGAGGGTCTCTATGAGGACTAGTTTCTTCATCCAAATTTATTTTATGAGAGCAGATTAGGGGACTAATTCCCTTCAAATCAGCCATGCTCCAACCTAAGGCTGATTTATGTGCATTCAAAGTTTGAAGTAATTTCTCACCTTGGGTCTCAGATAATTCAGAGGAAATAATAACAGGAAAGGTATCACTTGGACCGATAAAAGCATGCTTTAAGCCCTTAGGTAGTGGCTTTAATTCAACTTTAGGTGCTTCCACACTTGAAGGGACTTGTTTCTCACTTCTTTCGGGTAGCTCCTCAAACTTTGGCTACCATGCTCGAGTGCCATAATTCTGAGATTTATCAAAAAAAACACAAATATCAATTATATTAGTTTTATCATTAAATAAATCAATCTCAGAATTCACAAGAAAATTTTCAAGAGGACCATAATCATGAGTTAAGGACACTCCCTTATTGATGAATGACTCGATCATGTAAAGCTGGTGGTTTTCGCCCTCATCTTCGGGTTGTTTTGCAACATTGAAAATATTCACTTCAAGGGTCATGTTTCCAAAGGATAGCTTCATGAGTCCATTCCTACAATTTATTAGAGCATTCGTAGTAGCAAGAAAAGGTTTACCCAAAATCAAAAGAATCTTAGAGTTAGTGTCAACAGCAGAAGTAGTATCAAGGATTAAGAAATCAACAGGATAATAAAATTTATCAATTTGAATTAAAACATCCTCTACCACACCTCGGGGTACTTTGACTGAACGATCAGCCAATTGCAATACCACACCGGTTGGTTTGATCTCACCTAAACCTAGCTGTAAATAAATAGAGAATGGCATCAGGTTTACACTAGCTCCTAAATCTAACAGGGCTTGTCTAACCTAATGATTTCCAATGCTACAAGTAATGGTAGGACAGCCTGGATCCTTGTATTTTGGGGGAATTCTTTTCTCAATTAAAGCACTAGGTTGCTCAGTTAGGAATGTTATTTTCTTGACATGGTGTTTCCTCTTAATTGTGCACAAATATTTGAGAACCTTTGCATAGGTGGGAACTTGTAATTATATTCAAGAGTGGAAGATTCAGTTTTACTTGCCTTAGGTTCTCCAAGATTTCATTATTTAGCTCCAGATTTTTCTTGTTTGATTTTAAGGCTTGAGGGAAAGGTGCCTTAATATGGCTTTTGGTCACTTCAGGGTCCTTGGGCAGCTCGGTACTACTACTAGCTCGCCCCTTGTCCATATCCTCGGATTTATTCATTGGTGGGATGTGTAGTGACTTACCACTTCGGGTCACAATGGCATTTACATCTTTCAAATTTTCTTGTGCCATATATTGACTGTGAGGTATGGACTGAGCTTGGGAAGAGAACTTACCTCGCTCGGTCACACTTAAGGAGCCCATTAATTTGGACATTTGGCTCCTAATTTATTTGTTTTCCTCAACCACCTGCGTAATTAATGCCTCACACCTCTGGTTTGTTTTACCTTGTGCTTCTATAAAAGCAGGTTGCTGCTGATTTTCAGATTTCCAACTGAAGTTTGGGTGATTTCGCCACCTCGAATTATAAGTGTTAGAGAAGGGTGCTTGAGGCTTTTTGTACATGCCTAAGGCATTACATTATTCCTCGAACAACCTTCTCATATCAACAAATGTGGGGCACTCTTGGGCGAGATGATCTACCCCGCCACACACAAAACATGGTTCCAAAGGTTCAGCTTGATTAACCACGTGTGTTGGCTTTTTAGTTTTTAATGCCTCTAACTCTCTAGTGAGTAATTCGACCTTAGCTTTCAGGTTGTCTTCTTCCCTAAGGTGGTATATTCCTCCATTACTAGGGTTACCTATAGGTCGTGACCTATTCATGCTTTCAGTAGCACTAGGTCCAGTCCAAGTATGAGCTTTTTCAGCAAGCTCGTTGAGGTATTCAATAGCCTCATGAGGGTCTTTTTACAGAAATTCACCATTGCACATCATCTCTACAAATTGGCGTTCTATATAGGTAAGATCCTCATAAAAATAGCTCATTAAACGCCAATTTTTATACCCATGATGTGGACACATACTTAACAACTCTTTAAATTTCTCCCAAGACTAATATAAAGTCTCATTTTCTTTTTGTGCAAAGGTGGAGATTTGTCTTTTCAAAGCATTAGTCTTATGTTAAGGGAAGAATTTGTTAAAAAAGACTTGAGCCATCTCATTCCATGACCCAATTGATCGTGGTCTGAGCGAGTATAACCAACTCTTAGCTTTATCATTCGAAGAGAAAGGAAAAAACTTGAGTCTCACGATATCATCCGTTGCATCTTGACTATGAAAAGTCGCAACCACTTCCTCAAATTCTCTAATGTGCACACATAGGTTTTCATTTTCTAAGCCATGAAAAGTATGGAGTAATTGTATCATCCCTGTTTTAAAATCTTAATGGCGAATGTTGGCTGGAAACATAATGCATGATGGTGTGGCTATTTGGCTAGGATATAGGTAATCTTTAAGTGTCCTAGCAACATATTCATTAAGGTTTTCAGCCATGTTATCAAAATTTTCTAAATTTTCGGGTGGGTGTACACTAGGGTTTGATCTAGGCGAGGTTTCACTAACGAACGTGGAAGGGAAAGGTATCTTTATTTCGGGTCCCTTAATGAATCTCCCTCGTGAATCTCTCGGTCTAAGCATACACCAATTGATTTTGAAAGAAATAAATATAACAGAAAAAAAAATCAGAAAATCAAAAACTTAAAGAAAAGATCGATAGTACCATCTTGTCTTAGAGTTGACAAACTTAACTTGTATGTAAGTGCGTCTCTCCGGCAACGGCACCAAAATTCGATTACGCCCAAAACAGTAATGCGGTAGTAGTAACACGGCTTTGGGGTGTCGATTCCACAGAGAGACAAATTAACTATAAAGAAAGATGTAAACTTTAATATGAGATGATATAATTAGAATAAGTAGAGAATCTGAAATTGATGATGAAGTAATTGTGTAGTTTGTAAAATATAATAGAGGGACAACAAGGATCCGGGAATCCTCCCTAGGTTCATTGTCCTAATCTTAACTTGATTCAGTTGTTTTTATCTCGATTGCACGTTTCACATCTCAAACATGCAATCGGCAAATATTCAATGAGAACATGTATAAACCCTAATTTGATTATTATGAAATACTTTTTATTTTCGATCCATGCACACATGATCTATCCTATAGGTTTATCAAGAAACGACAATATATATTTTATGATAATATTGCAGTAATGGACAAGCCTAAAGGATAAACCTACCGGACTCAATCATACCCAAACAATCTTGACATAAGGAAAGTATGACTAAATTTATATCAAAGAGTAAGATACAATCACAAAGATACAATCACCGGAATATATGAAATCTTATAATTAGATTAAAAAATAAATCATAACAATGTCTTAACGATAAAGCTCTATTACAACTGAATCAAATAAAGAAATATAGGAACAACTACACATAGGGATTCATTCCTTCGCCTTACTTGGAGATTAGTTAGCCATGGGGCTCATGGTTGAACACTTTGATGGAGGAGAAGTTACTACTTCCTTGAGTCTTCCAGCTTAATGAATGTCTAATATCAAACCCTAAGTGATCTATTTATAATATAAGGGTCCAAGGTGTTTTAGGGTTTTAAACAATCATTAAAGACCTAATTCAAACCTAACTCGGAGAGCAAATTCGTGTCCGCGCTTAGGCTTGGATTTTCTCGCGCCTAGGCTTGGTTTTAGGCCAGCCTTGTAAACTTTCTAGAAGGTGCGCCCCAGCTCCATCCAGGGTGCGCCCTGACCTGATGGTCTTCTTTGCTTGTTTTGGCCTCTGATCTAGAGGGTGCGCCCCAGCTCCATCCAGGGTACAGCGCACATACTTGGATCTCTTTATTTAGCCTTTCCGAAAGCCCTCCTTTGCTCCGATATACATGGAATCTTTGTGCTTCATTCAAGAATAGCTTTTTCATCTCTTTAAGACTCAAAATACCTAAAAATGCATCAAAACAAATAAGTGATCTAGGAATGATTCTTTAGAGTTGTTAACATATAAAAGTGTAATTATAACCTAGATCAACTCTAAAAATGCTAACAATTAAGTACTATTAAGATGCATTCTATGATTCTCATCAGTACTTTATGTTTTACTGACTCTTTTCAACTGTCAAACGGCAAATGACGTTTTTCTTTTCAGATGTGGTTATTTGTGTTGACCCTTATTTAATTTTAATAATGACAAAACACTACTCTAATTGTACTAACAGTTTTATCTAAGTGTTTAAAAGGTAAAAGCTTTCAGCAAAGAAACAATATGTAAGAACTCAACCAGTTTCAAACGCCAAGACAAGACAGAAGATATAGAATAGGCATTAAGGTATTGAAACCAACTGTAAATATCTCATGTTCAAGTATTTAGTTGTACTATGGCTCTTTTTACAAAAATATTTTGACAAAACTATTAATACAAATGTTCCTAAGTCAAAAACAGTTTTGAAACTTGAAGAACTGGGTTAAAGGGCAACCCATTCAACTGGCCCAATGTACCAGTCGACTGGGGTATGCGACAGAAGGTCCCCAGTTGACTGGTGTAAAGCACCCAATCGATTGGCAACTGGGATAGTGAGTTCCCAGTCGATAGGTGCTTAGGACCCAGTCGACTGGTACTCTCCCACAGCATAAAAGTGAGATTTCTCGCTTGACCCAGTCGATTGGTACAAAGACCCAATAGATAGGTAATTCGAAAATATAACCATTTGAGACGCAGGACTTGAGCATTTAATGCACCAAACCTACCAAGTCAGTGTCTAACAGCCATATTGATTCAAGGCTATATAAACTCACTTCAATGAACATTTAAAAGAAAAAGGTAACACATTCAATTCACAAGGTTGCTCATTAATTCTCGAAAGCTTTGAAAAATTTATTGTTAAGTCATTCTTCAAACTTATTCTTGAAAGAAAGATATTGTTCATTTGTAAAAGCATTCATTGCTATCTCTCTACCATTTACTTTACAGCAAATCACATTTATTGTAAAGGGAAAAGAGTTGTAGTAACTCTTAGAGTGTTTAGAATTAAACACCTCTTTGTAAACTTCCGTGAGGAAGGGATTAGCTTCCGCAAGGAAGGGAATAGCTTCCGTGAGGAAGGGATTGGTTGTAAGATTTGTACAACACCCGTGAAGTTGTACGACTAAAAGTTTTAGTGGATTACTTCAAGGAGGTTCCTTGAAGAGAGTGGACATAGGGTCGGAAGGGATCCGATATTGCCGAACCACTATAAACTGAGTTTGTACTTTCTCTTCCTTAAACTCTTTTACTTAAAGAACATTACTTGTTTGTATACTTGTGCTTTTAACTATTTTTATAAACTTGCAAGTAATTAGCAAAAGTTTTTAAAAACCCAATTCACCCCTCATCTTGGGTTAGAAACTCAATTTACAATTGGTATCGTAGCCTCGTTCTCAATTTCAGGCTTAAAATCCTTGAGTTGATCTGATGGTATCAAATAGCTACTCCGAAGGACATTCCTATACTAGGCCTCCATTGTTCAATGGCACCAACTATAACTATTGGAAAATTAGGATGAAAATCTTTGTCGAATGACAAGATTATAATCTATGGAGAGTTATTGAGGAAAGACCTAGAATTCCTACTGAGGAAATAACTATTAGAGAAATCAATCATACAATGCCTAAACTCAAAACTGAGTTCAATGAAGAGGATTGTAGAATGATGTCTCTAAATAGTAGAGCCACAAGTATTTTACATTATACTTTAGATATTTCTGAATATAAAATTTATGCTTGTGTTTCGGCTAAAGAGATTTTGGACAAATTGCAAGTTACATATGAAGGAACTAGAGAAGTTAAAAAATCAAAAATTTATATGCTAGTGTCCAAGTATGAATCTTTTAAAATGTCTCTTTACGAAAAAATTTCTCACATGCACTCATGTTTCACCACTATTGTTAACGGTTTAAAGCTTCTTAGTAGGAACATTGAGGAATTTGAACTAACAAAGAAAATCTTAAGGTCTTTGCCATCCACTTGGAAAGCAAAGAAGATGGCCATCACGAAGGCAAAAGATCTCGAAAAACCTTGATATCAAAACACTTCTCAGATCATTATTGATATACGAGATGGAAGAAATGAATCTTGTTGTCAATGATGATGAGAAGAAGAAAAATGTAATTGCTCTCAAAGCCTTTACGAGCCACAAAGAGGAAGAAATGGAAGAAGAGATGGAGAGCAGCGAAGAAGATGGTGAGATGGCTCTAATTACCAAGAGGTTTCACAGATTCTTGAAGAAAAGCAAGAAACCTTACACAAAGGATCCCACTTCAAAAAAGGAACCATTTGTGTGTTATGGTTGCAAGAAGCCCGGTCACATCAAGACTGATTGTATAGCGACAAGCAAACAATATAAGAACTTTAAAAAGAAAGCTATGATTGCAACCACTTAGAGTGATGACAAAGAAGAAGAATCCTCAGACAATTAGGTCGGATACAAGGAGATTGCCAACATATATCTAACGACAATCGACGAAAAAAATGAGGTATCAAATTCTTCCCCTTCTAATAATAACATTGTTAGTAGTAATGAAGAATTAATAGAGGTCATAAATGAAATGGATGAAAAATTGAAGAAATTCGATTCTAGGAACACCATTCTCAAAAATGAAGTGTCATCTCTTTCTATAATTCTTCTCAAGATTTTCTTAAAGATGAAAATGAAAATTTAAAGAAGAAAATAATCGAATTGAATGGCACTATATCAAGACTTATGCTTGGAGAAGAAAAGCTAGATAAAGTGTTGTCTTGTCAAAGATTAAGTGAAGGAAAATCTGGGTTGGGTTATTCTCCATTAGGTAAGCAAAAATCAAAATAGACCTTATTCATGAAAGCAACATGTGTGAATGAAGCCTCTACTTCCAAGACTACTAGCAAGGTTAAAAGTACTCCCTCAATGTATGCTAATAGGTATCAAAATGTGAATTTAAAGTCTAATGCATCTACAAGAATTAAGCATCCTAGAAATGCTCATGCATATATGTACGCTCACTCAATAAATGCAAATACTAGGAACAATCATTCAAGAAATGCATATACACATCCTAGGAGTAATCGCTATATGCTTCCTAGAGATAATATATATACTCAAAACTTGCACACTAAACATGAATATCCTAGGAATTACCATCATGTGTATCCTAGAAATAATATGTGTAGGAAATCAACTCAAGATGCCCAGGTGGTGATCTTCCAAACACCCAAGTTTAGAATGACTTGTAATGAACAGAAACAAACCAATCAAAGAAAGAGAACACAAGCAATTGTTATCGAGGTTCGGTAATGTGCCTACATCCCCGTGAGCTCCTCCGAGCTCACTGCACTAAATCAATGGAGTTCTTATAATTACAGCAACACCTCTTCAAGAATCCTCTAGTTCTTGAAGAACAAAAGAAGAGAAAAAGAAAGTGATAAGGACTAAGTGTTTCCCTGGAATTTTCCCCAAGAAAATTCCAATTACAAAGCCCTTGAATCCCTAATCTATACTATTCTCTCTCTAAACAACCAGCCGTTCTTAAATGAGATCTATTCTAGTGCCTCTCTTATGTTTTATGTCTTTACACTCTCACACTTGCACTTGAATTCTCTTGTATGGTGATCTTATATCTTGTGCCTTGTGATTGAAGCTAGATAACCCTTTATATAGTGCACCAACTTCTTGAACCAATCTTGAAGTCAATCTCAACCCTTAGATCTTGAGGACCAATCCATCATAGCCCTCCAATAAGTCTAAGTAATCCTATGCATTTTAATTAAGCCCCACGCATTAGAAGAAGAGTGTTGAAAAATGGCCTTAGGTGTGCCTAGAGCAGTGGCCCAGGGCAGGTCGCGACTCAAAACAGGGCACACCACCTCCAACTGCTGGGGGCCGTGGTGCCCAAGGCTGAGCCGCAGTGTGACCTGGAGGGGGAGCCGCGGCGCATAAGACTGTGCCGCGGTGCACACCTCCAAGCCTGATGTTGTTGAACCTTCATTCTTCAACTTGTTTAATCCTTAGACAAATACCAACAATCTCTACCTTTGTCTAAGTGATCAAACTCGAACCCATTGTGCAGAGATCTCAGGATCCAAACTCAACTTGAGTCACCGTATCAACTGACTCCAATCCTAAGAAGTCCAAGGCAATGATTGAACTTGCTGAGAGGTAGAACTTTAGTACCTAAATCTGCAGGATTTTCTTCCATGGCCACCTTGTCCATATGAATGCATCATTCCGCAAAATTTTCCCTAACGAAATGGTACCCAACATCCATATGCTTTGTCCTCTCATGGAACACCAAATTCTTACACAAATGCAATACACTTTGGCTATCCGAATATACCACCACCTGCTCTTTCAGGACCTTCAACTCTTCCAACAACCCTTTGCACCACATAGCCTCCTTGATGGCTTCCATTGTCGCTATATACTCAGCCTCGGTTATTGAGAGTGCTACCACCGGCTGCAACTGAGCCTTCCAACTTATACAACATCCGTTTAAGTTGAAGAAATATGAGGTAATCGATCTTCTTTTATCCCGGTATGATCCATAGTCCGAATCTGCATAACTCTCAAGACAGATGGACTTACCCCTCTTCTCATAAACCAACCCCACATCTAGGCTTCCCTTCAAGTACTTCAGCAACCACTTCATCCCTAGCCAATCCTCCTTTCTGGGATTACTCATAAACTTGCTGAAAACACTTATTGCATGAGCAATGTCGGGTTTAGTGCTTACCATGGTGAACATTACATATCCAACCGCACTTGAGTAAGGGACCTTTTCTATTTCTTTCTTCTCCTCATCCGATCTCGGACATTGATCGCTGGAGAACTTGAAATGACCAGCGATGGGAACCTTCACTGGTTTGCTATCTTCCATAGAAAATTTAAATATCATCTTTTCTATATAGAAAGTCTGAGAAATCTTCAATCTATTTCTCTCCCTTTCCCTTATTATACTCATCCCAAGGATCTTATGTGCATGGCCAAGATCCTTCATCTCAAACTCCGAACTGAGTTGAGATTTTGATTCTTCTATCCTCTCCCTGTTGTTCCCAACTAACAGCATATCATCAACATAGATAAGGATAATCACTATTTCCTCCACCTTGTGCCCCTTGTAGTACATGCACAAATCATAGTAGCTCATCATGAAACCCAAGCTAGTTACAAAGGAATTGAACCTCTTATTCTATTGCTGAGGTGATTGCTTCAGGCCATAGAGAGATTTCTTCAATTGGCTCACCAAATCTCACTGCCTTCCTTCCTCATAGCCTTCGGGTTGCTTTATGTAGATGGTCTCATCAAGCTCTCCATGTAAGAACGTTGTATTCACATCCATTTACATGATTTCCCAATTAAATTTGACCACCATTGCTAACACTATCCTTATCATCTTGTATTTCACAACCAGCGAGAATATTTCGGGGAAATCTATGCCTTCTCTTTATGTGAACCCCTTCGCCACCAGCCTAGCCTTATACCGGACTTCATCCCCTGGAGTGTCCCCTTCTTTGATCTTGTAAATCCACTTACAATCCATAACTCTCTGTTTTTCTGGTTTTGGCACCAATTCTTAAGATTTGTTCTTCCTCAAAGAATCTATTTTTTCCTCCATAGCTAGCTGCCATTTTGACGAATCCTTACTTTCCATGGCATCCATGTTAGTTTCTGGTTCAACCCCTCATTCTGAATAAGGAGCTGCTACATTAGCATCCGCAAAACCATATCTCAAAGGTGGTCTGACCACCCTCCTTTCCCGGTCCCTTGTGAGCTGATAATTATTCTAATTTGCTGCATCATCCCCTTCTAGTTCAGCCTCCTCTTGAGTGTCCTGAGCTTGGCCTTCATCAATGGACTCTACCTGGTCTGAACCCTCTTGCCTTCCTTTCTCTACCTGAACTGAATTTTCCTTGATGCTCTGCTCCACAAATACCGGGCTGGTTTGCCCACTATCCCCTGCAGGGTCAGTTTTCTCCAAATAAGGAAATAACAATTTATTAAAAATAACATCCCTACTTATTATGAGTTTAGTCCCTTTTGGCTCTAAGGACCACAACCTATACCCCTTATCCCCATCACCATACCCTAGATTTTCTATACTTTAGGCTAAGTTTATCATCCTTTTGATGTGCAAACGCAGTACATCCAAAAGTTCTAAGGTTGTTCAACTCAGGGGGTTTCATACTCCACATCTCATCGAGAGTCTTAAGGTCTAAAGCCCTAGAGGGTGATCTATTAACCAAATATGCAGTAGTAGACACAGCTTCCCCCCAAAAACATTTTGGTAAACCAGACCCAATTAACATGCACCTAACCTTTTTCATAAGGGTCCTATTTATCCTCACTTGGCAAGAAGTATCATTCCCTAAGAAAACCTTTCCATTATTGGTTTTCTTGAAATTCTTGAACCATCCCTGTGAGGGCACATGTGATAAGTGCACCCGGATTCCAGGATCCATTTCTCGTTGCCTTGCCTCCTGCTCACATTTGAGCACACAACAAGAACATCATCTTGCTATTCTCTTTTGGCAATCGAAGCCTCTCCATTCTTGGTATGGCTTCCTCTTCTCTCATCCCACAACTTCTTCTTGCAATCTTTCTTGAAATGACCCTCCTTATTACAGTAGTAGCATATCTTTCCTCCAAATCTTGGTTTGGAGTGCACTCTCCCATGGCTCTACCCTCTTCCCTTTGATTTCTCTCGGTAGTTGCCATGGATGCTATTGCCATTCCAAGTTGTTGGCCTTCCTCTAACGAACAACCCTTCTCCACTTGATGCTTCCCTCATCTTGGCTTTGAAATCATGAGCCCTTATAGCATTGATCACAATTTCCTTAGTTATTATATCTCTTCCATATTCAATAGCATTAATCAAACTTTCAAAATAATCAGGAACAGAATTCAATAACATAACAGCCAATTGTTCATTCAGGAATGTTATACTACAACTAGCCAAATCTTAAACTAGTTTATTAAACACTTCAAGATTATCTTGCAACTCTTTATTAGTATCCATTTTAAAAGCAAAGATTCGTTTAAGAAGATAAATCTTATTAGGGTGAGTTTTGGTAAGAAACTCATTTAGTTTCTTCCATATGACAGCTAGATCTTCCGAGTCTCCGCACTCCCTTGTGACACTATCCGACATGTGCAGAAAGATGGTGCTATAAGCCATCTTCTTCATCTCAATCTGTTGGACCTCCGTGATACTTGCTGGAAAAGCGTCATCTTCTCCAATAGCTAAGTCCACCTTTTGTTGCATAAGAACCGCTTTGATTTTTTGCTTCCAAAGGGCAAAGTCTCCATTTCCATCAAACTTCTCAACAATGAAGTTTGAACCCATCTTGTGGAGAAAATCCCAGATTTATGCATCACCCACAATTGCTTTCCAACTTTTAAATCTCAAGAACATGATCAAATCTTGATCCCAACACCATTCTTGAATCACCCTCAAGAACCCGATCAGATCTTGATCTCTACTCCATTCTTGAATCACCCAAGAAGTCTCCTTTGATTCTTGGAGTCTTGCTCCGATACCTTCCGTTCTAGCTCCGATACCCACTCACCAAAGCTCTGATACCATTGTTGAAAATCACCTCAAGATGCCCAGGTGGCGTTCTTCCAAACACGCAAGTCTAGAATGACTTGTAATGAATAGAAACAAACAAATCAAAGAAAGAGAACACAAGCAATTGTTATCGAGGTTCGGCAATGTGCCTACGTCCCCGTGAGCTCCTCCGAGCTCTCTGCACTAAATCAATAGAGTTCTTACAATTACAGCAACACCTCTTCAAGAATCCTCTAGTTCTTAAAGAACGAAAAAAGAGAAAAAGAAAGTGATAAGGACTAAGTGTTGCCCTGGAATTTTCCCCAAGAAAATTTCAATTACAAAGCCCTTGAATCCCCAATCTATACTACTCTCTTTCTAAACAACCAGCCACTCTTGAATGAGATCTATTCTAGTGCCTCTCTTGTGTTTTGTGTCTTTGCACTCTCACACTTCCACTTGAATTCTCTTGTATGGTGATATTATATCTTGTGTCTTGTGATTGAAGCTAGATGACCCTTTATATAGTGCACCAACTTCTTGAACCAATCTTGAAGTCAATCTCAACCTTTAGATCTTGAGGACCAATCAATCATAGCCCTCCAACAAGTCTAAGTGATCATATGCATTTTAATAAAGCCCCACACATCAGCAGAAGAGTACTGAAAAATGGCCTCAGGTAAGCCTGGAGCCGCGGCCCAAAATAGGGCAGGCCGCGGCTCAAAACAGGGCACACCACCTCCAGCTGCTGGGGACCACGACACTGCCTGAAGGGGGGAGATTGGGTGCAGCTTGGAAGAGGTAGCTTCTGGATTTGCTGCAGGCCGCGGCACACAAGGCTGGGCTACGGTGCACACCTCCAAGCCTGATGCTGTTAAACCCTGAAGTTTTCTTTCTCTGGAAAATCTCTATTTTCTGTCCAAAATCTCACTAAAACACTCCATAAAAACCTTAATCTCATCCCTTATCACCTTCATTTCAACTTTCAGATCTGTTGAAAGTTTTTTTTTTTCTCTCAGATCTCCCTAAAAACCTTTTTTTCAAAATGTCTGAGAGAATCCGAATCAAAACCACCGTTGGAGGATCTCACGCGCCTACAAGGCCATGGTCCAAGAAATCCACGGGCACTAGATGCCAAAGAAAAAGGATTGGCGGGATCCTCAAGCAAAAAGGCGAGGATTGAGCTAGACAACTCACTCTTCTGGAGTCCAGCAGCCAAAGAGAGGTGTAATTCTGTTATCTGACAAAAAAAGATCATGGCGGGCAGATTCATTGACTTCAATTCTATCTGTCATGTAAACTTTGACATATTATCTCATTTTGAGGCAGTACACTTGACACCACTTATCAAGATTCACCAAAAATACTACCCACACCTGATTCACCAGTTCTATGCCAACTTGGTGAAACCTCATCCATTGGCTCTTCGTTTCAGAACCAGTGTGATAGGTGTGGAGTTTAAGGTGAACACTGACCTCCTGGTGAGCATATTAGGGATCCCAGTAGGAGAGATCTAATGGAGTCTGGATGGATGCCTGGACAACTTCGACTATGAGGAGGCATGCCAGATCGTTAGGGGAGACCCTAACTACATCTTTCAGCCCACTACAATTCAGATATGTAGTTACATGTCCCTCGATTCGAAGTTGTTTAATTTTATCTTGAATTGGACCATCCATCCACGACTTGGGAGTCGGGACTATCTCTCGAAGATAGACGTCATATTGATTTGGTGTCTTGAAACTGGACACCACTTCAATATGTACCCCCTACTGCTCGCCAACATGATCAACGGCGAAGCTAGTGACTCTGGGTGCCTTCCCTATGGGATGCTCTTATCCTCCAGCATTTTCGAGTTCCCCTTCCTGTCTCTAAGGCTCAGGATATCGGCCCTAAGGACATCATCAATGTCTATTCTCTGAAGAAGACGGGATGCACTATCCGCGATGGATTGATCTACTCCAAGGTCGGGAAGAACATAAAGATTGAAGAGGGTGACAGCAGCGAGGACGACGACGAGGGTCTTGCTGATGCAACCCCTCCCACTGCTATGGACACTGATGATCGAGCACCACAACATGGTGGTTCTTGTACTGGTTAGGCTAGGTACGATGATCTACTCCAGGCTATTTCGAGCCTCCAGCTATCCATGCAGTCCAGATTCCAAAGCTTGAGCTCTTCTGTTGATTCCATGCACCATGACCTCCGCTCACTTCGAAACGACTTCGAGCTACATCAAGAGCACACAGAAGGCTCCTTGGCGGAGCTTTAGGATCTTATTCAAGATGGTTCTGATTCTCCCGCTCGCTAAGCTTCCTGTTTTGTCCCTTTTTTGTATAAATACGTCTTAGATGATATTAACACGAACATTTACTACTTTTTCATACATTTCTATTATTGTATTCGATATTTGGCTTCTAGAAACCTATGATGTATGGATGCTTATATATATTTGCCTATATTTTAGTTATCTAGCTTATGGTTCATATACTTGCTCTACTTTGTTTAAGTCATTTTTACTCTGCAATATGCTTTAACTACTTATGTTAGTATGGAAACTTTCAGTTCTTCCCGGGAAGTCTTCCTAACTCCCAATAATGTCTAGTTTTCGCATACAAGTTTGTTAATGAATTATCTTCTTGTCTGTATTATTCCTATTGGTTATTTTTTAAGTTTGCACCCCTTTTTCTACTGTTGTCAAAACGGGGGAGAAAAATGAGAAAAAGATAAATATCAATGTAAACTTAAAATAGAGCATAGATTTAGGGGGGTGGGGGGGTATTGCTCCGAAGGCTTTGACGAATATAAGTCTGTTTTACTTTGCTTGGTTGGACTGTTTATAAACTGCATTTGAACTGCTTTACAGGTTGGTTTTATCCGAAAAACAGAGGAAACTCTGCCCATTTTTTAAAAAAAACCCAACACTTAGTTTTTAAAATTGTTTTCTCTCATTGGTTTTGTCAATATCAAAAAGGGAGAAATTGTTAACCCTTATCTAATTTTAATAATGAAAAAACACCACTCTAATTATACTAACAGTTTTATCTAAGTGTTTAAACAGTAAAAGCTTTCAGCAAAGAAACAAGATGCAAGAACTCAACCAGTATCAGATGCCAAGACAAGATAGAAGATACAGAATAGGCATTAAGGTATTGAAACCAACTGTAAATCTCTTATGTTCAAGTATGTAGCTTGTCTTATGGCTCTTTTTACAAAATAATTTTGGCAAAACCATTAATTCAAATACTTCCAAGTCAAAAACAGTTTTATTACATGAAAAACTGGGTTGAAGGGCAACCCAGTCTACAGGCTCAAATGTACCAGTTGATTGAAGTATGGGATAGAATGTCCCCAATCGACTGGTGTAGAACACCCAGTCGACTGACATCTAGGATAGTGAGTTCCCAGTCGACTGGTGCTTAGGACCCAGTTGACTGGTACTCTCCCACAGCCTAAAAGTAAGATTTCTAACTTGACCCAGTCGATTTGTAATTCAAAAATATGACCGTCTGAGACGCGGGACTTGAGCATTTAATGCACCAAACCTACCAAGTCAGTGTCTAATTGCCATATTGATTCAAGGCTATATAAACCCACTTCAATGAGCATTTAAAAAAAAAAATATAACACATTCAATTCATAAATTTGCTTATTAATTCTTAAAAGCTTTGAAAATTTAAATGTTGAGCCATTCTTCAAGCTTATTCTTGAAAGAGAGATATTATTCATTTGTAAAAGCATTCATTGCTATCTCTCTACCATTTACTTTACAGTAAATCACATTTATTGTAAAGGGGAAAGAGTTGTAATAACTCTTATAGTGTTTAGAATTAAACATTTCTTTGTAAGCTTTCGTGAGGAAGGGACTAGCTTCCGTGAGGAAGGAACTAGCTTCCGTGAGGAAAGGATTAGCTTCCGCAAGGAATGGAATAACTTCTGAGAGGAAGGGATTGGTTGTAAGGTTTGTACAACACCCGTGAAGTTGTACGACTAAAAGTTTTATTGGATTACTTCAAGGGGGTTCCTTGAAGAGAGTGGACGTAGGGTCGGAAGGAATCCGATATTGTCGAACCACTATAAACTGAGTTTGCACTTTCTCTTCCTTCAACTCTTTTTCTTAAAGCACATTACTTGTTTATATACTTGTGCATTTAACTATTTTTTTATAAACTTGCAAGTAATTAGCAAAAGTTTTTGAAAACCCAATTCACCTCGTCTTGGTTTAGAAACCCATTCTACAGTTAAGACAAGACCTGCACTTCTACGTGCCTTGGAAGATGTGCTGTGCCATTTTTGCTTTTCTGGTGTAGGTATTTTACTTGGTGCTGTTCATGGAGTTGTAGGGTGCTTCTTCAGAAGGTACGTTGAGCATGGAATGAATGAAGACATGGCTTACAAGAATACTGTTGAGTGCATAACAGGAATTGTATCAAAGACCATCTCGATAAAGGTTCGCTCTCGCTTTATCTTGTGCGCAGGCCAAGACACACGTTTTAGTGGGTGTATGTACTTATTCTGGACTCACTCTTCTGAGCCTGTTTTGTGCGTGTGCTTTGATAGGTTATGTTGGCTGTATACAACTCATTGTCAGAGGATGGCAAAAAGGTATTTGAGACTGCATATAGTGCCTCATATTATCCTTGTATGGACATCTTGTATGAGTGTTACAAAGATGTTGCTAGTGGGAGTGAGATTTGAAGTGTTGTTTTGGCTGGACGTCGATTTTATGTAAGTTACTACCATTGTGTTGGCAGTTATGATGCTTATTGGTCATAATAGATGCCAATCATGAATATAAGTTCATTATTTAAGCTCAGTTCTTCATAAGCAAATAGGTGATTGACTGAGCTAGTTAACAGGAAAATGAGGGTCTACCTTCTTTCCCAATGGGTAAGATTGATCAAACAAGAATGTGGAAAGTTGGTGAGCGAGTTCGAGCAACAAGGCCTAAAGGGGACTTGGGTCCTTCGCATCCTCTCACTGCTGGTGTTTTTGTGGCACTTATGATGGCACGGATAATAAATTTTATCCATGAAGAATCAATATCTTTCATGTTTGCTGTAATGTTGGTAGCTGTACTAAAGCAACTATTTTGTTCGAGTTTGCATTTAACCTACCCTGTACTTGACTGTTTGAAAATACAGATTGAGGTCTTGAGGAAGAAGGGGCACTCATACTCGGAAATCATTAATGAGAGTTTGATTGAAGCAGTGGATTCTTTGAACCCTTTCATGCACGCTTGGGGTGTCTCATTCATGGTTGATAACTGTTCTACGACTGCACAACTGGGATCAAGAAAGTGGGCACCACGTTTTGATTACGTCCTTAACCAACAAGCTTTGGTAGCAGTGGATGATGGCACTCCCATCAACCAGGATCTCATCAGCAACTTCCTATCTGATCCTGTCCATGGAGCCATTGAAGTTTGTGCCCAGTTGAGACCAACTGTTGACATTTCAGTTCCTGCAGACGCAGATTTTGTTCGCCCGGAGTTGCGCCAATCTAGTTAGATTTTGAGAATTTTAGCTTTGTTAGAATGCATTTCAAGAAATCTATGGTTGGGAATTTTATCCTAGGTTAGTGATTTTTCATAAAAACCTTAACCACTGAACTAGCAGTTCACTGTTATGTGTTCTTGTTTGGGTATCGCAAGCATGAGGATTTATTTTTCTTATTCTGTTTCTTCCAAGTTTAAATTAGAAATTATGTCTTACCTTTGTCTGTTGATATTTGATGTTCCCTATCAAGTATGTTTTGAGGTTTTTGCTTCAAATTTTTTCACCTCTATTTGTAATCACACTAAATGTATGGTGAAGCTTGCTGACAGCTTACAAGTTTAAGCTGAAAACAGGATCTGCTTAATCAACAATCCTCAATTATAGGTAACATATAAAGGGAGAAACTCAATTGTTTAGCTTCTGAGCTCAATGTCTATTAGTCAATGATAAAATGAAACAATGAAAGACATCAAACAGTCATGCTTAGAATAAATCTGCTGCTAGACTTATTCTCAACTAGTAATTTGTTGTTACAAATGCCATAAGCAAAAGGTACTTTACTCTGTTCTGGGTTGCTGCCACTCTTTGGCTGCACAAGATGATGCCTTTCCAGCATTGGATAGTGAGTTGAAAGGCTTTAGTTTAGATATCTCACAACTTAACCCTCACTGTTGATGAACTCAATTTCTATTATTGAGCTTATGAGAACCCTCCCGTTCTTTAAATTGCTCAAAAAGTATAGTGTGGCATTTGTCAGGGAAGTTGGATAGAATTAGCTCTCCGACGTAGCAGGAAAATAGATATGATTTAGACTGGCTGGTTCATGATTTTGGAGCTTAGGATGTAATGTAGTCATAATCAACAAGACCAAGTATGTTAAGTTGCTTCTTTAAATACATATTTTATCTATGTACAAAATTGGATGTTAATATATTAGCAAGTTCTGTTGTTTTGCGAGCAAATTCTGCGTATGGATCAGCTACTATTAGATCTTTTGACCTTATTTTTGTCTCATAAATTTGTCATGAAAATCCACATTTTTTACTTTAACTCTGATCAAACTGTGCTGGATTGATCAGAATTTTGGCAATATTGTGTTGAAAATCACCTTGACAAGATGCCCAGGTGGTGATCTTCCAAACACCCAAGTCTTGAATGACTTGTAGAAAGAATTTCAGCAATCGAACACAAGAACAGAAAATCAAAGAAAGAAAAAAGAAAAGTAATTTGTTGTCGAGGCTCGGCAATGTGCCTATGTCCCCGTGAGTTCCTCCGAACTCTCTGGACTATCTCAATGGTTCTTACAAAGTTACAGCAATCCCCTTCAAGAATCCAAGTTCTTGAAGAACCAAGAAGAGAACGAGAAAGTGATAGACCTATTACAATGCTTTCTATCAATTCTCTACTAACCTCTCTTCTTTACAACCAGCCTCACTACAAGAGTCCCTCTTGTGTTTATGTCTCTCACACAATTCTCTCTTGTGTTTACAATGATCTCACAATGTCACAACCTGTGTGGTTCTCTCACGCATCTTTTCCACCACTTGAAATGAGGCTAGGAAACCCTTTTTATAGCCTCTTAATTCTTGGACAATCTTGTGAATCATTCTTGACCCTTTGATCATGTTCTTTCTTTAATCTCAGCCCTTCATCACTCTCCAAGTGATGCTGTGCATTTTGGTGTGGTGCTGTGTGCTGCAGCGTGACCTGATGCAGCAGCCTCCTGATGCTGTGCGCACACCTCCTACCTGTGGGCAGAAACTTCCACAACAGTGTGCCTGACCTTCCCATGCTCAAAATTGAAGCACACACATGTGTGCAACCTTATAACTTGCTGAACTTTGATATCCCACAATTGGTTTGGACAATAACCAACCTTTGGACCATGTTTGGACCTGCTCAAACCTTGACCATGTTTGTGTTAAAGGGGGGCCATGTGACCATGTGGGGTGGCTAAGTGGGAGACCAATTCTTCTCCACTATAGGTGGCCATGTGAGGTAGCTAAGTGGATACCAACTCCATGCATACTTTCGGTGGACAAAACAAAGGAGGCCATGATCAATCTTTGAGCAGCCACGAGCTGGCCATGGACAGCATCTTTCCTTTATGGGCTGGCCATGTGTGAAGTTTTTATTCTTTCATTGATTTGAGAAATGCTAAGCCTATAAATAGGCTCTCATTTGTAATCAAATGTACACAACACAAAAACACCAAGAAGTGTATTTAGAGAGAGCTTGAGAGAAAAGCTCAAGAAAAATTATATTGGGTGTGGGTTGTGAGTTATGAGTGTTGTAAACACTTTGTGTATTTTCTCCCTTCAATAAAAACGGTCTGCAGCAGGTCCGGAGACGTAGGCACAATTGGCCGAACTCCGTTATCAAATTTTGTGTGCGTGTTATT